>JAJHZJ010000575.1:189453-1389453 GCA_023548195.1 Bettongia penicillata ogilbyi | reverse complement strand
TTTATTCCTTCCTTTAGTCAAAAGTGATGAGGGTAAACTTCTTGTTTTTTTTCTCAGCTCTCCTCTTTTTCCCTCCACTAAAAAGTCTCCTGCTTGCCTCTTGAATGAGATATAAATTACCCCATTCCATTTCACCCTCTTTCCTCCCACTACATTTCTCTCTCACCATTTACCTTAATTTCTTTTAAGATATGGTCCCATCCTATTCAATTCACTCTATACTGTCTGTCTCTGTATGTGTGTGCATGTGTATATGTGTGTGTGCATGCACACGTGTACATGTGTGTGTGTGGTCCCACCAACTACCCAGATACTGAAAAATTCTAAGAGTTACAAATATTGTCTTTCCATGTAGGAATGTAAACAGTTCACTTTTGATAAGTCCCTTCTGACTTCTCTTTGCTGTTTACTTTTTCATGCTTCTTCTCATTCTTGTGTTGGAAAGTCAAATTTTCTTTTCAGCTCTGGTCTTTTCATCAAGAATGCCTGAAAGTCCTCTGTTTCATTGAAAGACCATTTTTTTCCCCTGAAGTATTATACTCAGTTTTGCTGGGTAGGTGATTCTTGGTTTGAGTCCTAGTTCCTTTGACTTCTGGAATATCCTATTCCACACCCTTTGATCCCTTAATGCAGAAGCTGCTAGATCTTGTGTTATCCTGATTGTATTTCCACAATACTGGAATTGCTTCTTTCTAGCTGCTTGCAATATTTTCTCCTTGACCTGGGAATTCTGGAATTTGGCCACAATGTCCCTAGGAGTTTCTCTTCTTGGATCTCTTTCAGGCGGTGATCAATGGATTCTTTCAATACTTATTTTGCCCTCTGGTTGTAGAATGTCAGGGCAGTATTCCTCGATAATTTCATGGAAGATGATGTCTAGGCTCTTTTTTTGATCATGACATTCATGTAGTTCCATAATTTTTAAATTGTCTCTCCTGGATCTATTTTCCAGGTCAGTTGTTTTTCCCATGAGATATTTCACATTCTTCTCTTCCATTTTTTTCATTCTTTTTGGTTTTGTTTGGTGATTTCTTGGTTTCTCAGAAAGTCATTAGACTCCATCTGTTCCATTCTAATTTTGAGAGAACTATTTTCTTCAGTGAGCTTTTGAACCTCTTTTTCCATTTGTCTAATTCTGCTTTTGAAAGCACTCTTCTCCTCATTGGCTTTTTGAACCTCTTTTGCCAATTGAGTGAGCCTATTTTTCAAGGTGTTATTTTCTTCAGCATTTTTTTTGGGTCTCCTTTAGCAAGGTATTGACCCGTTTTTCATGCTTTTCTTGCATCTCTCTCATTTCTCTTCCCAGTTTTTCCTCCACCTGTCTAACTTGATTTTCAAAATCCTTTTTGAGCTCTTCCATGGCCTGAGACCATTACATATGTATTTCGGAGGTTTTAGATGCAAGTCTTGACTTTTAAGTCTTCCTCTGATGGTATATGCATTTTTCTTCCTCATCTGAAAGGATGGAAAAAAATACCTGTTCACCAAGAAAGTAACCTTCTATAGTTTTATTTTTTCCCCTTTTTTGGGCATTTTCCCAGCCAGTTACTTGACTTTTGAGTCCTTTGTCAAGAGGAGGATATACTTTGGGGACCTGTAAGTTCTCAGCTCCTCCAAAGTGGCACAATCAAGGGAGAGGAGTTTACTCCTCACCTGGCCTATGCTCTTGTCTGGGAGCTACCAAAGCTTTTCTCCCTAGGATCTGCAAGTAGAATTCCCTCTCCAGAGCCTCCACCAGCTCCACCAGTCCAGAACTCCTCCTCACCCCAGGGAAGCCACTCAGGACTGAGACCCAGATCAGCAGTTCAATTTTGCAGTGTCTTTAGGGTGAAGGCTCCAAAAATGGAGCTGCCTGAGGCTGGAACTAGGGGAGGATCCTGCTCCTTTCTCACCCAGGTGAAAGAGCTTTCTCACTGCCTGTCTCTGGCATTTATAGGTTGAGGGATCTGGGAACTACAGCTGCTGCCAGTGGTGCCCTAAAGCCTGAAGCCTGCTCAGATCCTTTCCCTGCCTCGAACCATGGCCAAGGTTGGACTGCCTTTCCCTCAGAGCCTGGTGTGATAGACCTTTCCTATCAGCCTTCCAGGTTTCCTTGGGCTGGAAATCTTTTTCACTCTGTTGTTTTGTGGCTTCTGCTGTTTAAAATTTGTTTAGTCATTTTTTACAGGTATTTCATGTGCTGTGTGGGAGAACTCTTACAGGTCGTCCTTCTACTCCTCCATCTTGGCTCCACCCCTCCAAAAAAAGCTTTTTCAATGGAGAGGAAGAAGGGGAAGGTGATGGAATAAGTGAACCTTCTTTTCATCAGATTTAGCTTCAGGAGGGAAAAACACACACACTCAAATGGATATGGAAGTTTGGGGTTTTTTTTAACCTGTAGGAAAGCAGAGGGGAAGAGGATAAAACAGGGATACTGGAAGAGATTACAGATTGAAAGAAGGGATAATCAGAAGGAAATACTTTGGTAGAGGGACAGGTGAAAGGAGAGAATTGAATAAATGGAGGGTGAGACAGGATAGAGGGAAATATATTAGTGTTTCACAACATCACCGTTAGGGAAGTGTTTTGTATGGCCACACATATGTAACCTTTGTCAAATTGCTTGTCTTCTCAATGAGGGTAGATGGGGAGGAGGGAAGGGAGAGAATGTGGAACTGAAGGCTTTAAAAATGAATATTAAGGGTGTTTTTACATGCAACTAGGAAATAAGACATATAGGTAATGGGGTACAGAAATCTATCTTACCCCACAGGAAAATAGAAAGGAAGGGGACTGGGGGGGGATGATAGAAGGGAGGGCAAATTGGAGGAAAGGGCAATCAGAATACACATTGTCCTGGGGTGGGGGTAGAAGGAAGTTGGGGAGAAAATTTAAAATTCAAAATTTTGTAGAAGTGAATACTGGAAACAAATAAATTTATATTTATAAAATAAAATTAAATAAATCAGCCTGAGTTCATCATAGCTTCCCACGGGAAAGGTACTGGCTTTTTTTCTCAAGTAAAATCTGGTTCTAAGTTTTCCTGTGTTCTGAGAAGTTGTAAAATAATTTAATAAATAATCATTTCTCTTCAGCTTCAGCCCCCTGCCAAAGAAATTCTTTGTCAAATTATATCAGTTTTAAAATCAATCTCTTCCCCTTCCCTCATCCCTGGGAGTGCTCCCTCTCATCTCTCTTTGCTGCATTTGAATAGGAATATATAGACCAGTAATTCAATGGTTAACTTTATCTACTTGAAACCAGTTTTAAAGAGACAGTGTCAACAGAAAGGTAAATAAATTTTAAATAAATGAAGATAAGTTTCTAGAACAAATACACAGGATGCTGTGAAGGGAGAAACAGAGCCAGTGAGGAATCACAATTTTTTAGATTTGTCCTTCAGCAAAAACAGAATATATCCAAATAGACCTGTGTCCCTGGACTCTAAGACCAGTGACCTCATCATTACAATTCTGCTTTCAATTCCATGGTCATTCTCTCTGATTCCTTTGTTTTCCCAGTCTCCTCTTTACCTGCTGCTGGGGCTGCCCTTGGGATACCTTCTCCTCACCTTGGAGAGGCATGCTCCTTCTTGATGAATGTTTTCACCTCACCTGGCAGCCACCCTAAACTAGGATGGGAGGAACTAGTCAATGTCTTGTGAGTCATCAGTTACATCTGGGTAACTGACTTCAGCAGATCAAGGAAGGAAACAACTTGGATCAGGATTTTTGTCTGAAATAGCAGGCATTCCTTTCTAGCATGCTATTCTCCTTGGTGATACTAAGACAAAACTACATTTACACAGGGTGAACATGAAAATTTACTTCCATTTTCACAAAATTCCAAAATTTAAATAAGTTTTAGATAATTCACTAAATATTTCTTTTTTTCTCTCTTTCATTTGGTTTACTGTTAGTAGAGAATTTTCTTAAGTAGTTTCTACTATAACAAATCACAGTGACCTGAGCTGGATCAATCAGACTGTGGTGTGGGCTGAGAGAAAGGGTGTTGGGGGTGCTCCAGAGATCAGGGTCCTTATTTAATTTCCCCCACACCCATCTCCTTTGGACCTCTGGCCCGCTGAACCATCTGCTTCCCATCACCTGTGTTCCCAGCAATCCCTACAGCCAGATCTCCATATAATGGTTGTCTGGACAGAATGACCTCCATATCGCAGACCTGGGTCTCGGCCTGGGTAGAGAACCGCTGGTTTAGGTTGGGAGGGCCCCCAGAGCTGAGCCACCCCACCATACAGAGGAACAGCAGCATCCGCAGCACATGAGGAGGGTGGGGAGGAGGGAGGGACAAGGGACAAACCCAAGAATATCACATCTACAACTCACACGAGAAGGGGAGGCGAGGTGAGGACAGAACAGGACAAGAACAGAAACCGAGGCAGCCGCCACAGCCTCAGGGACTATTTTCACCAAGGGGTCTCCGGTTTTTATATAGAGTCCAAATGCAGCAAGACTAGTCCTTCTCCCCCCTGTCCTCCGAGCCCAACTCGGAGTCGGGGGAAGTTCAGCATCCCCCATCTCGTCTCTTCAACCTTTGGGCTCAGGTTTTGCACCCTGCCCGTCCCCTGAGGGCAGAGGAGGGGGCTGGGCTGGAATGTGTGGAGGTGCTTGGTGGGGATAGATGCCAGGACCTCCAACTGACAACCCCTTCAAGTCACCCTAACGGGGAAGGATGGCATGGTGACCATCGTCACTGGGTGTAGGACCGTCTGGCCCATCAACTGGGAATGATAGACTACCTGGGCACCCACAACCTGCTTGGCCATGACTATGGCCCACGGTCCCAGCCCGCCCCTGCCATTGACTTGTTGGTGGGAAAGGGTGTGGGCAATGTGGCTCACAGTCACCAGCTGTGGATACAGGGCCAGCTAGGAGCCCAGGTGGGCCATGAGGTTGAGGGCTGCAGGGTGGACAGTAATGTGGCCGATGGGGGTGTGTGGCAGGTGCCAGCTTCACAAGGCTGGGGGCTGAAGGGGCAATGAGGGCGATGTGCTTGCGATGGGCTTAAACAGATGGTTCACAGTCTGGATAACAGGCGTGTGTGGCGGCCGTGTGCGTAATGACCTTCAAACCCCCTCCCTCCATGGCCACGAGGTGGGCGGCAGGAGTGGGGGAGGGCAGGGGAGCTCAGCTTGGGCAGGCCCAACGCCAATCGGTCAATCTCCATGAATTCATCCACGTGGTACGCACCTTCGGACGCGATGGAGGTGGAGGCCTGGTCATCCTCCGGCTGCCCCGGCTGCCGCAGCACCCTCTCCATCTCGAGCGCGTCCATCCACTGGCTCAGCTCGCTGCTTCAGCTCCATTAGCTGCTGCTGCCCGGTTATCTTCTCCCAGGCCAGCCTTTCCATCTCGTGCTCATACTCCTGCTTCGGTTTGAGGGTCTGAATGTATGTCAGGGCGCTTTCGGACACTTAGAGTGGAAGTTTTCTTATCAAACACATTGGGGATGTGCTTTTTCAGAGTCTCAAAGCGTTCCTTCAGATGGGTCCGCCTGTTCTCCAGTCTGTTGTGGACTTTCCTGGTCCTGATCACCCCAGGTCGCTTCTTCTGCTCACTGGGCTTCACCTCCTCAGTCGGTGCCAACTTTAGGGCTGCCAGTGCTGTTGGTGGAGGTGGCTGTGGAGCTGGCAGCGGGGACGAAATGGGCTGTGGGACCACATGGTGCAGAGCAATGGCCAGGATGGGTGTGGGGAAGGGCTCCAGGGGTTTGGGACTGCCTGTGGGTGCTGCGGTGCCCTTCGAATCCGGCAGGAGTGGGGTGGCAATGGCTGGTGCGTTGGGGAGTGGGGGAAGGGGGTCCTTGATACCTAGTCCACGTGCACTGACCAAGGCTGTCTAGCGTGGGGCAAGGGTTAGTGTCTGGGTGGAGGCGGCATCGGCTGTGGGGAGCCTGTCACCACAGGGATGGGGATGACAGTCACTGGGGTGGCCACAGGCGGTGGAGGTGCAGTGGACAAGGGAAGTGGGGGGGCCTCGATCCGGAGCTCTTCAGGGGGCAGCATATGATTAACCCTCGTGGCGCAGGCTTTCTGCTCCGGCTCCCGCTCCAGCCCATGTTTCTCATGTTCCTCAAATGCTCTCTTGGTGCTGCCCTGGCCATTTTCGGAAGCATCTCAACGCCCATCGCTGGGGGTGGGGGGTAGGGGGAAAGCGGGGGAGTTGGGGGGAAGGGGGTGGGGAGGGCAGACGGAGGGAGAAGGGCGGGCTTTGTGGGCCTCGGGGCACTAAGCCGTGAGTCACCCAGTAGTTCGTAAGCATCAACTATATGCATGCCTCCTTATTATACTATGGGAATGTGAAGAAAGGCTCTGTCCTCAAGAAGCTTATATGAAAATTAGTTATTTTAAATACTAGGGGAGGGGGAATGTGGAAACATATAGACAATTACTACATTGTTAGTGGGAGTTGTAAAGGAATGCCACCATTCTGGAGAATATGAAACTATGGTCAAAGGGCTGCAGAACTGTGTATATACACTGATCCAGCAATACCACTATTATGTTTATATCTCAAAGACATCAAAGAAAAAAGGGACAGGCCTATATGTACAAAGGTATTCATTGCAGCTCTTTGTGGTGGCAAAGAATTGGAAATTGAGCGGATGCCGATCAGTTGAGAGATAGGATTGTGATGGAATTCTATTGTGCTATAAGAAATGACGAGGGGGATGTCTCCAGTTGAGCAACCTAGGAATCTGTCTTATCAGAGACTTGTATAAAAGCACAGATTACTTGCTTGTCAGATTTGTAGGTGACATAAAATTTGGACAGACATCTAATGCATTGGATGACAGATCAAAGATTAAAATTTTAAAAAAAGATTGACAGGATAGAACTTTGTATCAAATCTAGTTAAATTAACATTAATAGGAATAAATGTAAAGTCCTACTCTTGGGTTAAGAAAGAAGAGTTTCACATATTGGTTAAAGGCTTGGTTAGAGAAATTAACCATGAAAAAAGCTTTAGCAGCCTTTTTGGACTGCAAGCCTAATTTGGGTAAACAAAGCAATTTGGAAAATATGAAAGTGAACTGATTTAGACTGCATTGGATTTTTAATCAAGGAACCACAGGATTGTTTAGTTCTAGGCACTGTGTTTTAAGAAAGATTTAGAGAAGCTATATGGTGTCCAGAACACAGCTATCCGGATAGTGAAGGGACTAAAATACTTGCAATATCAAGTTTAGTTGAAGTCATCGTTGGAAATAAGCTTAGAGTTTATCTAGGCCAATGGCCTTACTTGACAAATAAGAAAACTGAGCCACAGAATGAGTAATTTGCTACATAAATGTAGTAAAGTAGGATTGCCCAGATTTCTCGACAGTTCTTCTGACCGTGAAGGTAGGGCTCTTTCCATACTGTCATAATGTCTGAGATCTTGCCTTGCCTCATCTCCCCTTCCCTTTCCCAAAACCTTAGTGCACTCTGAAGCTCTTACATTGAACAGTACTAGAAACCTGCCTAAGGGCTCTCTTCTGGATCTTCCTGGGCTTCCAAGTGATTGTCAATGGTAACTGTTGCTGTTTCCCTCCCAGCCTAAAGTCTTTCTTTTCTTTGCCTCATTAAAGGGGCCACTCCCTGGTTACTTCTTAAACTGGCCTATTCAATGATTGGGCATTACCTCACCCTAAATGAGTAACTGAATAGACCTTGGCCTCAGATCTCCCAATGCATCCTGGGCTATCTCCAGTCATCCTGATAAATATCTGGTCACTGGTCAGCTATCTGGTCAGATAGCGCTGGAGGAGAAGTGAGGCTTGTGACCTTGCACAGCCTTCCCTCATTCAAAACAAAGTCAAGTGCAGGTCATGTCATCATTTCTCTGATGGCATGGTCTTCTGCAATGAAGGATGAACACAACAACGTCTGAGGTCCTGGGGGTGTTTAGCCCAGAGTAAAGAAGACTTAGAGGGGAATGCTTAGCTTCTTCAAGTTCTGGAAGTCTTATCAAGAGAAAGAAATATTGCCCTTGTTTGGCTTGGCCCCAGAGAACAGAATAGCGAGTAATTGAAGGGAGGCAATTTTTGTCTCTGTAAGAAATTCCCTAACATTAGAGCTATCCACAAATGGAATGAGTTATCACAAATGGAATGAGGAAATGGATTCCCCCTAAATAGAAGTCTGAAGGAAGAGGCTAGTTTGGGATGAGAGAGAGAGAGAGAGAGAGAGAGAGAGAGAGAGATCAAGTATGTGTTGGACCCAGAATGACCCCATGTTCAAAAGCAAAGCAAAGATTGATCTTTTTTATATCAATATTATTCTGTTATTACTGTATAGTGTTCAGGTTGTTGTCCAGTTGTTTCAGTCATGTCCAACTTTTTGTGACCTCATTTGAGTTCTTTTTTGCCATTTACTTCTCCAGCTCATTTTACAGATGAGGAAACTGAGGCAAATGGGGTTAAATGACTTTCCCAGGGTCATACATTTAAATACAAGAAGATGAGTCTTCTTGATTCCAGGCTCAGCATTCTATCTATTGCACCACCTAGCCACCCCTATAATGTTTAAAGAAGTCTCCAAAGAATTAAATTTGAGGACAGTTATTAAAAAGGAAATGGAAAAGTTTATAGAGGGAGCTACCATCCCATTACAAATAAGGAATTATATAAAAGGAAGTACTGTAAAGGGTGTCATCAAAGAAATGTATGATTAGGAAAAAAAGATGGCTCAGTCATATAATGAGAGTGAGGAAGATTCTATAGGTATCTTAAGTGCTCCTTGGTAGCCATTAAAAATCAAAACCATAAAAAGAAGACCTCCAGTGCATTTAGTGAACTGCTGTGTCGTGAACACCTGAAAGCACAGAGATGATCGTCATAGAAGATGATGGGGTTTCTAATGAGTTATGCTCTACATTGTTATAGGGAACATTGGGATATGCACTTCACTGGATGTTCTCTGACATGTTTCCTAGTTTAGAGTCTCATCCCTGAAGCTACTACTGTGCAACCATTAAACTAATTGACTTCTTGGATTTCCCTGAACAAGTCCCGGTTGTGTACATGTAGATACAGCAGGGCTGGCTGCAGCCACTGGGTCATCTCATTAGATGTATATCTTGGAGTGAATTAGAAATTGAATCATTCACAAGAAAGTGTTTTCTATGAAAACAAATAATAGGTGAACATCTCTCTAAAATTTAGTTTTCAATTTAATGATTTATCCCCTAAATAGTATTTATTGCTTGTTTGTTTTAAAAATGTTTTAGCATCAATAAATTGGGTTGAATTACCAAGTAAATCAAAATTGGAAGTCTATTTATGAAGACTTTACTTCTCCTTCCATCAAATATATGCAAATTAGGGATTTCCGCACCACTGACATGGAAAATAAATTTTGCCAGAAACTCATTTTCAGGTTAGCTCTACACATTAATATGTTTATATTTGTTTGCCTTTGAGTTAGCTCAATGGTTCAGTGGTGTCAAGAAGACCTAAATTCAAATCTGGCCTCAAATATTTACTAGTTGTGTGAGTTTGGGCAAGTGACTTAGCTTTGGTTTACCTTAATCTTCTGGAGAAGGAAATGGCAAACCCCTGTCAAGAAACCCCCGTAACAGGTCACATTAAGTGTCTGACACTGCTGAACAAAATTAGTTCACTTACGTTGTTTCAATTCCACTTCCATGTAAACAAACTAAGTCTTAACGTCAACTGTATTGTAAGGGCTTGGAATTTGAAGATCAAAGGCAATTTCATAACTCTAAATAGGTTTTGGCCCAAAAACTAGCTTGCAAGTCAGTTTTTTGGAAGTAGGATTTCCCTTTTAAGCAGTGTGAGGAATGGCTTTTTGATTAGATTACTCATTAATTGAATTCATCTTCTTGAATGAGAAGGGACGTTGGAAGTATTTAACATAAACCTTTCATTTTACAGATAAAGAAATAAGATTGGAGAGGAGATGAGTGATTTACCTAAAGTTACACAGCTAGTGAAAGGAAAAGACAAGACTTAGAACCAGGTTTCTTGACTTTTGATCCAAAGTCTCTCTATACCCTAGGCAAGGCTCTTGAACTGCATTTCCAAAATAATTCACAAATTAATTCCAAGAACAGTGAAATACTAAAGTTAATAATATTAGCTCTCCCTCACCAACAATGTTTTCTTTTTAAATTTTTCAAGGGTAACTATGGGTAGTTACTTCAAAGATTCTTCATATGATCTTTTCCAAATTTCTCACTGTGCTGTTTTACCTCCTTTAGAAACATTAGAATGTATTAATTAAAGCTTCAATTTCCATCCCAGTTCTTACATGACATCTCAATGTAAAAAAAATTTGTGTTTTTGTTATTGTGTGTATTTCAGTCATGTCCAACTCGTTGTGACCCCTTCTGGGATTTTCTTGGAAAAAATCCTAGAGTGGTTTGCCATTTCCTTCTCCGGCAAAAATGATATATTCTTTTAGGAAATCTTGAAAGACTTAACTCAATTAAGACTTGAGATATAATACTTTCATATAACAGTCATAGACAGATTCACAGGAGGCAAATTAGATAGTAAGGAATTTGGTAAATACAATTTGAAGAATATTAAAAGAAAATGTATATAAGAATGTATAAATGTAAATGTATAAATGTATAAAAGAAAATGTATTTTGCTTTGAAAAAAATTGAAGAGAAAACAGTACTATTGGTCTTAATGTTTAACTTGAGAAGACAGTTTAACGTTGGACTTCTGTACTAAAACTAGACCTAAAGCTAACTCTGGGAAGTCAAAGAAAAAAATGATTTGTGTACAAGTATGTTTATGGTTGTTGTAGCACAAGATTGGAACCTAAGGCTCATCAATAGATGTATGAGTGAATTATGTACTCAAATTATTTGTATCCATTTAACTACAAGATTGGAATTGTATGAGATGCTCATCTTATAAAAGAATGGAATTTATTGCACCATAATAAATAATGAAAGTCCTACTTTCAGAAACACTCAGGAGGATTTATATGAACTGATGCAGGGAAATGAGAAAAACAAGTTATCCTATAACAACTTTACAAAGAAAAACAACTTTGAAAGAATTTAAACTTCTGATCAACCAGTTTGATGAAACCGGCTAAGTACCCTTTGAAAGAGAAATGACGGACTCAGGGTCCAGAATGAGACGTGCATTTTCAGGCCAATGTAAGAATTTATTTTGCTTGATTACATTTTTCTTATAAAGATTTGAACTTTCTCCTTTTTTTTAAAATAAATTATGGATGGAGTATAAGGAGCAGAACTAGTTATGAGAGGAAGAAGAAGGAAAGGGAAGATGAAGTGAAGAAGGAAGAGGAGAATCTTTTTTTTTAAATGTACAGAAAAGAAAGGAAAGAAGGCCAGAAAGAAACAAAGACAAGCAGGACAGCTCTGAAGGTTAAAAGTTAAAATCATTACATATTTAAATACAAATGTAAGCTTCATAAAACAGGGATTCTGAGTTTCATGTACAGCTCTCTTTTACTTTGTATGTGGGAGTGATTATTTTATTAAATACTTTAAAATTTAAAATAATGATGAAATACAATTTTTAAAAGAGAGAGGTAAAGGATCATCCCATTATGGTGGTAAGAACGTTGGAATGGAAGTTAAAAAACCTTAGTTTAAATCCGGGTTCATCTATTTTCCTAGCCTATGTGACTTGAGTAGGAGTGCTTAATCTCTGTCTTGGTTTCTGTGTCTCTCTGTATCTCTGCATGTATGTGTGTGTGTGTGTGTGTGTGTATGTGTGTGTCTATGTGTATTTGTACATGTATATATTTACACACAACAGTATACATACATTCATATATACATATACTCACATACACACACATATACATATGCCAGGTAGACTGGTATGAGGACACTGCATATAGTGGGGTTACCTAAACAAGTATACCAACTTCTGTCTTTCCCTGCTATTGACTTGCTCCCTTGTCAAGTCTCCCTCTAAGTTCACAAGCAGGCTGCGGAATGGATATTTTAGAAAAGATTACTATTGCAGAAATTTTCTCTCTACATAGCTTTAACCATCACCATGGTCTAAGCTGAGGAAAATCTCTTTCCCTTTTAGGAGATTATCCTTCTCTCAATCCCACACACTTGTAGGCTTGAATACCAATACTTGTAAGTCACTATATACTTTCATGGCAGCTTCAGGAAACACAGAAATGCAAAGAAGCATTTGAAGGAACAGGCATCTACTTTCAGGCTACAAAGGTTGCTAGGGGATGAAGGGGATGCCCTTTCCAATGCGCTAGAGGGAAATGGGAAGCCAAACTAGTCAAACCCGTAAAAGGGACCTGGGAATTTTCCTGAGATTGAGCTTGGGTTACATATATTGTAGGGATATTGAAGGATGTATACCACATAAGATATATATCTTATAATATGTGTTTGACATATTATATATGTGTACATATGTGTAACCACTTTTCTTTTACAGGTTTTGTTGATCTATATTCTGTGATTTTCTTTCAGTAATTATCAGTTACTGTTATGGAAGAAATCCCCAAGCTGCTTGTCATGTTTCCTTCATTTAGTCACACTTTACCATTAATTTAATCTTTGGAAACTGACAATTCATTTTCAAATTGAAAATGATCTTATCTTAAAACTTCCATGAATTAAAAAAAATGGCTTCCATGATGTTAGAATATAAATTGAGAGCATAATCTATTGCACTTTTGTCTAAATAAAGACATGGAGAAGGAAGTGGCAAACCACTCCAGTATCTTGGCCAAGAAAACCCCAAATGGCAACACAAAGAGTGGGGCATGACTAAAACGATCAAAAAACAGCAACAAGATCACATTTCACTGGCCAAAGGAGATGGCATAAATCTTAGGGCTAAATGATCAAAGACTGGTATTCTAAAATGCTCTTCTTAAGCTTTCAGGAAAAAAATGCATTTTCTTTTTAAAAATCTAAATTATTATTATAAATTAATAACTTTTATACAACTCCATAATTATGCCAATAAATTCCCCATAAAACAGTTCCTTAAAAGAGAGGGCTCATTAAAACCAACTGACAAAGCAGTCATGCCCAGCAGTATATAAAACATTCTGCAAATGCAGTCTGCCATCTCTCTGCCGAGAGTGACATTTCCTCTTACTGGTGTGCAGGAATCATATTTGGTCATGGCATATAACATGAATTCTGATGTACTTTGGCATTGCCTATTATTCTGATGTACTTTGGCATTGCCTATTATTAAAATCATTTCGTATATTTTACTATCATTTGAAGATTATTTTCATTAAGAAAAGATTGATGTATGTCCATCAATATTTGAAAGTTAGAAATTATGTAATTGATCCTTTTTTGTTTTACCGAGATCAATACTGAACCTTCCTTTCCGAGGATTTTCAGGGGACACATGTTTCTATTCTACAGTTTTTTCTTTATTTATTATTGCACTTAAAATAAAATCATTTCATTCTGGACTTAAAAAATAAAACAAGCATTTCTATAATATAGTAGAATAGAAAAATCAAAAGATGATTGCACATGGAACTGCAAATCTATTATGTATAATTTGCTATTCCTTTGAAATCTATAATAAAATTATCATGTAACTTTCTTTTTTCCCCTTTTTTCTTCCCTCCCCTCCTCCACCTTAGAGATAATTGTCATTAGATACAAATATGCATATATACATCAAATCATTCATATATACTTTTATTTATCAGCTCTTTCTCAGGATGTAGATAGAATCTTCCTTCATAGGTCCTTGGTAGCTAATTTGGATGTATATCATAGTGAAAATGTCTTATCTGCTCAAATTTGTTCTTAATGTCATTACTGTGTACAAAGTTTTCTCTTAATTCCACTCATTTTGTACGAGTCTTCCCATGTTTTTTTCCCCTAAGATCATCAAGTTCATTATTTCTGCACTTTCATCAAAATTAATGTCCTTATATATGGGTTTTTACCCATAACCACAGGATTGGAAAGGTATGGTATGCCCTTTGTGTTTCAGACTCAGGTAGACCACCATACTTGGAATGACCCTGTATTTTTCCCAGCTTTCCTGTCCTCTCTCCCTTCCTCCCTTCCAAAATAGACTTTCCACTCTATTCATGAGCCCTAGGAACTCAGACATTAACACATTCTGCAAAAGATAAGCAAGAGATTAGTGAGAGACTTTGCCATGTATGTGTCAAAGCGTCTATTTCTCCCCTTTGTGTTTTCTTAAGGAACCTTAGGCTCCCATTTAGCTAAGTAAAGGAGCACTAATTGCTTCCCAGCAGATGAGTAGGGGACAACAGGAAGCCAGGAAAAGATGGAAGTCTGGCTTAAAGGTAGTTCTTCAAATGGCCCACAAGTAGGAGGCTGTGGCAAACAGATCCAGTGAGCAACTGGCAGCAGTTTAGGAGGGTAGTTTGCAAGGAAAGATCAGAGAGAGAGAGAGAGAGCAGCAAAAGGTTGTTCAGGCACACATGAAATCAGAGGATATGTCTACAATGGAAGTTAATTGCACGCAATCTAGATTGAGCAATGTTACAATGAAGTTTTGTTCCTTAATTAGGGGCAGGGCACAAAGCTATTTAATATTAGTGCAAAACAACCATGCTAAGGATAACCTAATTCTCTGTATGTCTTCATAGTTCTATCTGAGACCCAAGATGCCTGGGAATGTTGTTTCAAATCTATCTGTAAACAAAAGCAGTAAAAGGTGATGAGTCATGGTATAGTTCGGCTTTGAACACTTTTGATGACATCAGGGACACTCTCTCATGGCCAGTCTGAGCCATTGTTGGCTTGTTTTAATTTCTGGAAAGTTGTAGCTTCTGTTTCACTGGTCTGCCTCATTGTAGGGGCAACTAGGTGGCACAGTGGATAGAGTGCCAAGCCTGGAATCAGGAAGAGTTTTATCTTTCTGAGTTCAGATCTGGCCTCTGCTGTATGACCCTGGGCAAGTCACTTAATCCTGTGAGCCTCAGTTTCCTCGTCTGTAAAATGAGCTGGAGAAGGAAACGTCAAACCACTCCAGAATCTTTCCCCAAAAAACCTCAAATGGAGTCATGAAGAGTCAGACATGACTAAACAAAACCCCATTATTTCTAAAACCAAATTCATCTGAACAACAAGATTTTTGTTTTTGTAGCCTCCATCCAAAGGTACCATCTGGGCTGTCAAATCATGGACTTAGAGTCCCAAAGTGAGACCTTTTCAGAAATGCAACTTAGATCCGTGGATAAGAAAATTAAATCAGGTCCTACCAGAAGTCGTTTGTGCTTATTACTTAATAACAAAAATGGAATGATAAAATAGCAAGTCAATTCCTTTCTGTATCATTAGCCACCAACATTATGTTATAATTATACTTTGAGTTGCATAATTGTTTTCACTTTTAAAGGAACCTATGACTCAATATGGCCAACTTATCTTTACCATATATACCATCTATACATGTTATAAGGGAAACTTCAGGAGGGATCTTGGGGAGTTTGGAGTCAGAGGGATAGACTAAAATCCCTGCGTGCTTTGTCATTTTCCTCCCTGTGTGACCTTGGACATGTCACCCCCAGAGCCTTCACTTCCTCATAAGTAAAGTGAAGTATCTCTAGATACTAGAGAAGGTCCTTTCCACTTACAAATTCACAGTCCTGTTAAATGATAATGAACTGAAGTAACTAAATCATTGCCACAGCCACTGAACCACAATCCTCTAATCACCAGCTCTTTACAGATATTAATTAATTAAGCCTGATTGCACTTTGCAAAGTAGGCCTTAGCGCATTTCTTAGATGAGAATGATTCTGCCTCTTCTAAGTGGTTTGCAAAAGGCCACTTTTTCTCTTCCTCCTCTTTTTGCTCACAGATAAAAAAGTGCAAGAATTGTTCCCACTTTTCAGAAATGAAGCATGTGGCATTTCAGAGACAATGAGATAAATCAAAGGTGATCTTATTTATATTTATATATTATTTAAACTTTATTTAAATCTAAATTTTAATAAATTTAAATATTTACATTTTATTTAAATCCACTAAATTTTATTAAATTTATTTAAATATTTACATCGATCTAAATTTATCCTGGTGGATTTTTCATCTATGTTATGTGTAAACTGAACAAAGTTCTCTTTTTGGGAGGGACAGAGGATTTAATCCATTTACTCTCTTTTGTTGATTTTAGTACCCCTTCTTAGTAGATAGCTATTACTTGATGCCTCCCTCCTCCAATGACTTAGAACTTCCTTAACAATGTAAATGTTGCTTTCCCAAGATAAAATGTAAGGTCTGTGAGGGCAGGAATGGATTTCATTTGCCCCCCCTTGCCCAGCAAAATGCCTGACACAAAAGAGAAACTTTATAAATTCTTGTTGATTTCAAATAAATTGAATACACAGATTCAATCCAACTGTGACTGAAGATGACCATCTAAGGGGTTAATGAATTTCTCCTTAGCTTGTTTCCTTGCACAGTACAAGAGAATGACCTAAAGTACTACAAGACATTTAGTGTAATGAAACATCATGCTAATTCCCATTCTCACCCTGTCACTCACCAGGACCTCCCCAGCCTGGCATCTTGCTGTCTGCTCTACTCCAACTTTTTCATGCCAGGACCATGGTTCTCCTGCCATGGACATGATGACCCAAAGACTTTGCTTTCCCCCACACCTGGGGAGCTAGTCTGTTCTGCTTGAAGACTTTGATGTGAGGCTGAGCTGTCTTGATTGGTGGATAGATGAAAGCTCACCCAACTATTCATTAAAATTCATATAATAAATGCTGGTTGAAAGCTTGGCTCCATATACCATCCCACCATTCACCAGGACACTGGGACCTACATAACATTTGTATCTTACTGATTTCCATCTCTCAGCCTCAGTGTTATCATCTGTCAAATAAGGGACAAGGATAAAGGAGATGATCTTCAAGGTCCTTTCCCATTCTATAACTCTTTGAGCACATAAAGAAAGGAGTGGAGGTGGGGAAACCACTAAATTGATTTCTAGAAGTTCATGTATTTTGATCATCAGGAGAACCATGGAAGCTTTCGTTCAGACCCTCTTTACTCTAACTCTGCACACTATTCTAACAATTGCATTGCTTTGTTTCCTACAGCACACAAAAGACTAAAAAGCAGCTAGTAGAGAGGAAAGAGTCCTAGATTTGGAATTGGGGGCCTGGGTTCCAATTGAAACTCTGCCAATTATTTCCTCTGTGTCCTTGAATAAATAATTTCTCCATTCCAGGCCTCAATTACTTCATATATAAACTAGATGATCTCCAAGGGCCTAAATCTATGATCCTATGACCTTAGAAACAACTTCAAAGAGGGGGTTGGGAGCTGGTAACAGTCTGAAAACAAGGACGAGCACCAAAGTGATAAAAAAAAATAACAGACAAAAAAACTACAAAAGTGCATGGTCTGGACTCTTTGACTACAGGGGAGGAAACACTTGGCTCAACTCAGGGGGCCACCAGGACCCCACAAAATACACTGGTGAATGCTCATAACTCGTGGACATAAAGGAATCATTGAATTATGTTCAGTATGCTCAGATTAAAAAAGAAAGCTTCCATCCAATCCCTTTGTTAGTAGTAGTCTCATCAGTCAAGTCTCCTCCAGGGCTCTGGATCCCTGGGGTTTTGCTGGAATCCCAATGGTACATTTGGAGGGTCCTCCATCCCAAAGAAAAGCCAGATGACTGAAACCAAAGAAGTCGAAGCCACTTGGGTAAATATAATGTTTGAAACCTTCTGGTTATATTTTCATTGAGTTCATATTGTTGGGAATGGTTTTGAGAATACTAATGAACATTTATACATCACTGACTGTGTGCCAGGCCCTGTGCCAACCATGTTACATTCATTTCATTGGATCCTCACAACCACCCTGGAAGGTATGTGCTCTTATTATCCCCATTTCATAAATGAGGAAACTGAGGCAGGTAGTGGTTAAGTGACTTGCCCAGGATCACCCTAGTAAGTGTCTGAGGTCAGATTGGAACTCAGATCTTTCTGCCTTCAGGCCCAACACACTAATTATTGGGCCCCCTGGTTGGTGGCATGACATGAATGAGAATGCCTCTTATTACTCTCATGACCAGTGATACCTATTGGGCACAAAAGGGACACTGGTCAATTTGAACTGGTGGCTAACTAGGTCACAATAAGGATGGAGTGTTAGGGGAAATAAATGAGTCACTGTTATTAATGTAATTTTGATCTGACCAGAATTGAGATTTCATTGGTATATGGAACTCCCAGTGGAGGAAAGGTCTGCACCTTCCCAGAAACTTATAAGCTTAGAGATTGATCTAGAGGTTTCAGTGACTTCCTCAGGATCTCAAATCTATCGTGTGCCAGGGATTTGAATCCAGGTCTTCCTGGTGCCAAAACTAGCTCACTATTCACTGTGACATGGTCCTTCTTATATTGATATAAAACCAAATTCAACAGAAATAGATTTTAAAATAAAGAATTGAAATCATGACTTTTATAGACCAGTAACTTTCAATTACACCAGAAAGCAAAGGAAAATTGATGTTTAAAAAAATGTTTGCAAAATGAAATGATTGGAACCACTCACTCTGCCATATAGTTATAGTGGAACAGTCCAGATTTTTCCTTCCCCAGAGAGCTCCAATGTTACCAGATTTTTAGGTTTGTCAAGAAGAAATTTATCTCAACAATATTCCTTTGCCGGAACACCAGCATAAAAAGTTTAGGATGACAACTGCCCCAAATGCCATATAAGTTGATACAATTCAGCACCATTTCCCCTAACCTCCATGTTGTCAAAGCTGGTAATTTCCTTTCTCATTTAATGAGCACACTCAGTGATGACATGGCAAGCTCCAAGAGAGCCCCAACCAGGTTATTTTTTTTCTAATATTCTTTTACAGTACCCAGCACAGTGCCACACACAGAGATGGGCATTTAATGAATGCTTTGGATGATTGGATAATGAAAATAATTTAAATTTAAGTACAAAATAATTACCCTTAACTGACACTCATATAAAGAAATCTTTCCGAAGGGTTCTTTTCTAAAGCACTGTTTTGAATGCCTTATATTTTATGAATGTTAAATTACCTTCAACTCTTTTGCTTTATGGGAAAAGGCTTGTGTCTATATGGTGAGACTGGTTGCGCCCAGAAACCAAACAGTGGAATAACTCCATGCCAAAAAAGCATTGGATTGAGAAAACCTTTGTTTTCTAAATAAACATCCGTTTGATAATAAAGATAGTATCATAAATAACTAGCATTTGCATTGTGTTTGGAAGTTAAAAAAATGCTTTTTGTGGACTAACTCACTGGATTCTTCTAACAATCCTGTGAGGTGGGTCTTATTATTATCCCTATTTTACAGGTGAGGCATAAAGAGCTTGAGTGACTTGTCCAGGGTCTTCAGTTGTTGTCGTTTCTTCTCAGAGGATCAAAATGGCATCATTGTGCCAGTGTGTCCAACTGTGGTTGATCAGACCAACATGAGCTTGGAGTGCTCTGCCACAGGTCAGGCACACACAATCCATGTGAATATTTGGGTAGATTCTCTACATTTGTGCATTTGGCATTTCCTCTGAGCTGTTTCAATTCTGCTTAGAGCACTGCACCTTCTCTGATGTGGGTACACCATGCTGAGCGGTTCTGTGCCAGTGTCTCCCATGTCCCACGATTAGTTCCAAAGTTCTTAAGAGAGACCTTGAGAGTGTCCTTATATCAGTTCAATGAGGATGTTTCAACTGATCAACTGATATACTTTTTCTGACCACCATGTGAATCTTTGCCCTGTGTGAGTTCTCCATAAAACAATCTTTTCAGCTAGTGTACATTTTGCATCTGAACAATGTGGCCAGCCTACAGACTTGTGTTCTCCAAAGCAGAGTTTCAATGCTTGGCCAATTAGTTCGAAGGACCTCAGTGTCTGGTACCTTATCCTGCCAGGTGACCTTCAGCATAATACAAATGGAAGTGATTCAGTTTCCTGGCATGTCACTGGTATACTGTCTATATTTCACAGGCCTATGACAATGAGGTCAGCACAATGGCTCTGTAGACCTTCAGTTTGGTAGTCAATCTACAACCTCTTCTCTCCAATACTTTCCTTCAGAGTCTCCCAAACCCTGAGTTAGCTCTGGCAATTCGTGCATCAACCTCATTATCAAACTGTACATCCTGGAAAGTACACAACCAAGGTAAGTGAACTTATCCACAGTATTCAAAACTTCATTTGTTTCGATTGTACAGATGGTATGATGGTGGCTGATGGAGCACCTGTGTTTTATTGGGGTTAATTGTTAGGCCAAAATTAGCACAAGCAGAAAAGAATTGATCCATACTTTGTTTCATCTCAGCTTCAGAGGCTGCATTGAGTGCACAACCATCTGCAAACAGAAAATCATGCATCAACATTCCCTCCACTTGGTCTTGGCTTGGAGCGTTTTCAAATTGAGGAGTTTGCCTTCAGTGCAGTAACTCACCTTGATGCTGTGTTCATCCTCATTGAAAGCATTTGACTTGAGGATGCTAAAAAGCATGGGAACAAGCACACAGTCCCGATTCACTCCATTGGTGATTGGAAAGGTATGAGAGCATTGTCCACCATCCAGAACCTGGGCAAACATGCCATCATGAAATTGATGTACAATGCTGATGAACTTCTCCGTGCAACGAAATTTTGATATAATTTTCCATAAGCCCTCATGACTAACAATGTTAAAGGCCTTGGTCAGATCTACAAATATTGTGTACTGATCTCTGTTCTGCTCCTGGACTTGTTGGGCAGCTAGTGCCATATTGACTGTTCCTCGGCCCTTTCTGAAGCCACACTGGCTCTCAGGTAGATGACCATCTTTCAGGTGAAGGATCAGCCTATTAAGGGGGACTCTGGCAAGAATCTTGCCAGCAGTGACTAAGAGAGAGATGCCCTCTGTGACAGGACAATCTACATCCAAGGTCACACAGCTAGGGAGCATTATATCCTCCATTAGATTGTAGCTCCTTGAGGGCAGGGACTGTCTTTTTGCTCTCTTATTTTGTCTCCACTGCCCTTGACATAAAGTAGGGATTTAATAAATTTTGATTGATTGGTTGATGATTGATTGATTTAATCAATGATTATTAATTGAATTGAGTTACACATTCCTTCTTCCATGTATAAACTACAAGTATACAATCTCTTAAGACCCTAATTAGCAGATAAATGTAAAAAAAATAAGCAATGGATCTCCATTGCACCACATCTCACCCCCAAACTCTTCCAACATTGTCAGTTTGATTCTCAAACCTGTAGATTCTCTATTAACAAAATTCAGATGAAGAAGCAGAACTCGATGAGGCCTTTTTGGTTTAATGCTCAAATGATCATCCTTCAGTACACCCTGTTACACAGATGATGGGTTTTCAGGTCTTTCTTAAATTTAATTAGTTGAAAAATGGGAAAGTTAATTACATCTAATTATAACTTTAGCTGAGCATAGGGCTTGTGATTATTCAGACAGTGGAAGAAAGTGGTTCTTTTACTAACAAATATGGTGAATTAGTCAATGACATGATTTTTGCAGAGTTTCTATTTTCTCTTCTGTCGTGTATGACTGGACATTTGTGATTCCATAGCCTGGAAAGACACTACTCCTTGATAACTAAAGCCAATAATGGCTCATCAAAGACCTATTCAATCAGATGCTAACAAATAACTTTCTATTTCTTATTTTATTCTCAATCTAGTAAAGCCGTCTGGTGAGAAGAATTAGATCAGTCTCAGTACTATAGTAATAATACTTCCTTGGGAAAAACTGAAAGCCTGGTGACATTGTTTATAATAAGGACGGTAATACGAAGAGGGATTTCCCTGGTGCAAAGTTCTCCTGGTAAGGAAACACACTCTACCAATTTGGGTAGCATGTTGTTTGTAACTTACTGTCTTATAGAATTGCCTAGATTTCAAGACCCCGTATGTGGTGGTGACCCCCAGTTTAAGAAATGATGAAGGGGTAAAGAATGGAAAAAGCTGAAGTCCTGGCCTAGAAGATGGAGAGGCTAAGTGATTCACCTACAGTCACCCAGACCATGAGTGTGACATACAGGACTTGGAACCTACACCTTCCTGGCTCCAAGGGAGTGCTAACATTTGACCATCTCCAATTTATCCTGTTCATAATTGTTTGCATGTTGTCTTTGCAACTAGACTGTGAGGTTCCTAAAAGTAGGGATAGGTTTTCACCTTTCTTTCTATCTCAGGACTTAGCACGGGGCCTAGTGCACAGTAGGCACTTATTGAATGCCATTTGGTCAAATGACTTTCCACCACAGTTACCTCTCACTTAATGCTGTGCCTGAGGGAGAGAACAATAGTTACGAATTTAAAGGTGATTGTTCTGGTCCCCTCTGTCTGATGGTCAGACATGTTACATTTCACTCCTTCCCTAGGGTTCTCCAATGTTGTTAAAGAGGGGTTGCTTGAAATTGTTCAGTCTTTTGGATTCCAGCTGCTACCAATTTTATACCCTCACTCTGGGGACTCCATTGTACCCCACTTCCATTGAGCCACTTAAGAATCAGGTTAGCATTTCTGAAGGAATATTTATTTAAAAAGTATAATAAGAGCAAACATACCTACACCTAGGAAGCATAATTTCTTTCCCCCATGCCCACCCCCTTATACCATCTTAGCCTCTGGGAAGGGGAGAGGATTAGGTTCTTTGATTAACTCACTTCCTATACTGTGCAGTGGGAACATAGAGTATCTTCTCCTAGAAGCAGCTCCCTGGTATCTCTCACCCCATGGGTGCCTCCACATTAGGTGATCCCAGCATGGGCAAAGCCAAGCTCCATTACACTAACAAATCAGGATAAGGGAAGCGAACAACGAATTATAATCTTGGAGAATCGCTATGACTGAGGTGGGTAATTTGTAGGAATAATCTAAAAATCAGATCAGATTCGATTGTTTGTATCATTTCCCACATTTAGCAACAATTGCTCTCTTACCAAGTGATGAGGTAGAACTACATCATAAAGACAGCCAGTACTAAGAATTTGGGTATTCTAATGATGTTTACTGAATGATATTTATGATATCCAACAGAGGATTCTGGAAGACTGGAAATAAGGGTGATGCAGGTCCTTGGGTCAGCCAGGGGGATGGCACAGCAGAATCCAGTCTCCAATCAGCTTGGGTGGAGTGGCAGCTTCTCAAATGGCTCATATGGGTTACTACACTCCAAATAGGGATGGAAATAGCACTTGAAATGGCTCATTGACTTTCCCCTTGATATATGTCAATAGTATTCCTTTTTTTTTCTAATTTCCAGGAACTTCTGGGAACTGATGCCCTAAATAGAATGACATGAATAGGATCAGAGCATTCATCTATCTTATCCCTATTCAGGATTTGGTCACCTGCTATCTATTGTCCTCAGAGCTAGGGAGAAGGAGGAGGAGGAAGAGGAGGAGAAGGAGGAGGGGGAGGAGGAGGAGAAGGAGGAGGAGGAGGAGGAGGAGGAGGAGGAGGAGGAGGAGGGGAAGGGGAATAAGAACGAGAACAAGAAAAACTCTATTGGGTTGAGATAAGTATTGCCTATGAAATCCTCATTTTTGAAAGGCTATTTGATTGTGAAATCTTGGAGGGCAGGGACTACATTTTGACATTTTTTTTATCCCCAGTCCTTACTGCCTGACACTTTACACATATTAACCAATGTTTATTGACTGACTGTCGACCAGGGAGATCTTCTTACATATTTAAAGATGCAAAGAAATAGGGGAAAGCCAAATATAGAACAGGTAAACAGGAAGATAAAAACGTGTGTAGCCTATGGGTTCTGTTTGTCTCTTAATGATTCAACCACTTCCAAGGGAAGCATCCTTGAAGCATTTCACTCCTGTGAAAACACAACAGGACATTTTTAAAAGTTGATTTATTTATTTCTAGTTTTCAACATTCATTTCTATTATCTCCCCCTCCTCTCCTCCTTCCTCCACAAGACAGCCTGCAATCTGACACAGGCTCTACATATGTTTCTCTTAAACATACTTTCACATTAGTCACTTTGTGTAGAATCAGAATGAATAGGCGGAACCAACTGGACATTTTCTTAAGCATTTAGTGGCTTTTCCCTTGATACATTTTCCAGCAAACAATGCTAGTAATAATATTAATGATGCTCTTTTCTAGCAAGCAATTCGTGCATAAAGGATAGACTTTGCAATTATAAAATGTCTAAATAATAAATACGTTGGAATATACATTACAAACAGTGATACAACAATTGTAGGTAGGTAGGTAGAGGCAGATTTATATCAGCGTGTATGTTAGGAGATAGCATTTGGGGATGTCATGGAGTCCCAGATTTAGAGCTGGAAAGGACCCCAAAGGTCACAGAATTTTAGATTTGGGAGGGATATTAGTAATTTTCTCGTTTAACCCAGGCATGAAATAGACTCCCACTGTAACAGACTCCATCTGTAACAGGCCATCTGACTTCTACCAGAAAATGTCCAAGGAGGGAATACTCATCACCTCTTGAGAAGGGCCAATGTACCTTTGGATAGCTTTTGTTACTAAGAACTTGTCTCTCCCTCCTTCCTACCTCTAGCCTAATTTATTAATGCCTTAATCTGGCATTAATCTAGGGTCAGACAGCACAAACCTTCCTCCCCATGACAGCCTTCAGACTTAAACACAGTCCTCCTGACTTCAGAGCAGATTTTCTATCCCCTGTGCCACCTAGCTGTCCCAAGTACAAGTCTTTTATATTAATCTCTACTGAATTTCATTGTATTAGATTTAGCCCAATGCCTGTCAAAATCCTGTAACTCTGAGTTTCTGCTAGCCTTCACAGCTTTGTGTAATTGAGTCCAACCTCCTCATTTTACAGAAGATGAAATTGAGACCCTCCCTTCAAGATGAAGTGACTTGTCCACGGTTACATGGGCAGTAAGTGACAAAGCTGAGATACAGTCCCCAAATCCCTGATACCAAATGTCACATTCTTTGTACTGCCTCTTATTCCTGTTATGATGTTGACTCACTGGGCTTTAAACACTCTAACATCTGATAGTTTTCAGAAATTATGGCCAAAATCAAGTAAGCAAATGAATTTAATGTGCATTGAGATCTTAAAATATGATATAATTATCAGCTAGCTCTGCCTACTTGAACTCTACTTCCCACTTTCTTGGAACTGTCCTTCCTTCACTTCCCTCATGTCACACTCTCCTCTTTCTCTATTGCTGGTTCTCTCTGATTCTTTTCTGTGCTTTTCCATTCCCTTTTGAAGGAGGTCTAAAACCCAACTCATCATCTTCCACCTCACCCGGGGCTCTCTTTCTGACTTCCTTTGTTTTTTGTTTTTTTTTTTTAACAAATGGTGCTATCATTTCCCCAATCATGCAGACTCAAAACACTGAGCCACCTTTGACCTCTCCCTCCTCTGTGCCTCCCTCTTCAGAACATCTTATCCCCTAAACTCTTCTGTTATGATGTCTTTCCCATTCATTGCTTCCTTTTCATTTCATCTGCCACTGCTCTGGTTCAGACTTTTCTCAATCCACAACTTCAGTAAACTTTCTCTGCTATCCTCCTGCTTCTCTCCCACTCCAATCAAGTCTACACACAGGAAACAGAGTAACTGATTAACGTTCTTAGCGTGCTCTTTTGATCACTCATGAAAGCCCCTTGCCTCAAAGTCATAAATAGCTTAATATAATATTAGGCTGATAAGAGAAAATAGTGAATTCTTAATCTGGCATTTAAGGCCCCTCCCACCATATCACATCACCCCTAATCAAGCCAATAGCTCTACATTTCCTGTTGTATTATATGACACTTGTGTGCTGGGACCAGCTTGTATAGTCCCTTGAACGGCAATGGTTAAATTGTCAGTGTCACAATTTACACTGTGAAGATTGGCAAATGTTACCAATTAAAGCTTGATTTGTATTGTATAGACTTTAAAAATGATAGAAATATCAACTAATGAAGATTAAACTTACAAGTGAATTGTATTTGTAATATATAGATACAATATATATTTATATAAATAAATATATATATATATATATATATATAAATGTATTCACTTTTCTGGTGAGCCACTTACTAGACATTGACCAGTGCACCCCTGTCTATCTACCACCGCTTCCTTACAGTAACCTTCTGAAACCAAGCTCTTCCACCCAACCACTCCCTAAATATACTGCCTTCTGTACTTTGCACTTAAAATGACCTCCTCCCCGTGTCTCATTATATCCCCACAAAGAGGCTTTGTGGCTAAGTTTGGGAAAACAACTCCCTCTGTCATGAATAATTGGGTTATAAATGATGAAATTTCTATTCAAAGAAGGAAACACCAAAGTCTTATGATGGTTAACCTCCAGGGTGAAAGAGGGGTGGTGAGGAACAGAGACTTAGCCAGCTGACTCTAGAATAACTTGATGACTGTCCTGAGTGAATGGGACCTTCTAGGACTCCCAGAGGCCTTGCAGGAGGGCAGCCTTAGCTGTCAGCACAATCAACCAGCTGGTGTTCCCAAGTTAGGTATTTATAACTTCCAAAATGCCTATTTTTATAACTTAGTTGATTGAATTTCTTTCTCTTCTGAATCTCTCTGTTTTAGGATGAGCAAAGGGCACAAGGCTTTTATTATTTTATTTTGTTTCCAGACTTACAATTTCTGCTTGACCACTAATGTATCTGTATCATTCTGTCAGTGAATTTTCCATACCCAGATACCATGAACTAATTAGCTACAAGAATTGTCAGGATCATGACTTTTCATTCTTTGAAAAGTAAATTCAGTGAAAGAAACACTTTTTAAAAATGAATCATATGCAAGGCACTGGGGATAAAAAACTAAAGTTGAAAATAATCCCTGTCTTCAAGAATCTTTTTTTTCAATTTAGGAGAGAAAATTAAGAAGTTTTTTAAAGAGATATTTGGTAAACAGTAGGTGAGAGGGGGAGAGGAAAGTATGCTTTGACTTTTCCTATGAAACAGAATATTGGAGAGCACGATAGGCACAAAATAAATTGAATTAAAGCCTCAGTTAACAACATGTCAGGAAAAAATCAGCTCCTCCCCTTCCTGATTATGTAACATTAATGTTCCATCTACTCTTTGAGGTTTTGCCTTCCTCACTTATAGTGTAGCAATCTGATGAAGTTCCAGGCTCACCCTCTGCTCAAATGTATTTCATTTCAATTCAGTTTAACAATTCTTTATTTCAGTAGTATAACCAGACAGTTGATGATGAAAATGGATTTCAAATATACTCATGTGAGCTTATTTTCTATAAAAGTGCCAAACTCATTGGAGAGGGTGTTTACTTAATTCCATCCTCTCATCATTCATTACATTACAAGCTGAAAATTCATATAAACTCAGGTGTTGCGGCATCACCTAACTACTACTTATAGTTTTTAAAAAAGACTGATAACTTTGTAAAATAATCCTCCACCCTCCCAACCCCCCCAACCACCTCCAAGCATTTTATCTTTCCTGGCCAGAGAAATTGTGTTAACAGCATGCTAGCAAGAATCATATTTAAACATAATTTTTGCTAACACGATTTTTAGTGCAGTGTAGGCAGGGCCCTAAATACATTTCTCACTACTGCATCTATTTTTAATTTCTGATTCAGTATGGAATTCTTAATTCACTGTCACTAAGTTGCAGGCTACTTACAAAGCCTTAGGTGAAACAGTCAGCTCCTACAGAACATTTAAAAGTCTGCAGTAATACATTAAAATGTGTTTTCTTTCAAAAGATGAAAAGATTCTGCCAGGCTTACTTTCCCCTTCAATCTAAAGAAGTAGAATTTCTTGTGTTACACATCAAATTCATCACCCAGCCAAGTAATTTCTTGTTAGAGATGACCTTCATGAAACTTAAGACTCAATGAGTTCATCAGTCATCCAAGGGAATCCAGAAAAATGAAGACATCTGGTCATTTTCCAAAGTGACCTGAGAGTGTGGTTGGTTGGTTTCAATATTTAAAAAAAATGATTACATGATTTCTGTCTTTCCATTGGAAGGTTCGATGCTTGGCCAGACTTGGAATTTTTTTTTTATCGTTGTTGTTCTTAAAAAGAAACACATGGCCAGTTGGTATTGTGCAATGCATCTTTATTTTTAATCCTTTTTGTCGTGAATTTGAGTAGTATGATTTCATAGACTTACAACATTCAAATATGACACATGGAACAATGTTAAAAAGAAGCCAGATTTCAGGAAAAGGGCAAAAGTGTATAAGATGTACATTTTGATCCCTCCCAGGAGGCTGACGAGATCTTTTAAACATCTCTAGGTCCTCATCCCATCTGCTGAAATAGTTTACCAGTGTGACCACTGCTTACACTGCAGCTTTTTAGAGCCACAGGTGAGAATTGGGTGGAACAGGTGGACACCAAGGGTAGAAGGCAGCCCTGAAAAGGGCTTGGCAGCCATCACACCAAAGGTACTGGTCCTCCCTGAACACACACTACACCCCAAGACTATCACAACAGCCCTGGGAGATGGGTGCAGTTATTATTCCCACTATACAGATGAGGAGGCTGAAGTTAGATCACACAGCTAGAATCTAAGGCAGAATTTGAACTCAGCTCTTCCTTACTCCAAGTTCAGTGCTCTTAACCATTGTAGTTCCCCGGGTTTGGGAGACTGAAGAAAAGTTTAGGAAAGAAGAGATATTAGACTGACTATCAAACTGAAGTTCTACAAAGCCATTGTGTTGACCTCATTGTTGGATGCCTGTGAAACATGAACAGTCTTCCAGCACTATGCTAGGAAACTGAATTGCTTCCATTTGAACAGTCTTAGGAAGATTCTGAGGATCACCTGGTAGAATCAGGTACCAGGCACTAAAGTCCTTGCTCAAGCTGAACTGCCAAGCATTCAAACTATGCTTCAGAGAACTCAACTCTGATGGGCTGGCCACGTTGTTGCAACGCGAAATGTACGGTTGCCAAAAAGACTATTTTATGGAGAACTCACATGGGGCAGGTGATCACATGGTGGCCAGAAGAAACGATACAAGGACACTCTCAAGGTGTCTCTCAAGAACTTTGGATTTGACTATGCAACATGGGAGACGTTGGCACAGGACCGCTCAGCATGGCGTGCTCACATCAGAAAAGGTACTGTGCTCTATGAGCAAAGCAGAATTGAAACAGCACAAAGGAAATGTAGGATTCACAAATTTGAAGAAACCACCCCAAATGTTCCCATGGACTATGTTTCCAACCTGTGGTAGAGCATTCCGAGTTCTTATTGGTCTGATCAGCCACAGTCGTACACATTGAAACTTCACTTTATCATGGTGATGTTGCTTTGGTTCTCCTCAAGGACGAAAGAAAACAACCACAAGGTCCTCATCCAAAGTCTTGGATGTGTGGAAAGAGGCTTAGAGTGATACGGTGTTTGCTTTACAAAGTATTGATTTCCCAGGAGCGCAGCCTGTGGAGCCAAGAGTAGAGGAAGTTCCTAAGTCAGCCCAGCAATAAGAGAATCAGATTTTGCTCAAAATCACAGGATCTCTTAGTTTGTGTTAAATGGCATAGAAAATGACAACAAGAGACGCAAACAGCTCTCAAATTGCCTTATTTCATCCCTTTAAATACTATGTGACTGAAGATAAATGGCAGATTGGGATGCAAATTTGATTAAGCACTGATCATTTTTAATTTGTTCAGCTGTTTCTCCTGGCCAAAAGAACAATTTGTGTTTCCTGTCCCAGAGTCATATTTCCCTCTCCGATTTCCTTCTTACTCTCTGGTCTTTGTTCATTACTTATTGTTACTGTTGTCCGTTATTGGTGATGAGAGATACTCTGGGGTGAGGGATAAAGACCTAGCCTCAGAGCCAGGAACAGCTGGGTTCAAGTCCTGTCTCTGACACATACTTGCTATGTGACCCTGGGCAAATCACTGGGCAAGAGTCACAGTACTCCAGGCCCTGGGTGTCAAACTCCAATAGAAAGAGCAGCCACTAAATCCTACATGAGCATCCCTCCAGGTGTTTGTGGACTTAGCAAATCACATAAGCACATTATCTATGGTCTATTGTATTTTTATTTATTTTGTTAAGTATTTCCCAAATACATTTAATCTGATTTGGCTCACTTGTTCGGCAGCTGTGTCCAGAATCATTCTCTAAGGCTATAAATTACAAAGATATAAACTTGAATTGAACTTGGTAGAGAGAATTTTCTCACCCAAAAGTTCCCTATCCAAGTAAACCATAGGTCCAGTCTCTATCCCTGTTAGTAGTTAATGACATTTTCCAATTCAACTTAAAAGATTAAGCTAAATCACCATTGAAACCTCAGTTCTGTTTGCCTAAGTCTCTCAATCAGTTGGTTCCTGTGAGTGCTGGGGACCTTTGCATTATTTATAGCACCCAGTTAGTGAGACTAAGGGTCTTGAATGTTCTCGAGAGATGAGTTGGTTTTGTTTTGTTTTTATAACTTGAGATTGCAGACCTGATATAAAGAGACAAAATCTGAGCACTTTGGTTAAATATGTGAACTTTCTGGCAAAAACAATTTTACTGAAATAGTATTCCCATGGTGGTATCACCTCTGATCCCCTGATAATATTCCTGGTGCTTAAAAACAAACTCATTATCTCTTACTTTGTATCTCTAACATAAATTCTTAAACTGCTCTCTCACTTAGACCTGGGAGCTCAGAGGAAGCATATTACTCACTTTTATATCATTCTGATTCACGGATGAGTTTTTTTTTTCCCAAAAAATTCTCCACATCCCTCCTTCTCAATCTGCTCCAGACCTCCCCCAGTTCTTTTAATATTCCAGGCAAATCAGAGCCATGTTCAGCATGTTCTTGCTACATAAGAGATGATGTTTGGAAAGGGTCCTGCCATAGTAGAGAGACAGCTGATTTGGGAATCCAGAGGAGTTATGCAGTGGACCAGGATGAGCCCAGGTGGTCCAGTACCTTGAGTTTGAGTTTAGAAAGAAATGAGACTCTAGGAGAACATCTGCTAGTTAATGAAGTGCATTGCTTTGCTATAACTGGGGAAGGACATTTAGATCAAAGGAAAGACATTCAGCCAGGCTGTATCTTATTGAACAGAGTACAGCTTCCTGGCCTTTATGTTGCTTCTAGCTAGGATAAACCATTCTAGGCTGAAGGAGCATGGGGACAGTCCTGTGGCCTGGTTTTTGTGTTTTCTGGAAACCAAGAAGCTCCCTCAATGATGGAGTCTTTAGTCCTCTGAGTGAATTAGATCCAGAGGACAGAGCCATTATATTTTAAGGAAAAGAAATAACTTTACCCACATGGTCATCTTTGCCCACCTGGCATAGATTTTTCCAGCTACAAACTGGGACCAAGCCCTACCCCTTACACATTTCAACTATGTGATCGTAGAGAATTCATTTAACTTCTCAGTGTTCAAATTGACTTGGAATACAAGACATTACCAAGGAGTTACTAATTAGAATTGGTATAAGGACTTTAAAAACTGGGAGTTCCTCACGCCAATGAAATTCCAGGTGCAGATAGCACATGAGTGGACATGCACACACACACGCACGCACACACACACGCACATACACACGCACACACACACGCACACACACACGCACACACGCGCACACACACACGCGCGCACACACACACACTGTTCTCACACTCTTTCGTCATCTTGATTATTCCTCTTCCTCACACTCCAAGCCTTCTTCATCATCTCCATGGCCTTCAATCCCTCCACCCCTCAGTTCTTTCCTAAACTTTCATCCTTATGCCACCTACATTCTTCTACTTCCCCAGTCTTGACTCTTTGGTGTACATGTTTGACTCTCCATATAGCTTTCCCTTCCATATTGCTGAGATTAAGGGCACAGCACCCTCCCCCATAATCTCAAAGATCCAAGTAAATTTTTTGTCTTTCTCTTCATATTAGAGAAGTCTGATTTTTTTCTTATTATACCCTATTATTTTAAGGTTATTATACCTTACTATAAAATTTGGGTTAAGTATTAATTTTGAGAAAATCATGAATGTGCACTGATGGGGTTGAGTTCAGATTTATACCACACTATCTCAATTGGGCCCTCACTGCATTAAGCCAATTAACTCCCTATCCCAATCACCATAATGGCTTTTCCAAACATTTTCTTCTCTACTCATATTTTTCATGACTTTCCCTAGACATCTCTACCCTCAGCTGAGAATCTTGTCTCATATTTCATTAAAAAAAATTGAGACCATTTGCCAATAACGTCTTTTGTCTCCTCATCTCATATCACTAAGAAGATATTCTCCACTATCTCTTGCTTTACCTACTTCTCACATGAGGAGGTGGTTCTTCTCCTTAACAAAATAAACACCTTTGTATGCCCAAGTTATTCCACTTCTTTCCATCCGAACTTCTCCAGAAGATTTCTCCCTCTATGATTTCTAATCTCTCACCAATATTTAATTTCTCCCTCTCTACTGGCTTCTAATCTTCCTCCCACAGACATGGTGGCCATGTCTCCCCCATTCTTAAAAAAAAATATATTCCCATAATCTGTCTGTCCCCACTAGTTATTAGAGTATATCTCTCCTCCCTTTCCTGGCTAAATTCCTTAAGGAGACTATTTGGAATTAGTACATTCACTTCCTTTCTTCTCACTCTATTCTTAACTTCCAGCTTCACCATATAATTGAAACTATTAAGAATGATCTCTTAATGATGAAAATCATAAACATTGTGAATGCTCTCTTAATTACCAGATCTACTGGCATTTTGTCATCCCTCTTGCCCACTTCCTGACCACTAAGTGTGGGGGGGGTCTCCAAAGGCTCTATTTGGGACTCTTTCCCTTTCCCTCAGAACTATTTCACTTGGTGATTTTATCCGCTCTCATGGTTTCAATAATCATGTCTATGCACATGATTCTCAGATCTCCTTAGTCCTAACCTCTCTCCTGACCTCCAGTACTGAAGATCTAGCAGCCTATTAAACATCTCCAATTGGATGCCTTAAACTTCATAAGGGCAGATAGGTGGCACCAGATAGAGCACCACACCTGGAATCAGGAAGGTCTGCATTCAAATCCAGCCTCAGACACTGAGGCTGTGTGACCCTGGGAAAGTCACTTAGCCCTGCTTGCTTAAGTTTCTTCATCTTTAAAATGATTTGGACAAAGAAATGGTCAACCACTCCAGTATTTTTGCCAAGAAAATCCCAAATGGGGTCACAGAGTTGGACATGACTGAACAAAAACTTAGTATGTCCAAAACCAAACTCATTATGTTTTCCCCCAAACCCTCCCCGTTTTAGAACTTCCTTGTTACTATGGAGGGTACCACCATCCTCCCAGTTACTTGGGTTTGTAACCTAGGTGTCATCCTTGAGACTCCTCACCCTCTCTCACTCCCCCTCCTATACCTAAGTAGTTGCCAAATTCTTTTCTCTCTACCTTTATAATATCCCTTATCTATAGCTCCTCCTGTCCTCTGATACCTCTGCCATACTGGAGCAACCTCTCAAAGTGATCTTCCTAAAGAACAGAGGGGATTTGTACTGTAAAGTTTGGATTCAGTCAAAGGGCCGCATTTGAGGACCTAGAGAGCGACATGGGGCTTGAGGCCAAAGGTTTCCCACCCCTGCAGTAGACCATGTCACCCTCCTACTCAATAAACACCAGTGATTCCCTAGCACGGCCAGAATTAAATAGAGAAGAGTCTGTTAGCCTTATAAAGCCCTTTATAACATCACCCACTCCAACTTGGACAAGTTTCTTATACCTTACTCCACATCACCAGCTACTCTCCAGTCCAGTGACCCTCACCTCCTCACTGCTTGCACATGACCTTCCCTCTCTCAGCTCCATTCATTTTCACTGTCTGGAGATCATGCTTAGAATTCCTTCGCTCTTCGTCTTTCAATCCTAGTTTTCCTTAAGAGTCAGACATGTCAAAATGTCCTGGTTCTCTTTCATCCTAGCGCCTTTCTTCTCTGAATTACTTCCGGTTTATCTTGTAGATACCTTGTTTGTCCAGAGATGTTTGCAAGTCGTCTCCCCTCATTAGAATATGAACTCCCAGTGGGCAGGAACTGCCACTTGCCTTTCTTGTGTCCTCAGGGCTTATCACAGTGCTTGGCACATTTGCAGGTATTCAAGAAATGTTTGTGCACTTGTTGACATGACTTTTATGAGAAAAATTAAAGCCAATTTGAACCATAGAGTTTGTGAAAGGGGAGGGTGGGGTGTTAATGTGCAGTACAGCTCAGGCCCTATCTGTGAAGTGATCCAAAGACTAAACAGAGCTGTTTATACTATCTCCTAAAAAACAGTAGGTAATACTGATCAAAAAAGAGTTGCAGTCAGTCCTGCACTGTAGGAAAATCACTTCGGAAAGAGACTTGGGGCAGAGACTCCAATGAAAAGGCTACCGCAAAAGTGTAGGTAAAATCAAAGAACATGAACAAAGAGTTCTCAAATGATGAAAACTTAGACAATCAACACTCATATGAAAAAGTACTCTATTAATTACAGATAGGCAAATTAAAGACATTTGGAGGTTCCACCTTGATAACAAAAATTTTTAAATTACAAATGTTGGAAGGGATTGCGGGAAAATAGGCACATTAAGGCACAGTTGATGTAGCTACGGATTAATCCAACCATTTGGGAAATCATTTCAGAACTAACTATACCCTCAATGTCACAAAATTTTGCTCCTCTTTGACTCAATGATGTCATTGCTAGATCTGTTCCTCAGAGAAAGAGGAAATGAAATATAGATACAGAAATATTAGTGGCAACTCTTTTAGTGGTGGTAAAGAATTAGAACCTGAGGGATGCCCATGAATTGTGGAATGTCTGAACAATTATGGCATATACCACAATACAATTTTGCCATAAGAAATGGTCAAAGGGATGGGGAGACGTAAATAGAACTGATAGAAAGTAAGAACCAGGATAACAAAATTCGCAGCAACATGAAGACAAGCAACCTGAAGAGAAGACAGGTCAACACAATAACCAAGTCTCATGGTTAATAACTAACACAATGGCTAATGCCCTCCATCTCCAGTCTTGCTCTTTTTCTTTTCTCTCTATGCTCTGAAACTCAGTGAGGCCTTCTCATGGATTTTGAGCAATGTAGGTATTTTTATGTAATCTGTCATGACTGATTTTTTTTTCCAATAATAGCCTAAGAGGGCAGAGTTAATGTTACTTTGCATAATTAAATAGGCTTTTACTTTGCAAAAGAAAAGATATGAGTCAAGTGAATGGATGGTTTTGTTCATTGAAGGTGGAACTTCAGTGAAAAAAAGACCACAACTAAAACCATTTTTCTTGAAATAAACATTCCCTCCCACTTTTTAATTCTATCCTATCACACTTAAGCCATGCATTGAAAATTCTGAGGGAGGGGACAATTGAAGAATAATTATTTATCTTTTCCAATAAGACATCCTTACCTAGAAATGACTTTCTCTCCAGAAATGATTGAGGAGCTTATTGGATTATAGATGTAAGGCTGAAAGGGATCTCAGAAATAATCCTTTCCACATCCCTCATTTTATAGAAGAGAAATCTGAGACTCAGACAAGAATGGTCCAAAATCACACTAATAATAAGTAGTAGAGGGCAGGATTTGAATCCAGGTCCCTGGATTCCAAAGCTAGTCCTGTTTTCTTTAAAGAATTCTAAAGAAAAGATATAGGTTTTTGCCCTTTTATTTTATCTTTTCACCAGTAACAGACATTATTCATCTCAGATTGCATATTTCCTTGTAAGATGTCTACCAATTAAACATATTAAATAATGAACATTAATTCTGCGGAGACACCTTGGAAGCCTTGGGAAGGTCTGGGTTCAAAAACTGCATCTGTCCCTTACTAAGTCTGTCACCCTATAAAAGTCCCTTCAGACCTAGGACCATTTAATTTATGAAGTCAAAGATGGGTTGTACTCATCACTGACCTCTGTGTGGGAAGGAGATGCCACACCAAGAATGTCCACTCAGTCAAAATCACAGTCAGTCAACAAGCTATGTGCCAGACCCTGTGCTCCCATACATTCATTGTCACTCATCCATGGGACAGCCTAGACTCAGGAAAATCCGAGTTGAAATCTGGCCTTATACATGACCTAGCTGCGTGACCCTGGGCAAGTCACAACCTCTGTTTGCCCAAATCCACTGGAGAAGGAAATTACAAACCACTAAAAATCTTTGCCAAGAAAACTCATGGACATCATGGTCCATGAGGTCGCAAAGGGTTAAATGTGACTGAATAACAGTTCATCTAAAATTCATAGTCGATTTGAAGGATACAGAATTATGAACAAAGTGAGATCTTAAGCTTCTCTTGCTACATTCTGTTTTTCACAAGGCTTGGGCTGCTCTTGAGGCTCACTGTGCCCTGTGGACAGAAAATATTTCTTATTTGGGAATGGAATAAATAGCACATCACTTCCCACGTAAACTGCATTCCAGATGAGTACTACTGCCTAGCAGCCTTAGGCACGTTCTGCTCCCACAGACCTGATCCACACCCTGTGGATGGAAGCAGCTCTCCTACTGTTAGAGGGAGCAGATCAATATAATCGTAGTGGCTAACATTGCTACATGAGAGGCAGTTCGGCTTAGTTAATGGAGAGAGAGATGAAGTGGATGCCAGGGAAGTCTGAGTCAATTCCTGCCCTGGCACGTCCTGGCTGTGTGATCATGTACCAGTCAAGCCCTCAGACAGCCCTGCATGAAGACGAGCTGCGAGAAGGTGCTCATCTACACTTATAGAAGGGAAGTTCCGCCTTACAGCAATGTAATCACTGGTCCGGTCCCTCTCCCCATCCTCCTCCCTAATATTTATACAACACCTCAAGATTTGCAAAGCCCATCGTTCCATTTCAACCCTGTAACAATTCTATAAAGGTAGGACAGGCCTTAATAGTCCTATTTTCCAGATGGTGATAGAGACTGGAATGAGTTTAGTCACCTGCTCAAGGTCATCCAGTAATAGAAGCAGGTTGATAAGGACATGGAATTTGGCAGCAAAAGCCTTGAATTTGAGTCCTGGATCTAGCACTTACAAGAGATGGGATCTTAGACAAGTTGCTAAATCTTTCAGAATCTCAATTTCCACATCTGTAAAATGGAGATAATAATAGCACCTACCTAGTAAGTGTCTTGTGAGGATCCAATGAGATTATGACAATCTGATTTATGCAGATACATACACACATGTAAATAAATATCTAAAATGTTATGTATATGCAAATTATTTGTGTATGTGTGTATGTTATGTCTTTGATTCATGTGTAAATTGGAGTTAAGGGAGGCAGAGCTGCACGAAGTCATCAGCCTCACTCTCTCCTAGAGTCATCATAGTCCAGTGTCAGGACAGAGTCGAGGTGACTGTTGATGGCTCAGGAGGCAGTGGATGACTTTGGCATCTTCTGTGTCTAACTAAGCTCTAAGCAATTCATGTTGCCTACTTCAGCTGCCTTCATGGCCGTTGCAACAAATTGTTCTCATCCACCCCTTCTAACAGGGGAAGTCTTCACATGATTCACATGCCCTCCTAACTCACCAATTTGAGACCCCTTGGTTACCCTCAACCTGGTTTGCAAACACCTGCTAAATGATTTATTGGAGGGTAGCCACTGTGCATGTTTCAGCTTTTTGGAGGCACAGGTTAGAATTGAGTGGTGTCCATATATGTATGTATACACATATATGTACTGTGTATTCATGTATATATGTTGCATATATACATGTATAGATAGATGCCTATCTAGATATATACTTTGCCAGGGCATATAGCACATATACTAACATCTATCTTAGGGCTGCTGTGTTTACAACGCCTTGTCAAAGTTAAAACACTCTAAAATTGAGTTCTTGTAATTTTATAACTTTAATGCTTTTACTGGCTAGTAAAGGACTTTATACACACATGTATGTGCATTATTCTTCTGGTACTGGCAGGGGCTTTAGAGACCACAAGTCCTTCTTTTTATAGATGCAGAAACAGTGGTCCAGAAAGGTAAAAGATTGTGCCTAACATCACCTACGGAGCGGGTGACCAAGTCAGAATTTGAACTTATGTCTTTTGACCCCTAATTGCCATGACTAAAGAAATCAAGACTTCACAGCCACCCTGGTGAGGTGCCCCTCCCCACTTTTCCAGTCTTGTCCTCATATGGCAGATAATTCTTTATCGATCCATCAGCAAGGCTCCAAGCCTGGTAGGACCTGCTAGAGCTAGTCTTCCTGTGTCGAAGCCTTTGATGACCAAGTCACCCCCTCACCACAGAAGCCATCAGAATAGGACTTTAGTGGATATTCTGCCTTAGGAGACACTTACTTTAATTAGAATCTGAGCATGGAAAGAAAAGGAATCTCCCTCTTCTCTCCGGGCCCACAGTCTATGATCCTGAAATCTGTAACAACTCTCAGAGATCACCAAGTGTGCTATTTCTCTCACACATAGGATGAATTATCCTAAAGCTGCCTCCTGGGACCCTCCCTGGGGCCAACCTTTTGGCCAAGTAACTGCTTATTAGCACCTCCCCCCGATCACAGGCCGCAGACATAAAAGCTAAAACTTCAATCAGCCCATTTAACTACTTATTAGAATCTCTGATTTAAAAAAGGTCCATGTTATAGATAGCTAGGTTAGGGGACAATTTGTGAGCTTCTTTCACTTGGAAGAGTTTGGCCTCAAAAGCCTTCCATTGGTCAGAATTTACATTTGGGTATTTCCTTTGAACTTTTCCATGTCTGTGCTCGGACATCTTATTTGTTTCTTACCACAAAAGGTATGCGTGTGAGCAGAATATTTGTATGACTTGTGTTACTTTGCCCATTTGATAGAAGATTATCTGGGTCCTTTAAAAATATACTGAAACAAATGAATAAACTAAAAAATGAGTGAATAAATGATAGACAAACAAATAAGTGGACAAATAAACAGAAAAATAAAGAAATGCCTACCTAGACAGGTGCAGAGATAGGTAGCTGAATGAGTGAATGAGCAAACAAATAGATAAATGTACATAAACCCTCTAGACGTCAGATTCCTCATGTGCCTCGATGAAATATGTAAGTGGAATGTGCTGCCTCCTGAGGTGGAGAGCACCTTCCCTTGGGGTCTTGAAGCCAAAATTATATGTCTATTTTCTAAGGATGTTGTCAAGATGATCCTTTTTCAGGTACTGCTTAGACTAGGCAGTTTCTGGGGTCCCTTCCAGCTGAGTTCCTGGCATTCTGGAGTAACTGGGCCAGGACTCATAGCTAATCATAGTAGCTACAAAGATAGAACCCAGGTCTCCTGACCACTTTTCCAACCTCTCTTCAATCCATTTGTCTGGTGACTACATGGGTTAGTAGATAAAGGGCTAGATTGGAAATTGGGGAAAACTGAAACAAATTCTACTTCAGACACTAATTCTCGCAGGCCCAGTTTCCTCACCTATAGCAAGGGTGTAATAATGGCATCTACGTCATAGGGGTGTTGCAAAGATCAAATGGCGCACTATGTTTAAAGCACTTTGCAAGCCTTAAAGCAGACTATATAGTTGTTAGCTGTTGTTAATGAACTGTGCTGCTCATCTCAAGATGACACTCATCTCATCTCAAGTTTAATTCAGGAAACACTGAACACACCTTACTGTTTAACATGAGTCTCCAGGGAAAGCCAAGCAGCCTCAATCTAAGTAATTTAGCAATCTCCTCCAATCCAAGGCATGTATTTCCATCATTTGCCCACACGAATTGGAGTTGTTTAGTTTATGGTTTACCTTTGACATCGAACTCTGAATTCATTGATAAGTGAATTCACTGTTTCCTCGAATGTGTGCAGTTGGTCCCCAGCAGGAAGTGAGTCATCATTAGTTCCTTTGGGTTTCATACTTGACTTCTTACCATTTTACCTTTCAGTTTCTGAAAAATGACCAACCAGAAACCCCAGCTGGGAGCAATGAGTGGACATGGGCCAGGTCATGAAAGAGAAAGGGTTCTGGATGTAATGGACCTAACTAATTGTGGGACACATCCTCAGAGCCTGGGCACACTTCTCTCCTGGTTAAAAAATACAGCCATGAGTCAAAGTGCCGGCCAAACGTGGATGTTTCTTCATTGGCAAGAAATCTTGTCCACACCTTCATTCAGAGCTATAAAAGTTTGCCAAGACAAATAGTACAGTAAATTTAACTTTTTTTCATTCTTTGTTGATGTAAGGGATTCCTTGGTTTTGAGTTCCCAACCAAGTGTGCCATTACCTTTCTTCACATTTTTTCACAGAGTCTGCTTGGCATCAATCTCAGCAGCTGAATTCCTAAACACTGTGAGACTTTTCTTTTCTCATTCCAATTCCAGAAATATGACTTAAGAAACATTCAACCTGGAATGCCCTATGTGTGAGAGACAGAAGATGTCATAGTGGGAAAGTCCAGAATGAAGCTTGCTACATTGCCAAGAGAATGATCTGAACGCTTTAAATGATGCTTTGCCAAGTCACCTAAACTTGGCACATTTAGTCACCTTCATGTCTCAGAAGATGCTGCTTTTAGTGGACTTCTGAGAAGCAGATAAAGAATAGCCTCTCAGAAAAAAAAACAAACAAATGAACAGACAGAAAAAATCCCAACTAGAGTCTCCACTAATGTGCTGTGCATTTCTTTCTCAGGCTTTCTCCATACCAAGAGATAAAATATCAGAGAAGGAAGAAAAGATTTTTAAAGTTACTTTTGTGATGGCTTGGCTATAGAGGCATTTTAGCTAATGAAAAATGTTTCAGAACAATTACAACATCAAAAATGCTAAGTATTTATATAAACAGGTCCATTAGGCAATGCTTACCTACTGAGAGTTATGAGTGGGGCATTCCTAACATCCATAAAAATTTCCACATCTAAAACTCAAAGACCTTTTTTATAAAGCTAAGATAAATAAAATACAGTTAACTTTCCTTATTTGTAAAGTTTTGTGGTTGGTTTCAACCAAAATAAATGACTAGATGTACCCAAGTGTGACATGATTATTGGAGTTAACACTACAAAATGAAAATGAAATTTTAGATGTCACTTTAAATGGTCAATGATTTTTGAGTACAGTAAGTAGGATAGAGTGACTGAATCTTTCTCACAGAGAGCTGGATTTAGAGGGTACTAACAGCAGTTTCAGTCCAGCTCAGCTCAGTTAAATTCAATAATAAGTTAATAAATACTTTTTATGGACCAGGTGCTATGTCAGGTACAAAGACAAAACTCTGACACTCCTTCAAGAACTTACACTCAACTTAACATTCGGCTATACCTTAGCAATGTAGAAACAATGAAATGTAAGACTTAGTTGTCAGGACAAGGAGTTAAAATGGAAAACTACCTGCTGGTGGATGAGTTATGTGTCCCAGGCCCAGTTTCTGGTCCTTGCTCTGGGTAAAAAATGACCTCTCTGTGGTTTCTACCCTCGACTATTTCTTGAATGCACATCCCACTTGGTGCCTTCATTTGAAGTCTATGGTCCTTACAGGAGCCAGGGAATAGAAAGCACATCACAGTTGGTCACCCTTGAGAGAGCTTCAAATTGTTTGATGGAGGGTGACCAGAAGGTTCCTCTTGAAGTCCCCTCAAAGATTTCAGAAGTCTGATGAAAGGGATATTGTCAGAGGCCCATAGATTCTGGTAAATTACCATTCGTAAGAGCTGTCAGAGCAATTGTAATAGCCCACCCTTGATCCTCCTCCTGGGGTGTCAGCAGTAGTGCAGCAGGACCTGGGACATGATCTGAATTACAGCCATTGGAGATGGGCAGTACTAAGATGTTCTTCATGTTCTGAACCTCTCTTCATTCTCCTGGTGCTTTAAGAATGCAATTTTTACTGCTTTTACCTGACAGAAAAGAAGGGCACTGTCCTTTAAAATGCAGTCAATTTAGTGATTTAGTTGATTTTCATAATGAAAGTTAAATCTATTTCACATTCAACATATGCAAAAACTAGATTTGGCCATGCTCAAAACAACTGTACATTTTCTAAACTTATCTTTTCCATTCCATCACTGTGTCCACAGGTGGATAGAAAAAAGGGCTATTGAAATGACAGTAGCCTGTTCTTGCAGTTTTGATATGTGGACATCTCTAGAGGTAATAAGTATGGGACAATTGTCCTGTCAATTCCCAATTCTCAGATGCCTCTTTGTTATATGAGTGAATTCAGGACACATGTCTAGCATAGGGAACTATTTCTTTGTTCCTGGGCATCTCTGAATGTGGTTCAGGAATGAATTTCCATTTTTTATCAAGCAGATAAATGCCTTATTTTATTTTATTTTGCTTCCTGACTGACTGAAATAGGTCAGATCAATAAACATCACCATCATTAATAAAATCTCATTGCTGTAACTATAAACAATGATCAAAATATGTTGGCGTCACGAGTGGATATCAGCTCGTATTGATCTTATCATAGTGACTTCATTTTCCCACAGGTATTACAAAAGCAGAAAGACCTTGTGAACCCAAGCATTGAATATGCCTTAATGTTTAGATATGGCTTTTCTAGGACAAAGAGTTAAAGTTAGATCTAGTGACGCATTTTCTTTCTCTATAGCCCTTGTTAAGGTTTGGCAAAACTGATCATTTTGATAAGTCTTCCCATGTTGGATGTAATAATGAAGCAACTGTAAAGAGGGAATCAGAAAGCAAACTCTCAAAAAGATGATGTGGGATAAACTTCCTGCCTTTCTACACCCCTGCAAGACTCACACATGGTAGCTAAACCCCCTGTTCTTTAAGCACTGGAAAAGGAGTTTGTCTTGACATATTTTCAGATGTTTTCTGTTTTTTCTTTTCCAGGTTTATAGAAACCATTGCATGTTATACAATATAACTTTGGAGACATACCTAGTGGTCACTGTAATATTAGCTTACCAATGTATACAAAGTGCCAATTTAAAGAGTTCAAATTTGACATCTGTTTGGTATATTATATCTAGTTTTGTATCTATTGATCAATCTATCTATCAATCCATTTATTCTTCTGTTGAATGATTAAAGGGAATATTGTTGTATATAAATCTCAGCTTTCTGACATTTCTTTCTTTTTTAATATATTCATTTTATTTATTTTTAATGTTCTACAATCACTACCATAAAACTTAGATTTTTTTCCCCCTACGTACCCCCTATCAGCCCTCTCCCTCCCCAAGACGACATACAAATCTATATAGGATCTACACATACATTCCTATTGAATACATTTTCACTATAATCATGCTGTGTAGAAGAACTGAAATAAATGGAAGAAATCATATAACAAACCAAAACATAATACACACACAGAAAATGATATGTTACATTCTGCGATTGAATTCCATAGTTCTTTCTCTGAATGTGGAAGGCATTTTGCCTTAGAAGACCCTTGGAAACTTTTTTTTTAATATCCTTGCATTTCTATGAAGATCCAAGTCTACCAGAAAAAACTCTTGCACACTGTGATCGTTGCTGTGCACAAAGTTCTCCTGGTTCTGCTCCTTTTGCTCAGCATCAGATCATACAAGTCTTTCCAGGCCTCTCTGAAGTCTTCTTGTTCATCATTTCTTATGGTGCAATAGTATTCCATTACATTCACAAACCATAATTTATTCAGCCATTCCCCAATTGATGGACATCCCCTTGATTTCCAGTTTTTGGCAACTACAAAGAGAGCTGCTATAAATATTTTTGTACCTGTGGGACCCTTTCCCATTTTTGTGATCTCTTGGGGATACAGTCCTAGAAATGATATTGCTGGATCAAAGGGTATGCACATTTTTGTAGCCCTTTGGGCTTTCTGACATTTCTGACACAAAGCTTCTTCTTTCTGCTTTTACTAGTAAAGTGGGTGACTTGGTTGGGCGCAGAATTTTGGTAGGATCTCCATCCAATCAGAATCTGGTGTCTTAGCTCGGACTCCCCAGAACCTTATAGTTAACCCATTGTGGGTTCATAAGTCCTGGAAAAACCAGTCCATGAAGCCCAAACTTTCTGGAGATTCACATGACAGAAAATCAATAATTAATTTGTAAAGGAGAATGTAACTTTCCAGGGAAACTACTTCCAGGATTTGGGGGCCTTAGAAGCCACTTTATAAAAACGCAGAAGGCTTTGAGTTGAATGCAGAACTGCAGAGAAAGATAATGAGCAGCGATTTAGCAGGTTTTAAGTTTTTCTTTCTTCATTTGCTCACTCATTTATGAATTAGTTCATGTGGTCATCTACATATCTGTTTATTTATCCATTATTTCATTTGTTTGTCTGTTTGTTTGTTCAGGCCATGTAGAGAAAGCTGGATAACTATGTCTATTCTATGGCTAAGTAGAATGAAGGTTGCACTTAGAGTCACAGGACATAGTCTCAATTTCATTGCTTGTGGTCTTGGGAAAGTCTCTCTGGGCCTCAATTTACTCATCTGGAAAAGGAAGGGGTGAAGCTCCCCTTAGCTGGCCTCTGAGATGCCTTCAAGCTCTAGATCTCAGATTTTATGATCTCTTCTCTTCGAGAGTCCAGCTTTCTCCTGATTGCACACATTCTTTTCTGCCTGTTGTAACTGCTCCTCCCTGGGTAATGCTGAGGAATCACTGACACATTCTAACCCTCCCCTCCATGCATTCCCCCTCTACATTCCAAGCTTCTCATCTCCCCTCCTGTTTATCCTTATCATTGCAATAGAACCTTTCCCCATTTCAAAAAGAATCTCATTACATGCCACACTTTCCTAGTTTTCCTGATGCCCTTTCAGCTCTCCTCCTTCCTGATGAACTCCAAGGAGTCACATGTTTTCTCAATAGCCTGCCTGTGAATCACAAGGATTCCTGAAGGGAGATAATCCTGTCCTTCCATCACAGAATGTTGTTCTCCTTAATATCAGCAGAGAATGTCCCTTTTCTGACCTTTGCCTCTTTTGGCTTTTTGTTCATTCATTCTCTACCCAAAGGGCCTTCTTCCCCAAAGCATAGCTCACCTCTTAAATGCTGCAACCATTACCTTTCCAAAGTGGAATGGGTGATCTGGGCAATTTGATATGTCATTCAGCTGTAGAAGACTGGTCTCAAAGGCAGGAAGACATGAGTTCAAATCCTGCTTTTGATACCTAGCGGCTATATGACCCTAGGCAAGTCACTTAACCTCCTAGGTCTTAGTTTTCTTCTCTATAAAATTAGGTAGGTTTAACAATATGAGCTCTAGGGACTCTACAAGTCCCTTCTGACTCTAATTATAATCCTATGATAAGCAAGTCTCCACTTTTTCCCAAGGATGTTTGTTTGTTCCTTTCTTACCATGGCACTGGCTATAGAAGGGCTCTTGAAGCTACCTGTGGGATCATGTAGAGGAGAGTGAAAAACTAATGGAAGGCAGAGGGATCTCTGAGTGACCAAACTGTATGCTTCTAAACTACAATCCGCTACCCCCAGACTATTCCCAAAATAGAGGTTAGCCCTGGAGTGCTGGGGGCTCTGAGCTATGTATGTGAAAATGAAAGAAAATGCTGAGTATCTCCTGATCTCTACACCAGATCATTTGTCTACAGCTAAAATCTGATTTTAATTGGATATTAAAGTAACAGGGATTACAAAGAGGTTAATAACAGTTGAGAGAGTCAAGGTATGTGGGAATTAGACATTGAGAGTAGTTCAAGGATGTTACTTGGGGGTTCAACCAATATTATAGACTGATGGAGATACAATCTAGTAAAACACAAAGAGCACTGGCCTTAGGATGTGGTCAAGTCCTGGCATTAACCTATACTTTCCATGTGACTAAGGGCAAAACAATCTGAGGCAGCTGATGCTGTGAATAGGGTACTATACTTGAAGTCAGAAAGACCTGAGTTCAAATGCTATCTTAGACACTTACCGGCTCTGTGATCCCTGGTAAGTCATTTAACCTCTCTCAGTCATTTTAGAGTTTTATTGATATCTTTTGTTTTACATTGCCTTCATTTCTTAATATGATTCTCCCTCTACCTCTCTTTATCAAGCCATCTATTTTAACAAAGAGAGAAAGAGATAGAGAGGAATGAAACAGAGACAGAGAGAGACAGAGACAGAGAAATAAACAGGTGGTGCATCAAAACTAACTGCCCAGCTGTCAAACCAATGTTTGACAGTTCATGCAGTAATCCATAGCCAAAACTCTCCATCTCTTCAAAGGAGGAAGGAAGAGATATTTCCTTTTCTCTTTAATAAGCATTTAATTAGTGCTTTTTCTGTACCAGCTTTTGTGCTGTGGGATGTGGGAGAAGAGACTCGAAAGGAGCAGTTCGTGCCCTCCCTAGCTCACACTTAACTGGAAGGAAACAATGTGTACACATTTAACTAAATAAAACATATGCAAGATGATTACAAAGTAATTGGGAGTGAGAGCACTAGTAATGGAGGGGAATGGGGAAGAAGAGGTTAAGAGAAGAAAAGGCCCTTGTCACAGAGACTCAGTACAGATCATCTCATTTTGCAGATATGGCAACTGAGGTTCAGAAGGTGGAGTTCCTTGGTGTGTAAGTGACCTACTCCAACGTGGGTCTGCTGGCTCCCAGCTCATCCACCACATCACCCCTCTCTGATGTATCATATTCACTTCTGCTAGAAAGTCTGAGTCAAGGGCTGGAGGAGGCCAGGTGGTTATTTCTGAAAACATGGCCTGAAGACAAGGAGCTTAGCCTATGGTGATTAGAGAGGAAATTCATGTAACCTGCATGAAAACTCCCCATCCCTTTCCTGGTGACATGAGGCTGAGTGCACAAAGGACAAACATGACTTGGCATTCGTGTGGTGCTCACTGGCAGACAGGAAAACCCCTAAGTGAACTCCACCAGAAATATATCAAATTACAGGGCAGTGAGGTAATTCAGGCTGACTCATGCCTTTATCAGGACACCTCCTTCACTGGGTACTTTCTCTAGAACTGGTTGAGCAAACACAAGTTTCACAAAGTTACTATATTTAAATGATATTTGGCTGCCAACTCAGACTTTCAGTTGATGTTTTTTTCTTCCTTTCTCTCTCCTTTCCTTCGCTCTTCCTTCTTCTTCCTGTTACTTTGGGGATGAAGGGAATTGATCTAGTCACAACACAAAACAGAAAGAAAAGAACACGGGATAGACCTGGGATTGCTTCAATGTTTCCTCATCACCTTCCCCATTTACCCTTCCATGTAAGGCCTGCTTTCCTCAAAGACAGAGAATGAGGGAAGAACCAAGCCAGCCTGGGGCCAATCCATTCATCCTGATTAGTGAAGGTTGATTAATAGATTGATACACAATTAGAAGACTAAATGTGAACATCATCCCATCTTAGATAAAGCTGGCTCAGAACAGTAAATGATGATACTTCTAACTGGGTTAACAGGTCTCAACTTCCAGGACTTCCAAGAAATGTTCACAAACATATTTTTCTCTGACTGAATATAAATTCCTTGAAGGTAGGGACAACTTCATTTTTGTCTTCGTAGTACTTCAAATAATGCTGTTCATTGATTCATTAATTGGGTCCCAGGAAGCCTAGAAAGGAAGGAGGCTCCATCCATGGCTTTTAAAACCCTTCACGACCTGGTTCCTTCCCTTTCTAGTCTTATATTTCATGGGCTCTGTGATACAATAATGGGGGCTGCCTTACTGTTCCTTAAATGTTACACTTCTCACTGAAAATTTTCACTGACTGTCCCCCACACCTGTAATTCTCTCTCCCCATCACCACCTTCTGATCTTCTGCCAGAAGCCTTTCCCAGTCTTCCTTCATCTTAATACTTTCCCTCTGGAATACTCTGCAATTTATCTTGTATTATGTGTCTTATTCCTACAGAGTTGTTATATGGTGTTTCCCTTATCCATCTGGGAACATCTGTTTTTGCCTTTTTTTATTCCCTTAGCTCCATGTGCTTGGCATAGTAGGTGCTTAATGATGGTTTATTGACTTGACTCAAGTTCTGATGTTCCCAGAAAGTAGCTGTGGGGGAGTATTCAAATAAACAATCTAGGAGTCACAATGTCCATGTCTAAGAAATCTTTGCCTTAGCTTCTTTCTCAGGGAAATGGCAGAAACAAGGTGGACATTGTTCTAATTGTGGAAAACAATCATGACTCATTTTAGGTGTCCTGGGCTCTGTGACTATCACTGCTCCTCCTATTGTGACATCCCTGTCTGCTCCTCTGACAGGCTCCCTGATTGCCAGCCAGTCAAGTACAAGCTGAGACATTTCATGATCTCCACAACCCACCTTCCCCAGCCTGGCCCCATCATTCCAATTACATCACCCTCCTTCACATACTTTACTCCATACACTCTAGGAGTAGTAGTGGTCTCTAGTGGCTAGAATGTAGGACTTAGGAGTCAAAAAGACATGGATTCAAATTCTATCTCCAACTCTTGGACCCTGACCCCAGAAACAAGTGACAATTTCTTACATCCTCAGGGAATTCATCTGGGAAATGGAGATGGTAATGCCCCTAAGTGCTACTTTACGAGGTTGTTGTCCTGCTTTGTTAAGGTGATAGAGAGGTACTCCTTGGAGAGCCATGGGATATAATGTTAGCTTAAATACCAATTTTGAGACTTACTATAAGTGAAGTTGGTTAAGTCCCTTACCTTCTCTGGGCTTCAGTGATGTCATCCGCAAAATGTAGGGCTGGATTATAAAAGAAAAACAACTTTCAAAGCCTTCAGAGCTCTGAGCAATGCCTGGTTGCAGGATGAAGCCTGTTACCCACCCCTGACAGAGGTGATGAACTCAGGATGCAGAATGAGACATATGTTATTTATTGGACCTGGCCAATAGGGAAATCTGCTTACAATATGCATATTTATTATGGGAGTTTTATTTCTTTTTTTCTTCTTGTTTAGTGGGCAGAGTGAGAGTGAGAGAAAATAAATGCTTGTTAATGGAAAAAAGTCCCTGGTCTCAAGAAGTCCCCATTATAACAGGGGAGACAATGTGCATACAACTGTGTATCAACACCATATATACAGTACAAGATAAATAGGGGGCAGTCTCAGAGGAAACTCAGGTTAAGGGGATCTAGGAAAAGCTTCTCACAGAAAGGGGAATGGTATCGGAGATATAAAGAAAGCCAGAGAAGTGTATGCAGAAATGAGTGCAGTGAAAATGCTTCCAGTAGGGAGGAGTAAGGCATTCCAGGAACAGTGTGGAGGCCATGGTCGCTGATCTCAAGAGTATGTGCAGGTGAGAAAGACTGCAAGATGTGAAAAAGCTGGCTTATGAAGAACATTAAAAGCCAAACAGGGGATCTAATATTTGATCCTGGAGTTGATAGAGACCCGCTGGTGGTTACTGAAAGGGGATGGAATTGTACTGTGGTCCAACTTGGGCTTTAAGGAAGGTCAGTTTGGCAGCCGAGTTGGGAAGGGACTAGAGAGGGGAGGAGACCAACCAGGAAGCTAGTCCAAAGGTTCAGGTATGAGATGATAGCCTGTATCTGGATGGTGGCGATATTGGAAGAGAAAGGAGCATAAAGGAGAAACATTAGGAACGCAAAGTGACAGCCCTTAGCCCCAGATTAGATATGATGGGGGAGGGCTAGAGTGTGGAGTCCAAGGTTACACTTTTGTTCTGAGTCCAGCTGATATGAAGACATCTTCTAGATAATTCAGATTCCTGTTGCTCTAGGTAAATGCCACCATTCTCCAGACACATCTCTCTGGCATTTCCTGCCTCCTTACATAAGGTCTTGGTATGGTTGGCTGTTGTCCTTCATTTTTGAAGAGGACCAAAATGACATCATCATGAAAAGTGAAGTTTCAGTGTGTCCCACTGGGGCTGATCAGACCAATACAAGCTCAGAATGTTCTACCCCAGCTTGGGCACCCCTAGTCCACGTGAATATTTGGGATACTTCAAATTTGTGCATCCTACATTTACTTTGTGCTGTCTCTATTCTGCTTTGCTCATAGAGCACAGCACCCTTTCCGATGTGGGCACGCCATGCTGAGCGGTTCTGTGCCAGCATCTCCCAGGTCACACAGTCAAATCCAAAATTCAGAGACCTTGAGAGTGTCCTTGTATCGCTTCTTCTGACCACCATGTGGCCGCCTGCCCGTAGTGTATTCTCCATAAAGACTTTTCTGATCCCTGCCCACCTCTTGATCAGGTACCACACAGACCTGCAACTTCCAAGAGCATTTAATGGTTCGTTCCTAACGGCCTCATGTTCTTACATCTTCTCTTATTATTATCTGCAACCAAGTCAAGTCCCCTCAAGAGCAGGACTGAGTTTTATTTATCTCTGTGTTTCCCCTGGGTCCTAGCACAGTGGCCTAGGATATATGTTTGCAGGCATTGTTCTTACGAAAATAGCACCTAACAAAGCCCCTTATTCATAATGGAGATTTATTCAACAGTATTTTTCGAAGACATTTTCCTCGGGTTGCTTCTAACTTGTTTGCTAAGTATCTTAATGTAATCATTCTATCAGAGAACAAAGTGACCTCCCCTCCCCAAGCTCCAATCCATTCCTTGCCCCATTTCTGTTGAAACATCCCTCTATATTCTCAGGGTCCTAGAGAATTAGGATTAATTGAAGAATGCATTTGTTTATATAATCTCCTGCTCCAGAGAGTAGCCATATGCAAAACAGAAGATTCTTCGTGTGAGTATGCAACATGATAAAGTGGAGGAAGAATTAAAATCAGAATTAGAAAATTTCCTGCTATTCTAATCTAATCAAAACTTAGGTTCTCCACCAGAGTTCTTGGTAGGCCCTGCTGGTAATTAACTCAGTACATTGCTCAATTTCTTTGGTTTCAGTTTCTTTGTCACTTTCTCTGCCATTGATTTGCTTGCCTATAATCCACCAGAAGCGTACTAGATGATCATGAGTAACAATTATAACACGATGGAAAGAAAGTTGAATTAGACATCACCAAAGCCTTGCCTGGAATTTGGGCTCTGACATTTACCATGTCTGCAGCCCTCAACAATTCAGTTGACCTTTCTGGGCCTCAGTTTGCTAGTCTGTAAAATGAACATGGAATACAAGAAGGAGCATGTCATAATGAATAGCACCAGTCTCGGAGTCAAGGTCTGGGTTCAAGGCCTACCTCTGACATGCCATGATGACCCTAGGCAAGTTCTTTAACCTTTCAGCATCCCTCTATAACTCTCCAAAGCCATAAGCTGTGAGAAGATTCCATGGAAGGAAGGAAACAAGCATTTATTAAGCACCTATTATATGTCAGGTGCTGCACTAAACTCATTTATGAAGATCATCTCATTTGATCTGTACAACAACTCTGGGAAGTAGGTGCTATGATCCCCATTTTACAGTTGAACTGAGGAAGACAGACAAGTTAACCTTACCTAGGTTCACACTGATATTAACGGTCTGGGGCAAATTTGAACTTGGATCCTCCTGACTTAAGCTCATTGATCTAACCACTGCCCAACCTAGTTGCCTCATCATAACCAAAAGGCTAATTGGGGAACTCTTCCCTGCTCCCAATTCAACCCCAAAAAAACCCATCTTGACATATAGGAGGATCTTTCTCTTCCAATTTTCCCATCAATGTCTCCTCCCTGTTCTTCCTCATGCTAGACACTGGTGTCCCCTACCCCATCCCCAACATTCGAGTAATTTCTGGTGTTCAGTTTTCTGCTTCAACGTGAGGCCAACATTTATTTGAAAGAGGGCAATAGTGCAAGATAGGTTTGTTTTTCTATAATTACTTTTGAAATCTCATTTAATATTCCTATACTGCCTGGCAAACAAGTCTAGCTCAAGCTTTCTCTTCCTTCTACCCCTCCCACCATTCAGATACCAGGAACCAAGACCATATCAGCTGGTCCATTCTCCTTCAGTGAGGTGTGTTATTGTGTATTGTTATTGCTTTACTAAATGTCCCAGAAACTTTCTGGACCAAAACCTCCTTTTCGGTGTATCATTCTGCTATGTGGGTTGCTATTCAGTTATATCTGACTCTTCGGGACCTCAATTTTCTTGGTAAAGATACTGAACTTTGCCATTTCTTTCTCCAGCTCATTTTGAAGATGAGGAAGTGTAGTAACTGTTTCTCTTTTACCCAGGAACCCTGAGGGTCCCCTCTCAGTTTGATTTTTTTCTTTTATTAAAAAGGGACCATCCCCTGAGTAACTACCTAAAGAGGCCTATTCATTGAATGGGTGCATCTTACTCAAAGTGAGAATCTGGTAAGACTTTATTTAGTCTAAAATGGCCAAGGTCCCACTTGGCATCCTGGACCATCTCCAGTCATCCCGATGAATATTTGGCCACTGGACCCAGATGGCTCTAAAGGAAAAGGTGTCGCTGGTGACCTTGCACAGCCCTCCCTCACTCAAATCAAAGTCAAGTGCAAGTCATATCATAATCTTGATGTCATGGTCTTCTTCGAAAATGAAGGACAAAAAAACCTGATAAAAGCTTTTCATTCATTTATCAGGCATATTATAATGAAACTCAAACACGAAATAAAGGTACTTCTGGTTGGTCCCTCAGATTCAAGTCTCTCTCCAGTTAGGCCCATCCTGCACTCAGTTGTCACGGATCCTCCTTGAGTTCAAATTTGATCATGTCATGGCTTGTCTCATTCAATAAACTACAATGACTCTGCAAATGTTTTCCATAAACTGACCCCATTCTTTCTTTCCAGTCTTCTTATACCTCCTTCACTTCCATACACTCCGCTGTCTAGTAACAAAGGCTTCCTTTCTTTTATTTGAACCAGACACTCCATCTCCAGGCCTAGGGGCATTTTCACAGGTTTTCTCTATTCTCCTTCATTATCCCCACCTCTGGACTTCCTCCATTTCTTTCAAGCCCCAGCTAAAATCCCACCTCCCACAACCAATCTTTCCCCACTCCCCTAAACACTGATGCCTTCCTTTTGTAGGTCATCTGGGTGACCCTAGATCTCAGCACAATGCCACAGTAGAAGCTTAGTAAATATTGATTGATTACATTTGAAGTCAGTCCTCTTATTCTATTAATGCCATATTTACTCCTTCAATATTTATAGGATATCTGATTTCTCTAGTTTTCTGAAAACTATAGTGCCCACCTTCATTAGTGCCCACTGGCCTTAGCAGCCAGTCTTCCAAGTATGTCTAGTCATTTAGTCAGTGAATAAACATGGGGTCATAAAGAGTCAGATGGGACTGAAAAAGAACCAATAATAACAAACACGTGTTAAGCTCCTACTATATGCTTGGCACCCCGTGCTGAGCTGATGAAACCATAAATGATTTCTAATGTTCCTTCAGCTTGAAATCCTGTAATCCATTTATCCTTTGGCATTTTGATGCTAAATGGTTTTAAGGTGCGAAGGAAATCTCTAAGTATAAACCATGGTAATAGAGTTTCATAGATTTGGAGCTGGAAGGTATGGCACCAGCCATTGCATGTATCCCTTTCATTGGACATTTGAGGAAACCATGGCTGAGGGATGTTTGGTGACTTTTCCAAGGTCAGACAGGATCAATATCAGATGTAGGATTTGAACTCATATCTTCTAACTAATGAATAAGGAGTAATGCTTACAGAGCTGCATTGGTACAGTTATGCCTAGTACAGCAATATATATCTACACATCATGTTTTTCCTTAGCACCCCTATGTTCCTCCAAATGTTTTTGAGAGAATAGTTACTTAGCCAAGAACAACCTGTATCAAGTAATAGGATTATGCGGGTAGAGGAAATGCCATAATCAGCTCATCTCCATGAAAGCATCACTTTTTTTTTTGAATCTTTTTCATTCCCCGAGGCTGCCCAGCTGCCTGGTGGCTAGACAGAGAATCGCCGCTGTGAAACCATCAGGGATTCTAGCATGGCAGACTCCACTTTTGCCCCAAATCTCACTCCTGGGGTGTAAGTTACAGTTAGCGAAGAGGAAGAATTCACTGAGCAGGAGTAGGGAGTCAGTAAAAAGCTAATGCTCAGTTAAGGGGGAAAGAGACTGGACTGAAATGAATAACCAGAGACCAGAACTGGAGTCAATCAACTCAATTTAAGCAGGATTTGCCAAGTGCCTACTATGTGAAAGAGCCGGGAAGTCCCCTTACAAATATTATCTTCGAAACTGGTAAAAAAGGAAAAAGACGAGTGTCTGCCCTCAATCAGTCAATGAGCAACAACATGGGTCAGGCACTGGACTAGTGCTGGGGTTATAAGTACAAAATAAATGAAACAATCCTCCTGACAAGAAATTTGCATGGAATTTTTTTTAAAGTTTTCTTGCATTTTTCACTTTTGCATTAGTCATCCCTACAGATGCCCTTCCCTGGCAAACTTTGCCTTGTAACAAAGGCAAAAAGAAGCACAGTAGCCAAAACCTTGACCTGAGGGAGTTTTCATGGAGAGGGAAGAGGGGTACCATTTACACTCATGAAAGGATGCTCAAAACAAGGAAATCCAGAAAGATTTCCTAGAAAGGTTTCCCATAGCAGTGGCCAGGGAGCTGAATCTTTCATGAAGGATGAAGGATCCCCAAAAGGCCAGACATGAGGGGGCAAGGCTTGCCTGGCACTGCAGTGTGTCAAGGTATGGACACAGGATATGATATGTGCTTGAATAATGTCAAGGTGGGCTCGAAGGTCAAAGGAGACTGGATGAGGGGCACAGCATGCTGATCATCAAGGCTTTATCTACCCAACAAAGTATTTGATCCTAGAAGTAATAGGGAGCAATTACAGCTTACTGGATGGGGGTTGGCAGATAGATTGGGGATCTATTGCTTCCTTTGGGATGGAGGACACTCAAGAGATACACCAAAGTTGAGTCATTGGTGCATGGCACATAGTAGGCTCTAAATAAATGTTTATAGATTGAGTGACTGAAGTTGAAGGTTTCTCAGAGGGCCACAGGAGAGCAGAATCTAGGTCAGCAATGAAGCATCAACGGAGTTCTTGGTAAAACTTAGCTCCCAATTGGACAAAGCTGCACTCCTCATCTTCTCTATGATCTTTGTATCTTTTGAAGTCAACAAGCCATAGAATGATCAGTCCCCATCCCTGGAATAAAGTCATTTCTCCTGCATTTGATATGACTGTTCTTAGAATGTACTATATGTGACTAAGTAAGAGAAGGGCTATGGGAAATAAAAGGTGTAATGGTGAAGTCATCAGACTTAGAGCCAGGAAGTCCCTTTACAAATATTATCTTAGAAACTGGTTTTGTGATCCTGAGCAAATCATTTAACCACTCATGGCTTCATCATCGCTCTCTCTCTATTTTCTTCAGTGAGTTTTTGAACTTCCTTTTCCATTTGGCTAATTCTGCTTTTTAAGGCTTTCTTTTCCCCATTTGAGCCTCTGTTGCCAATTGAGTTAGCCTATTTTTAAAGGTGTTAATTTCTTCAGCACTTTTTTGGGTCTCTTGTAGCAAGGTGTTGACTTGCTTTTCATGACTTTCTGCATTGCTCTCATTTCTCTTTCCAATTTTTCCTCCACCTCTCTTACTTGATTTTCAAAATCCTTTTTGAGCTCTTCAGTGGCTTGAGACAATTGCATATTTATTTTGGAGGTTTTGGATGCAGAAACCTTAACTTTTAGGCCTTCCTCTGATGGTATGCATTGTTCCTCCTCATCTGAAAGGATGGAAGAAAATACCTGCTCATCAAGAAAGTAACCTTCTATTGTCTTATTCTTTTTCCCTTTTTGGGGCATTTTCCCAGTCAGTTACTTAACTTTTGAGTTCTTCATCAAGAGGAAGGTATAATCTGGGGACTTGTAAGCTCTCAGTTCCTCCATGGTGGCACAATCAAGGGAGAGGAGTTTACTCCTCTCCTAATCTGCACTCTGGTCTGGGAGCAAATACAAGCACTCTTTTCTAAAAGTAGAATTCCCTCTCCAAAGCCTCCACCAGCTCCACCAGTCAACTAGCACTCTTCCTCACCCCAGGGCTACCACTAAGGACTGAGATCCAGATCAGGTGCTCAGTTCCCCTAGGGTCTTTAGGCCAGGGCTCCGACCGTGAAAGCTGCTCCCACCTGGGGCCAGGGCTAGATGCTGTATTCCCTTCTCTCCCAGGTGAAATAGCTTTCTCATTGACTTTTGAAATTGTCTTTGAAATTTATTAGTTGAGGACTCTTGGACCTGCAGCTGATGCCAGTGGCACCTTGAAGTCTTCTCCAGGCCTATCCTTGCTGTCCCATGCTGGGCTGCACTCTGGTAGGACAGACTTTTCCTGTCAGGCTTTCAGTCTGCCTTGGACTGGAAATCTCTTTTACTCTGTCATTTTATGGCTTCTGCTGCTCTAGAATTTGCTTAGAGTCATTTTTTACAGGTATTTTATGGGTTGTTGGTTTCCTCATCTATTACCTGAGGGGATTGGACTCTGTGCCCTGTACAATCCTTTCCTACCAGAAATCTAGGCTCCCATTAAGCTAAGAGGGTAGCCCAAGACCCATGGTGGTGGCAGCAAAGGCAATGATTTGGGCCAGAGAAAGGAATAATTTTTTGGAAGTCAGAGAAAGTGAAACTGTTTCATGTGAAAAGCTCTTAAGATACTTAATATTGCATTCATGACACTGCACTGAGTCCTTTAGAACAAGGTGTTATAGAACAAGGGGATTAGAGTAAAAACTATCCAATTTTATTGTGAAAATAAGTGTCTAGTATAACTCTGACTCTGAGATAAAAAAATAAGACTCAGTGGAAATCCCTGATGTTGGGAAAGATTGAAGGCAAAAAGAAAAAGAACAGTGGAAGACAAGATGGATAGATAATGTCATGGAAGCAAAAAGCATGAGCTTAGACAGACTTCAGGAAAGAGTGGAGGATAAAAGGCCCTGGTGTGCTACGGTTCATGGGATCACAAAGAGTCAGACATGACTGAGAAATGGAACAACCACCACAAAAATATCTAAACTTCAGTAGCACAAGATTTCTATTTTTCATATTAGTTCTTTGCCCTTCAGAGGACTTAGGGATTATCTGGTTCATCCCACCCTCAGAGGGAATGGGATTTAGTCAAGGAAGAGTGCTATAACTAGGGTGGAACAATTGAGACAATGCCATAGTGATGTGTGTTCGTCCTTCATTGCTAAAGAAGACCATGCCATCAGAGAAATGATGACAAGACTTGCACTTGACTTTGTTTTGAGTGAGGGAAAGCTGTGCAGGTCACCAGCCTCACTTCTCCTCCAGAGCCATCTGAATCCAGGGACCAGATATTCATCAGAATGACTAGAGATGACCCAGGATGAGGCAATTGGGGTTAAGTGACTTGACCAAGGTCACACAGCTAGTGAGTGTCAAGTGTCTGAGGTGAGATTTGAACTCCGGTCCTCCTGACTCCTGCACTGGTGCTCTATTCACGGCACCACCTAGCTGCCCCTAGGTGCCATAGGAAGCCAGATTTAGAGAGTATCTTATCTGGACTAAGTTGACAGACCTTTAAGTCTTTCAACTGTACCTCGTTAGTAGGAATAAGTACTTACAATAGAAGGCTGCTAGATTCTAGGCTGCATTGAGCTTCTCTCTGATCCTACATCACTTTGCCCTTATCCCTCTTTCCAATAACAACCCTACCTTTCCTACCTCCCTATCCCCAAACTGAACATGTGCTTTTTCATTCTTGGGTCTAGGTCCAGTTTGTGGTTCCTATCATGACAACATGAAACCTCCTACTTGAACTGTGCCAAAGTCCATTGGTCTGGCTTTGACTCAGGTCTTGGGACTCAAAGTCTTGCATTCTAGCTGCTGCCTTTGCTCCCTTTTTACTTTTCCCCCTTGCTTTCTTGTCTCATCTGCCTTTGCTTACTTCTTCCACATTTTGAATGTTTGAGTACTTGTAAGAGTTAGGAAAGTATCTATTTGATATTGTTCACAATGAATGATCTTATTGGAATGGCAGACAATTTTTACAGACACATCAGGATGATGTCATGCTTTGTTTATGTGGTTGAGTGAAGGCTAACAGTTAAATGTGATAATTCACTTGGGTGAGCCATGGATAGTATATATTTCTGTAATGATAAATAAAATGTCATCTATTTCTGCCTACATGTAGAACTGCATTTATCAATGTTGCAGTTATAGATTAAAAAAATGTCTCACCAGAGATTCACAAGCTGGCCATGTGGGTAGCATGTTTGGAGGACATCCATCAAAATGAATGATGAAAAGAAATGTCCAAGAGCTGCTTTTATATACATGACTTTTTTTAGTGAACACATACTTCAGTTGAGATTTCAAAGCTTGGCACAGATCTTATCTCAAAAAAAAAAGAGTAAAATAAATGACTTGCAGAGTCAACTTACGTGGAGAAAAAGGATTACTTCTGCCTGTTTTTAACCTATGACAGAACTTCAAAGGCTACCCAGATGCTGGTTAAAGGGAACATTTTCTTCATCTTAGGAATATTACCCAAAGAGCATATCCATCTGTCCATTGCAAGATGTTGTCCAAGTTACATGCTGGTGAAGACAGCTCAAAGTGTTAGTAAGAGCTGAGGAGTGCCAAGGAAAGATTTTTTTTGAGATTTTTTTTTTTTAAGCAAAGATCAGAGTGGGCAAAAGATTTCCAAATGTGTTTCCCAGTGACAATGGAGATGAATTTGTCAAATTATACAGGAAGACACAGCTTATTAAAGTAGTTTCAGGATCCTTAAAAAAGATGTTTGGTGAAATGCCCTTCAGCCTTTAATAAGACAAATATACTGGAATCAGTTCTCAGGGAGTCTATTTCATTTTTCGATTGATGTATAACAGCATATTGTTTACGGTCTGAAAAGGGTACCAGATGAGCTGAGTTTGCTGGAAGAATTCTCATAATCACAATTCCATAATCAATGGAATAGGATTCCTAATGACCAGAAATTTTCGATCATGGAGATATTCTTTCTTTTGGTCCATATAGAGGAGGTTCTATAACCCGTATATATTACTATTATTTTTTGCAAACTTTGGTCATTACGGTACACCATATGCCTTATGATTTATAAAATGATGCTGTCAACACTCAGCTGTCTAAAGAACTGAAATTCAAGAACCTTCTGGCTTTCAGAGCAGCTCTGTACCTGAAAAGGAGAAGGGGGAATGACAAGCTTCTCTGTGGCAAAAAAGCTGTTTCTCAACACTCAGTAAATAGGTCAAAACAGAAATGGAACCAAGGAAATATGAAGGCTTTTATATTATTATTCTGGTGATTGGTTGGATTGCTGGTGATAAGAAAAAAAGGCTAAGCTTTTTACATGAATGTGTAGAATAATGGGTAGTGACTGAAGACACAAGAAAGGAGATAAGAGGAAATAGAAGAGGGTAAAGGTGACCAGCATTGTTGGGGGTATAACCCTGAATTTGAAGTGAGAAAATCTAGGCTTAAACCTTGGCCTTGTCACCTAATAACTGTGTAGCCTTGATAATGGCCCTTCTAGGGACCTCCATTTTCTTATCCACAAAATGAAAAAGGTCTCATTTGGTCTTACCATACTGTGCTTCTGTGGGACAGCTGCAGTGGGGGTGGCAACGATTAGAAGGAATATAGAAGAGACTCTGAGACAGGAGACAAGACTACTTACTCTGCAATCTGGCTCTGGGACAGACAGCTCCCTGAATCTCCATAACCCTCAAAGGGAAGAAACATGATGTGCTAAAGATGCAGGGATCACAGCTTAGCCACATTTGGTGGGAAGGGGATGAGGACAGAGTTGCAGGCTACATTTAGTAGCTAAGTACTCTTCACTTCAATAGTCTTATAAAACATCACTATATTTAAATGGCAGCAGACTACATGGCAACCACAACAGTTCAATGTAGGACATGAGTGTATTTCAACGTATTCATGGGTAGCACAACAAAATAGGCTGTATCCTAGAGTATGGATTCCAAATCTAGTGAAAGGCAAAGCACATAAGCATAAGGCAATTCTGTTAGCTCTGAAAGAGAAAATGGAAATGTGTACTCAATATAGAATGAGGGAGCTTAGGAAAATCCTGCAATCTGAACACAGCGTTATTGCTATCCTTGCACATAGCATCTCTGATCCGCATTCCTCGAATGCACTTACTGCTCACCTCCGTATTTCAAATCCTTAATTTCCTTTAAGGTTTAACTCTCCCTCTTTTTTATACATGAAGACTTTCCTGATTTCTGTAGGTACTAGCCCCTTCTCTCATCTTCACACTCCATTTTTCTTCTTCTTCTTCCATTTTATATGTATTTTGGATGTTGGTCCTTTTGAATAGAGTAGAAGTTCTTTGAAGGCAAGGTTTGGTTTTCAATTTTGTCTTTGGAACCCCCAGAGTCTCCCAGACAAACATTTTGATGGCCAATTGCTCCATTCTTTACATAATAGCAAAGTGCAGAAAAGTCCACAGTTCATCTTGTTTGCAGAGTCAAGAGTCCATGAAAGCTATTGAGTAATGTCATATCAGGAACGTGGCTACACCAGGCTCTTTAGATCACTGCTCTGCAAGAATATGATCCCAGAGTGCTCTTCTCTGATGTAATACTTACCAAAATGGTAAAGGTTTATTATACAACTAAAGGGCTAGCCACTGAGCTCCCCATCTCTGCTGAAAGAAAACTTTGGTGTTTCAAAGTGAAATATAACTTTCAAAAGCTAGATATAGTGGGTAAAATGAGTCAGTAAGGCTTCCGACTATGAAAGCATTTGTGTGCTCTTCTGAGGATTTCATCCCAAATATTGCATATTTCCTCAGAAATGACATAGCTCTAGTGAAATTGATCAAATGTGGTGATGTTTATGAGCATCTATACCAGCAACTCATCAGGAAAAGTATGCCCACAGATTCAAAAGGACAGGGACCACTTCGGGCCTTTCTTTGTATCCAGCATAGAGTCTGGTACAGAGTTGATATTTAATAAATGCTTTTTGACTGGACAAGAGTAAAATTGATTTTTCTTCAAAATATTAGTGCTTTAAACTCCAATAAAACAGAAACTTTAGTCAATGGCAAATTTCATCACTTTTAAAATCTGTTTCTGTCCCTGTCTCTCGCTTCTGTGTCTGTTGCTCTCTCTCTCTCTGTCTCTTTGCTTCACTCTGTCTCTATCGCGCTCTTCCTCTGTCTCTCTGACTGTCCCTTTAGTGTAACAGAGTCTCAGCTTTAGGGGACATTGAGCTATAGTTGACTGTTTTCCTCTTCCTATATCACCATCCCCAGATTAGGGAGCTTTCTGATCTCCCTTCACACCTGATTGTTCCCTCTCCTCCTCATCATTTACCATTCTGGTATACCAAACCACCACCTCTCGACATCATCTTCTTAGTCAGCTTTTCACTTTTTATATTCTCCTATGTGTTCCTATGTGTTCTGAAGGGATCTGCCTTCATTGTGAGGAAAATCGCTGCTGAACTCCTTCCCCTCCCCCTCCCCATCTCCCAAATCATCCAGTTTCTTGGACAAACCTCCACAGTCCCTAGAGATTTTTTCCAGATTTTTTTTAGGCAGAAGTATTTGACACAGCCTAGCATCCAGGCTAGGTCCTAGCCCCAAGTAATGGTCACACTAGGCACCCACATTTCCAAGTCCTCCCCTTACACACACATCCCCCAGTGAAATTCCCAACAAAGGTAAGGGGAACTCTAAGACTGGATATTTCTACCACATAGCCATCTGTTGCAATTAGCCTCTCTAGAAGAGAGACAAAAAAGCAAGGTAAGATTTGAATGGGAGACTGACTCATGATCTTTAAAAGCATTTTTATGAGCACTGTATTTTCTAGGTGACTGGTTATTTCTTAGAAATATCGCTACCCTCTCACATTTCTAATAAAAGCTTATTTTTGAAATGTTTATCATTGCACATGGACTTTTAAAGGATTTTGATGTCATTACAATAGACAACCCATAAGAAACCTGCTCCATCTTGTAGGCATTTCATTTTGATTTTCAATTTCATCCTAAGAAGGTGACAATTATTAAAGCATGAAACTGTGTGTGCTAGCCCTGGAGTCCAAAAGATCTGTATTCAAATCCTACCTCTGCTACTTACTAGGTAACTACAGGCAAGCTGATTAAACTATTGTAATCTTAGTTTATATATCTTTAAAATGGGGAAAATAACGGCTATCATTTGACGACCTTTAAGTAATTCAAAGTGGTCAATATTTACCTTTCCTCTATATTTTCTAAATCAGCCAGATTATGTTCAGGTCTCTATTTTTACCCATAGGTGGCACCAACAATTTCTGAACATATTTATCTCTGGAAACCAAACTATTTAGTCAGTAGAGGAAGAGGGGGGGTTACATACTATTCTGAGATCTCAGGCCTGGATATCAGTTCAATGAGTCAGCAATCACTCATGTTAGCACAAACTACCTTGGAGTTATCTGAAGACCTCAGTGTCACATCAGAAGTACATTAGTACTGTTTTCTTTGATGGGAAAGGTGACAAAGGTCAGGGACAGAAGCCTCAGCTGATACAATTCTTTCCTGAAAGTCAAACAATCCTCCCAGGTTATCCTTAGCTTTGGCCTGCTTTTTAGGATATATTTTCCGTTTTGGGTTGTTTATAGATGTTAAGCCATTTTCAGAGAGACATTTTATTACCTGGATTTCTCTGGCATCTTTCCCGAGGGTGCAATTACATATTACTAAGGTGTTATTTCCACCTTAGGACACTCACGGATTACTCCAGGATAAGCACTTATCTTTATGACTCTGTGAGCTTTCTGGAATTCCAGCACTGATATCATAAAAACTTTTACAAGAATGATGCAGAAATAACTGTAGTTTCACCAGGTGCTGTAAACTTCCCCTTCCCCACCAATATGACACAGCTTATAGTTTGGAGAAAGGAACCCCAAAATGTGGCTCTCCACCTTCAAAAGCTGTGAAGTGGTGGTTTCTGAGGCTTTATTTTTATTTTTTACATCCCTGAAGTTTGACTAAGCACCTTTTTGAATACAGCTATAGCTGATCATAGAGGCAGCATGGTGCAGGAGATATGAGTTTGAATCCTCCCTCAAACACTTGCTAGGTAATGGTAGACAGGTGAAATAATCCCTTGGTACCTCAATACCCCCTCCCATTAAGTGGAGGTGTGAGTATCTTTCTCACACCGTTATTGTGAAAATCACATCTGAAAGCCCTAAGGTGTGATGTGGTTATCAGCTATTATGAATTTTATGAAAGAATCCATACTAATGATTTTTACCAATTGGAACACCTTGAACCTAAATGCTGGGTCTTAACCCTGGGTGCTCCCAAGAACTTAAGTAGGATGTAGATTTCCTGGAGGATTATGTCAGGTAGGCAATCAATCCCAACTTAGTAAGAACAGAAACTGTGCTCAGTGCTGGACTGTCTCCAGAGGAGTCTGCTGGGAGAGAAACTGAACTGGATTTGGAAACAACTTTGCTTTTTGCCAGTGGTGTTACCTGGATATGGCCCTCTATGCCCTGACACATTTCTTTTTTCCTCATTTGTAATATGGGGGGAGAGGTGTAGATAAGAGGATCTCTAAAGTTTATTTTGAGTTTTAAGCTTATGATCCTAAGAGCTCCTTCTTTATCTGGTTGGGGTTGTTGTCTGCTAGGCACCTCTTGGTACCTCCCTGCTCCTCTCACAGTATGAGCCCATGGGCTACTTCCAAGTCATGGTGCTTCATGGGATGCAAGGGACAGGGACAGTCCTAAGAGGGTGGACTCAAGCCTACTAGGTGGCATTAGAGAGCTCTTTATGAAAATTCTTCGAGATTTAAAAAGGACATAATTGTAAAATAACTAAGTCATATAAAATACACACATGTATATTAGATATATCATACACATATGCAAAAAGTATGCAATGTGGGAAAGCTTCCTGTTTTTTTTCTTCAATATTTCCTGGCTATAGAGGAAGTATTAATACCTGTTACCTCAGTTACAGCCAGAGAAGCCTTTAGATCTCGTCAAATGACCTTGGATTTCAACCATGGTTCATTAACTGTGTGACCTCGGGTAAGTCATTTATCTCCTTGTACCTCATTTCCTCATCTCTAAAATGAAGCTTTTGGACTAGATGAACCCCAAGGCTCTTTTTTCCAGCTCTACATTCAGCATCCGGTGACCTGTTTGAAAGAACATGACAAGTCAGCGTCTGGTTTAACCAACCCGTACCAAAGGCAGAGCAGGGCCTTCCACTGGGTGTGGTGGGGGCCACACCCTCCTCACCTTTAGGCGAGTCCTGGAGAAGGCTACAGCCCGCAGCCGTCCTGGACTCGGAGCTATCTGAATAATTTCCTCCAAGAATTTCAGTTGCATTACAACAACGACAAAGTTGCCTCATGCTCTTGAAAAAGTTTGGGATTTTGTGCTTCGGCCGTCGTAGGTCCCTAGGCATCTTCCGTCTAATCCTGGGTGGAAGGGGGAACTCCTACTAAACCCGATGCCTCCGGAAGGAGCGACCCCACCGGCCCCCTCCTTGGGGCCTCTCTTTATGGGCCAGCTGGGCTCATTCTCACTGCTCCCAAGCACCCCTGACCCATCCACTGTCCCCCGCCCACTCCCGCTTCTAATCCTAAAATCTGCAGACAGGTCTTGACATCTCTCCTCCTCGAGAAATAAGGGAGGGTCGGGACAAGCCGAGGCAGCTCCCCGTTACCTCCCAAAGAGCAGGAGGGAGCCAACCATCCCACCCCCTAACCAGGGAGGCTTGGAGGCAGGTCTGGGCATTGCTCGCTCTCCTCCCTAGGACTGGCTTCCCGGCCGAGCCCTTCTCTAGCCCCTCCCCGCCCCCCTTTCCTTCGGGGGCAGGACTAGGTGTGGTGTCAGCGTCTCCCTTCCCAGGCCGGAGCGAGGATTCTCCGCTGGCACCCCCCCTCCTCCCCCTCCCCCGCTGCAGCCGGGAGAAGGGACTGGCAAGCTGTGCCCACCCTAGCTCAGCCTAAAGAGGTACGGACCCTGGGGTCTCTACATCTACTGCAGCCTGTTCGACTTTGTTCTCCCCAAACAGCTGCTTTGGGGAGGGGGGGGGGGGCAGGGAGAAGCAGGGGGAGGGGAAGGGAAAGGACCGGAGACCCCGCCGAGAAACAGCTGGGCCTCCGCCTCTTCACTTAGTCTCTATTGATAACCAATCACAAATGGGGGATACTTTTCAGCCAATGAGGCCCTGGTGCTTGACAGGACCTCGGTGGCAGCCAATGACAGGACGCCTGGGGGCTGCGGGGAGAGGAGGGTCGCACCCGTAGACCAATGGGCCCCGAGTTTGGGAGAGGAGGTAATTTGAGAGCCAGGGTGGGTGTGTCCAGCGAAACCTTCCTACTTCTAACTCCCGCCCCCCCACCAGCTGCCCCCCGTACTGAGCATGCTCCACTCTCTCCTGCCTCCTGCCCGCCTCCTAGAACAGTTCCGACGGGCTTAGCTAGATTGGCCGGGTTTTCCACACAGCCTAGAAAGGTCTGGAGGGAGGGACCCAGGATCCTGCGGGACCCTCATACCCCAAGTTCTGCAGTTGGTCCCACTGGAAAGAGAAGGTCGGGGGCCCGGTGGGCGACCTCCAAGGACCAAGGAACCAGTATCAACCGCAGAGATCCTGCCTTGGCTGGCTGCGATCTGGGTCCCTGGCTCGAACCCCCCGTGGTCCGGCAAGGGTCAGTGGCGTGGGCCGGCAGAGGTGGACGGGTTTGGGACCCAGAAGTAGATGTACTCTCCGCATGCGGCCAGACCACATCATGCTACTCTCCACACGTCTCCCCGTTTCCATCACCAAGCGTTCTGCCTCTCCATTGCAAAATCAGAACACTCAGGGTTCCAAACTGCCTGGAACCTTAGGGTTGTAAGCATAATTTGTTTAGCTTCCTAAGGGGAATGGGGGTGGCGGTAGAGGAGGAGCAGAGCCCTCTCGGGGCTCGAAGTCTGGGGAGCACCTCCTGCGATCCAACAAACGGGCACCACTAAACTGGCAAAAGAGCCTCTATCCCCGGTTGGGAATGATAAATAAAGATACCAGCCCTACCCAACTGTTAAGGGTTTCTGACCCAACCTCCCTGCACAGTGGAAGACACAGAGGTCGAGAGAAGCAAACTGACTGAGAGCTGTAGTAAGCATCGGAAGAGAGAATTAAAACACCGGTCCTCCAAGTCTTCGTCCTTGTGCCATGCAGTCCAGGTTCCTACCCCATTTTAGGGAGGCGGAAGCCGAAGTACAGAAAGAAGAAAGAACTTAGGGCAGCAACTGGTCAAGCCAGGGTCAGAGCCCACGTCCTCCAAATTCCAGTTCAGCCTTCTTTCCGCAGCTGAGCGCTTGGCCAGTTTTTAATCTTTCCAAACTAGCCACGGTTAAGGGTTGTGTAGCAATCCACAAATATTTCTTAAACGACTCCTATGTGCCATTTGGGGGCTGCAAGGTCAGAAAAGTGAAACAAGTAACTGCTCTCAGGGAGCTTATATCCTAGGGAGAAGACAAGGTGTACTTTCAAAAAAGTCGTTACAAAAGAGCACAGGTGATACTTGAACACTGTATAGGGGAACACTGGTAGAAGCTGGGGCATCAAGATACATACAGTATATGTGGAGTGCCCCCACGTCAACACTCTGCTTGGGGAGCACAAAATCAGAGAATGGCACCCGCGCCTCTGCCCACCTCCAGACGTACACCCAGCCTGTTCCCAAAGGGGACCTCCTGGATTCGGGAACGAATAGTTTTCCCCGGAAGGCATCCCAGAACACACAAATGGGGAGCAGGACACCCAGGAGCCCCGTTTCCCCCCAGTAAAACCGCCTTCCGGTGCGTCCCCCAGTCACTTGTCAGTCATCCCTCCATCTGCCTGCCCGGTGTTGTGGGTATCTGGATGCAGGACCCCCTTCGTGCCCTCTTGCTAGGAGGGCATACAAATAATAGGTCCTATCCTGGAACTGTCTTTCCCAAGGCTGGTGCGCTCATCTCTGGCACCCAGTCCACCCCAACTCCAGCTCAGGAGACCCAGTGCCAACCCGAGCCCGCAGCTTTCTTGGCTCCGCCCCTGCCCCGGCCCTCTAGGAAAACCCGGAAAAGCGGAATCCTCCCCCCGGCAGCCTCGCCACGACTCAGCGCCCCCTCACTGGGCATGCTCACTAAGGCAGGGCAGGTTTGGGGCTGTAAGTAGGAAGCTGGAGCACTCCCAGGGCTGCTGGGGAGGGAGGTACGGACCGTGGGGCTGTTGGAGGAAGGAGGCAGGCACCACGGGGACTCATGCACCACGCGCTCGGGGCTGGGGCGCAATTAGCAGCCGCCTCCGCAGCCTGCACCCGTCCTTGCCTCTGCTGCCACCGCCGCCAGTGCCAGAGCCTCTGCCACCCCTCCTCCCAACGCTGCTGCCGCGGGTGAGGAGCAGCCCCAGCTACCGCCGCCGCCGCAACAACCGCAGCAGCAGCTCCGGCCCCGGCCGCAGTCCGTGCCCGGCCGATCGCCCGCTCCTTCGCCAGCCCGGGCATTGTCCCTGCGCCTGCCGCAGCCGCCGGCCGCTTGCTACCCGTGCCCCTGCTGCCGCCGCCTGAATGCAGGGCACGGAGCCCGAGTGAAGCCTCGCCGGGGTGGGCGACCACCCCCCACCCGCAGCTCTTTGCTTTCTTTCTCCCTAGTCCCTCCTCCCCCGCTGGGTACTAGGAGAGAGCACCCGGCAGGAGCCGAGCTAAGCTTTGCGCCGGTCCCACTCCTTCCCCCTCTGCCCCCACGCCCCCCGGGGGGCCCAGGCCGGAGGGAGGCCGAGAGCGGGAGAGACTCTCGGGGAGGGGGGGGGTAAGAAGCCATGCGAGAGTACAAAGTAGTGGTGCTGGGCTCGGGCGGAGTGGGCAAGTCGGCCCTAACCGTGCAGTTCGTGACGGGCTCTTTCATCGAGAAGTACGACCCCACCATCGAGGACTTCTACCGCAAGGAGATCGAAGTGGACTCGTCGCCGTCGGTGCTGGAGATCCTGGACACGGCGGGCACGGAGCAGTTCGCGTCCATGCGGGATCTGTACATCAAAAACGGCCAGGGCTTTATCCTCGTCTACAGCCTGGTCAACCAGCAGAGTTTCCAGGATATCAAGCCTATGCGCGACCAGATCATCCGCGTCAAGAGGTACGAACGGGTGCCCATGATCCTTGTGGGCAACAAGGTGGACCTGGAGGGCGAGCGCGAGGTCTCGTTTGGGGAGGGCAAGGCCCTGGCCGAGGAATGGAGCTGCCCCTTCCTCGAGACGTCGGCCAAAAATAAAGCCTCGGTGGACGAGTTGTTCGCGGAGATTGTCCGCCAGATGAACTATGCGGCTCAGCCCAACGGGGACGACCAGTGCTGCTCCTCCTGTGTGATTCTTTGAAAACAAGGGGTGGGTGGGGGAGCTTCTTCCTTCGGGCTTGTGCTTTGGTTTGAATTTTTATTGGTTTCTTTTTTTTTTTTTTAAGAAAAAAGCGAAAGCAAAATACAATACTTCTTTCTCAATGTGATTTTTTTAATTATTATTTTAAGATTGGAATCAACTTTGCATCGTACAAGGTGTGTTCCAGGTGGGGGCTCATGGCTATTTCAACAGCAGCTGACGAGCCCCAGTGCTCAGTGTCATGGGGGTGGGGGGAGTTGTCTTGTATTTAACATCTGAACCTGGGTGGAAATGTGGCGCTTTCCAAGCATGTACATTCCTCTCGTGGATTTCTTTGATAGTTGCCTGTTTTCCCACTTAAAGCAGCCGTTAGAGAGCTGTATTGGCAACTTGACACCAGGCAAAAAAAAAAAAAAAGTTTCAATCTGGAGGGAAGGGATGGGAGCTGGAGGAGGATGGGAGAGAAAAAGACTTGTCAACAACCACTTTCCAAATGGAAGATTTAAGTACCTGGACCGGGGGAAGGAAGTGCAGGAAAAGCCTGTGAAGAAATGAAAGGAGAGGAAGAGACCCCGTTTCCAGGCATGTGTGTATGTGTGTGTGCTGGAAGTGAGGGTTAACTGCCTTCCCTGGCAGCCTGGAAGTGCAACCCTGGGACTGATTACAATTCTGAGGATTTCTATGCAAAGTTGGATTATTGTTACAGTGTATCCAATCTGAAGTATTGCACAACTGAACTTGGACTGTTTACACTGGTGCCAATGCAGTGTGGAGTGCCAGAAAGTGTCTGCTGATATTTGTGGAAAAAAAAAATCTATTTTGTTTACCTACTGTATCAAATGGGAGTCTGGGGGAGAGCGGGAGTGTTGTTTTTTTTTTTTATCAGCTGTGAAAAATTACAAATCTGCACATTTTTTTGGTGGGGTGCTTTGTTAATTTTGTTTTGTTTGGGTTTAGGGTTTCCTTTTGGTTGGCAATAACTGATTTTGATGACCAGATCTTTAAAGTATAGTACAAAGACTTCCTCAAATGTGATTCAGGGGCAACAGCGACCCTGTGTCTAGAGTGCCTTCAAAACTCAGCTGTTCCAGCCGTGCCAACCTGTGAAAGTTCCACAAAATCCCATTATCTGCTATGACTCCCCAAAGTACTTAACAGTTTCAGTAATCATACCCAACAAGCCAAGACAAAATGGCCTGTTGTTCATGGAATTTCTTTTGATTTCTTTTGGAGCCTTTTACATGTAATTTCCATGTTTTGCAAGTACTCCTGGCTTCACCTAATTTAAATTTTCAGGTATTTAGTGCCCTTTTCCTTCCCTCCCTGTTTTTTTTTGTTTTTTTTTTACCTGTCTTAGGATATTCCTCCAGCCAAGAGCAAAGTTTTAATGTTGTGATGTACCAAGCAGATTCTAACTAATTGTAATTTTAATTCCAGACATGCGTTTAATGGTTGTCTCTTCATTTAAAGACTTTTAATACAAATACCATTTTTTAAAAAATGCAAACCCCAAAGGCCTGTTTGTGTTATTGTTTTGTTTGGTTTCATCCATTGTATGAAGTGATACACTGTCCAGCCTGATATGGGAAAAGTCATGACTTAAGTCATAACTGAATCTGAAAGTGTTTTTATCCAGGCCTGAATGGATAGATGGAAGTACTTTAGTGGAGAAGTGGGTGGGGTTCATAGGATCATAAATTGGTTGGAATGTTGCCTTCAGTTCTTAAGACTGGGAATAAGACCAGGATGAGAAAGTTCTGAGTTGTGGGTTCAGCATCTGATTATAGTGAGGGCAGTTAGAACATTTGTCCTGTTTGAAATTGTAGTAGTTTGTTGTAGGGTAAGAAACGGGGAAACCAGCTCAGCTAGTGAATGTGTTTCCTATTTCTAGAAAGATGTGGGCCCATATGATGTGAAATGTCACTTCCTTGAAAAAAATGTGGGAGTGTAATGGGGAGTAAAAGATGAAACCCAAATCATATTTAAAAGTTTGCAAGTCTTTTAAGTTATACTGAGTAGATAGATACTTAGGCCACAGGTTATGGATGGGACCTTACTTCCCTGGAGAGTTAGATTTCGCTAATAGGCTTTCTGTAGACTTAAAAAAATGGTAGACTCACTTTGATTATCAGTTACTTCTGGAGAGTTGGTGGAGCAAATCTGGCTTGTTAAATTGGAAGAGTCTTGGAATGATAGAGTTAAAATTTGCAATTCTGACCTCTGAAGCCATGTGATCCCATCCCTTTGTAACTGAGGCCATCCTAGAGACTGGCCCAACTGTTGGGGGACAAGTAGTTTCAGAAGCTGGACTTCCGCTAGGGCTTCGCACTACTAGGAGGAGATGTCTTCAGGTTAGGGGGCAAGGCAGGGACTCTTCCTGTGGGAACTCCTCACACTAATTTAGAATTGCTAGTAACTGTGATTTAGATATAGAGGGTTTCCTGAGGCCCAATTTAAATAAATTGCCCAGGATTACACCACTAGAACATGGGGCGGGGAGGGGGGGGGAGGGAGGAAGGTTTGAACCTTGGTCTCCTGTTTCAAAGCTGTCTCTAGGTCTCTAAAAAATTAGAGCGCTACGTTTCTAATGGAAAGTTTTATCGTGGTCTTCTCTCTTTTTCCTTCCCTTATCCTCATCCCGTGCCTGATGCAGTTGTTTAGTTGTGTCTGACTCTTTGTGACCCCATTTGAGGTTTTCCCGGCAAAGATACAGGGTTGTTTCGTCCTTTCCTTCTCCAGCTCATTTTGCAGAGGAGAAAACCGAGGCAAATAGAGTTGTGATTTGCCCACTTGTTCAGTTGTTTCAGTTATCTCTGACTTTTTATGACGCCGTTATAGAGTTGCCATTTCCTTCTCCAGTTCATTTTACAGACAAGGAAACTGAGGCAAACAGGGTTAGGTGACTTACCCAGGGTCACAGAACTAGTAAGTATTTTAGGCCAGATTTGAATTTAGGTCTTCCTAATCCCAAGCCTGTTGCTCTATCCTCTGTACCACCTAGTTGCCCCATGTGTATGCGTATGAAAGAGTAATGGAGGCAGCTTTGACCTGGAAGATGAGATAAAAACATAGAGGGCTGCATTTATTAGTCAGTAGTCTGAGCTGGAGGTCTAATTAAAGTTGTGCTGGTACACATGCTTTCATTAGTTGTATTTTTTGCTCATATACATTAGATATATAAATATAATGTTATAGGCATATAGAACTTCTGGTATGAAGGTTCTACCTCACCTTCCTCCTTAGATTTTTTTTCTTAATTTAGGATTAATGTCTAAAACTGAGTTAATAGGGCAACTCCCCATTTATTTTAAATACAGCCTTATACATGTTCAAATTAAAGGAAGTAATAAGCTACTTAATAATGTCCATCTTGGGAATGGGCCCTATACTTAAACATTCTTCTGAGCCTTAAAATGTAAATCTCTTCAGTAATCCACATTAAAGAAAGTAGAAAAAAAAGATTCACATTTCAGAAGGCCTGGGATCCATCTCTGTCCTTAGAAGTTTTTAGAAAACTGGTATTACCAACTGTCATACATTTTAAAAAATGCCAAGTGTGGGTGTGTGTGCAAGGTAGCAGATGACAATGACTTATGTCATTTCTTTGGGAAAGCATTGACATAAAACGTTGCCAAATATCTTAACTAGTTCATAGAATTTAAGAATTGGAAGAGACATCAGGGAATATTCCAAACCAGAAGGAAAGTATTTCCATTTAAGAATGGATAGAAGTGCTTTTTAATAGTAAATGGGAGTGATTTTAAAAGGTAGCACGATTGTGAATGGATAGAGGGTCAGCTTATGGTTCTCGAAGATCCGGCTTCAAGCTATACCACTGACATATTCTAGCTGTATATGACAAAGGATAAGCCCCTTAACCCATCAGTGCCTGTAGGCAACTCAGACTGAGTTCTAGGAGCTCCAGATCTGCCTTAGGGAAGAAAGTTTATCCACTGGCAGCTCCCACTCAGCTAAAATTACCGGTTTGGACCAAAACCAAAAATGTATATAATACTGATGGGGGATATTTGAAAAATGAAATTGCAAATGAAATAGGTTGCTTGCAGCAGTTACTAGCTTCCCACAGAATTTAGTCACTTGCATGACTAAATTCCTTTTAGATTAGAACAGCAGGAAAGAAGATTTTAATATTCTCTTTCTGAGTAATGGAAAATAAATGCTTTTTGGGTGTTCAGTAAAAGTGATTTTGTGTGGGGTATGTATGAAGCAGAAAAAAAGCTAGCTTTCTGACTGCATAGTTCCTGCCATTCTCTTGACAAGATTGGGAGACATTGAACAATGTCTTTATTTGAAGGAGTTTAGGAAGAAAAAGAAAAAGGAGTTTGAGACAGTTATATAATAGGAAGCCCTTGTCAGCTTTTTTTGTTGACTGAGGAGCTTGGTGAAATTGACTCAGGACGGTGGGGATTTGAAATGAAGAGAGAAGTGGACTTGGGTGAGAGATTTAGCATCAGGCTACCTGCCACCTGTCAAAATAGAAATTAGCCACAAAAGGACCCTATAGTTAGGGCTGAGCCTTCAACTTGGCCCCAGCTGCTTCCTAACTGCTGTACCTTTTGGTCCCAGGCTGATTGCTGACAGGGAAATGGGGAATTTCAAAGAGTATCATTTTTCCCTTCTTTCCTTTTCCTGGTAACATCCTCCAGCTTTTAAGAGATACATTTTCATGTCACCAGTTTAAAATTATGGATTGTCTACCTAAAGAGAACATTTCTCTAATTTGCCTGAAACATGTCTGATGTCAGCATTTGCATATGTTTGGGGAAACTGATCTTTGTAGCTTTTTAAAAGGTCATATTTTCAAGTGGTTTGTAGCTTTTAATTAGTAATGGGCATAATAGTCTATGAACATCCTAAAATATGCTTAAAGTTTTTTTAAGTGTTTCTGACAGCTTACCACTGAACTATCCAAAAAAAAAAAAGAGCACATGGGTAGATTGGACAGTAAGAAGAGGCCCCACATAGTTATTGGGTAGTAAATCAAAGCACCATACTAACTGTTCTTATTTAACACTAACCACTAGTGTAAGGACTTTATTTTGGAAGGGATGAAGTTGGGTCAGGGGGCTGGAAAGGGAATGAATGTATTTGGGAAATAGTTTTTTTGAGGTCTTCACAGTTAGGATGTTTTCTAGTATCTTTGCCAAAGCTTTTGTTTGGAAAAACATAATCAAGGACTTGGTTCCATGTGAACCTGTAGCAAGCTGTTCAGAAACCAGGGAAGAAATGGGAAGCTTTTGAATATTATTTGCTAGTCAGATTGTTATCAGTGATTTTTATCTATTTAAATGTCTGCAGCAACAGGTAACAACCAGGTAACATTTAGAACAGTGTGCCTTCTGGGGTTGATGCACATTAAAATATGAGTTGGGCTGGATGGTCTCTGAGGTGTTTTCCAACCCTAAAATTCTGTGATTTTTGTGATTTATCTGAAGAGATAAACTGTACACGAGTACAGTTGTTATGAAGTGAGAGGGCTTGATCTGATCAATACATGTATTTAGCCGTTTTATCAATATCTCCATATCATCAATTTGACAGTCTACATCAGTTATGAAAATAACAGAAATGAATGATGTGGTTGGACCTATAGACTAAATTCTAGGAATTAACAATTTTTCATTTTTGTCCTGAAAGGAGAATATTTAAAATCTGATCAAATGTACATTTTTTTAAAAAGCCATTTTACCATGAGGTCCTCTGGAATTGGAAATAGAAGACTATGCATGGTTCAAGCCCCAGCCCTGCCATTCACTAGGCTGGGTGACCTTTCTGAACCTCATCAACGAGGAGGGAAGAATGGTATTTGTACTACCTGTTTCCCAGGAAATTTTTCTTTCCAGGATCAGGTGACACAAAGGATTCAGAGAAGTGCTAACTAGGTATTAGCTATATTTTCGGGATTCATCTATTTGCCTCTTCATTTTAGAACAACAGGTTAACTTGTTTCCATGACATTAAAGATATTTTGTGGAAATTTTTGTTAGTGGTTTAATATTTAGTCAGGATATGGTATACAGATGTGCACTGGCTGAGGAAGCTATAGCATCCTTAGCCAACTTTCCAGAAAGCACTTCTTTCTGTCATGTGCTTTACTGTTTTCTGTTCTGGGAAAATACATAGCATGAGTGCCCAAGAAAATGGCATGTATCCTTTATTCTGAGGCTTAGCACTATGAGAGTATCAAGACATTTCAGTGCTAAATTAATACTACTGATGGAGCTAATTAAAGGTGTTCCAGCAACCTTTCACAAATAGAGTCCTTGGGGGAGCACCCTGGTAGCTTTTGCTTAGATGTAAAAAGTGAAAGAGATTGGCTCAGGTAGGGGACTATCTAATCAGGTGATCATGTTCTTAGACTTCTTTTCCCTGCTTTTGTCCTGGGATTTTATTTTATTTTTTTTGAGAGGATGCTTTCTCTTTTTCGTGGCCACCAAATCAACTCATTTTGAAAAGGAATTCTTCTTAGAACTTAACTGAAAAACTGTTTATTCAAGCCCTACTTGAAGAACTTTAAGGGGGAGATAGGGGTGTGCCCCTCCTTCTGAGGCAACCCTTTCCCTTTTTGGGATAACTCTGAATTGTTAGGAAGTTTTTCCAGATGCCATGTACATTTTTTTTGCAGCCTCCACCCATGACACCTGGCATGGCCAGTAGTATTTTCCACTCTCTAGTTTCTGCCAGTGATATTCTTCCTTGGGGTATAATTTTAAATAGGTGTGAAGTGCATATAAGTAACATCTAAAGAAAATATGCCCTAAAGAATGATAGATGTATACAGAGAACCTTTTGGATTATTTCTTGCATGATAAAAAGGGAAAAAAAATTTGAGTTCCCACTGTCTACAGAAAATACTTAGTGTAGGAGTGCCATCCAACGATCCTAGTTTGAATCCTGACTTTGCCATAAGGAAAGTTAGTCAGCTTTGATTGTAAAATAAAGAACTTTGTCTAAAGGTCCTCAGAGGTTGGGTTCAATTCTAAATCTGGGACTCTAGCTTAAATTTCTTCATCTCTCATGTGAAGTTTGAGAGACATTATTTCTGGGTAATTAATCATTTTATCAATAATGCTAGCATATTATTAATAAAAGGGGTCAGTGACACTCTGGAATACCATATACCCTTCATGGAAACCACTCTTCCCTTGGAAAGGTGGATGTTCTTGAGGGTGGCCATCAACTCTGATTGGCTGATAAGTAATGAGAGAGAATGAATATTATAGTAAGAGTTGGACCTATTCTAATGAGGGTCTGGGAGATGTGACTTCGATGGAATCATTTACTTCCAGATCATCACCAATCTTGGACAATTTAGTCAAACCTGAGTAGAGAGCTATGGACTTCCTCAGAGTAGGGTCTGAACAAGATAGCTAAGAAAATTAATCCAATCTCCTTATCAGCAATGTCCTTCAGAAGCTGAACAACCTACAGGCTTCTGAAAAAATCCTGGTCCTAATTCAATAACTGATTATTAGTATCAGAGAAATAATCTCTGATTAATAATCAGAAAAATAAGGCACTGGCCACACAATGGCCTGTGTGGGCTTTTCTGTTTGTGAATCCTGGGCTTCTGGGTTAACGGTCAGATCCATATATTTGGTTCCATGAAACTAGTGGTTTTACTTTTAAGGACAAATGCTTAATTGCTGATGGAATGAGAACTCTGGACAACTTTTTGGGGTTTCCCTTCAATGGAGATATAGTCTTGTTATGAGGTGGACAGGATGATGAAAAATCAATTATAAATTTGAAACTTATTTATTAACCACCATTATAGATTGCTTGGTGTGTTAACTACTTAGAGAAAGCTCAGCTATATTTTGGCTATTACTGTCTTTGCATTAGAAGGAAACGATTTTTGTATCAACCAAATTATGGCCAGCTTTTGCAACAGGAAATTGGTTTTGATTTGTAGAGAACAATTAATATGGTACAAATAACTTAGATTCTTAATGTTTTGAGGGGAAACAGGAACAAGGTCCATGGAGCCTTGACAGGGGCTCATCACAAATACTTTATACTTGGTTTATGTCATTTAGCTTGGAGAAAAGTAAAATGCAGCTTATAAAATGGTCAGGGGGCTTGCAGTGAACAAAAATAAACAGAAAATGGGGGATCACTGATTAAAATTCTACCCATTAAAATATCAATCAAATTATTACAGATCAAAAGATTTAAAGGCCAATCCCTTCATGAGGGAAAATGGTTTTTTGCACAATGCTGATGTCACTTCCATTTTAAATATTAATCATTCAGTAATACCTGCTTAAAAACCCCTTAAGTGCCTAACTACTGTGCCTGTCACAGAGTTAACTAAATTCAGGGAATGGAAGGGCAAAAGTGAAAGTCTTTGCCTTCCAGAAGTTTAAATTATGTTGCTGATGCTGCCAGGATTTGGGAGCAGCTTTGGGGTGAAACAAGGATCAGAGAAGTATTGTGGGAAATGGGTATTAGATTTTAGGAGATATGATGCCTGAGGTTTTAAAGAAGATTTTGCTACTTACTAGGTTAGTGACTTGGGGCTTAGAGCTAATTTCTTCATCAGCAAAGTAATATGGAGACCTTTTTCATTCATAGTGTTATCTTGAGATACAAATGAAAATATTTGCAAAAGAATTTAGTAAGTTATAAAGTGGTATACAAATATAAGGTATCATTTTATGCTAGTGGGTTTCTAGGCATTATTTCATTCCATGATTGGGTTATAATATGTTTTAAAATAAGTTACAATGAATAAAAAGAAAAAAATCAAAATGTATCCATAGTATTGTTAGAATTCATGAGTAATACATTGGTTTACATTGAGTATGCATTGTCTGAATCAATAACAGTTGATATTTTCATGGTTGACAGGCATGAAATAAAGTTTATAAGGTCAGAATAAGTGAAATGATTGATCTTGGGAGCCAGAAGTAGTAAACGACTGTGGAGACAGTGAAAAATGTCAAATACTCATAGGACTGAGGATTGTGAATTGTTGGCATTTTTCTGGGGGTTAGATAGGCTCACTTGTACCACTGGACTTGTATCCTGAACAAAAGTCTTTGTGGACGTGCCCTTCCCTACAACTGTAAGGGTGAAAAGGATATCTCTATCACTTTCTACCTATCTATCTACCCATCTATCTATGTATCTATCTACCTACCTCTCTCTCATCTATCTCTCTATCTTTCTCTGTCATCTATATATCTATTCTCTCTCTCTCTCTATCTATCTATCTATCTATCTTTCTTTCTATCTATCTATCTATCTATCTATCTATCTATCTATCTATCTATCTATCTATCTATCTATCTATCTATCTATCTCTCCTCCTCTCCTCTTCCCCAAGGAACATAAATGAGAACTCTACTGAAAGTGAAACAGCATTCCCAATGGTGCAAAGTCCAGACTCTTGTAGGTCAGCAAAACTATGGTTTCTTCTTTGGAGTAAGTTTGAAGAGGGAGATAAAAGTTTTAAAAAGAGGTACTGGTAGGGAATTAGAGAATAAATTAGTCAATGTAGGTTCAGTTGTTAATAGGAACATGGGCACAGTAGAACTGGTACAGATGTTGGCTACAGTGATGGAAATTAGGTATGCTTTAGTTGATCAAACGTCAAGTAAAATGAGCAACTTTTTTTTTTAACTGAAAACCAGCACACAGAAAAAAAGGAAAAAAAAAGTAGGTTCTATGCTGAAGCAAATCTACATATGTTATAGATTATAATGTAATCCTATACATCTGTCTGGCAAGGGATAAGGCTGATCGATTATTAAACGTCACAACTTTCCTTTGAGAGTTCTGCATTTATTTTTTAAGCCAAGGAGAAGAAAAGGAATGTTACCTAAATGAAAAGATAACTGAACTTAGAGATTATCTTTGCTCCTTACTACCTGTGTGATTTTGGGCAACTCACAACTTTCCTGGGCCTTTCTTTCCCTATCTGTAAAATGAAGGCATTTAGGTTAGATCACCTTCAAAGTTCAATCCAGACCTGGATCCTCATCCTCACTAGCTTTTCTGCATCAAATAAAAAAGTGGGAATAGCTGTTATTATTTCTTCTCACTGAGGTTTTGTAGCTTCTGTTTTGAGACTTGTTATAAACCAAGTCAAAGGCAATATGTGCAAATTGGATTTTTTTCTTCCTTTTGGGATACCAACTGATGCAGAGAGAGGGAGAGACAGGAAGAAAGTGACTGCAACTTGCTACTCATTAAGAAACCATCTTTTCCCTATACATGCATAGATACACACACATGCATATGCAAAATTTTTTTCTTTGTGATTATAATATATGGTCACATACATATATACAGTGTATACACACGCACACAGTTGCAAAGAAAACAAATTTTGAGTGCTGTGTTCACTAAGAGAAATGATTATCTGAAGGCTGTTATCTGTTTGTCTTTAGAATTCCTTTCACTGAATCCAGGGTAGTTTTTCTGTTCCATTTTTAAGCCTTTGTCTTCCAGTCTCACCTAGGCTGGAGTTCATGAACTCATTCCTAATCCTGTCCCAGCTTGGTTGACTCTGAAACTTTGTTTTGCTCATTTTCTGACTTGGGCTGGTTTGATCTTACTTAGGTGACCTGCTGGTTCCCAGTTGCTGAGATGGGGATGGAGGGAGGAGGTCAGTATATTAATGCCAAAGTTGGGTAAGACATCTGATCAGCTTTGCTCTCTGTATCTCAGGACTCTTGAACTCAAAGAACTTAGCCAGCCTCATCCTCGCTGGCTGCATGCACTGCATGCATTATTGTGCTGTATGCATTACTACATTATGGGCCTGTACCATAATACCTAGTCCACTGTTGACCTTAATAAGTATTTTTTGGATTGTACTGGATTAGATTTTACTTAAACAATGACAATTTAGAGAGGATGTCTTTCTGAAGAGATAACCAGAAGAAAGCCTGATTTTAGGGGGTTAATGGGGTTTAATTCAACTAATTTTAGCAACAGCTATAATCTTACATCTTTGGAGCTTATAGCAAGATGGCGGCCAGTCTATGGAAAGAAATGGGAAGGAGCAAATTTTGCAGGTAGTAGCAATGATATTGAGTTTATTGGCCTCCTGGGTTTTTGAAAAATTTGTTGTAGCAGGTATCATTTCATTAGCATATTTCATAGGAACTTTGGACTGTGCTTTACAAATGTAATGATAATTATAGATTACAGTAGTGACAGAAGAATTAGAGCAAGGTAACTCATTGTTCCCATCTTTTTATTTTTAAAAAAATTTGTTTGAAAGAATTCTCTTCCAGCTAAGAAATGCAAATTTTCCTGGCTTCTTACAGTCTGAATAGAGGTGTTAAAATTCCATATGGCTACCCCTTTTTGGCTACCTACCAGGAATGACTTTGCTGATGCTGGTCAGAGCTCTGGAATATAACAATTGTATGCACTTATGAATATTTATTAGTCCCTGTTTTCTTGCAAATATTATTTTAAAGAAATACCGTACCTTTAATCTAGTCAGACAAAGAGCTAGGCATAAAAAATAATCCACAGTTTTGAAGAAAAGACTACCCTACCGTTCTTGAAAAATGCAGTTTATAAAGATTTGGCCTGACTTAGAAGGTGGGGAAAATAACAAGGTGCTTTGGGCATTTTTATGAAATTTACAAGTAAAATTATGATTCCTGGATTTACAGAACTTTGACATATGAACTGAACATTTCTCATTAGAAAGTTGTTTTTTTTTAATCTAAAGGCCCATATAAATGGGATTTGTTTAAATGATTAGAATCAAGGTGCTGAATGTGTCTTAGGATCTTGGAATCTGAGGATTGGGCAAGAGCCAACAGGTGGTCTAGTCTAATATCATGAATTCAACCTATGAAATCTTGACAAAGGGCAAGTGCAAATTCAGATACTTCTTGAACAACTCTTCTGTCACCTTTTTCTCCTCCCCAAGAAATCAGTTATGTTTGTGGGTAGCTCTAATTTGCAAAGAAATTTTTCTTATGTTAAGCCCAAATCTTTTCCCCCTAAAATCCTCCAAGAATTTATGGAACAACATGGAAAAATTTACATCAGAAAGTTGAGTTGTACATTTCTGATTGGCAATTTTTGGAAGTAGTGCTTAAGTCAAGATCACAGATCCTTAGAAGTATGGAGACACAGAAGTATAATTTAAATTGAATTAAGTTTTATACGGTAGTTGTTTTAGCCCTTTGATTTACCAAAGCAGACGTGTTGAGAGATACCTGAGTACTCAGTTTTGCTGGAGGTTTTTGAGTTGCTCAGTTCAACTATGTCATGGGGTGAGTGACAGCTTTCTTTTCCCTTCTCTCCCATTTAAAAATTTTATCATTATTTCTTGGCTGTGTAAATGCAGTATGTTGTAATAAGTTTTTTAAAGTGTTTTATTGATGCACATATATTTTTTTAACATCAGTTTCCCATCCCATTGACCCTTTTCTCCCTGTATTCTCAATAGAGGTCTTCCTAGTCATAAGCATAGTCAGGAAAAACAAATCATGTCTATGAAAATGTCTGAAAATATATTGCTCATTTCCCTCCTCCAGTCTACCATTTTTCTCCTGAGACTTGAGTGATATGCTTGGCCATCATTCTTCTGAATTTGTAATTGGCCACTTCATTTATTGATCAACCAGTAAATGAACAAGCATTAATTAATGCTCTCAGCGTGGCCGACATGTGAGATGTCTTCCTTATTTTGCTCTGCATCATTTAACACGTCTGGTTGGATGACTTCTTGCTTTGGGTAGTCATAGCATGAAGGTAAGAGCTGAGACATACAGACAAACTAGTAAGCATTACATTTCCAGTTACCTTAGGAAAAAGTGTTTTACTTAGGAAAGTGAGATATTCTTGTGGTCATCAGGATTTACTCCATTGCTTTCAGGAGAGGGGAACCTGTGACCTTGGGGCCACATGTGGGTGCAAGCTTTTGACTGAGTCCAAGGTTTACAGAACAAATCCTTTTATTAAGGAGATTTGTTCTGTGAAGTTTGGGTTCAGTCCAAGGGCTGCACTTGAGGACCGAGAGGGCTGCATGTGGCCCAAGGCTGCAGATTCCCCACCCCTGTTTTAGATCATAGGTGTATTTCATTGAGAAAATGTCATGCATTTTAATTTATTTACACCTCATTTTTTCACTTTGAAAAATACCTGGAAGAATCTTTCCATGTTCTGCCCTTTCGCATCTCATCACCAATTACTTCTGGTCTAAAACCAAAACCAAAAATGAAATTGTCCCCAACGGTAGAATTCGCACTCTTTCAGAAAATGATGTATTGTAGAAAACTAGTTGGGATAATAACAGAAAAAACAAACAAACATGTTTTGTCATCTTATCTAAAGTTTCTGCTGGAAGTAGTTTGTTTTAATCCATTAAAGTTGTTTCTACAAATGCAATCCTAATTTCCAAGGTGATGAGATACCTTCTCCTTAAAGAAATCCTGATGGGGCTGATGGAGCATGGTTGGGGGGCAGGGAAAATGATTCTGTGATATTGTCATGTTGTGATGCCAGGGGAAGAGGAAACAGGAAGTGGTTTGGGTGAACCATGCAGGGGCAGGGGTTGCTCTTTTGTAAATCTTAAATGGTAATTGTTTTTAATATTAGAAATGAAGGGTCTGAGAACCATGAAATCTGCTTCCCTCTCCCTGACATTTTCTAGGTCTTTTTTTTTTTTTTTTAAATTTGTCATTCATTCTGATTTAGGCCTTCCTATTCTGTGGGGGCACAGAGCTATTAGTAAGGTTGAGTGGGGGTGGGGCTTTCTAGCTGCTATAAAAGTGGGAGGGGAGGGAGAGTAGGCAAGGAAAACCAGTAGGTACCCCTGCTCAAAAATTCCCCCTCCATGAATTAGAAATTCAGTTGGATGAATATTTTTCCTTTTAAAATGAGAAGTTACCTTATATAGAGAGGTAAATCTACCCAGTCATTCATACTTTAGTGTGAATGATTTTAATCACAAAGTTAATAGGACCATAGAATTTTTAGACTATAAATGATGCTTAGAATGTAACAGCCTCATTTTACAACTGAAGAAATGGTATGCCTTCTCACAGAGCTGGCTGGGGGTAAGGTGGCAAAAATAGCATTTGAACTCGGGTATTGGGACTTCAAATGTAGCTTTCTGCAATTTCATTGTAATATTCTGTGATGCTCATGTGCCACAGTTTGTTCAGTTGGATACATAACTTGTTTCTAGATTTGTGCTACTATGAATAGTACTGTCCCTCTCCCTTCCCCCTCTTCCCTCCCCTTTTTTCTCCCTCTCCTTCCCTTCCTCCCTCCTTTCATCTCTCTCTTTGTCTCTGTCTCCTCTGTCTCTCTGTTTGTTTCTCCTTCTCTCTCTCTCTCTCTCTCTCTCTCTCTCACACACACACACACACACACACACACACACACACAGTCTCTCAGTCCCTTGGTGGGGGTGCACTCTGAACCTCAGTTTCTTCATCTGTAGTAGTAGTTACCTTACAGAGTTGTGAGACTCAAATGAGATGATGTACCTGGAAGTGCTTTTGCAAGCCTTCAAAGGCTATATAAAAATGCCAGCTATTATGCAAAAGAGGTGGATTCCTGCTGTTAGATTGGAGACATGCCTGGGGGACAGACACCAGAATGTTCAGTTGAGCTGTGACTGTATATCCCAACATATGTATCAACCACTCAGGGATACATATGTTGGAGTTGCTTACAGCTACCATAGGGCATGAAATATTCCATCAGTAACTAAATGAATCAGGGAACAGATTTAGTGGTTTATAGGTTTCTAATTTACTTAGAATTATTCATTATGGATTTTGTTGCTAGGAGGGATTTATTTTGATTTAAAGCTCAAAACAATAGTTGCTTGTAGTTTCTGACAGACTCTTCTTCCATGTGACCCCACTCTTCAGGCTGTCTGATGTAGGGTGACTGAAGGGATATTGAAGCCTGCTATCAATAGGATGCTTATCTCAGCTTTGTAGGTGAGTGAAGAAAAATCTGCCAGACCACAAAGACATTTTCACTAGCTTCTTTGCTTCTGATTGTAAGCTAGATGGTAATGCATGAAAAAAAAAATGAAAAACCCTTACTATATGCAAAGCACACAAAAGAAAATCAATGTTCTTTGCAATTATCTTACTAGTTTCTCCCTCCTCAATCCCCCACCAAAATTACAAATAAATGGCTTGAGAAAAGAAGTGTCTGGATTTTGGTAAAACTGGACTTCTCAGACACAAAGAGAAAAAGAACAATAGTTTTCAGTTAGAAGGAGCAATACTGCCAGGGGTGTTGTGACCTGTTCTATGCCAGATTTACTTACATTAAAATGAATCGGGTATCAAACTCAACCAAAAATTTAATCACAGTTGAGATTAAGAAAACAAACTGAGCATATTTGTGTGTATTTCTATATCTCCACACATATGTATGCATGTATAGGTATATATATGCATCTGGGCATGCATGTATATGTTTATGTATGCATAATGTATGGGTATGTGTGTAGGTATATGTATTTATGCCTATGTAGGTATATGTATCTATGTATATGTATCTATGTGTACAAAATAAATGAAAGTAATTATAATAGCTAGAATTTATATTATCTTTTAAAGTTTGCAAAGTGTTGTTACATATGTTCTAACATCTGATTCTCACAACAGCCTGTGAGTTCGGTGCTACTAGATTTCTTATTTTACGTATAAGGAAATAGAAGTTTAGAAGGAAGTTTAAAATAAACAAGGAATCTTGCAGTTGTTCAAAGATGCATCGATTTAAATCTGAAAGAGTTATGGAATGCAAGATGACGGAATAACCATTTATTAAGTACCTACTATTCACCAGATACTGTCCTAAGCCTTTTTTACAAAGATAACCTCATTAGATCCTCACAACAACTTTCCAGGCAAGTGCTATTCTGATCTCCATTTTGCAGTTAAGATAACTGAGACAGACAGAGGTTAAGTGAGATGCCTAGTCACAACTGTTCTTGTCTGAGGCAAGATTCGAACTTGGATCTTTTTGACTCCAGATTCAGTGCTCTATCTTCTACATCATCATTCCAATATGTATGATATGTATGTATTCATTTATCTATACATATTGTATGTATATATACATATGTACTACACATGAAATGTATGCATATATAAATATATATGTATATATGTGTGTGTATATACATGTGTATTTGAAATCTCACTCATAATGTTGATTTTTACTAATATCACTATTATTATGATTAATTAGAGAAAGAGTAATTACTTTCAAATGTGTGTGGGAACTGAAGGTGTTCAGTCATCTCTCTATCATGGGTGTATATGGGAGTGTAGATGCAGTTATGGTTGGATTTGCACTTGAGTCTCCCACTCCATCTACTTCACTATGTAGCTGCCCCTGTACTTAAATCACTTTGTGTTTTCATCACTCACCTGAGTTTCTTTTTCCAACTTTGCCTGGGTTCTGTTGTTGCAATTGTCATGGCTACATTTCTTTTCTCTCACCTTTATTTTCTCCCTCTTATTTTTATTTTGGGGAGTAGTGGAGAAGGAAAAGGACATTCTTTCTCCTTTTCTATTCCCCTCCCAATAAAAGTCAGTACCCAGAGAAGAGTCAGCTCTGAATCATCATAGCCCAGGAGGGCCAGCAGCCGTCAAAACGCATTGATTTCTGAAAGTCAAATATTGTTCAGTTATTATTAGAAAAAAGATCTACAAAGAGCAGATCCTTGACTCCCCAAGTTTTTATTCTACTGAACAAAGGCTTCTTGCTTTCTCCTCCTTGCCCACTCAGCGGTTGAAAAGCGGGCCAGTTTTTCACTAGAGTCTAGGAATGAGTGTTAGTCCCCGTTCTCAATTGTATGACTATTGTTTTCTGACACACCGTATTGGGGCTTCACTGATGACTAGCCTGTCATCTTTGTACTTGTGCCTCACCAGGCATCTCATTGCTTCCTTGTGAGAGAAAGACTTGGAACCAAACCGGGGCCTCTTTGTTTGTAAGAGAGATGTCCTTGCAGGCTTGATGGCTGCCTCTCTCTTTGCCTGCAATTACTCCAAAGAAGACAGTTGACCTGCACATTTTAAAAGCATATGCCCCAAACACTGGATTGTGGTTCCCATGGCAACCCCAACTCCCTTTCTTATACATATAGTTTTCTGTTGCATTATGTGATGTTAAATATATGCAGCATGTCTGTAATTACCTCTCCTCATTCTCGGGTGTGTGGATGGATGTCTGGGGTAAAGGCTAAAGATGGAGAATGGCAGGATTGGTCAGAGATGAAAAAGGAGAGTTTGCTTTCAAATCTCACCCAAAATGTTGATCTTTATTATTATTTTTCTTGGTAGAGAAAAGGACTTCTTTCAAATGCGTGTAAGAACTGGAGGTGAGATTTGGGCATTTAGATCCTGCCTTCAGTGCAGTAAGGAGACATGCTTGAGCCCTAAGGGAACTCAACATTGAAATCCTTATTATAAAGCAGAGAATTCTTTTGCAATCTTATTTGAAAATGTGATTCCTGAGCATAGAGGTCTCAGAGAAAGGGATGATGGTACGATTGGAAGATGACTCACTGGCTTTGGAGTCAGAAGGCCTGGATTCAAAACCTTCCTCTTTCATTTCACTTGTGTAGGCCCCCATTTTTCTCTTCTATCCCCAAAGTGACAGGTTTGGATTAAATTGCCTTCAACTCCTTCCACCCTGCAACTATGATCTATGGATCCAAATACAGAACCATAGAGAAAATCTCTACTGTGCCTGTTGGGCTCAATTGGTTTTAGCCTTGTGTTAATAAGGGAAAGACTGTGGATTCTAATCCTGCATGGGCCATCTAGCTTGGTTTGATTGGGAGGAAATGGACTTCCCGCCCTCACCTATTGTGAGGTATTCTAGGCAAGAGCAAAGAAAAGAGAGGAACTGTGTTATTGCTCCTACCAGAAAAGTAACCAAAATCTCCTGGCCAGAAATATCGCCTTTCAACTTAATGAAATGCATTCACACCCCTTCCTACTTCACTGAACATTGAGATCAGAGTGCATATTTTGTAGTACCATAGAGAATGGCCATTAGAAGAGTTTCTGGAAACAAACTCAAGAGTTTCTGGAAAGCTTGTCACAAGCACTGCAAGGCCAGTTTCTGGGCTCTCTTGGCCTAAATGGTTTGTGGTATTTTCCATTTTGAAATGCAGGTGTCCCTCACTTGATACAACTCATGCGATTTTGAAGAAGGGTTTGAGTATCTTAGATCCTACTTTCAATACAGTGAGGAGACATTCCTGAAACACAAAAGAACCTGACAGTGAAACCCCTTTTTAAAGCAGAGAATTATTTTTCAATACAGATAACCACCCTTTGATCATTGTGTAAGATTAGCTTTTAATATATTTTTCCTCCAAAAAAGTCAGCTACTACTCTACTAATATGGTTTGAGGAATGTGACTCCACCTGGCTATAAAGTTAAAAAAAACATCCATTTGTTATCTAGTTATTGTAATCCAAGGACTTAATTTAATTCTTCATTTCTGAACCTGACATGTAGAGTTGTTCTCATTCTAGTTGGTCATGAAGTAGAGAGGGACGGATTCCCTATTAGATGTGATCAGCTATTTGGCCCAGTTATAGTAGGCTAGAAAGTTTGCCATGTGTGACTAAAATATTCACCTTACTTCTCACCTAGGTGTCTTCCTAGTCAGCAGACTGAGACTAATAGCTGTCTCGACTGGAAGATTAGAGATATGAGGGTGAGTATTCCTGAGCAGGCCATGCTGATTTGGATTGCTTTATGGGCCCCTACTCTTGACTCCTCAAGATATTCCTTAAATAATCAGTTGGAAGCGTAAGAAATTTTAAAATGTAACAGGAAATCAAATTAGAATTTTTTCATTAAAGTACATGTGCTTTTAAATGGTCAGCATTTTTTGTCTTCCAAAAAGTCCTTGGATTTTTCTTTGGATGTAAAGGGGACTGTGTCAAACATCTAAACAGAAAAAAAAAGTGAGTTAAACGTTAACCTTCAGAGATCAGTGTCAGTGAAGAATGTTCTTGTGTTGGGAAAATACACTGGGTCTGTGTGGACTTCACTGCAACCCCAGATTCTTTCACAAACTCATTGTTCTGTCTAAGGAAAGTCATTTAACTTATCTATGCTACAAACCAGACTCCTGAATTCTGGGAGATCCATGGGCACATTAGCCTTTCTTATCAGTATGTCTCTTATCTAAATTTTGTACTATCCTCAGCAGTGCTCTGCACACTATGGGGGGATTGAATAAATGTTTGTTGTATGAATCAGTGCTGGTAGCTAGGTACTTGACTTTAGACTAGCCAATTCACTTCTTTACCTCAGTGTCCTTTTGTCTAAAATGAGTGAGTTGGGATAGTTGACTTCCAATGTCCCTCACAGTTGATCTTAAAATTAGGTCATCTCTAAGGTACCATTATGTTTTAAGGTTCTAGGATTCTACATGCCTCCATAGAGCATATAAGAATCAGAAGTGTGCTGACATGTTGGTGTTAATACATCCTTTAGTCCATAGCACCCTTGTTCTGAAAATAAAGAAATGGAGACTCAGAAAATTTAAATGACTTGCCCAGGTGTCACACCAATTGTGATGACCCCAAGATTTGAACTCAAATCTCAACATTCTTGGCCTTATGTTTTGTCTCCCAAATGGCCTTGCCTTATTTCTGGAAAGAAACTGAGATTCTTCCAAGCAAATGATCCGTTAGGTTTGGTGGTCACTGGATATTTAATGTTCTGTGGTGGATTCATTTTCAGAGTTAAAAACTACAAAAGATGCTCAGTTCAGGGAGACAGATGCATTTGGGTTGTGTATTCTCATATCAGCAGCATCCTTGACCTGCAGAGCTCTACTTCCAGACTTTCAACATTCCATTTGATGGGGACTCATGTCTAGGAAGATTGAATAACCCAGGGATTTCGGCATTCTTTTTATCTAGGCTATTTGAAGGTGGCCCATTATCATCTGCCCTATACTCTTTGGATGATTGTGTAACAAACTCCAAGGGGATTGCCCAACAAAGTAGTCATTTCACCAACATATCCTCCAGGTTGTACCTCCTTGTAGGGCTAACAAAAGGAGTATAGTGTACTGCTGAATGCCAGACTCAGAACACTGGGAGACAATTCAAGGGAGATAATGCACTGTGAATTATTGGACTGGGATTGAGTTCCCTTCCTTTTAGAAGCAAAGGTTAAAATAGCCCCAAGGATACTCTCCAAATCTGCAGTAATGGTGTGTGTTCTACCATTTTGAAAGCATAGTTTTGGATGTATTCCCCCAAATTAGATAATTATGCCTTGTTCTCTTGGAATAGTAAATACTAGAATACAGCACAACCCAATTCATGTTAAGGAAAAATTAGGCATAGCTGCAAATAACAGAGCCTGTTATGTTTGGAATGAAATGTTCCCCCAAGATTACAAAATGTCTGATACCTATTACAACCTTCCTCCAAAGCATCATCTCCTCGAGGTGGTGACCTGGGGTTCTCAGTGACTGTGTTATAACATGCAGGCTGGAGGGCTGTGAGTACAGGTCTAGGGACAGGCAGTGTGCTTCCCACCTGAGGACAGGGACCAGTCTGGTTTGTTTCAGAGAGGGTCTTTACCAGTTTGGTGGCAAGGGAGTGGACGTTTTTGTTCATGGGATTCCTTGGGAGATAGAAATGATAAAGAGGTGGCTATCTGCATTGATGTGGACAATATTCTGTATCTCTAGAATTATAGATTTTTGGAAAATAAGTGTGTGCATTTCAACTCCTCTACCTATACACATATATTTTAGCTCATTCATATGCATATCTCTGCATGCATGTGTGTACACAGACATACTATGATTATGCATGATTCTGTTGTCAATATATATGTACATTCATACATAGAGAAATATTTTAATTGAAAGAAAATATGTACATGTGTAAATGCATATAATTATCTAGGCACATACATATGAAATATGCAGAAATATTTTAATTAAAAAGATATATATATGTATATATATATATATATACATATGTATGTATCTAATATACACACAAATATGTTTAGTAGTGAAAATCTACCCTTTGAGAGTCATAATTTCCATCAAAGTTGGGCACCCTTTCAGGACAGGGAAAAGAATACTGGGTTTGCATTCATAGGGTCAGGGTTCAAACATTGCCTCTGCCACTTATATCCTTTGTGACCTAGTACTGGTTAATGGGGGCATCTAGGTGAGGTCATAATGCATAGACCACTGAGCTTGGAATCAAGAAGACTCATCTTCATGAGTTCAAATCTAGCCTCAGACACTGACTAACCACTATGTGACCCTGACTGAGCAACTCATTTCACCCTGTTTGCTTCAGTTTTCTTATCCATAAAATGAGCTGGGGAAGAAAATGGTCAACATCTCCAGTAGTTTTGCCAAGAAAACCCCAGATGGGGTCATGTAGAGTCACACAAGACTGATACAGCTGAACAGCAACAACAAATCACTTACTAAACCTCCGCTGGTCTCATAGTCTTCGTCTGTAAAACGAGGTTAGACTCAGTGGTCTCTAGGGTTCCTTCTAGCTCCAAATCTATGAATCTCTGGACCTTCCCCTTTTATGCTTTGATTTTAACAACCCCTTTTATAACTTGAGTTTTCCTCTTGGACCCCTTCCTCCCAAAAAACATCACTCCATGGCCAAACAGATGATGAACCCTTGTGAAATTAATGCATGACAGATAAGTGTGTATACAGCAAATATACATGTGTGTGCAGTGAGGCAGCACGATGGCTAAAACCCTGGATTTGGACCCGGGAAGTCTGGATTTCAAAATGCACCCCCAATACTTGTTGGGAATGTGACTCTGGGCTTAAGCTTTATCCACCTTAATTTTCTCCTCTGTAAAATGGGGATAACGATAGCATCTACCTTCCAGGGTAGTTGTGAAGATATAATGAAATGATATTTGTAAAATGCTTTACAAAACGTAACTGCATATTATCTGTATTTGTCATCTTCTGTAAGAATAGATGAATGTGTGTGTTTATACGGAAAGGTACTTTATCCATTACTCTGTCTTTTTGTTTATCTATCTATCATCTATCTGACTTTTTTTCCCCTTCCATCCAAACTTAGGTGCAATTGCTCATAACTTATGTAGTCTTGAAGTTTCTTAAGGCCATTGAGATGTGTACTAACTTGTTCAGGTTACACAATGATTGGTTCAGCAGACACAGGTCACAATCCCAGGTCTTCCAGACTCTGGGGATCACTATCTATTATGTTATTCTCGATCCAGATGGCTCTGGAGGAGAAAGTGAGGCTGGTGACCTTGCACAACTCTCCCTCACTCATATCAAAGTCAACTGCAAGTCCTGTCATCCTCTCCCTGATGTCATAGTCCTTTTCAAGAACAAAGGGCAAACATGACAAATGACAACAACCAACAGCCTATGGTCATCTCTCTGTCTTTGTATAAAGTGCACAAATGTGCTCTTTATACAAAATACAGAGAGATAACTGTAGGCGGAAAGACATATACCCATGTCACACAGTCATACACAATTGCTGAGTTCCTATATATGAGACTACCTAAGTTTCCCCTCCCAGACTAGACCTCCCCAGCTCTCCTCATTCTCCCAACGGCCGGAATGGGAAGGATAATCACCACTTGGATTTCCTGTCAATTTGGGGTAGCTTGTTTCTTTGTTTTCAAAATCTAGCTGAGCTCAAAATTTAACTTTACGCTGAATCAACAGGGCATGACCCTCATCCCTGACATTAAATCTCACAGAGAATTTGCAAGATTTAACAAAAGCATAGGCGTGCTAATTATTACTTACCTATGAATATCCGATGCTGCTCTGCTCCTTCCTTCATAACCATTTCAGGAGTGGTTTAAACCTTGCTGTTGCCAGGGCTGTTTTTCTTGTACAGTCAATGCCCTTCCTCACAAAAAAAAAAAAAAAAAAATCTGACTGCAATGCAATCAAATTTTAGGCACTTGTACTTATCCCAGTGATCATCCTATCTTCCAAATTAGTGAGCAGATGTTGAGATTTGCTTGGGGAGGGCCTGATGAGCAGGATTCCCTACTTCCTGTGAAGCTAATTTACAACTATTTCTGATTCTCTGGAACTTCAAGAAGTTAAGTGGTACCATGGATACAGGGAGTCAGGAGAACCTGGGTTCAAATCTGACCTCAAATTCTTACTTGCTGCGTGACCCTGGGCAAGTCACTTCACCCTGTTTGCCTTGGTTTCCTCATCTGTAAAATTAGCTTGAGAAGGAAATGGTAAACCACTCTAGTACTGTTGCCAAGAAAACCCCAAACAGGGACACAAAGAATTGGACATGACTGGAAGACCTGAACAGCAAGTAAAAACTTCAAAAAGTCATCTTTACTAAAGGAAAACAAGCAAAGGGTAGAATGATACTTTCGCTGTCCATCTAGTGCTTTTATTCTACCCATCAAAAATAGCTCACTGGTTTTCAAGCATGTAAATGTTTGCCAAACTAATCAAATCAAAAAGAAAATTATTAAACTCCAAGAATTGCAAGGTCATAGATCTTGTGGTTGGTGTTTGTCCTTGGTTTTCGAAGAAAGACCATGACATCAAAGGAGTGATGATATGACTTGCACTTGACTTTGTTTTGAGTGAGGAAGGACTGGGCAAGTTCGCCAGCCTCACTTTCTTCTCCTGAGCCATCTGGATTCAGTGACCAGATATTCATCAGGCTGACTGGAGACAGGCCAGGATGCAATGGGAGACCTTGGTCTTTTTAGGTCAAGGCCTGTTCATGTACTCACTTAGAGTGAGGTAACACCCATTCAGTGAATAGGTGTCTTCAAGAAGTAGTCAGGGAATGGCCCCTTTAATGACCAAAAGAAAAAATAACTAAATCAATGTGGGAGGGAAAGAGCAACAGTTACTATTGATAATCACTGTAAGGGAGGAGGGTTCAGCCATTAAATTAAGTGAGCTTGGGCAGGGACCTGTTGTTGTGCAATGTATGGGTACACTGGGTATAAGGTTTTGGGAAAGAGACGGAAGGAAGGAAGGAAGGAAGGAAGGAAGGAAGGAAGGAAGGAAGGAAGGAAGGAAGGAAGGAAGGAAGGAAGGAAGGAAGGAAGGAAGGAAGGAAGGAAGGAAGGGAGGGAGGGAGGGAGGGAGGGAGGGAGGGAGGGAGGGAGGGAGGGAGGGAGGGAGGGAGAAGGGGAGAAGACAGAAGAGAGTATGAACTGAGTTCTGGGTCCCCATTCACGAAGCTCTGTCTACTCATAGGTTGTGTTTGTCCATTTTTGAGGAAAACCACGACATCAGAGAAATGATGACATGTCTTGTACTTGATTTTGTTTTGGGTGAGGGAGGACTATTCAAGGTCATCAACCTCATTTTCTCCTCTGGAGCCATCCGGATCCACTAGGGATGGAAGGGGTCCCAATCAATCCAAACTCATTTTGCAGATCAAAGTATCAGAAGGAAGTAGAGGACAGTACAAAGTACCCTGGTTCTGAAGTCATCAAGGAACCTGGGTGCAAACCCTGAACAAATTACTGAATCTCCATGGACCTCAATTTCCTCATCTGTAAAATGTGAAGGTTATATTAGGTTCCTTCCAGTGCTAGAACTATGATTCTAAGAGGCCCATAGATGTTTAGTGTCTTATTTGAGGTCATATAGGTAGTCAGTAAGTGACAGATCTATGACTCAATATGCAAGGCACTGTGCAAAGCATTAGAGATACCGAAACAAAAAAGAAACAAAAAAATTTAAAAAAAAATTCTCTGCTCAAAAGAAGTATGTGATCTGTTGGGATACCACTACATTAAAATGTAACAGACATAGTCAAGACTTTTTGTGCTAATGAAACAAAGCCAGAACTCTTCTCCCCTAACATACCTTTTGTTGGAGTTTCCATCTATTTTGAAACTTTTAGTTTGGTCAGAAGCCATGGCTGTAATTCAGGGTCCTGTATCAGACAGTTGGAATGATCTGCTTGTGATTCCTCCAAAAAAGTGAATTGTGAGTCAGAGGAAGGCACTGTTTATTGGAAGGGGCACCAGATTTAAAAAGTCAGTTCAAATCTGGGCTCTGAAGCTTTTGATTTGATTGTCCTTGGGCAAATCACTTTACAGCTCTTCCTAACCTGGGCCCTTCCTATCTCGTCAGCTTTATTCCGCCTTTCTTCCCTCCACCCACTCCACTATCCAGCTGCCCTTGACCTCCTTGGAGATTCTCCAACATGATTCCATCTCCTGTTTCATGTGCCTAGAATCTTCTGCCTCTCCACCTCATCCTCCTCCTTTCCATCACTTCATTGAAGAGTCAGTTCAAATACTGGCTTCTGCAGAGGCTGTTCACAGTCTTAGCTCTCCTTCAGCTGTCAATGCCTTTTTTTAAAAAACATATTTGTCACTGTTTCCATCATCTACTCTTGTTTCTCTAGCATGTACCTGGCCTTTCCAGATTGTCGTCTTCAATTAGAATGTAAGCAGCTTGAGGGTAGAATTTTTCTTGGTTTTGTCTTTGTTTTTTGCCTTCCTTTCTCATGAAGTTACCACAAGACCTGGTATGTAGTTAATAAATACTAATTGATTGATCTTAGCTCTCTGGGCCTCAGTTTCCTCATATATAAAATAGAGGGGTTAGACTAGATGGTCTCTAAGGTATGGCTTTACATCATCTGATGTACATGTTGGTTAGTTATTTTTCAGCCATGTCTGACTCTCCGTGACCCCATTTGGGGTTTTCTTGACAAAGATACTGGAGTCATTTACTATTTCCTTCTTCAGAATATTTCTGTTGTTGAGTCATTTGAATTGTGTCCAACTCTCCTTCACCTCCTCTGGGGTTTTCTTGGCAGAGATACTTGAGTGGTTTCCCATTTCCTTCTCTAGCTTATTTTCAGATGAGGAAACTGAGGCAAACAGGATTAAGTGACTTCCTTAGGGTCATACAGTTAGTGTCTGAGGCTGTAGCAATAAGTTGTTCTATAAGAAACTCTGAACTTAGTTAATATCATAGAAAAAAATCAAGGAAAAATATTACTAGTGGGTAGGATTCAAACCCAGATGTCCTGAGTTTGGGTTTAATTTTCCTTTGTCTATACAGTTCTGGCTCTCAGCAATCAGAAACTCTTTTTGGAAAAAAAAAAGTCTCTGATGGCTACTTGGAATTAATAAGGGGAAAAATATCCTACTGACATTGGAAAGTTGAAGGTTTTCAACTTCATACATATTTTAGATACCTGTAAAGTAGAAAATTTGAGTATTTGTGAATCTTTTCAATTTCTCTTTACCTAATCACTGTCTTGCCTGAATATTTAGGATGTTTTCTGAGTTAAACTTCTCATCTGGGAATAAATCTACAAGTGATTAGAAATATAGTGTCAAACTTAAGTCAGATTCTATTTTTTTAGCATCGGTATATTTATCATTTACTCTAAATGTAGCTTTGGAATACCCAGGTTATATAAATACATACAATAAACCATGTCAGGTTGTCAGTTGAACATTCCTTGGGTTTGGTCCTAGCACATCAGGTTCAATGAATGTGATTTTGCTTTTTTTGGTTTTGTTTTCATGGTTTGTTTAATTTCAGATAGGCATTGTGGTACATTGAAAAGAGAAGTCCATTTAAAGCCCAAAGAGCTGTATTTGAATTTGGAGTCTGCTTCTATTGTGACCTTGAGCTAATCACTTCTCTCAGTTTTCCTATCTGTAAAATAACAAATGATCTCTAGACCCCTTCAGGTTTAAATCCTCAGGTTTAAATCTAGAGGCAGCCTAACAGAGAATGCCAAGTCATTTTGTAGAATTCATCAGATCTTACACAAATTATATGGCCTTTGTCACATTAGCCAGAGAACAGCAGGTTTTACCTTTATTCTTTTAGTACAGTTAACAACCATATGGAGAAACCCAATAAATCAGTTAAAATGACCTTGTGTTCATTCTTGTCAAAGTGATGTAGCAGCATCTAAAGGTCATTGAGGCTGTATTGTCAATAATTCTTAAAATTTGCATAGTTTGATTTTTCTTGTTGTTTTTAAATGGCTAAGACCTGTGGGCATGTAGACATTTGCACTGATGATGTAGGGATGGAGTTGTGAATTTAGCTTTTAAGGTATCAATAAAAACAAATTTATGTTATTTTCCATAAAAAAGAACCATGAGTAAATATGGGACCTGTCATAAGAAATTAACGTTGTTTGGATTTAGAACATTGGTATCTAGTTAATGCCCAAGGCAGTATGAAAAGAACTTGGAGTCCAGAAAACTGGGAATTTATCCTCATATGATTACAGGGCAACTAGGTGGCAGGATGAATAGAGCACTGGGCCTAGAGTCAGGAAGACCTGAGTTCAAATTCTGCCTCAGATATTTTCTAGCTGTGTGACCCTAGCGCAGTCACTTAAACTTGTTTGCCTCAGTTTCCTCATCTGCAAAATGAACTGGAGAAGGAAATGACAAACCGCTCCGGTATCTGTCAAGAAAACCTCAGTGGGGTCATGAAGATTTGGACAACAACTTTTATTAGCTGTTATTATGAGAAAGGATATTAACTTCACACAAACTCATAATAAAGGGAAAAATAATACTTTCATTACTTAACTCACAGGGCTATTGTACGGAAAGACATTCAAGCCTTAAAGTACCACAGGAAGGGAAGTTGTGTGGACACTTGTTAATATCGGCAATATTGAATGGTCTGGGATTTCATTCATGTTACCACTTGTATTGAAACTGAACACAAATCCATCCTCCACTTCTCATCCTGTGAGAATCACATGTCCTTCGATAAACGCTCCAAAGGATGTCCAACTAGTATCCTGGGGGCCTTCTTCTGGGTCTTGTGACATTATGCAGGCATCAATGTGACATGAGGACTCTCTGTTATTCTTTGGTAATGGGACCAGTCAAGTTACCATATATTTCTCAGATGTAAGTGTGCATGTATGTGTGTATGTTTGTATGCACATTTTAACATGACTTTTTGAACACAATTTGTCATTGCTAATATGTTGCAGCCTATTTACATCCCTGACACATCTCTCTCCTGTGCTGAGTGACTTGAAATTTTAATTTCTCAGAGCTTGTGGTAGCCTATGATTTACAGCTATATAGGCATACTGGAAGAATATTGATGTTGAAATGATAGGGTTTTGTTTCAGGATGAAATAAATACCTCCCAATTTCCATGAAACAATCCTGTCTTTTCAATTCTCTGTATTAAAAACTGGGCCCAGTTCATTGTCTAGCCACAGTGCCTTTTCAAGATATGTGTCCTGTCTCTATGAACTGTTCGTCCAAAGGCATATTATAATCCAGACAAAAGCCAATCTTTGTCTCCTTTCTCCAGTGTGGGTAGTCAGGCCAAACTCATTTGGGTGACTGTGATTGAATTTAGGGAGCTCGAAGGTGTTTCATGGCTTGACACAATCATCATGACATCTGTCCTTCCTCACCATGGTGGGAGGTATCTCTCTTCCTCATGGTGAACTCAGCTTTCTCAATGAGGAACAAATGTTTTTGATGACCATTTTCCCATTTTATGCTTTGAATGATATAAGAACATCATCTAAGTTATTTCTAATATTTCATAAATTAAAGAATTTGTCATGATCTTGACACTTTCAGGACATTTTGTTGAGGGAAAGGCTTTAAAACTGAATTTTGCTTTTCAGACTCAAATATTTTTAAACTGTTAAACAATAAGCACAATAGATTCTTACATTATCTCTGCTTTTATATTAATTACTTAACCACAAAAAAATGGTTAACTGTAAGATACTGTTTGTGAAAGTGAGTCTATCCCCTTCTCATGCTTACATGAAGGATGCTTTTGATATGGCTATGTTATTGAGCTGTGATTTCATATGGGGTTTTCTTGTTGAAGATACTGCAGTGGTTTGACATTTTCTTCTCCAGCTCATTTTACAGATGGAGAAACTGAGACAGGGTTAAGTGACTCACTGAAGGTCACACCGCTAGTAAGTGTTTGAGTCTGGATTTGAACTCAAGAAGAACAGTCTTTCTGACTCCAGGCCATGCCACTTTATCCATTGAGCCACCTAGCTGCCCTGATGTGTCTGTACATTAGTTTTATAAAAATTTTGGAGAGAAGAGAAAGGAGGCCTATTGGTCAGCGATTATTAATGTTTCCTTTATTCTCTTTTTCTTTTAGTGTCTATGATTTCCCCCCAATCAACCAGTATCACCCCGTATTTCAGATGATTAGAAAATCAACGAATGGATATGCTAAAATTGTGCCTTCTTCAACAGGGACCTTTTCTGTGTGTTTGTGACCCGGTTCAGCTGATCTTTTGAACATTGGTGCCATTTCTATTTCACCTATTCATGCTTGTTCATCATATAAGGAATTGTGATTTTAGAATGCATATGGGATTACTCCACATCACTGAAGATAGGAAAGAAAAAAATACCATGCTAATACTGTACTCTGAATGCTGGGCATAAGTCTGCCAAATTCAAGCATTGATTGAGAGACAGACGACACAGAGACAAAGATGTCCAAGAAGGTCGAGTTTTCTCATGACCTTTGATATATCCTTCTAAAACAGATTAATGCTGGAATGTCAGTTGAATTAACAGATTAGGAGATTAATATGCCTCCACAATGAGGAAAATAATTTGGTGTAGAAATTTTGACAGATTGTTTGCTTTTTTTCCCGTTTTCTTTCTTCCTGTTTTTATCTTTAAATACCTGTGGGGTGGGTGGTCTGTCATAACTGGGTCTCACTCCAAACTTTTACGAACCATTTTTTTCCCTTAGAGTGTCTCAGCATTTTGTAAGAAAATAAATGGTCTTCCCCCATTCTCTTCTGAATTTTGCAGATAGGTTTAGATTTTCAATCAGTATTGTCCTTTGCTTCGGTAGTTCTCTGCTTGACAAAGAGATGAGGTATTTTCTGGTGGATAATTTCTAGGATTTTTTGCTTGCTTTTTTGTTTTTCAGTTTCCTTGTGGTAATTTATTTACATTACTTAAGTTTTCATTTGAAGCAGTGATATTTTGTATCAACGTCTGCTCCTTTATCCTTTTTAACAATGACTTGTCAGGTTGGAGCTATTTTAATTACAAAATTTGCCAATTGTATTCTTTTAATTTTGCTTGAATTTTGATTTTTGCTAGAACAAATTTTTGGCTAGCTGATCAATTGTTCTCATATGAGCAAATAGTCACTTCCTGTCTAGAATGGTCAGTTTCTTTTTTTTTTTCCTTTTCTTTTTTTTGGTATTTGTGCTCACCAAGTCCAAAACCTCCTGATTCATATAAAAGAAAATATTCATGCTAAGTATGTGTGAAGCTGCTCTACAGGCTATCAGCCTTTTGCCTGCTTTATTTCTCAATCCTGTGCTATATTTTATAAACTTTTTCCCTGTCCTCTTTCATGTCTACTTTCACATTGGTCAGTAAGTATTAAAGATATTTTTTTTTTGGAATTTGCAGGATCTAATAGAGATTTGCACAAACTCTGCCTGCCCTGTCATCACGTACAATAACTGTGCTTACTTCTTACTGTCTGTTGAACTTTAATTTAATGAAAGTACAGTAATTTGGGACACTGAAATCTCTTAAAACAGGTATGTTTAGAAGGTCACAGAATCATACGCTAGTAAAGCTAGAAGGGACTTGAAAAATCACTTATTTCAAGTCTCCCCCACTTTTTTTGAGGAATTTGAGGGTTAATTATTTATTTAACAAACAGTTACTATTAAACCTTTCTGAGACAGTTTCATCTGCAATGGGAGGTCATGAGAAGAGAACTGATTAGGACTCAAAGGGAGACCTGGCCTCTGAGAGCTTTGAACCTTATATAGCAGGCTTCCATATTTAGCAGTAGAAAGGAGCTTAAGAATTTCAATGGCTTACCCAACGTTCCATCGCTAGGAAGTGGCAGAGCTTGGGTTTCATTTCAGATTGACAACACCAAATCCAGCACTCCTTCTGTTGTCCTGGTCAGAGAACTTTTACCTCTTTGTATCTCATTGGTAAAATTGTGATAATAAAACTTGGGCTCCCTATTTTATAGATATTTATGAGGAAAGTACTTTATAAAATGTTAAGTGGCTGAATTTGAGTTATCACTGTTAGCCAAAAGGAGAGATACAAAGTTGTAATTTAGTCCCTATTCTCATGGAACTCACCTCTAGTAGGGGAAAGATAATTTTAGCATATAACAGTATGAGAAACATATCAGGGAAGAGAAAATAGTGCTATGTCAGCTATTAGATAGGGATGATTGTATTGTAGGGGTCAGTGTGGGTAAAGATCAGGGAAGACATTAAAAGCAATGCTGCTTGGGATGAATTTTAATGGATCAGAAGAATTCAGTTGCAAAAGGGGAGGAGGAAAGGCATTCCAGGTTTAGAGAATATCAGAAGCAGACATATGAAATCAGGAAATAGTATGCTGTGTGTGTGTATGTGTGTGTATGTGTGCGTGTGTGTGTGTGTGTGTGTGCAGAGACTAGTTTAACTTATCTTGAGAACAGAGTGGGGGAAGGGATAAGGCAGAAAAAGATAAGGTGGTATTGAATTGTGGTGGGCCTTGAATGCTGGCTTATGAGTTTGAACTTTATTTGATTGGTGATAAAAAACCACTGAAGATTTTTGAGTTGCGTTCAATTGTTGTTTGTCCTTTACTCTTGAAAAAGAACAATCAGGGAGGTGATGCCATGATGTGAAAGTAAATTGGAATTAAGTAAGGGAGGGCCATGCAAACTTACCAACCTCACTTTGTCTTGAGTCATCTGGGTGCAATGACCAGGTATCTGTGTTTCACAGGATCTGATTAGATAGCAGGAGGAAAAGAAGAATTGAAGAAGGGTTTGAACATGGGAAACTCAGTGAATGGTGTTGTCATAGGAAAAAAAAATTAAGTTAGAATGATTAAGTTGAGGGGGAAGGCTGATGATCTCAATTTGGGGCACACTGAGATAGGGGTAACAGGGAGACAGGGAATGGACCTTGGATTTCATTTGTTTACAGAACTTCTAGTAAGAAATTTCTTCTCCCAATGCAATGGCACCTACTTTTCCACTTAGAGTATTAAAAAGCTACCTAGGGCACTGAGGCACAAATTACTGTTATATAATTTGCCCAGGGTGACACACATGTAGAAGAGGCAAGACTTGAGTTCAGGTCCTACTAGCTCTGGGACCATTTCTGCACCCATCATACCATGCTGCATGTCATACCAATGGGGGTAGCTAGGTGTTGCAGTGGATAAAGCATCAGTGCAGGAGTCAAGAGGACCTGAGTTCAAATCTTACCTCAGACACTTGACACTCACTAGCTGTATGACTTTGGGCAAGTCACTTAAACCCAGTTGCTTCATCCTGGGTCATCTTCAGTCATCCTGATGAATATCTAGTCACTGGATTCAGATGGGTCTGGAAGAGAAGTGAAGTTGGTGACCTTCCTCACTCAAAACAAAGTCAAGTGCAAGTCATGTCATTGTTTCTTTGATGGCATGGTCTTCTTCGGCAGTGAAGGACAAACACACATACCAATGAGACATTTAAGTGAAAATGGCGTATAGGCAGTTGAAAAATTTGGTGTAGAGCTCAAGCTAGAGGTCAAGCCTGAGATAATAACTTGGGAAATACTGTAGAGCAGAGGTACTTAAAGTTATTTGTCCTACCGCCCCCTTTAAAAAAATTACTTGGTGCCCCCTGAAAATCTTTTTTTTATAACTCTTTAATGATTTTTTAAAAATTCCTGTCATTTCAATATATATGTATATATGTTTAAAAATGATGCATCTTTTATAATTTACTGTACATTTGTGATTTTTTTCCTTTATTGAAATTTTAATGATGCAATATTACATAATGTAATCATATAGTAATGTATAGTAAACAAGTCATTACATGCACATATCCTGCCGACCCATTCTGGAGTTCCCAACAATGCATGACAGACTCTCCTGCCAGCACTTGCTTGTTAAGACCTGTTGGCAGACATGACCACTGATTTGTTATATTATAACTAATTATAACTTGTTATGATGATTATAACTTGTTATAACGGTTATAATGGTCATAACTTGAATTTTGTGTGTTTATTTGGAAAATAATGTGATCACTATGACTTTAACACTGTTACACAAGAGATGAAACATGAACAAATGGTTTTTAAAAATTTTCTTCTTTCTCCATCCCCTTGTTTTTGTATCACTCTGGGAACCTATGCAAGTGTAGAGCCATGGTAGTTGAAAGGAAAGGGAGAGAATATTGAGTAAGTGCTTCAAGGGTAAGGACCTTTCCATTTTTACCTTCATGTCCCTAGAATGTCATGAAATGCTGACACACAGTAGGTCCTTCTTGACTAAGAAGCAAACTCTTCCAGGAATTCACAGACAAGTTTTGTCAGAACCAGAGCTAGGACATAGGGTTCAGCATAGTGCTCTAGGATTGATGTGATAGCAATACATAAGGATTTTCAGTTCTGTATGTAAGAAAGGCAGCAGAGCATGGTGAATAGGGATCTGGTCTTGGAGCACAGAAGACCTGGCAGCTAGGTGGCATATTGGATGGAGTACTGGCCTTGGGACTCAGGAAGACCCTAGTTCAAATCCTGCCTCAGACACTTATTAGCAATCTAACCCTGGACAAGTGACATCATCTTCAGCCTCAGGTTTCTCATCTATAAAATGAGGATAGTGATAGCACTTCCTCCACGAGGTTGTTGTAAGAATTATAAATGCCAGCTATTGTAATTGTTACTTTTAGTATGATCTGGGTTATGTATGTTGCCACATTGGACTCTATGCTGCTATAGTTACCTCTCTCTTATTTACATGGAGAACATCTGTTACATGCATCATCTGCTTGGCATTCTTAAATGGGGGCTATCCCATTGCTATGGTATCTCTAACACCCAGAATGCTCCAGAGCTAGGTTCCCAGTCTCTCCTCTCCCCACTCCTCAAATGTGTAGTCAGAGTATGCAAATGCTATTTAATATTGGCTGAGGAAAAATATAATTAAGAAGGTGAATTGCTGTTGGAAAAAACAATGTTGCATTCCCAAGTCAAATAAATATTAATTCTTAATGTTGATCCTTTTGAATTATCCAATCATTTGCTCCCTCCTGGACCAGCAGTGAGTGAGCTGACAGAGATTTTGTTTTGCTTTGTTTTGTTTTTAGTGGCTGCAGGAGCCTGACTTGACCTCTATGTGTTATTGGGAGTGAGGTGTGAAGGTGTCCGATGTAGGCTAGCACCCCCACTGAGGCAGCAGAAGCTGTCTCTGCCTGTATGCTGGGGATGGTCTCTAGCATAGCAGGGGAAACTTCCACGGGGAGAACAGAAAAGAGCTTGACTGAAAAATAATGTGGGTCATCTCCCCCAAGTATCTTCGGTACCTTTTATTTTCTCCCAGGGCTAATCTTCACACTTATTCCACTAGAGTAAAATGGAGGCTTAGAAATAGAAGGATTCTTTAGAAATGTAAAGCAAGAAAACATGGAATTCCAGGATAATGAATGATTAAAAAAAGTATTCCACTTAGTGGAGGGACAGAAACGAAATGAAAATAAGTCTAGTGAAATGAGGACTCTGTTCTGATTTTGATCTTTTACTTAGAAAATCTGGCTTTGTAAAATTTTAAAAATAGATGAGTAATACAGTTTTTCCACCTTTCACAATCTGTCCAATAGGTCTTCTACCTACCTAATTACCTGCTTACCTACCTTACTTACCTAGCCATTTTGTACATTCACCTGCCAGGCAGACTTAGCTCATTTTCCTTCAGAAGTCTTTTCTCCATACTCTACTTATTTAAATAATTGTAGGAACAGCTACTACAAAGTCCGGTACCGAGGAGCATGCATCTAAGAACTGACCTCAGTGTGCACGCATAGACTGGCCAGAAAGCTTACTCTTTAAGGCTGACATTATAGACATGACTCTCCAAATGTAATTTTCTCACTTTTTATCTGAGATGTGAACTAGCGAGAATTCTACGTTCATTTACAGAGAAGTCTATGGAACCCCACAGATGATAACAACCATTCTACTGGACCCAACCAATAGAATTCCCTACAAAGTGGTTAGACATGAGATTGTGCTGTGAGTCTGAAAGGAAACTAACATGATCCTTAGCTTTAAGGAAATGCTTGGAAAGAAATCATATGAGGGGAAGGAGGAGTAAAAGTTTTTCTTTTCTTCTGCATGATACATAGGGCCACTGTAAAATAATAGAGAAATGACTGCTACCTAGAGTTTGGTGATTCATTTGTAAGTTCCTGAAAGTCAGGGATGGTTTTACTTGAAAGGAAAATCTTGATTGAAATGATTATTTAATGTCTTTTCTTGGGTAGGCAAGGTAAAAAGTGAGATGAAGTCAAATCAACTCATGACTCCTATGTTAGTCACTCAGACAAGGGCTGAGCATACAATGAAAGGTTAAAAAAAATCCTTGAGTCTGTAATCTTAATAAGGATATCAATTATGTAGCAACAAGATAGATACAGGATGAATTGGAAGGTAATCTCAGAGGGAAGGCATGAGCATTCAGGGATTGAGAAAGGTTTCTTGTGAAAGGTAGGATTTGAGTTCAGACTCGAAGAGAGCCAGGAAAGCCTGGGGGTGAAGATAAGGAGGGAGAAAGACCAGGCATGGAAGGTAGCCAGGACAAAATGCACAGAGTTGGAGTATAGATGGTCTTGTGCAAGGAAGAGCAAGGGAGCTAGTGTTATTGGATCACAAAGCATGCCAGTGGGAGAAAGATATTAGAATAATGTAAAGTAGGAAGCAACCAGGTTATGAAAGACTGAACCTAAGATTTTATATTTGATACAGGAAGCAATAAGGAATCATGGATGTTTCTTTTTTTTATTTTTTTAAATATTCTACAATCAGTACCATAAAACTTAGATTTTTAGCCCCCACACCTACCCCCTCCACCCTCTCCCTCCCCAAGAGGGCATACAATTCTATATAGAATCTACATTTACTTTCCTATTGAATACATTTTCACTATAGTCATGCTATGTAGACGAATTAAAATAAATGAAAGAAATCATATAAAAAATCAAAACATAATACACACACACACACACACACACACACGATCTGCTATATTCTGTGAATGAATTCCATAGTTCTTTCTCTGAATGTGGAAGGCATTTCGCCTTAGAAAACCATTGGAATATTTTTTTTAAGTTCTTACATTATTACAAAGTTCCAAATCTACCAGAAAAACTCTCATACACTGTGGTCGTTGCTGTGCACAAAGTTCTCCTGGTTCTGCTCCTTTCACTCAGCATCAGATCATATAAGTCCTTCCAGGCCTCCCTGAAGTCTTCTTGTTCATCATTTCTTATGGTGGGATGTTTCTTAAATAGGGGAATGCCATAGATAGGATTGTGATTTAGAAAGACCCCTGTGATCACTGAGTAGAGAATGTGTTTCAGTGGGGAGGCAAGAAGGCCAAAAAGTATAGGCAGAAGGTGATGAGAACCTTCACAAGAGTGGTGGCAGTGTCAGAGAGGGAAAGAAAGGCATATAACGTCATGGGACTACGATGAATGGGACCTGATTGGAGATGGCAGGTGATGTGATGAATTTCAAGGATGAGTCCAAATTTGGAAGCCTGGGTGACTTAGAGGATGGTGGTGACCTTGACAGTAAGAGAGGCATTAGGAAGATAAGAGGATTTGGTGGCAAAGACGACAAGTTCATTTTTGGACGTGTTGAGTTTAAAATGTCTAACGTGCAAGACTAGAGGTTAGGGGTAGAACTCCTTAAGGAGATCTGGAAGTCATTTCCATCAAGATAATTTATTCCATGAGAGCTGAAGAGATTACCAAACTAATTAGTAGAGAGAGAAGAGAAAAGAACCCAGGACACAGCTATCGGGGACCCCCACCATTAGCTGGCATGACCTGGAAGAAGTCAGATGTGTAGGAAGAGAACCAGAAGGAAGCAGTGTCCCCCATAAACCCAGAGAGAGCAGTATCAAGGAGGAGGTACTGTGAGAATGGACTGGATCTGGAAGGAACTTTGGAAGTCACTGAGTCTATTCCCTTTATTTTAAAGGTGAAGGAACTGAAGTTAAATGACTGGCCCAGAGTCACACAGCTAGGTAAGTATCTGAGACTGGATAAAAAGTCAGGCCTTCTTGAGTCCAAATCCAGAGCTCCATCCAGAGCATCAGTCCTCCTCCACCAAAACTTTCATAAATAGCCTCTGAAGGGGCCCTGCAAAGGTTTTTGTGTGTCTGGGGCCATAAGGAAAAGTGATAATTATATTTTGTGCAGAAAGTTGTCTATTTCATTTGTCGTTTTTCTCCTGGTCTGACACTCCTGGAGATGATGGAACTGGGGGGGCTGGCTCTCTCCACCTTCCTACAATCTTGGTAAAGTAAATGGATCTAATAACACAATAGTGATCATAGCGACCAGTGTTTGTGGAGGATGTAAGTTCATGTGCTTCCTCTTCTTCTCCACCAGAAAAGAGGAACATCCTGCAATAATGCTATAGTGATATTTACTCTTCTTTCCTTCCTTCCTTCCTTCCTCCCTCCCTCCTTTCCTTCCTCCCTCCCTCCTTCCTTCCTTCCTTCCCTCCTTCCTTCCTTCCTTCCTTCCTTCCTTCCTTCCTTCCTTCCTTCCTTCCTTCCTTCCTTCCTTCCTTCCTTCCTTCCTTCCTTCCTTCCTTTAGGGAAGAGCCAGGTAATATTTAATTACAAAAGATGATTTATCTATAAGCATTAAGAACTTCAGAGAGGCTCCATTGACAAAGATTAGTTTATTGTTCTGAGCTATTATATGCAGGATGATCTAAGGTTAAGTGACTTTGCCCTCACTGATTTACTCTATCTCTTTAGTTTCATTATCTTAATGATTTGATTTCATTAAAGAAACATTAACCCGGTATATGATAGCAAAAGACTCAAGGCCACTCTTCAGTATTTATCTTTGCTGCTAAAGAAGATAATTTCATGCAAATGTGTCAAATTCTGCTTCAGTAAATCTTAGCTTTTAAAACATCCATTCAAGAACTCATTAAGCCATGTGAGAGTCCAGATTTTCTGTTACTCACATCATTTGGGCTTTAGTAAGGGCAGTGTTTTAGCCACAGAATTTACTAATATTAAAAGAAGGAAGAGAAGGGCAAAGACATGAAATGTATTATCTGTAACATATTAATTATTCAGAAAAAAGAAAAGTTTGACAGACAAGATTTCTTGTCCCTAAAGGGACAAAAGATATCAGGACAGTAGGGCTGGTTTTGCTCATAAAAAGGGTTTTCATACGTTAGAATCCAATTCCTTCTATACAAGGCTTAATACATTTTCTAATGACAAGGTAAACCTATGTAAGTTTCCATGACACCTGACTTAATCCACGTTTTTATTGAAATACTTGTGAGAGTAAAGTTTTTATTTATTTGTGAGAGTAAAGAACAGATACAGAGTTCAAGTATAGAAGTCACCAGTGGTGCCACCATCTTGGTTTCTGTTTCTTGATTCCTTTGCTCAGTCCAGGGGTGGGAAACTTACAGCCTAGAGGCCACATGTGGCCCTCTAGGTCCTTGGGTGGGGCCTTTTGACTGAGTTCCTTTTACTGAGAGAATTTGTTCTGTGAAGTTTGTATTCAGTCAAAGGGCCACATGTGGCCTTGAGGTCTAGGTTCTCCACCTATGGCCCAGTCTCTATAGGCCTTGAGAGCAGGGGTGCATTACTTTGTGTGTGTCATGTGTGAACTCCTTTAGAGTTCTACTAAAACCTGTGGATCCCCTCCTGTCCTCAGAATAATGTTTTTAAATGCATTGTGGTCACCATTTTTGCCATACTGAGTTTACCATAAGATTACAAAGAAAACCAAATACATTGAAATTGTTATTGAAATTAAAAGAAAATCACAGACCCTAGGTTAAATGGTTTTGCAATGCACTGAGAAGTCAATGTGCATTTGTTAAGTTCCTTCTGTGTGTTGGGCACTGTGCTAATGATTGAAGATACAAAGAAAGGTAAAAGAAGATCCTTTTTCCTCGAGGAACTGGAGAAGCAACATGTACAAACATGTGCAAACAATTCTGTACACACATGGGAGATATGTGTGGTTGTCCTTCATTGCCAAAGAAGACCATGCCATCAGAGAAATAATGACATGACTTGCACTTGACTTTGTTTTGAGTGAGGGAGGGCTATGCAGGTCACCAGCCTCATTTCTCCTCCATTACCATCTGAATCCAGTGACCAGATATTCATCAGGATGACTGGAGATGACCTAGGATGAGGCAAGTGGGGTTAAGTGACTTGCCCAAGGTCACACAGCTAGTGAGTGTCCAGTGTCTGAGGTGAGATTTGAACTCAGGTCCTCCTGAATCCTGCACTGTTGTTCTATCCACTGCACCACCTAGCTGCCCTAAATGGGAGATAATCTCAGAGGAAAAGTACTAGGACTGAGGGACGAGCACAGCATTGCAAATACTTACACACACACACACACACACATACACATACACAGACGTGCATGTATGAACTATAGTGGTTATCTGGTCCAATTCTCTCAACTAAAAATGAGGAAACTGAGATCCAGTGACTTGGCCATGGTCACACAGATATTAAGTGACAGTGTCAAGTTTTTGATTCTAAATTGTCTGACTCCAAGCCCAGAACTGTTTTCATTTGGCAGACCCAATAGCCCAATTAAAAAAAATATATATACACATATGTATCTATTTATATAGGGGAGTGTGTATACATACATACATACATACATACATACATACATACATACAAATATACATATACATATGCACATATATGTGTGTGTGATTCAGAGCTTTAAAACAAACAAAACTAAACAAATTCTACTTTTACTAAATTCTAAACCATTTCACTAATATGGACTCAATACAACAAAGTCCAGTTTTGAAATGATAAATAATACTTTAATTACAAGTATTGTTTTGATCAGATGGCTTTTGGAGTGTAGCATTCTACTCTGGGCCTCCTGATTTCAGAGAAAGCGTTTGGATGAGCTGAAGCGATCTAGAGAAGCAGGAGCAGCACAGGGGAAGAAGGGCCTTAGGGCTCTGCTATCTAAGAATGAATAGCAGGGAGTGGGATTGTTTTGGCAGGAGACCCATAAACTAAGTCCCATCCTGCCCAACTGGAAAAGCTTGAGTCAATCTGCACACTTAATGCACAGCTGTCCTGGCTAAGCTCAAGAGGGGTCACCACAGTGCAACATAACCCCTATTATCTGAGGGCCAAGCCTGTTACGTTTTATCCTCCTCCTGTCCCCCAGGGTTTTCTGGCATACCCATTTCTGGCATTCTTTACCATTGGCTTGAGCCCCCACCAATTGTGCCACCACATTTTTAAGGGACAAATGACTAGCACCCCAGTTCCATTTAAGGACTTAGTATAAGAGTATCTCTTTTATAAAGGGATGTTTACTTCAAAGTTATATCAAGAACAAGTCCACAGATATTTCCCCCAACATTGGGGAGGGGGGTAAAATGCCCTCCTTAGGCAGTGCCATTAACCAGGCTCGTAATTTAGCTCAGTTGCTACTGTCAGCTCTGGCGACCAAAGAGTCACAGAAGTTTTGCAACCATTGTTACCTCCCCAAAAACCAAAGTGCTCACACAGGTCTGAAGTAAAAAGCTTTCTTTATGCTTTTGGGGTAGAGAAGTTAGTCACATGTGTGGGGTCTCCCCTCACAGGGGACCTGAGGCAGTGGGGCTAAACCTTGATTTATACATTTGTGACACAATGTAGTGTAGGAGTAATTAAGCACAGCAGCTGCCATGAGGCAAGGTTGTCTGTGACAAAAAGTCTCTTCATGGCTGGGCTTTGTGGCCGGATCTGCAGGGGCCAGTGATTTAGTTCCATCTTGCTCATCCAGGGGGTGAGCCCAAAGGACTGTTGTTATGCCAAGCCCAGAGCACAGCTTGCTTGCTGGGCCTTAGCTCTGGAAAACAGGGTGTCTCCTGATAGTAAAAGGAGAGGAGTCATAAGAGAGGACTGGTCTTGGATCCTGACCCTACAAAGCATTAGTCCCACCAAACTCAAGTCCTCAGGATCTTGGTGTTGGACTAACCACACTGCTCAGCCTGGATTCTTGTATTCTTGGTTCCCCAAGGCTTGAGTCTTGGAGCAGATCAAACACTATACTTCCTGCAGCCCAGGGAGAAAAGGGTAACACAGAGGCCAAAACCTTAGGCATGTTTCTCAGGCATGTGGTTTAAGGAGGGGAAGAGAGGAAGGAGGTGGCCCTTAGACCCTCTCTCATTATCACACGGTGTAAATGAAAATCTTCACCCTCCTGCAGGAATGCAGCAAAGGCTTCAGTAGTGTTCAGTCAGGCACAGACAGTTCTGTCTGGGCAGACAGTTCTGACTGCGTAACTAATTGAAAAAATTTGCTCCCAGTCACGTAGTAGGCCAATGTAAAATGTCCACAAATGCCCAGTTCTCTGGCCTGTCAGAAACAAGCCTTCCAGGATCTTGCACATGGGGGATTTCATCTTAGGTGGTCTCGGCACACACCAAATCCCCATTATAACAGAAAGTTTAGCCACCAGATGAACATGGACCACCTCATTCCTAGGCTGAACCCCTACCTACACTTATTCCTCAATGATTAGCATAATCCCAGTCCATCATTCCCTCCCCATCCCAAAGATTCCAAACCTCTGGCTGCTATTGTTCAAATCCTATTCTCAGTCCCTAACAGACCACTTCCTTATTTTCAACCCCATCAACCCAACCTAATCAACATTCTACTCTAAAACTATCCACCCTTTCCACTATTGTCTCTGGAATGCCTCCTCCATATGTAACAAACCAAGTTTCATTTTAAATAATTTCCTTTATTGCTCCTTCCATCTTTTTATACTCACTGGGACCTGTTCCTTACCTCATGACCCAGCTTGCCTGCCTATGTTTCCAGCACTTGTACTCATATGGGCAACTCACTGGTCAGGGTCAGGGAGCTGAAATTCACTCCCCACTGACCCTGCCAGGCTTTCCCTTTACTGCCAGGACTTGCTAACTCCCTTCCTTTGAAGTTCATTCAATGAATATTCATCACTCAGTCAAGATTCTGGTAACTGTAGTCTACTGACATCAAGGATAAACTCTTTCCTTCTCCCATGAGTCTGGTGCTTGGTTCAATCTTTCATCCTTAACTTCTGACTTTGTGGGACAGTTCTTCAACATATATTTTGATACTTCCTACCAAACACCCTACCATCTCACATCTCCACATGGGCATCTTGAACTGACTATCTAATAGACATCTTAAAGTCAACATTTCCAAAAATGAAATTGTTTTCTTTCTCTGCAAACCTGCCACCTTTCCCGAATCCCATACTGCTCTGGAAGGCACCATTATCCTCCCAGTGACTCAGGCTCAAAACCTCAGTGTTGTCCTTGAGAACCCTCACTCTCTTTCATCTCCCCACCATGTCCAGTCAGTTGCCAAATACTGTTGTTTCTACTTTCATAATATCTCCTCTATATGCCCCCTTCTCTCCTCTGGCACTGCTACCATCATGGTTCTCATCACCTCCTGCCTGGCCCATTTCAATAGTCTGTTGGTTGGTCTCCCTGCCTCAAGTCTATCTATCCCTGCAATCCATCCTCCACTAAGCTGTCAAATTGTGCAAGTATGATCCTATCACCATCCTATTTCCAGTGATTCCCTATCACATCCAGAATCAAATATAAAATCCTTGGTTTGGCTTTTAAAGCTTCCATAACATGTCCCCTTCTTTCCTTTCCTGTGCCTTTATACCTTCCACTCTTCTATGTACTCTGTGATGCTGGTCTCCTTGCTGGTCCTTGAACTTCTCTTGATGCTGAGCTCTGGCCTATGCTAGGGATTTTTTCCTTCCTCTACTTTTCTCATATCTTCTGGCTCCCTTCAAGTCTTAGCTAACACCCCACCTTCTATAAGGAGACTTTCCCAGTACACCTTAATCTTTGTACCTTCCCTCTTTCCTTATCTCCAATTTACCCACATCTATCCTCTTCTTACAACGATGTTTGTATCTTGTCACCCCCATTAGACTGTGAGATCCTTGAGTTCAGTGATTGCTTTCAGTCTTTTTTGGTATCCTTAGTGCTTAGCCCAGTGACTGGTACATAGTAGGTGCTTAATAAATGCTTGCTGACTGATACCAGATGATTGGAGGGCCACTGAAATCATGCATTATGATATGAAGAGTGTCCTCCCTGATGGAAAGAGTTTCTCCACCAAGGAAATTATAGATGTCTTTGCGCATCAAAGTTTTAGTGTTTTTCTTGAGACACCTAGATGGTGCAGTTGATAACAGGATTTCAGTGGGACACTTCTGCAAAAAGGGGTTAATGATAACACCTACCCCAGCACCTACTTGTTGTAAAGATCACATGAGAGCCTGATGTCAAGGGCTTTGTAACTTTAAAGAATTATGCAAAGGTTAACTGTCATTTTTTAAATTGCACTGCTATGTTTTTTGGATTTGTGCAAGTAAATTATAGCTAGGTTTATTTATCAATAATAAGCATTTAAAAAGTTTACAATAAATCATAAACTTAGAAATTCATCATTTAGCACAATGGGAAGATATCACTTGAAATGATTTCAATCAATGACCAAAGGCAGACTTTTCACCTTGAATGTGCTGGATATTTATTGGGGTTCCCATTGACAATTTGTCTATGGCCTATGTTAGCCATAGATATAAGCTGACACTTTCTTGCAGGGTAAATGACAAGTCTCAGATCAGAAGACAAAGACTCTAAGTTGGAATTGGAAAATAACAGTTTACAAAAATGATTGATACCTTTTCTTTTCAAACAATTCTCCATTCCCCATATATATCCCTCAGAAGTTCATCCTTTAGAAACAAAGAATGAAAAAATAGAGGGAAAAAATAGCTTAGCAAAACTCAATCACAAATGAACCAAGTATGATGTTATATGCAGTGGCTCACTTCCACAGTCTCCCAACTCTAAAAAAATGGGGTGCACAAATATTCTCATATAACTCTTCATGGGAGTCAAGTTTGGTCATTATAATTACCCAGTATTCAGTTTTGGTTAGGGTTATTACACTCCATTTTTGATTCTTGTCAATGAATGTTATTTGCACGAATCAGTTTTCTTTGCTCTGTATCAGTTTACTTAAGTAACCCCATTTTTTCTCTGTATTCTTTACAGTCATTTCCAGAATGGAGAATTTCAACGTCACTCCCTGACGCATAGCTGAGCCCACAAAACCACTTTGGATGAAAATGAAGGAAGAATGAATAACGATAGTTTCCAATGAGAAGAACCTTAATGACTGAGAAGATAGGAAGGAAGTGGCCAAGTCTGAAAGGGCTGAAATGCTGGGTGAAGGTTCTAAATGCATGAGCCTTTGTGTCATGGCTTGCCCTCTCTCTACTAATCCAAAAGACTTCGCTCGGGATCAAATTCACTATTTGTGTTAATATGAGAGAAACTCATGGAAGGTGTTGGTTTCTCATTTGGTTTGCATGTTGAAATAATACTAGTTGTTATAGAATAAAAGTAGTATTTCTGAAGGAAGAGACCAGGGATATCTCATAGATTTATTTTCATATATTTCAACCAGAAAGGGCCCTCTGAGATCATCTAGTGCAAGTCCTTCATTTTAAGGATGGGGGAGGAATCTACTACCACAAACAGCAACTGAGTCTCAGGAGGAAACTTACTCGACTAAATCCAAAACAACAAGGACAAAACTTGACTCTGACTTCCATTAAGCTACCACATCAAACAAAGCAATTTGGGATAAAATTAATTTAGAAGAGTGAAAACTACAGTACTACTGAATCATTCTAAATTGACAATTTTACCCATATCATAAAAAGAGCTCAGGTTGGCCACTTCACCTTTGAAGATGTGGAAAACATCTAATTTCAAAAGTGATTTCAGATGACATTTAATCATCTGGAAAGTCAGGGAAAAAAAGAATATGTTGCCTTGAAAAATTTCTCCTCGTGGCAAACAGGAGAGATGTTTTCTTTCTATGTTTTCTTTTCTCCACTTTGCCATTATTTCAGGGTGTCAGTGACCTGGAGAAAAGAAGTAGGGAGTAGGGTGGCTGGCCAGATGTGTGAAACCTGAAGGATTAAGAACAGGAGGTTATTGTGTTTCATCTCCTGACTTCTAACTTTTAGTTCAGGTGCCATGGACCTTTTTGGCAGTTTAAAGAAACCTATGAATAAAATTAAGTATAAGATAAAATGCGGAAAACTAATTTTATTGAAATATATTTTTCAAAATACATCTTTGTAAAAGTTCAAGGACTCCCAGGTTAAGAATTCCTGCCCAACGAAGAAGCATTTTGGGCCCCACCATCTACATCCTCTTTCATTTAGCTTCCTCCACAGAATAGCATGGGAGTCAGCAACAGTGAACTTTCCCCTGAAATGTGCAGGAAACTTAGTTTCCTCATCGGTAAATGGGGTAAAACCCATAATGCCTTCTTTGAACTCTGTTGGCAGGGTAGGACTAATCCTAGCAGGTGTTATCTGACTTTTTGGTGAGTTTAAGTAGATATAGGGCACCCCAATCTCAACCATGTTCAGAGGCTGACCACATTCTAAGACTTCCTCAACAGTGTGAGACCTTATGTAGAAGGGGAGCCCCATTTTGGTAGAGAATGGTCCTGGCAAGCCTTATTTGGTCTTGGTCTAGCTCAAACTAAGTCCAGGAATTCCAATTTCCTTCCTTTTCTTTCTTCTGGGGAAACCTCAGGTGTCCCTAGATATGCTGTAATTTTGGAAGTACTTTTCTTTGCCTCTCAACCTTGAGCTCAGAGAGCATTAATCTCTTCGTTGTCCTGGAACTATGTAAGCCTTCAAGGTTGAGGAAGGTTTTGATATCTTTATGTAAGCATTTACCTCAATTAGGCACAGTTAGTAGAAATGGTGCTGAGTTCAGAGTCAGGAATCTCCAGGTTTGAAAAATTTTGACTACATGGAAGTTACCTAATCTTCCCCAGCCTCAGTTTTCTCATTTGTAAAATATAAAAAGCCTATAGTACTTGAGGATGTTGTATCAAAAGGAAAAAAAAAAACTATGTGTAAAATGTTTTTATGATCCCTAGGTCAATTCATTAACAAACACTTATGAAGAACCTACTCTGTGCCAGACATTGTACTAAAAGAACCATATAAATGTCAGTTTTCATGTGTTGATCCTGATTTTTATGTAAGAAGAGACTATAGAATGCAGAAGTCAGTGACTACTAAATCCTAAATTATCAGCAGCAGCCCCCACTGCCAAAGGATACAGTAGTGATAGAATGACAACATTGGACCCATTTGATTTCTTGTATTGAGAAACTTTGACCCTTCCTTCTATATTTATGGCATCAGAAATCTTAAGATCTGAGGAAAGCCACTGCTGGTAATAATATATTGAGGGAGTTTTTTTCTCCATAAATGATTTGCCACTTCCAATCACCTTGGTTTTCCCCAATACATCTCAGTGATATTCAAGAAAACATTTCTTAACATCTTATTTCTTTTCTTTTAAAGAGGTGCAAAAATACAGAATTCAGTTCAATCCAATTCACTACACATTTCTTTAAAATCTGCTGTATGCCAAGCACTGAGCTGGCTTAGAAAGTTCAAACCCCCAAAGTCATCCCAGTCATCAAGGACTTCTTTTGGGGAGGCAGGGGTAGAGGAGGACAATTCAAGTTTGATATTTCCATCAGTTTGTCCAATACATCTCAGGATACACAATTTACAGAATGACATTGAACAATTCGGTTTTATTTCATGAATTTTACTGTATGAGAAACTTTGATACTTCCTTCTGTAATTATGAAATGACAGAAAATCCCTTCACTGGTGCAAATAGCAACTTCCAGCTGGCTTGATGGGCACATTCTATAGCTTCTCCCATACTCCTCTCCCCCACCCAATTCATTGCTCAGTGGCCAACGTCTAGTGATGAAGGTTTAGGAGCTGATTCAAATAGATTTCAACTTGGTGATTTAAAGGAAAACTGCAGAATTAGAAATCATTCATGTTATAGAAAGGTACTGGACTTGGAGTTGGAAGAACTAGATTTGAATCCTACACTGGGGTATTAAATTTTTTGGCAGAATTAATATTTTTGTGCACCATAGACTTTCAATGATTTTCATTGTGTATGGCTTAAATCGATGATTTCCAGCCTCATTCGCTCCAAATGTTTAACTCTGTGATCTCGCTCATAACATTTTACCTCTCTGCAGCTCAGTTATATCATCTCTAAAAAGAGAGGGCTGAACCTCTTAGCTCTAACATTCCAGGTTCTTTTCTGTGGCTCACAGATCCAGTGCTCAGTTTGTGTGCGTGTTTCGGAGAGAGTCAAAGTTATTTTAACATGAAAATTTTGAAACTACTTTCTACATTCACAGAAGGTAGTATGCAATGCAAAACTCTCAAAAAGGCAATAATCATAATTTTTAAAGCCCTTAACAGTTAACATTGAATTGCAGTCCTATTTTTCTCTTATACTAAGATATGTAAAAATTAAACATAATACCATGCATTTGAAATTATTTTAAAAACCGAAATAGTCTGTCGGTTATAGGTATTTCATGAATTTATTCCATAATGATCCTACAAAGTCTATGTAGTGAAAATGTATTTTTCAGGTAATGACAATTATTCTTTGATTTCTATACATACAACCATTATTTTCAACAGATGAACTGTCTGAATATGACTCTATGTACTCATTTATGGCATCTGCAGAGCCACATGCTCTGCCTGATTTAGACCAAGCATCACTTCCCGAAGTCTTTCTGAAGGTTCTGAGCTTCCATCAGTCAGGTCTCTGTTGAAAGTCAGGGATGTTGGGGACAGAGCAGCACACTTCAAATAATGTTCCATTTCCAGATGTTGGTGATTCACCAGGGAAAATAAACCAAGAAAGCTACTGCTTTCACTGATCCTAAGATAAAATCCTGGTTCCACTGTCACAATGCCAGTGTGCCTAATGAAACTGTACTGTACAGTTGTAGCTGGGACTCGTGTACTAGTTATTCAAGTTGATACATCATTGGGGGAAGCGCATTTAAGTGGAGCACTCAGACCTGAATTTACCATTCCCCTGCAAAGGGAAAACAAGTATGTGCAGTAGTTAAGCTGCAGAAATATGAGCCTGATTATCCAGTTCAAATTAGATGGATGGAGAAAAAAATGGGTAGAAGTTCTCTCCTTTGGAAACAATAAAAGTAAAGATTCAGTGTTTGGTAAAAATCGAAATAGCAAAAAAGAATTCCATAACCAAGTTTAAATGTTTGGTCACATAAAAAGAGCAAACTTCTATTAATCAGTTCATATTTATGTTTTCAACTGTCAGGTTGAAAGCAATGTGATAATTTTATTTTATTTTTTTTGCCAGAGACATGATAATTATGTGATCTATTACTGGAAATTTGGTGATACTGCCTTGGGAAAAAAAGAGTTTTGTATTCCATTTCCCTTGGATTGACAAGTGGGATCACTTGACAAGGGGAAAAAAAGAAAGTAAACATATAGCACTTCACAGCCAGTAACACCTAACACTTGGGAGCATTGCCCATCCTTGATTATGTACTTTTTAAAGGAGTCCTGTAACTGGTCAAGAAATATCATCTTTGATTATAGGGCCAAATGGACATAGTTTAAATATAGGTAGCTTCTTTCAGTTAAAAAAAGAAAGAAAAGAAAAAGAAAATCTAATGGTGATCAATAATTTGACCTCATTTAAAAAAAAAACATCTATTTTGTCCTTTTATTCTTTTCAAATAATATTTTATTTTCCCCCATTACATGTAAAGACAATTTTTAACATTCATTTAAAAAATGAGTTCCAAATTTTCTCCCTCTTTCCCTCACCTTCCCCCTCCCTGAGATAGTAAGCAGTTTGATGTAGGTTATATTTGTTCAATCATGTAAAACATATTACCATGTTAACCAGATGTGAAAGAAGGTACAGACCCAAAGAGGGGAAAAGAAAAAAAAATGAAAATAATATTCTTCAATCTGGATAGCATTTTTCATCATGAGTCCTTTGTAATTGTCTCGGATCATTGCATTACTGAGAAGAGAACTGTCATTCATAGTTGATCATCGAACAATGTTGCTTTTACTGTGTACAATGTTCTCCTTGTTCCACTCACTTCACTCAGCATCAGTTCATGTAAGTCTTTGCAGGATTTTCCTGGATCATGCTGCTCATCATTTCTTATACCCCAATAGTATTCCATCAGAATCATAAACCACAACTTGTTTAGCCATTCCCCAACTGATGCAATTTGCCCTATTGAAATACTACTTGCTATTTACAGAGTTTCAGGTTATTCCTGAGGTTAACGTGCTCAGGCCCATAGAGTGGGTGCAGGTTTAGTGCTTGAAGGGATCCTGGAGGTTTCCTATTCATTTTATAAAAGAGGGAACCAAGACTTAGGAAAGACCCAAGGTCAAACAGGGAGTAAATGGCAAAGCCATTATCAATGCCACCTAAGTCATGGCATCATCATTGGATAATAGATCTAGCTCTGGAAAATGCCTCAGAAGCTGGGTCAGCTCCTCTGATTCCAAAATCAACATTTGGTGTGTACTTAATCATCCTGATCAACTTAACTTTTTATTAAAAAACTTGGAAAAAAATCTATGACTTTTGAAATTTTTCATTCTAAAAAGACATCTTGTTTTTGTATCACATTTATTTCTGTGATTACTATTATTGTACCAGCTCAGAAATGAACCTTTCCTTATAGCAAAGACAAAGTTAGTCTAGAATAGCATATAAAGTGACAGAGTAGGAAAGTATATGCAGAATTCTGCTCCAGTAGTCCCCTACCTCTCTGCTGAGACAGAGAAGATATCTCATTATCTCATTACCAGGTTCTTAATTGTTCTTACCATTAATATTTCTCTTACTGGCCTTTCCACTTACATTTTTGTAGTTATTTTTAAGTTTTTCTTTTGTGCCTCTCAAGTAAAGTAAATTTATGAAGAACCCCTCAAAGGAGTTTGGAGGGGAATCTAATCATATCACTCCTGTGATGCTGCTCCAAACTCTATAATTCTCTAGTTCCCAACTGATCCCACTGCTATGAGTTGATTTTTTCCTTGAAGTTCTGGCTTGTTGAAGCCTAATTTCTTTCAGGTCCTTGAGCAATAGATCTATGAGGGTGAATAGGGACCTAGAGCTTCTGCCACTGGTCTTAATCTAGGGTGGAGGCCTCTTTTGGAGTCTAAGGTGTTCCTATAGTAGCCTTGCCAGATGAAGTATTTAACAAAGGAGTTGGCCTAAGCTGCTTTTCAAGCCACCAATGACCTCCACCCATGGAACCAACCTTGTTGGAGAACTCAGGAGAAGCTGGAAGCCAGTTTCAAAATCATGGCTGTATATGAGAAGATTACTAAGGAAACAGGGCATGCCTTCAAAATTCACCAATTGTTATTTCATTCAAAAGAACAACAAAAGATAATTGGTTTAAGCAGGCACCTCCTTCTGACTTCCTGGACTTAATCAGCAATTCAAAAAGAAAAGCTATAAACTCCTACTATATATTAAATATATTGTACTAAGGACTGGGTATATAAGGATAAAAATGAAAGTCCCCCTGACCCAGGGAACATTCTATCCATGGGAGTGGGGTTGAGGGAGGTATACAATATACACAAAGAAGTAAACAGTTGAAACCCGAATGAATCTTGGAAAATCGGACCCTGATATAGTCACCCTGGTGAAATCCTTAATGAATACTACAAGGTGGGGCTATAGGACAAAACAAATGAGGCCCAAGGACAAGGACCTGATGGGTCAGCATGTCCTTTCTTCAGATTCTGGAGTCACAGGTCTGGAGTTCGTAGCCCAGATTTGCCACTGTGTGACGTTGGACAAGTCACTTCACTTGTCTGCACCTCAGAGACTTGGGGCAAATGACCTCTAAATATGCCTTGTTTCAAAGTTTTCTCTCCACTTCATCCTTCAGTCAGCTACAAACTATGCCACTCCACAACTCAGCAAACTCCAGCGGCTCCGCACTGCCTTCAGAATCAAATACAAACCTCTTTTGGATTTTAAAGCTTTTTACAACTGGTTCCCTTCCTACCTGTCCAATCTTCTTAAACAACTCCCCTCCTCATACTATTTCAGTGACACTGACCTCTTACATATTCTTGTCCAAGACTTGTCCAACTGCTAGCCTTTTGTCATTTACCACACCTGGTGCCTGGAGTACATTCATATTTTATTTTATTTTATTTTTACTTCAACTTCCTGGCTTCCCTGATCTTCTTTGAGACCCGTTTCAGGTTAAAATTTTTGGTTGTTGCTTGGCTGTGTCTGACTCTTCATGACCCCATTTGGGGTTATCTTAGCAGAGATACTGGAGAAGTCTTCCAGTTTCTTTGCAGTTCATTTTACAGATGATGGAGCTAAGAAAAAAAGAGTTAAGTGACTTGCCCAGGGTCACACAGCTAGTACATGTCGGAAGCTCGGACTCAAGTCTTTCTGACTGCAGCCTCCCTCTCCATCCACTGAAACACTTAGTGGCCCTAGGTTAAAATTTTCTTGTATATATCTTGCATGTGTGTAATGTTTTTGCATTCTTCCTTTGGATTGTGAACTCCTTGAGATCAGGAACTGTCTTGGCCTTTCTCTGTTTTCCTACTAGGATGGCACAGAGTAAATCCTCAATAATGCTTACCGATTGATTTGTTTAGGTCTAAGTTTATTGTGTGATTATATTTAGGATACTCATGACATTTGAAAGGCTGAAACTTGAAATGCAAATGTGATCCTGTTTCTCGCAGCGTCTTTTCAGATTAAGAAATATGCAGAGGCTTATTCTGAGCATGTGATTTAGCGGTCCTGCCCATTGTCTAGGAAGCTACTATTTAATTTCTGGCAGAAGGGATGCAGGTTCCAGCTCTGCTTATGAATGGATTGTGTTCTGAAGCCTCCAACTTATTTAGCATTTGGGCTACATTTCCCCAGAGAAACCGTGCTTTGCATGGTAGTCAGATGCCCTGCTAGCCCATAAAAGTTCATTGGTTAATGTACCAGAATGGTTGCCAAGATGTGGGCGACGGCTCTCTGCCAGTTCCAAGTCCTGAGGAGATGTCCAGGCTTTAGGGAAGAATTCTAAGAGGGTCCTCCCTCACCGAACTCCCCTTTTCATTTCGTATCTATTATGTATATGCTTCCACACACATATATACACGTACATCCATATATATATGAATACACACACATACACACATGTTTAAATTTTATTTTTATATCCTCAGCATTTAGAACTGTGCCTGGAACATTGTAGGCTCTTATTCAATATTTATTGATTGACACACACCCTCTGAAGTCATGAGGCCTTAGGGTTGATACAACGGCTCCCCCTCCTCCCTGTTTTGGAGACCACTGCCCCAGGCAGCTAAGAGGGCGATTTGGGCCATTAGTTGAGATGATTCCCTGAAGATACTCCTTAACTTAACCTAGTTCCCTATCAACTCCATTCTTCTAGGGCCCCAAAGATCAGACCATCCACTTCCTTTTTTATTGTGGTTGAGATTTTTCTCCATTTCAGAGTCACTGAACCTGTTGGACATTTTCCCCACAAGACATGAAGCTGGTGAAATGATAGTATTTGCAGGGGGAGCAGCTTCCAGTTTGGTGAGGGAGCATAGCTATAGCTACCTGCTTCTCTCTCACTATCACCATTCCCACCAGAATAGAGTTGACTCGAGTTTTACTGCCTTTGGGATGAGTCATCCCAAAGTGGGGAGAGTGCTCCTAGGCAGTAGGGGTGTGCTATTAAATATTTACCAACTGTCTATCTGGGGAAAAGGTTTTACATTTAACTTCCATCATGAACATTCTCCATCACTTAAGTTAATGCAATAACCAAAACAACAAATCAAGCCCTGGTTTGTAGCATTTGCTAATTTAAATGAAGATTTACCAATCAGCTCTCCTGATTTGGTAAGAGCCACATCATCATCAGTAGTGGGAGAAGGGGAAGAGAAAGGAGAGGAGGGAAATTCCAAGTTACAGCATCAGGGTCAGTAAGGAGGATGAAGACTTTCTAGAGGTGTCAGGCCAAGAAGTCATTTATATGGAAGGGACATGGTTCAATGTGGAACTGCCTAGAATTAGGTTTTAAAAGATGAGTGCTGCTCTAAAATAGGTGACCATTTTCAAATTTTGAATCAGATAATCTTAAGAGCTATGGGAGGTAGCCGATGTGGTGCAGCTGAAAGAGTGCTTGACTTTGAACCCCAGGACCTCTCAGTTCTGCTTCTTCCTGGCACTAAATACTTCTTGACCTTGGACAGCTCATTCATCTCTTTGAGCCCCAGTTTCTTTAAATAAAGGAGAGGCTAGACAATGATCTCTCTGACTATGTGGACAGATCTCAGTCTAAGATTTTCAACCTGAGAGAACTTAATAATCATTGAGTTATCACCTACTGTGGACAGTCCTGTCCCAAGTGCTGAGGGGGGGCTACAGAGACAAAAAAGGGAAGAAACAGCTCTAGCATTGAAGGAGCTTTCGAGTCAACAAACCTTTATTAAGTTTTTGCAACCTGCCTGGAGCTGTGCTAAGCACTGGGGATATAGAGAAAGGGGAAAAAAAAGTCTGTTATAGTCTACAAGAATGTAATAATATTTGACAATGAGGTAATATTTAGAGAGTGCTTAGCAAAGTGCTTAGCACAGAGTACATGATATATAAATTCTATTGTTATTGTTTTTTCTAGTCAAGGAGTTCACAAGCTTTTTGGGGGTCATAGATCCCATTGAAAGTCTGGTGAAGGCTATGGACCCCCTTTTAGAATAATTTTAAAAATCACAATTGAAGGAAATGCTTAATTTTAATTAGAGATGAGAAAAAATGAAGATGTATTTTTTCCCATCTGAAATCTTTCCACGTACCTTGGACACCAGGTTAAGAACCCCCAATCTAGTTTGACCTCCTCGTTTTATAGGTGAGAAAACGGAGTCCTAGAGAGATTATTCATCTCACCTGAGTTCACACAGTTAATCTATACCGGAGCTGGAATGAGAACCCAGGTGCCCTGACTCCCAGTCCTCTCCCTACCACACCACAGGTTGCTTCATATTTTGTATTCATATTTGTTTCTTACCGACTGAGGACAGAACTCCTGGATACAAAAAAGTCTAAGGCATGAAGCAAGCTCTTGAAAGGGGAGAGGGTGTTCATTTTACGCTTGCCTAAGGGAGCCAGTATACACAGCATGCCATCTGTAGGCTGGGCCATTGGACCTGGTTGTGAACTTTGGAGTTTTTGTAAAGAAACAAAGGAAAAACAAAAATCCCCTTTGGTGATCAAGGCGATCACAGAATGTCAGGATGAAAATGTTTCAGAACCTATCCGTAATGGTTGGAAATCTCTACCTTCCCCCTCTCTGCTCCCATGGGGCACAGATGGAGGGCCACATTTATTGGTTGGCTACATCTTTGATCAGTCATTGGCACCAAAGGAGGGTCCAGATTGGGAGGATTCTGCAGGCTAATGGGAAAGGCTAAGAGTTGTCTGATCCACCTGGAGCAGATAGGAGGGGTGTTGTAGAAAATTAAATGGCTCCTTGAGACTGGGAAAGGAAAGAGAACTTGACTTGAGATCTTTCCCTCACTTGTCACTAGGTGAATTAGAATAGCTAGGGAGTCTCCTCACAATGGTAGAATTTACTAATCACTTCCTATGTGCAAGGCATTAGACTATCCCAGCCCTGACCTTCACAAATGTCCTCTCCTAATGCTAATAGTTACTGTGAATTTTGATGGAAGTAGGAAGGGTTTGATGTCTGATTTCATTGGTTTAGGGACCTTTCTGGTTTCTCAGTTCTACAGAACTGAGACTTGTCTGTAATTTATAGTCTTGGAGAGTTGTTTTCAGAACCAAAACTATAAAATGATAGGTGATGGACCTGAACCCAAGTCCTTGTTAACTACATAACCATTGTACTATACTGACTCTCAAGGCATGAGGGATACAAGGGTAATGATGAAAAATGTCTGTAATGATGAGAAGTTGACATTCCACTGGAATAATATAACTCACATGAGTAAATAAATTAAAAATATACAATAATTAAATTCAAAGTAATTTTGATATGCTACTTATGTGAACTTTCTCTAAATCAAAAGGAACTCAGTACTGGGGAGGGGTGGGGAATAGACCTTGGAGATCATTTAAACAAAGAATCACAGAGTTTAGAGTTGAAAGGGACATGAGAAACCATCTAGTACAAATAATTTCTGATAGAAATCCCTACTATCATATACCCCCAAGATGTTTATGCAATCATCTTTGTTATTATAACACCAACTGCTGACAAAATGTTATTGGACTCAGAAGCCCCTGTAGTCACAGTGTTCTCCAAGTTGTTGGTTTACTTCCATTCTAGCCCCTGGAACCATCATCCGAGGAGCAAGCCCTGGAAGAAGAGACCGACCATCCCCATCATCAACTGACTTCTACTGATAGTACTGATACTAGTACTGATAATATTAACTGTAGCAGGTAGACAGGAGGTATCCTGTTGCAAGCAAGTAAAAGAATTGCTTAATTATCACTACCCCTCAAATCCTGAAAGAGACAATCCAGCACTCTGTGTCCAAGAATTCCAGCAATTACAGTATCCATCAGACCACTAATGTACTTCAACATAATCCCTCAAATAAGCCCAAGTAGGGATATGACTTTGAATTTTCTCTTCAGGTCCTCAGTCATCCCCTACCTTTTTGGCAACCCCAATTATTGAATACCCCAAAGAGGAAGTTCTCACCCCCAAACTACTTGTTATTGTGAAATAGTTCAACCTCAGAAATGGATATATTTTTATCCATGACAATATCATTGAAGTTACCATCTGCCTTTCCAGTGCACCCTAAATGCCACTGGGTCTTTCAATTTGCTTTGCAGCCGAACTCTCCTACATGTATTGTCTTCCCCATTAGAATTCAGAGCTCATTTAGAGAAGGGACCATTTTTTTCTCTTTCTTTCCTAGCACTTACCATATGCTTTGCATACAGTAAGTACTTCATATATGCCTTTCCATTTATTCATTCACTGAAGATATCCAAGGAGGAGAGATCTATCACCTCTCCTGGAAGCACATTCTACTTTTGGACTCCTTTAAATTTCAGAAGGGGAAGCTGGGGATGCAATGGGTAGAGTGACAGGCCAAGAGTCAGAAGACTCAACTTCATGAGTTCAAATTTGGCCTCAAGTACCTACTAGCTGTGTGACTCTAGGCAAAACACTTAACCCTGTTTGTCTCAGTTTCCTCATATGAAAAAGTGAGCTGGAGAAGAAAATGGCAAACCATTCTAGCACATTTCCCAAGAAAACCCCAAATGGGGTCACAAAGAGTCAGACACCACTGAAATATGCCTAAAACAGAACAAATTTCAGGAAGTTTTTCTTCATCAACCCTAAATGTAACTCTTTACAAAGTTGATGCAAATCTAACCCCCTTATGTTATAGGGGAAATGGCTTATCCTGTTCCTACAATGAACTAGAAGTCAAGCTTGGGCTGGCAGGTCCTTCATCTTTTTTTTCCAGGACATTTCTTGATATTATTCTCCTGGGAGACCTACTTGAAAACCCTTAGTGTCTTCAAGGGGAACTTATAGATGGTGGTAGGACCGATTCAGACCTCCATTTGGAATGCTCATGTTTCCTGGAGGAGTTCAAATCAATACATCCACAGGTCCCAATACTGTGTACTGAATTCAAAAAATCTTTCACCTGTCCTCTTTGTGGCTCACCTACTGGCTAGGGAACAGGTGAGACAATGTGGGTTTTGTCCCATGTGTGAAAGCAGCTGACCCGTCTCAGGTGTCCTGGGTTCTTTCCCTATCTCTGCTCCTGATTACTACTGTGTCATCTTGGTCCAAGCAAGTGACTTTTGTTGTACCTTATATAGTAAAATCCTGGAATCTAAAAGACTAGTAAGCTCAGATAACTGGTTTCCTGCCACCCCAGTCCACTACAGTCTGCTTTATGGGGAGAAAAATCAAGTGATTTATTCCAAAAAGGAACTTCTAGTGCATATCTGGTGATGAGGACAGATTTAGCCCTGCCCTATATACTTTCTACATTTACTGTACAATGAAAATCAGTATTGTCCCTCATGATCCTGAAACCTTAATAAAGCCTTAAGTACCATCTAAAGCATTTAAGAAAATTAAACCATATTAAGTACTTTTTCTCATTCTTATTTCTGTTGAGAGCATACTTTTAATTCCTCAGTTTTGTGCCTTAGAGTCATCCTTTGTTCTTTCCTCTCCTTCCCCCGCTCTATGAATTGTCAAGTACTGACAATTCTGTCTTCACAGCATTTCTCATCTCCCTCTCATTTTCCCTACTTGTGTGGCTATGACATTAGTGTATGTCCACTTTCTCTTGCCCACAACAATATCCTTATTCTTCCCTCCTTCAGGTCTCAACCTATCCTCCACCCAATAACTAAAATGGTATTCCTAAAGGATACAGGATCAGAAGATCAAGAATGTGAAGCTCAAAGGAATTGTGGAGGCATCTGTTTCATTGCAATCATTTAATGGATGAGGAAACTGGCCCAGAGTACTGAAGTGATTTGAATCAGGTCATAAAGACCATCAAGAACCAGGTTCTCCAATTCCAAATCCAGGGCTTTACTCTCTGCTAATTTGTTATTTTCCAGTGGTTCTATTCCCTTTTGGATAAGATATAAACCCCTCTATCTGACATTTAAATCCCTTCAGAATTCAGTTCTACCATATCTTTACAGACTCATTCCATGGTACTTCTTTCACCCTCTATATTTTTGCCAAATTGTTCAAAAATTATTCAATTTCCTCCCTTTAGGGCTTTGTACAAACTTTCCCTTATGCTTGGAATGCATTCCTTCCTCATTTCCATCTCATAACCTCTACCACTCCTCAAAGATGAATTTAGTACAACCTCTTTTGATTCCCTTCCCCCACCATTGAGTAGTCTCCACCTCCCCCAAACAATTACTTTGCATACACTGTGGAAAGAGGCTCACTCTTCAAACCTCTAGCAGATTGGGTTCCAAGAGGCTGATTAATCACCTCTCTGCTCAAAGTTCTAGGTGTAACCCAAGAATCATCAGAGTGTTCCTTATTGATTATCAGAAAGACTTAATTAGATTGTAGAAGTGGGAATTAACTATGGTGATGGAGTAAGAGCAGTTTGTACAAAACATTTCCCCAAACCAGGTCCTCACTCTTCCACCAGGACAAGAAGAGTCCAGGTGAAAATGAGCTTGAGTTTAGAAAGCTCCTGGGACAAATTAGTCAATTCACATCTCCTAATTATTGGAAAGCCATTTCCCACTCCATGGAGTCCTCATGATGTCCCTGCTGGACTCCTTGTAGAATCCTGAAATTGCCTTTCCTTGTTGCATCTGCCTTCTCCTTAGCTCTCACTGCAGTCACTGTTATCAGCTCTTGTTCCTGGGATGCTCCTGAAAGTCCAATTTTTCCAATCATTTGAAGTTCATAAAGTTATCATTGGTCAGAGGAGCGGAGAGGGACTCTCTCCCCACTAGATAATTCTTTCTTATGTATCCATATCATCTCCTACTTCCTCTCCACACCCTCATGTAAACTCCTTTAGGATATCGGTTTAGTTTTTAATTTGTATCCCCTGCCCTTAGCACACAGTGCCTGACACATGGTAGGTAGTTAACAAATGCTTATTGTATTGAATTGAATTGACCTAAATTGCAGTAAATACACAATCACTTAAGGAAACGAAATCCTTTTTTCATGTAGTAGTGTTGTCAAGTATATTCAATCTTGTAATTCCTTAAAAATCAAATTTTGGCCTATCTGGTATGTTTTTCAGTTAACTAGATTTTCCAGCTAGCTTGGCTAAATGAGTATTCGCTCTGTTAAATGCTTCCTAAGTGGTTATCAAGGAGATTATAATTGTAATGTGCTCTGAGGTCTCCTTATGAATAATTGTGAGAACAAAATAATTGCAGAGCGAGTCTTTAGAATTATTCTGTTTATGTCGCAGGCAAGAAGACCTTGCCAAGAGTCCAAATGCAGAATGTGTTTTCATTTATTTAATCCTTGATTTTAAAAGCTTGGTAAAAAGTAATGTGTAAATTGTAAAAGTCCTACTATGGGAACTGATCCTCCCCAGACTACAAATGTCACAGATTTCTCTGGTATACATCCCTCTGCTTATTAGTCACCTGGTGCAAGAAGCAAGTTTTCCTTAAGTAAAATGGTCTGGATATTAATCTTTCAGCAGAAAAAATTTAACCTGAAGAATGGATAGAGGATAGAATTTGGAGAAAATATTTGAAAATGGAAATTTTCAAAGTCATTTGACAGAGGTAAGTAGACTCAAAGGAGAAAGTGCTTAGGAATTTTGTTCTCAGAGTATACAATTTGAATGCAATGATGAAAATTGGCAAAGACTGATGAAAGATAAAAATAGTCAATATCAGAGGTGCTGTAACAAAAAGGAGCAGAGGGAAGGCTGAAACTATGGATTAGTTGAACTATTTTGGAAAATAATCTGCAACTATGGGAAAAATCATTAAACAGTTCATTCCCTTTGATGTAGCAGTCCTCCTTCGGGTCAAGTGTGGCCTCAAATATATCTAAAAAAATAGTTAAACTTTTAAAAAGGCAACAAAAACCTGGAAGCAAAGGGTCTCGTGGGTGGGAAAATGACACAATGAATTGTGGTATGTGAATATAATAGAATATTATTGTGCCATTAGGCACAATGAACACGAAGAATTCTGAGAAACATAGGAAGATTTGTATGAGCTGATATGGAATAAAAAAAAAGATAGAAATAACCAGAAGAATATTGGAGACAAAAATGAAATGAAATGTAACATTATAGCAATGAAAAGTAACACTGAAAGGCACTTCCATCAAGTTGATACAGTATCCACTTTGGGTTCTAAAGGTCAGCTGATGAAGTGATCCACCTTCATCTTGGTAAACGAGGCACTGTGAGTACAGAATATTGTACAGACTGACCACCATTGTCTTCGTTGATCTTAAACTGCTTTTCATGTACAAAAGTGAAGTTTCTACGAGAATGGGATCCTAACGACAATATTGCTGTTCAGTTATTTCAGTTGTGTCCAAGTCTTTGTGACCCCATCTGGGGTTTTCTTGGCAGAGATACTAGGATAGTTGGCCATTTTCTTCTCCAGTTCATTTTACAGATGAGGAAACTGAGGCAAACAGAGTTAAGTGACTTGCCCAGGGTCACACAGCTACTTAAATGTCTGAGTCCATATTTGAACTCAGATCAGTGAGTCTCTCTGATTTCAGGTCCAGCATTCTATCCATCGCAGCTCCACCTACCTGCCACAGTAATAATATCTGGTATGTAAACAGAGCTTTAAGGCTCACAATACACGTTACATGTTATCTCTTTTGACTCCATTTGATCAGATCAAATTAGATTATACTGAGAAAAGACAAAGGAATGCAAAACGCACCAATCACTTAAAAATTCAGTGATGACGATTACATTAACAAAATACTGATAGGAAATGAGGATTGGGAGAACTGAGCAGAGAGGACAGCATGATGTGGCCTTGTCCTGTCTTTGAGCTGGGGTGACCATTCAGAGCTCTTTAAATTGCAGTCTTCATGTTGGGCCCAGCAGTAGTGAATGCAGGCCTCAGTTCCTTTTCTGAATCTTGGAAATCCCCTGGAAGGGAATAGCAGCAGCTATCTCATTTGTTATGGAAGTCAGTGCCGGAGGAACTGAAGGGAAGGTTTTTAAATCTCAGGCATTTTTCTTTTTTTCCAAATGGAAGCATTTTCTTCCTAGATGAAGAAGGAAAAAAAAATGTAGCTGTAAACCTTCTCATTTTCACTCTCAGAATTAGAGACATATTTTATTAGGAGTAAAGTTGCAGGCAGAATTTTTTTTTTTTTGAGAAAAAAACATGAAACTATACCAAGAAAGTTTGGTCATGGAATGGACTAGAGACAAGCTGCAGGTTGTGGGCTTGATTTGCAAATTAAGCTAGCATTGCTCTGGGGGCTGGAAATTCACATTATATTCTTGAGGTATAGAGAGCAAAGGAGACCAGCTTTGGAGTTCCAAAGACCTAATTTTGACTTGCAGAATTTCCACTGCATAGTTGTGAATGTGAGTAAATTGCCTAGTAAATCTGGGAATGATCTTGGGAGCAATTCCTTCCCTTTCTTCCCTCTCCCAGATGTACCTCAGTTTCCCCATCCTTTCAAAGAAGTTTAGTTACATGAGTCTTTCGTCTCTAAAGACTGATCCAGGGATAGTGTTTCCCATTTAGGAAACAGATGGCAGAAAAGACCACTGTGCGGTTGTGGCTTTTGAATTCTTAGAACTTTTTTTTTGTGTGTGTGTGTCTTCTTGTTTTTGTTTTGTTCACACTCGCCTGGGACAAATGGTTCATTTAATTTAACTTTGAAGTGAGGCTTTTGTAATCTGCGGAGGCAGGATCTAATTAAAATCCTCTCCACCTTAAGGTTTGTAACCAAGGTGTGAAAAGTACTCCACACTACTTAAATAAGGGCCCTAACCTTCTGGAGGTGTGACCTGTGCAGGAAGCTGCTTGGCTGAAGACTTGGAGGCAGTCACTTTCACATTCATTATCTTAATCATAAACCTGAGTTTTTCTTTTCTTTTTAATTTTTTCTTTGCATTTAGCAAACATTTAAAAAACAAACAAATGAACTAATCTGCTGCTGATCTCTCCCCTCCCCCAACTTTCCCTCTTTCAGCAAGTTAAAAAAAAAAAGCTCTCAATATATAGTTGTATAGTCTGGCAAAACAAACCACGACATTTGCCTTGTGTCAAAAATATATGTCTTTTTCTGTATTTTAAGTTCATTACCTCTCCAGAGGTGAGTGATTTGTGTCACTGTATATTTTAAATCTTGTTTTCTAAAGTCGTTCAAAGTTGTTTTCTTTTTAATGTTATCATCATCGAATAGATGGCTCCTGTTCGGCTCACTTTGCTCTTTTCGATTCTTTTTGAGACTCCCCATCTCACCTAGGGTGGAAGTGCAGCAAGTACCTATGGGCACAAAGCTTTGACCTGCTCTGTCCATTTCTGTTCTACCCGGAAGATTCATTCTTTGAGGGGCTAACTCTTGGCTTGGCGTGTGGCTTACTTTGGATACCCAATCTTAGCCCAGATGTGTCTGCCTCAACCTCCTAGATAGCAGAGATTGCATTGTACCCTCCCATTTCCACCTTCTGTGCTATGGATCCTAGAAGTCTCCCTCGTTTCCTTCTGAAATCATCCTTTTCACCATTTCTTATGGCAGAAAAATATTACATCCCTATACCACATATTGATTAGCTCATTCAGGGTAAGAGAATACTTTCTTCATTTCCAATTTGGGTCCTCCTCCTCCTCCTCCTATACTACTACTACTGCTGCTGCTGCTACTACTACTACTATTATAAAGAGGTGCTCTACCTGTTTATATATATATATATATATATATCCTTTTCATCTTTCTTTCATTTCTTTAAGATATAAGACTAATTTCTGCATTGAAGGGTATTCACAGTTTGGCCATTTTTTTGGGGGGGAGGGATAATTTCAAATAGATTCCAGAACAAACCAATTCCCAGCTTCATCAATAGTGCTCTAGTGTGCCTATGTTGCTACAGCCATTCTAACATTTTTCCTTTTCTTCTTTTGTCATTTTTGGCAGTTCAATAGATGGGACATAGAAATTCAGAGTTGCCCTAGTTTGCATTTCTCTAATTATTATGGGTTTAGGTCATTTTTAAATATGATTGTTCATAGCTTGGATTTCTTATTTTGAAAACTACCTCTTCATATCCTTTGGCTATTTATTTATTGGAGAATGACTTTAAGTCATAAATTTGAATCAGTTCCTTATAAATCTTGAATACAAGAACTATATCAGGGAAACTGATTGCAGATATTTTTCTCCAGTTACTTGTTTCCCTTCTAATTTTTAGTACATCATATTTGACAAACTCAAATTTTCTAGGCACATCCACAAAGAAATTAGATTTGGCCAGAAGTTTCTATGTTAAAACAAAGCAAAATGTATGATGGTATAGATTTGTTAATTCTCATTTTCCAAGAGGTTGAATGAATATCATTCATATCGACAAGCCTTTATTAAACACGAACTGTGTGCAAGACCCTGGGGATAAAAAAACAAAACCAAAAACAATATCTGCCCTGAAGGCATTCCTTTTGAATAGAGGAAAGTGTACTTATTTCAATATTCCATTTAAAAAGAGATAATAAAATGAATAATTGTGATTTAACGTAACTTTAAATGGATTTAAAGGTTTTGAAATTTTGCTGCTTTGGAAGGAAAAGAGTGAGACATAATTTTGAACTCCTTTTAAAAACCTATGAGTTGTTAGAAAAATACACCTTCCATAAATCAAATACCATTTCATAGGTTCATGGATGTTCTATAAAGAAGGGACTTTAGAGGTTTTCCAGTCCAGCCTCCTCATCAGTTTCATTTTTAATTATCTGAATGATTTGTTAAGTAAGAAGTTTCTAATAATGCCCTTGGAAACATCTAGAAGAAGGTCTTTTAAAAGAATGTGATCTAAACTAATTTTTCTGTAATAGACTATCAAGATTAATAATTTAATATGAAAAGATAGAAATACATTGCACACTTTTTTTTTTGGTGAGGAAAGGAGTATCCAGACAAAGCTCCACCCATGAAGACAGAATAGTAACTATTCTGCAACTTATGGCCTCAAAGAGCATTTTATTTAAGGAATACTGAATAAAAAGTCACGTAGCCAATATGTGTCAAAGGCAGGATTTGAATCCAGGTCTTTTTGTATCTGAGGTAACATACAAATATCCATATCCATAATACCACAAAATAATAGCTCGCATAGTAAGGCTTTAATATTTGCATTAGCAAATTAGCATTAACAGAGCAAGATAGGTTCTCTTTAGCTGATGAGAAAACTGAGACTGAGATATGCTCAAGGTCCAAAACTATAAAATATTCAGGATGGATTTGAGCCTGTGTCTTCTAGCACTCTGCTAGAACTGCTTCTAAAATGTAGAGCGACTTTTCAGAAGAATTTTTAGTCTTTCTCATTTTCTTCATCTGTAAAATGAGGGGGCTGTTCTAGATGGTCTCAGGGGTTCTTTCTAGCTTTAGATGTATGATTCTTGGATATCAACAGCGCCCCCCCCACACACATACACACACCATGTACATTAGTAAATAGTAAAGTTCTGATTGGAATGTCCATTTGGTTGGAGGGTGATAATCAAACTTATCAATGGTAGTTCCTCATCAGTATAACAAACAGCCTTTCAGTGGCATTGCTTCTCAGTCTGGTGCTATTCACACAGCCATACATGGAGTCCAGGACATTGGGTGAGCCTCAAGAGAGCACAAGGGAAAGGAATCCTAAAGACTGAGAAAGAACAAAGGTACTGTGATCTGAGATTCAGGGGAAAGAGAAACCACATAAATGTCATTGACTCTCCAGTGGAGTATCAGCATATGAATTGTTTAGATAATGGGTTAAGGCTCTTGCAGAAGAAAAAAAGAAAGGTGGGTGGGTAACTAGCACCATGAGGGTTAAAACCAAATTTAGCTTTCAACACATGGACATTCATTTGACCAACTTAAGTTAGGTGCCTACTGTATGCAGATCACCTTGTCAGTTGTTGGGGAAGCAGGCATATACATACATACATACATATATACATATATATATAATATATATACATATATAATATATACATATATAATATATACACATATATACATACGTATATATATGATGTGCAGGTATATATGTATGTAAGATGTGCTCCCTGCCTTCTTGGAGCATACAGTTTAGTAAGGAGATAAAACACAAACTCAGGTAACTATGACATTAAAATATTCCATGATAAATGCACTAAAGTCTTGCGATACAAATTAATGTGTGAATTCAGAGAGGAAAAGTTGTTACTATCAGACAGCTCTCTGAGGATGGGGACTCTCTTCTGCCTCTCTTTGTATCCCCAGAGCTTAGCTCAGGGTTGGGCACATAATAGGTATGTAAATACTTACTTGGTGACTATTGATCTGAGGACTCATGGTAGACTTCCTGGAGGAGGTGAGATTTGAATTAGATTTGGACTTTAACAAGAGATGAGGCATTCTCTACCAGGGGAACAGTGTCAACATGGGCACACATAGAGTGTGCTCAAGGGGCAGATAATAGTGGAGGTTGGGAGCTGGGAGCACAAAGTTTCTGCAGGAGAGCAATGGAAGATATGGAGGAGGAGTTTTGAAAGGGATTCCTTAGATTGTGAGTTTCTTGAGGATAGGCACTATTTTTGTATCCCTAGCTGTCGGTACAGTGACTGCCCCATAGCAGACTCTCAATAAATGCTTGTTGATATGAATTTGATGTCAGGCAAAGGAGGCAGAATTTTGCTTTGTAAATGATATTTTTTGAGCAGAGGAATGCTCAAAATCAGGACCTCTGGATGTGGGGCCAGTGCTTTGACCCTTTTAAACTGCTACCTCTTTTAGAATATTGGGATATGAATGGAATGACCTTTTCTTCCAGTCCATACAAAAACTGATAGGTAGCCCTCATCTTTTGGGTCCTCATCTCATCCCTGACCCAACTGGAAGACAAGGCCAAGGGGACTGCTTGGTGTCTCAGGGTAGCACTATTATTTGGGAAAGTGAAATAAGCAATACTTTGTGGGTAAAAACATAAGAGAACAAGGCTCTCATATCCTTTAGTTCCATGGTTTATAAATCCTGTAAGAGCTTTCACAGAAGGAATATCTGATTCCAGCATAAAAAATTCCAATTCCTATCCCTTCTAATTGTACTTTTAATAGAAGACCCTTTGATTTTGGGAGATAGAATCATGTGAAAATGGGACTGTCAACCTGAGCTGTTTAAATACATGGTTAAACTTTATAAATATATCATCAGAGGGATGCAGCCCCTCTGCCTACAGGGCATTCCATAAATAGGAATGATATTGAAAAATCCAGAGCTCTGAAACTCAAATCAGGTGACTTGATTCAATGTCCTCTCCCTGTCCCTGGGTGAGACAGAAGCCTGTGGGTCATTAGGAAGCATGCTGTTAACCTGGCCTGAAGCTGTTGCAGAAGCAGCAGGCCCTGAATGATGGGGACCCACAATGAGTCATGATTGCTAAATCCACAAGGGAAGCCAGATTTCCTAGCAAGCCGAGTTTGCTTCTCTGCCAATTACAGGGAAGTTAGAATGGGGGTGGGAAGGAACAGTGGCATCGGGCCTGGCCGACAGACAATAAAAGTTGCCAGAGACCAGAATCCAAATGGATGTAGCTATGAGATGGTACCAAGGAGAGATGACTAAGCGGAAAAGGACAGATGGAAAGAGCAGAGTTACTTGTGTGAGAATCGCTCTGAAGTTGGATGGAAATTATTTTGGGTAGTCAGTGCTATGATGAGTTATTGAGTGACAGCCATTGAATATTTTGTAGATTGCTTCCTGTTCTTGTTTGACAGCTGAAAAACATAAAATTGAGGCCCAGATTAAATATCTGACTTGCTTAAACTTGTGCAGATAGTGAGTGGGTGAACTGGAACTTTAGGCCAGATTCTCAGAGGTTCTTCTGGGTACCATCTGTCTGATTCTGGGCAAGTCACTTAACCACTGGAAAACTCAGTTTCCTCTTGTACAGAGTAAGAGAGTTGAGAGCCTTAGGCTCTGGTCTATGTTTCTATGATCTTCCAGAAATGGTCATAGTGACTTATAAGGTCTGCTGTACAAGTCCAGATAGGATGCAGTGTGTATCTGCACAGGGAGGGCTCACATGGACTAGATCAGTGAGGAGGTGTTCACATTTCTCTGAAAGGGCACTGCTGCCCCGCAGGATCACCAGCAACAGCCATTTCCCACTTTGTGCCTCCCCTTCATAGGTTCTGGTTCTTTCCTGAGATTTATCTGAGGCTAAGGGTGGGCAGGCAGACACAGATTACACCTTCTGGTGGGGAACAGGAGAATGAAATTCAAGATAAGATGTGAAAGGTGAGTATTACCATCAGGTCAAGTCAGGAGCTCTTAATGTGGGCATTTTGGACACCCTTGATATTATTGACTAAACCATGCAGGTTGCCCTGAGTAATCTCAATAGGCAAAAGCTTAATATTTAATTGAGAAAATGGTGGTGGGGAAGTAGAAAAGGGTCAAAGATACAGGACTCTTTCCTCATTGGTGGGGATTAATTCCTCAAATTCCTGCACTTGTATAAGGATCAGGACTAGCTGGTAAGAGTGAGAGAGGAGAGATCCATGCTCTTCTAGCTTCCAGAGTTCAGAGAGATGTGTAAGTAATGCCAGCTTTTCTTTGGGGCTTGGGAAAGAGACTCTGGGAAGAAACTGACCCGTAGAACTTTGATCATGTCCTTATTCTCAATTTGCTGCCCTAGAGACTTTGGGGGGGGAGTTTCTCCTTGGAAGAGATCAGAGGCTCTTGGTGGAGCTGAGTTCTTTCGTTCCCAGTGGGAGAGCTCATGACTGTCCCTGTTGTTTAGTAGGCATTCTCTTATGTATACTTTTTCTGACTTCCGTTTTGCTGTTGACTTAGATAACTGTTTTTGTTGTTAGTGGTGCTATTTTTTTCTTTTTTATATTTGCTATGTGTTGTGGAGTAGACATTTGGTAGGAAGGAAGTCAAGTCTTGGTTGTCAGGCTTGAGACCCTCTTTCCCTACTAAGGAGTTTGTTATTGCACTTCAATTCTTCAGTCAGGTCCACCTCTTTATCAGCCCGTGGGTCGCTGCACATCAGTGCTGTCCATGTGGTCTCATTGGTAAAGACAGGGGCTTGCTTGGCCATCTCCTTCTCTAGAGAATTAAGGCAAACAGAGGTAAAGTGACTTATCCAGGGCCATGCAACTAGCAAATGTCTGAGGCTGCATTTGAACTCAAGTCTTCCTGACTCTGGGCCCAGTGCTCTATCCACCAAGTCACCCAGCTGCTTCCAATCAGGAATTTAGCTTGAACCTAAAATAATTTCCTCAAGACTTATAATATTTGGGAAAGAAGCTATAATTCTAGCCCAATACTCCCTCTTTCTGAGGAGAACTGGGTGGCTAGCATTTGGGCCCAATCTCCTCCTTCCCCTCGGCAAGAATTAAAGTCCTCCTTGAGTGGGGAAGAAAAGAATAGAAATATTTATTCTTGCCTCCCTGTGGACATCTGGATAGACCCATGTAGATTCATATAATCCATCCATTCCATAACCACTTACATATTTATGATACATGGGCAGATATGTACATATATATACATATATGTGGATATGCATGTGCCTATGTATCCCTAATGTCTGTCATTCCTGATAAGACTGTTTTTTTTTTTTTAAATCAAGAATCCTCAGATACTAGAGTCAAAAAGCCTTAGAGAGATAAACTACCATGATCCCTTCTTTGGGACATGCTGTATACTAATTCATTGTTTGGCTCAAAAAGCTGCAAGTATATAATGAAAGCAATTGGTATGACTCCCAAGATGCTGTTGCTATAGCATGGCACCCCCCAGATTCAGATCCAGTGGGCATCTCTTCCAGAGGAGAATGTAGAGGTGGCTAGTAAATCTTTAACTAGGCAAAGGAAGGGAATTAGTATGTGTGTATGGCACCAGTAGGTGTGCCAGGCATCGTATGGAGCATTTTTTAAACAAATATTATCTCCTCTGATCTTTATGGCATTGAGAGAGAGGTATAACAATGATGATGATGATTGATTTTACACTTGGGGAAATTGAGGCGAATGGGATTAAGTGGCTTTGTCAGGATTACATAGCAAATAAGTAGCTGAGGCCTGATTTGAACTCAGGTCTTCCTGACTCTAGGCACTCTCTCCACCAAGTCTCTCCAAAGCGCTCAGAGTACACTTTCAAGTGAATGTGCGCTAATAACTTTCTCTCACTGTCTTAAGTTGATACAGTGAACAAAGTCAAGCCCTGATCTGTATCAGCTGCCAATATCAGAGATGAAAAGGGTCACGCTGAAAATTTAACAGTTGCTTTTTGGCAATCTGCTCTCCCCTGAGAGGAAGGAAAGACAGAGGATTTTGGACCTGAATGCGAATTCTGCCTCCACTATTGGGAGCTGTGTCATCTTGAACAAGCTGCTTCATCTCTTAAAGCTTCAGTTTCCTCATCTGTAAAATGAAGGAGTTGAATTCGATCTCAATGGCCTCTGAGTCTGTGACCTGGTAGGCAAAAGGTAATGATTCATATAATATCAGAATCCAAAAATGCAAAAGAGAGTTGATGTTTCTCCTCAGTCCCCAGAGAAGTCCTGCCTAGGACTTTTCAAGAGAAAATCCAAGAGGTTTTCCCTTGCCTTCTCAAGGCCACCATACATGGTGCTGATGTTCTGTGTAAGGCTTGTAGGCAGCCATGAATACCAGGAACTCAAGGGTCATGACAAGAACCATTTGATTGAGATAATGTGTGTAAAGCACTTTGCAAAGCTTAAAAGTGCTATGTAATGCTACTATTATCTCTTGTGAGTGGGCAGTGGTTTAGCAGGAAGCTGAACCACAGTGCCATTGACAGAGGGACCGACTGAGGCCGTGGCCCTGCTGTAACATTGGCTTCTCTCACCCAGAATGACAACCTGAGTCATTGCAGACTGGAGCAGCTGGGACAGAAGTGGGAAAGGGGGCCTGTGAAAGGAGACCTACTGGATAGAGGGCAGGAGTTGGGTAAAAGCTATAGAAGACAAGACCATGGCAGGGGATGCTGGACCTGAGCACCAGATAAGGAGCTAAGCCTGGGACCCCAACCAGGAATATCTTGAAAGAAAATGTTATGTGGTTATACATTTTGCATTCATATTTCTGTAGTCCAGGGGTTTTCAAGAAGGATTTTTTGTTAAGCCACAGTCAGGGAAAGAAGCAAACATGTCAGGGCTTTTTACTCAAACTAATCCACCCCCTCAAACCACTGGCTCCCCAGTCAGCTGGTTCTCCCTCATGTGCTGGATTTCTAGCACTAAATATTTCTGGCACTTTCCTTCATGTTGAATGTCACTATCTTACATTATTTTAGTTTGTGTGTGCATGTCTTTTTAAGAGCTGAAGGTCTTAGAAACCTAACCCCTCCAGTAGTTGCATTGTCTATATCTCATATATGTAGAGCTGTTTACAGAGAATCAGCAAGGTGGTGCAGTAAATAGAGCTTTGTCCCAGGAGTCAGAAGACCTGAATTCAAATCAGAACTTGTACACTTACTAGCTGTGTGACTATGGGCAAGTCATCTAACCCCTACTGACCTCAATGTTCTCAACTGTAAAAGGAGGGTAATAACAGTATCTCTCTCCCAGGGCTGTTGTGGAGATCAAATGAGATAATGATTGGAAACTCTTAGTAGAGTGCCTAGGACAGAGTAAGTGCTCTATGCATGTTGGCCGTGATGACAACGATGATGATAATCTTCTTTTCCTTCTTCTCCTTCCTACCTTCCATCCTTTCTCTCTTTCTCTCTCTTTTTCTTCTTCTTTTTTGTCCCTCTCCCAAACTCTTAACACAGTCCCTAGCACATAACAGACAATTAATGAATGCTTGTTCCTCACCCCATTCAAACTTTTAAAAAGTTATCTAGAAGACAGCTGGTTTTTCATCTGAGAGTTGGGAGAGGTCTTAAGTACCATGAGGTTGCAAATTTTGAGCTTGAAGAGCCTTCCAAGGTCATCAGATCTATCCCCTAGTCCTCTTTCATTTTTATAAATGAAGGAAGTTGGGTGTAGGGTATAAAGTGACCTTTGCAATGTCAAGTAGTCTGGTAGGAGATCTAGAGTTTGAACCCTGGCCAAATTACTTTATGCCTGTCCCTTTCTACTCCATCTTACAAGAAGACACTGCATTCCATCTGTCCTTATTTTACAGACAGACAACAAGCCTCTCCAAAGGCCAAGTGATTTATGTGCTGTGTTGCATGAGCAGTAAATGTAACAGGCAGGATGAAAACTCAGGATCTTGAAACCCAGCTCCAATACAATTTCTATTACATTGCCACCCATCTCCTTATGTTATAGTTGAGGAAGCTGAGACATAAAATAGGGAAGGGTCTTGCTCTCTGTCACGTGCCAAGTCAGGGACCTAGACCCAGTCCTTCTGCCTCTTTTTCTGCCATGTTTACTAACAACTTGCCATTGAATTGGAGACATGGCATCGCACAGTCCCTTGCTCCTTCGCTTGGGTCTTGTTCTCTTGGTGGTTTCACAAGGATCTGACCCTCCATTATTGCCTGGCTAAGACCAATCACCACCATTTTGTTGTGCTAATCATTGAACTTCTCAAAGACAAGTATCTACTGGAGTATTGGTGCTGTTGTGCTTTGCTCTGGTGGCTGCCTCCTCAGAGTGATAATTAGGGGTCCTAGATTCAGGGCTGGAGGGGTCTGCCCAGGCCATTTGGTCTATACACTTTATTTTACAGATGAGGAAATGAGGCCGAGAGAAATGAAATGACTTGTCCAAGGTCACATGAGGAGTAATCCTGAATCAGGATTTGAATCCAATTTCTCTGCCTACAGAGCTGCCACCACCTCTGCCTCTACCCACTGTAAGCTCCTGAGGGCAGGGACTGTTTCATTTCTAACCTTTGTAGATCCAGTTCCTGGCACAGTGCCTGGCATAGAGTTGGCATTGAGTGAATGCTTATTCATTGGTTCCTGCAAATGTGTGGAAGCTTGAGTCCATGAACAAAATGTCATTTGAAACAGTGTAGCTTATTCTGAGAAAATTCTGGAGTCAGTGCCTTGTGGAGGGACCTTGGCAATGCTCACCTTTCTGTCTTCTCAATGGATAATTCAGAGTGATGCCTTTCCTTGCAGTCTGAAGTCATGGGAATGGAGAGCACAAGAGAGCTAAGTCCGCATCAAGGCCAGGGCTGCTCAAGTCAGATGAGGGAAGGAGGAAAAGAAGGATCACACCTTGGAGCCTGTGTCCTGCATGTCTCTGGCCATGGATGTGGTTTGTTGCACTAGAAGGTCAGGGTCCTTGCTCCATGTCACGGACTTGCTACTTCTCTCTCATTGCTGGGTCCTGGTAGCTCTGCAGCCCAGCTGGTAGAGGGCAGGAAGGAAGGGTGGATCGTCCTGGATTTCCTGTCTTGCTGTGAGTCACTGATATAGAAAGTGCTTTTTCTTCCTTCCTTTCATCCCCTTTCTTTTCTTTTTCTTTTTTTTCTGTTTGGTCTTTAGCTGGCTGCTATCAGAATGGGAGAAATGTGGCTAGAGAAGTCAGAGGAGAACAATAGTCAAACTTTATGACCCTGCTGTTACTACTGGGAACGATAAGCGTGGTTCATGGCTCCTGTGAAGGGGAACCCATCTGGGTCAGAAGAAAAGTTCAGCAGGGTTCCCCATGTCTACTTCCACTCATATCTGTACTAACTGTGAACAACAGGGTAGTGATGCACTATGGGGGAATGCAAGGAATACTGGAAAGTCAAGCTGAAGATCTGACTGAGCAGCATGACCTCAGCATTTAGCACAGTGCCCAATACACAGATTGTGTTTAATACACCCTGACTGACCAGCTGACTGGCTCTCTAGGCAAGCTATAAAATCACTCTGAGCCTCAGATATCTAGAGCTACCTTGGGAGTAAAAAATAAACTTCAGAAGTACAAGGATGGATGCTGATTTATCTGAAAAAGACCTGGGGGTTTTAATGGATTGCAAGCTCATCAGATAACCATGGGTACATAGCAGTTATAGAATTGGGTGATAAGCCAGTTTAAAAGACTCAAATAGAGATCATATGATCATAGATTTAGAGGTGGAAAGGACCTCAAAAAGTTATGTAGCCCAAGACCCCCATTTCTCTGAGGAGAAGGAGGATGAAGGTTTATATGACTTTCTCAATGTCCCATAGGTGGTAAGTGGAATCAGTGGGATATGGAATCAGAGGGCCCTCTAATTCCAAGCCTAGAGTTCTTTCTGCTCTACCAAAAGTCTGCTGAAAGGAGTTTATGGCCCACAGAGGAGGAGAGAGAAGGGAGTAAGCAGTTATATAGTGCCTATTATATGCAAGGCCCACAAGCACTTTCCTAAGATTTCCTCATTTCATCCTTCCAACAATCCTGTGATGTAGGTGCTATTAATATTCCCATTTTTCAGTTGAGGAAACAGAGGCAAATTGAGGTTAAGTGACTTGCCCAGGGTCACACAGCTAGTAAGTGTCTGAGACTGGATTTGGACTTAGGTCTTTTTGTATCCAGCCCCAGCGCTCTATCCACTGAGCCATCCAGCTGTCTCTGTTTCACAAGGGAATGTTCTTAAAGAGAAAGAAGTCCCACATACATGTGTGAAATGAAGTAAAAGGTACAACCTTATCATGGAAATAACAGTAGAACTAAAGGATTAGAAGAAATCTTAGAAGTCAAGAAGTCCAGTCTTTTGAGAAAAAGTTTAATTTCATATTCTATGAATAAAGCTTGAAATGGAGTATTTGAAAACTGATTAGCCACCAGGAATTGTCCTTCTCATCAGGAGCTCATGGGTTTTAGCATGAGAATGGAACTGAGAAATCATCTGGTCCAATGTCCTCATTTTATAAATGAGGAAACTCATTTGTAATCAGGAACATTAAGTGATTGGCTAAAGGGGGCCAGAGCTGAGATCTGAACCTGGGTTCTTCAGTTCCTAGTCTAGCAGCATTTTTTCCAGTGTCCCTCAGTGCCATGGCAAGATCGTTGGAGTCCTGTTTGGGCCACCTAGATTCTGGTCCTACCTCTTCTAGTAAGTGGATATGTGATCTTGGACAGCTCCCTCAGGCTCTCCAGGCCCCATTTCAGAATCTGCTGGGTGGAAATCATACTTCAGAGCAGCTCTCCTGGGGATGACATCAAAATCCAATGCCATAATGTATCTATGGAGGCTTTGCCAAGTCAAAGATGACTGATAAACACTCTTAGGATCACTAGCTCACTGTCGCCTAATGGAGGCGAAGGGGAGGGGCAGGCCATGAAAGAAAAGATGAAAAACAAATAGCTCAAACAGCTTGGCCAATGGAGAACATCGGATAATTGCTGCATCCCGGACCCCTGAAAGGAGTCACTTGTTCTGACTCCTTGGAAATGACGGCAGAATGGAGATGGAATCACTCTGTCTTGTTCCTTTAATTTTTCTTCATCACTGATACATCTTAGTAAATGGGGACTTGATTCGAGGGCCCTTCTGTGGAAACTGATGGGGATTCAGCTGTGAGAGACAAAAGCCCCTGATGGATGCTTGGCAGCCATCACCCTGTGCAGGGGGCTGAGGGCACATGGTGGCACGGCCTGAAATCTCTGCTCACAAGTTTGCAACTGTTAGAAAAGAGAAACTAATTGGAAAATAGCAAATGTGACAGAATGCAAAGCTTTCGCATTATTCTCATGGTCAGACTTTCTTCAAATCTTTCTCATGATCAAAATGGTTTTCTCATGTTTAGACCTGTTTTCTCATGTATTCAATTCAACAAACCTATTTTAGTCACTGGTGGTTTTGATCAGTCACTCAGTCTTGTTTGACTCTTCATGATTCCATGGACCACAACACGCTGTCCATGGGGTTTTCTTGGCAAGAATTTTAGAGTGTTTTGCCATTTCCTCCTTCATGGATTAAGACAAACAGAAGTTAAATGACTTCCCTAGGGTCATACAGCTGCTAAGTATCTAACGCCAGATTTTAATTCGGGTATTTCGGACTCGAGACCATATTCATTGAGCCACATTGGTCACTGAATGTGGGTCTTAATCCTAACGCTGGATCTACTTGCTACTTGTGTATAGATCTGAGTAAGCCAACTCTCTGAACCTTATTCTTCACTCTCCCCTATTGAAGAAGCTAGGTCATGCCATGTCTAGAGAGCTGGGGCTGGATTCAGAAAGACCCAAAACACCTTCCTCTCAGGGTTGCTGTGAAGACCAAATGAAATATTTGTAAAGTGCTTAACACAGTGCCTAGCATACAGTAGTTTCCATATAAATGCTCATTTCCTGCTTCTTTCCCTTCCTCATCTGTAAAACGAGGAGATCGCATTAGATAACAATGAAGCGACTTCCAGTCTTGGATCTATGATTTGACAATTCTGTACCTGCTGACACTTTTAGGCATGAAGGAGAGAATAACAACTAAGATCTTTGCTTTCTTTGGCTTAGTTTCAGTCTTCCTTTGTGATAAAACATATACTCAATATGCAAGGCAATCTAAAGAGAGATGGAACACTGACAACTGGTTATATTGACTATTGAGGTATGTTCAATTTAATTCAATTCAATAGGTATCTATTAAACTCCTCCTATATGCTAGGAACCATGGAACCAGTTGGAGGCTCAAAGATCAAATGAAGCAATCCTTGCCCTCATGAAATTTACAGTCTTTTACATCATGCACTGAAAATGAAAAAAAGCTCTTTCATAGTGGAGAGAGTATTGGACTTGGAATCAGGAAGAGTTGGATTCAAATTTTGCCTTCTATCCTTACCAGCTGTATGTTCTTGAGTAAGTTATTTAAGTGAAGTCAATACAATTGATTAAGCCCCTACTCTGTACTGAACACTGGGGATACCAGGAAAGGTAAAAGCAGATCCCAAAGTCAAAGTAGCTTATAGGGACACAATGTACAAACAATCCTCTACAAACAAGATGGAAACAGGAAGAGCTGGAGATAGTGAACAGAGGGCAGGTGCTGTCATGAAGGGGACTCCGAAGGTCTTCTTGTAGGAGGTGGGATCTTAGCTGTGACTTGAGGGAAGCCAGGGAAGCCAGAAGGCAGGGATGAGGAGAGGGAACATTCCATGCCTGGGGGCAACTGAGCTGGGACATGAAATGTTATGTTCAAGGAAAAGCAAGGGGGTCAGTGTTATTGAATGGGTATTTGGGAGTGAGGGAGGGATTAAAGTATAGGAAGATTGAAAGGGCGGGAGATAATGTAATGTAATGGGATATAAGGTCTTCCCTGGAGCCCATTAAGGGAAGCTTGCTTAGGGGAAGCTTGATTGCTAGAAGGGTTTCATACCTTTTAGTAGTTAGGCACTGAAGCACATGGGTTGTGATGCCTTCTGGCTCTCTATATACTCTGAGGTGAGGTTTTACTTTGGGTTCACTCATTGGAAGAGTGTTCATGTGATTTGGCCAGATGAATCTCTGCATAGTTGTTAAGGAGCCCCTGGCCTTGAAAATCCAGATGTTGGTGCTTCTCTCTCTGGTAACTATGCATGTATGTAATGGTCAGACAGTTGGATCTGTCTGTTGATCTGTGATGTATGTGTTGCTTATGTCCAGACAGAAGCTCTGTCTGTTGGTCTTTATGCTATTTTCTCTGTTTGTAATTACTGCTTGTAATTTGTTTGTATTTTCTCTGAAGTTCAAGGTGTTGACTCTTCCCCTGAACTAAGTGGATGACATATATGTTTAGTGATTATTGATCCCTTAAAAGTTGCTTTTCTTTAAGAAAAGCATATCCAAGAACCTGTGCAAGCAAGTCATCCTGGGTATGCCAGAGGGGTTGCCTTTACATCACAGTGTGAAAGGCTGTGGATGGCCAACAGAGAATTTTATATTGGATTCTGGAGGTCCTAGAGAGCCACTGGAATTTATTGAGTATCAGGGTGATATAGTCATAGCATAGATACCTTTAGGAAGGTCATCTTAACAGCTGAATCAGAGATGGACTGCAATGAGTAGAGAGCTGGGGCAGGGAGCCCACCCAACAGCCCAAGTTTAAGGTGATAAAGGTTTCCAGCAGTATGGTAGCAATGTCAGAGGAGAGAAGGATTAATATCAGAGACATGTTAATAAGGTAGAATCCCAAAGAGCCAGCAACTGATTGCATACAAGAGGTGAGAGTGAGAAGTCAAGGATGACACCTAGCTTGGGTGATTGGGAGGATAGATGTATCTTCAACAGAACAAACTAGTGAAATTAGGGAGAGAGAATGGGTGGGGGATGTGGGGAAAATACATCTGGTTTTAGATCTATTGAGTTTAAAATGTCTATGGGACATCTAGTTCAAGATTTTTTTTAAATTAAATTATTTGTTTTCAGTGTTCTGCAATCACTTCCATATAGCTTAGACTTTTTTCCCTTCCCTCCCCCTATTAAATATATTTTCACCTTAGTCATTTTGCATAGAAGAATTAAAATGAATGGGAGACATCATAAAACAAAACAAAATGTAACAGAAAATGATTCTGTGATAAAATTCCTCATTCTGTGATAAAATTCCATAGTTGCTTCTCTGGATGTGGAAGGCATTTTACCTCAAGAGCCCATTGGGAATTTTTTTAAATCCTTGCATTGCAATGAAGTACTAAGTCTACCAGAAAAATTTCTCACACATTGTGGTTGTTGCTGTGTACAAAGTTCTGGTTCTGCTCCTTTCACTCAGCATCAGTTCATATAAGTCTTCCCAGGCTTCTCTGAAGTCTTCCCATTCATCATTTTTTTTATAGCACAATAGTATTCCATTGCATTCATATAACACAATTTATTCAGTCATTTCCCAATTGATGAACATACCTTTGATTTCCAGTTTTTGGCCATCACAAAGAGAGTTACTATAAATATTTTTGTACATGTGGGACTCTTTCCTATTTTTATGATTTCTTTGGGATACAATCCTAGAAGTGATATAGCTGGGTCAAAAGCTATGCACATTTTTGTAGCCTTTGGGTATAGTTCCAAATTCCTCTCCAGAATGGTTGGATCAGCTCACTGTTCCACCAATAATGAATTAGTATTCCAACTCTCCCACATCTCCAACATTTATCATCTTCCTGTTTTGTCATGTTAGCCAATCTCATAGGTATGATGTGGTACCTCAGAGTTGTTTTGATTTGCATGTCTCTAATCAATAGTGATTTAGAGCATTTTTTCATATGACTATAGATACCTTTAATTTCTTCCTCTGAAAACTGTCTGTTCATATCCTTTGACCATTTATCAATTGGGGATGACTTGTAATCTTGTAAATTTGACTCAGTTCTCTATATATTTTAGAAATGAGGCCTTTATCATGGACACTAGCTGCAAAAATTCTTTCCCAGTTTTCCATTTCCTTTATTGTCTTGGTTGCATTGGGTTTGTTTGTACAAAAACTTTTCAATTTAATGTAATGAAAATTATCCATTTTGTACTTCATTATGTTTTCTCTCTTGTTTAATCAAAAACTTCTCTGTTCTCCATAAATCTGATAAATATACTATTCCTTGCTCCCCTAATTTGTTTACAATATCAATCTCTATACCTAGGTAATGTACCCATTTGGACTTTATTCTTGTGTACAGTGTCAGGCATTGGTCTATGCCCAGTTTCCACCACATGTTATCCAGTTTTCCCAGCAATTTTTGTCGAACAATGAGTTCTTATCCCAGAAGCTGGGGTCCTTAGGTATATCAAGCTATATTTGTTGACTATACTCATTGCTATATTCACTGACTACTGTGCCTTGAGTACCTAACATATTCCATTGGTCTATGCCTCTTTTTTTTATCCAGTACCAAGTGGTTTTGATAATTGCTGCTTTATAATACAGTTTGAGATCTGGTAGGGCTAGGTCACTTCTCTAGAATTTCTTTCCATTAGTTCCCTAGATATTCTGGCCCTTTTGTTCTTCCAGATGAATTTTGATATTTTTTCTGGCTCTAGAAAATAATTATCTGATAGTTTCATTGGTGTGGCACTGAATAAGTAAATTAATTTAGGTAGAATTGTCATTTTTATTATATTGACTCAGCCTACCCACAAGCAACACTTACTTGGATCTGACTTCATTTGTGTGAAAAGTGTTTTTGTAATTGTGTTCCAATAGTCCCTGGGTTGGTTTTGACAGATAGACTCCCAAGTATTTTATAGTGTCTACCTGATCTTTAAATGAGATTTCTCTTTCTATCTCTTGCTATTGGGCTTTGTTAGTAATATATAGAAATTCAGATGATTTGTGCAGATTTATTTAGTAACCTGCAACTTTGCCAAGGTTGTTTATCATTTCAAGTAGTTTTTTTGATTCTCTGGGATTTTCTAAGTATATCATCATATCATCTGCAAAGGGTGATGATAACTTAGTTTCTTCTTTGCCTATTCTAATTCCTTCAATATCTTTTTCTTCTCTTATTGCTACAGCTAACTTTTCTAGCACCATATTGAATAATAGTGGTGACAGTGGAAATCCTTGTTTCACTCCTGATATTATTGGAAATGCATCTAGCTTATTCCCATTGCATATAATGCTTGCTGAAGGTTTTAGGTAGATACTGCTTATTATTTTATGGAAAGTTCTATTTATTCCTATACTCTCCTGTGTTTCAATAGGAATGGATGTTGTAGTTTGTTAAAAGGTTTTTCTGCATCTATTGAGATAATTATGAGGTTTCTGTTAGTTTTATTGTTGATATGATCAATAATGCTAATAGTTTTCCTAATATTCAACCAGCCCTGCATTCCTGGTATAAATTCTACCTGGTCATAATGTGTTACTCTTGTGATAAGTTGCTTTTTGCTAAAAATCTTACTTAAAATTTTGCATCTATATTCATTAGAGATATTGGTCTATAATTTTCTTTCTCTGTTTTGGCTCTTCCTGGTTTAAATATTGGAACCATATTTGTATCATAAAAAGAATTTGAGAGGACTCCTCCAATTTTCCTAAATTATAGAGTATTGGAATTAACAGTTCTTCAAATGTTTGATAGAATTCACTTTTAAATCCACTTGGTCCTGGAGACTTTTTCCTAGGGAGATCATTGATGACTTGTTCAATTTCTTTTTCTGAGATGGGGTTATTTAAGTATTCAACTTCCTTTTCTGTTAATCTAGCAATTTATATTATTGAAAATAATCATCTATCTCTTTCAGATTGTGGAATTTATGGGCATACACTTGGGCAAACTAATTTCTAAATTATTGTTTTAATTTCCTCCTCATTGGAGGTGAGTTCACCCTTTTCATTTTTGATATTGGCAATTTGGTTTTCTTCTTTTAAAAATCAAATTGACCAAAGGTTTATCAATTGTATTGTTTTTTTCATAAAACCAAGTCTTAGTTTTATTTATTAGTTCAATAGTTTTCTTAATTTCAATTTTATTAATCCCTCCTTTGGTTTTTAGTATTTTTAATTTGGTATTTACTTGAGGATTTTCAATTTGTTATCCCATAAGATTTGGTGGGTTCATTATTGTCATTCTCTTGAATGAAGTTGGTGGTTGTTTCTATGATTTCTGTTCAGTTCACTCATTCTGTAGGATTAAATTATTTAGTTTCCAATTAATTTTTGGTCTATCTTTCCATGGCCTTTTATTACATATAATTTTTATTGCATTACGATCTGAGAAGGATGCATTCACTATCTTTGCCTTTCTGCACTGGATTATGAGGATTTTGTGTCTTAGTATATGGTCAGTTCTTGCATATGTGCCATGTATATCTGAGAAAAATATATAACCTTTCTATCCTCATTCAGTTTTCTCCAGAGATCTATCACATCTACCTTATCCAGAGTTTTATTCACTTCCTTAACTTCTTTCTTGTTTATTTTGAGTTTAGATTTATCAAGTGCAGAGACGGGGAGGCTGAGGTCCCCCACTAGTATAGTTTTGCTGTCTATTTCTTCCTGTAACTCCTTTAACTTCTCCTCCAAGAATTTGGAAGCTGTACTACTTGGAGCATATATGCTTAGTAATGATATTGCTTCATTGTCTATGGTGACTTTTAGCAGAATATAGTGTCCTTCCTTATCTCTTTTGACTAGATCTATTTCTGCTTTTTCTTTGTCTGAGATTAGGATTGCTAACCCTGCTTTTTTTTTTCTTTTTACATCAGATGAAGCACAATATATTCTGCTCCAACCTTTTCCCTTTTCCCTATGCGTATCCCCTCATTTGAAATGTGTTTCTTGTAAACAACATATTGTTGGATTATGGTTTTTAGTCCATCCTGCTATCCATCTCCATTTTATGGGAGAGTTCATTCCATTCACATTTACAGTTATGATTACTATTTGTGTCTTTCCCTTCATCCTCTTTTCCCCCCATTTGTGCTTTTCATTCTCCCTTCTCCTTTCCATTCTACAATAGAGCTTTAATTTTTGACCACTGCCTCCCTCAGTCTTCCCTTCCTTCTTTCAACTCCCTTCCTTTTCCTCCCTTTTATCCTTACTACTTCTTCCTTCCCTTTTAGCCTCCCCTCCCTCTTCTTTCCCCCTTCCTCTCCTACTGCCTATAGAATTAGTTAGATTTCTATACTTAACTGAGTTTGTTGTTCCCTCCTTGAACCAAGTCAGATGAGAGTAAATATCAAACAATGCTCATCTCCCTCCTTTCTTTCTCTCTACTGCAGTATAATATTGTGACTCTTCCTGTGATGTAATTTATGATTTTCTGCCTCCTCCTTTTTACATCTCCTGTTACAATTCCTTTGCACCCTTAATCACATTTTTATCATCACATTTACTTTATATCTGCTTCCTCTATCTATGTGTATCCCTTTTATATATCATGATAAATATACAATTCTCAAGATTAACAAGTATTATCTTGCCTTTTAGGGATGCAAACAGTATGCTCATATTGAATAGCAAGTTTTTGTCCCCTGTTTTACTTTTTTATGCTTTTCTTGAGACTTGTGTTTGAAAATCAAATTTTCTATTGAGCTCTGACCTTTTCATCAGGAAGGTCTGGAAATCCCTTATGTCATTGAATGTTTATCTCCTTGTCTGAAATATTATGCTCAACTTTGCTGAGTAATTGACCCTTGGTTGTTGTTCCAGCTCCTTTGCCTTATGGAATATCATATTCCCATTCCTTCTATCTTTTAATGTAGAAGCTGCAAGGCCCTGTGTGATCCTGACTGTATCTCCTCGATATTTGAATGGTTTCTCTCTTGCTGCCTGTAGTATTTTCTCCTTCACTTGATAGTTCTGGAATTTGGCAATGATATTCCTTGGTGTTTTTAATTTGGGATCCCTTTTGAGAGGTGAACAGTGGATTCTTTCAGTGATTCTTTTGCCCTGTGGATCTAGGACTTCTGGGCAGTTCTCCTTGGAAGATATTATCCAGGCTCTTTTTTTCATCATGGCTTTCTGGTAGACCAATAATTCTTAGATTTTTCTCTCTATTTTCCAGGTCAGTTGTTTTTCCAATTAGATATTTTACATTTTCTTCTATCTTTTCATTCTTTAGATTCTGTTTGATTGATTCTTGATGTCTCATAGAGCCATTAGCTTCTACTTGTCCAATGCTAATTTTTATCAAATTGTTTTCTTCGGTTAACTTTTGTATCTCCTTTTTCATCTGTACAATTGTTTCTTTAAGGAGTTATTTTCTTCAGTTAGTTTTTGTACTTCCTTTTCCATTTATCCAATTTTCCCAGTTAGATTTTGTGCTTCCTTTTTCATTTGTCCAATTTTCCTTTTAGATTCTTCTGTGATTTCTTTTTTCATATTTTAAAAATCATTGGCCAGCTTTTCTTCTATTTATATAATTTGGCTTTTAAAATCTTTCTTTAGCTCTTCCAAGAATGCTCTTTGTCCTTGTGACCAGTTCATATTCCCTTCTGAAGTTTCAGATGGGAGTACAGTCTCAATGCTGACCTCTTTGGTATTCCTGTTTTGGTCCTTATTCCCACAGAAAGATTTGATGGCCTTTTCTTTTTTGATTTGCTTCTTACTTATGATGATCACCCTTTTCCTGGCTTTTAAAGTAGATCTCTGCTTCTAGGGCACAAGGGGCTCTGTCCCACAGTTCTTGTGCCTTGAACTTGAGGCTTTGTGTGTTATGACCTCTGATTCTTTCAGCTAGAAGGCAAAATACTGCAGCTTACCTGGTACTGAGTTAGCTGGTATGAGAAAGTAGAGGTGAAGTGAATTCTTTCTGAGTTTCCCTGGAGTTGCTCTGGAGCTAGATGTGTGAAGTATGGGGCAGGGTTGTTCTGACTACGGCAGGTCTCCTCTGCTGAGCTAAAGCATAGGCAAGCTTTGCGGTTGGTGATCCCATCTGTGTTAGTGTCTTCCTGATTCCCCTGCACACCTGGTGTCCTGCTGTTAGTGCTTGTGGGCTTCACCTTTCTGTGGCTCAGGATCTCCTCCTGATTTGCTGAGGTGGGGCTATCTGGGACAGCTCCAGTCCTGCACTGGTCCCCTTCAGCCACAGCTAGAGGGACTCTCCTTAGCAATTTTCCTAGCCTCACATGCTAAGAGACTGTCTGCCCCTTCGACTGATCTCACTGTTCCAGAATTTTTCTGGGGAAATATTTTACGGGTCTTTCAAGGTCATCAAGGGGAGGGGGAGAGCATTTACCTATCACTTTGCCATCTTGGCTCCCAGAAGTTCAAGTAGGTGACTTACAAACCTTTACTCTGCGGCCTGGCAGTCTCAGGAGTAGCCACTGCAGCTACCTGGGGCTCTGTCATTCTCACTCACTCTGTTGGGCTGGACTCTAGCCTTGGGTTGGTACCTCTGAGATCCTGCAGTATGGCTGCTGCCTCAAACCACCCGGGGTTTCCTGCTCAGCCCTGCCACAGTGGGGCCTGTGCACTGTGTGCTTCTCCAGCCCTGTGCAACAGATCCTTCCTGTCGACCTTCCAGTCTGTCTTGGGGTCTGAATCTGCCCTGTCTCCTATTGGATTCTGCCTCTCCAAAATCCAGTCATATTCTATTTTTAGAAACATCTTAAGGAGTTTGTCTAAGAGATTAGATGAGTAGTTGCTCTCCACTATCTTGGCTCCACCTAGTTCAAGATATTTAATAGACAAGATTAGACATCCCTCTGGTCCTTAGTTTTCTCATATAGAAAATGGGAAGACTGGTCTTGATGACTTCCAAGATCCCTTCCAGCCCTAAATCTATGATCCTCTATGCTGAGATATGTAAATATTAATGTGATTTGGCAGGTTGTACTAATAATAGAAGACACTGAAATAATGCTAAATGATATCTATCTATCTATCTACTTCTAACATCTTTCTACATCTCTGTCTATTATCTATCTATCATCTCTCTAACTCTACCCACTTCTATCTATCATCTATCTCATCTATTTACCTCTATCTATCATCTCTCTATCTACCTCTCTCTATCTGTCTACCTAGCTACCTATCTATCTCTACCTCTATCTATCCATCCATATTTATTACTAGGGATAGGTATATGGAATGGACTGTATAGTTGCCAATTAATTGATGTATTCACTCACAAATAAAACTGGAGTCAGCCTAATTCAATTCAATAAATATTTATTAAACCTTTATTATACTACAGGTGTCTGACACCATGGAATGCTGGGGACACAAAGATGATAAAACAAAAGTTTCTGTCTTTGAGGTACTTAACATTTCATAGAGGAGAAAACATGAATGGTGATAAAACATTGATTAAATGTTTCAGGATGTCAGTGCAAAAGCAAGACAACCTGTCTTCTATTTTCATAAAGGTAGACGATATATAGAGATGAGTGGTGGCCGGGAAGTAGTGTGTTTCTATCTGAGAAACACTAGGATGGTGAAGGGAGCCAGAATGGTCCATTACTTCAATTTTTTCAGAAGCAATGACAGTATTGATGCGATGACAATCAATTTGATTATGACTAAAGTGCTAGGTAGAAAAGGATGTATGTGTGCAGAGTTGGGCTAACTTCAGAAGCTGTTGGGCTTCACAGCATCCTTGAGAAATATTTCAGTAAGCCCTCCTTAGGGCAGGGAATGGGGAGATAAAGAGGGCTATTAGCAATCATTTACTCCTTAAGGTCATTGTGCAAGTCACCTCTCAGAGTCCTAGTTTTATCATCTATCCAATGATGGAGTTGGATAGGTGACCTCCAATTTATCTAAGAAGCACTGGGAGCCCCATATCATACAACTAATTATTCCCCTTTCCTTAATCCCATTCCTGCTGATAATCCTTTAAGGTGAAAATAAGAATCTTTTCTTTTTATTAGCATAGGGTATTCTACTGACCTTATCAGTGTCCTGGAGATTGGAGGGGAAATACATGTGCACATAAAAGGGATTGGTGGAGTTGCCAAGGATACTGGACTCCACAGATGGGTTGAGAAATGAGAAGAGAACTCCCCAATCCCAGAATCCTAGAGTGATGCAGACATGGGCTTCTTCTGCCTGGAATACTGCCTTCTTTCTATCTAGACAAGCAAGTCCTTTACACTACACCTTGGAAATGAGAAATTGATGGGGGGTACAGACAGTGAGCTAGGTAAATATGTGACATTCTTTCCTACAATTTTGGAAGCTCCAAAAATGTTGGATTCCTGACTCTATTTGCACAGTGAAACAATAAACAGTGTTTTTGCCAAGTGAATACTCAAAGGCCAACTTGAATAGTTGAAACAGACCATAAATCTTTAAATAATAAAGGACTTTTATTGTGTTTGCCAGTGGTATCTAATTGCATTCCAGCTTTATCTATGTCAGGCATAGTATCAAGGCATTTAGCTCTGAAACAGACCCTAGAGACAAATGCATTCTAACCCCTTCAATTTTTTAGATGAGAATAGAGGGGAATAACTTGCCCAGAGTCACACAGATAGCAGCTAGAAAGTTCAGGCTTTGAAGCCAAATTCTGAGCCAAATTCTATTATGACATAGTAGGGTAATACCTAAATTGGTAGGTAGAGGACCTGGATTCAAATCTAGACTTGGCTTCTGGCTACCTTTGTGACCTAAGACAACAGACTTCTAAAACAAGAGAACTGGCCTAGAAGATGCTGAAGGCCTCATCTAGTTCTTCTTGGTCTTCATATCCAGTGTTCCAACCATTCTACTCACTTGCCTCTTTCCAACTCGAATGGAATTTGTTGCTGGTGGTAGGTTGGTTAGGAATTTATACTCTTTGAAAACATTGAGCACATGGCCCTTCACATTCCAGTTACAGGGGATTGGGGATTCTAATTTCCACACATGACTCTTCAGTGTGTAAACAAATAGTTAATGAAAGTGCTCAAAGGGTATTAGGAAGCTGGCAAGGTTTTTATTTTATTTTATTTTCTATTTGAAAAGAAGGGTAGTGAAATGGAACTTACTGATCCGGGAGTCAAAAGACTTAAGACTTTGGCTTGCTGTTAATTACCTATGTGGTAAGTCACTTAACAGCCCTGTGCTGGACTGGATCATTTTTAAGGTTTCTTTCCGCTACTAATCTATGAAACCCTGGTTGAAGTCACAGGATGTGGGCCAGAAATTCTGATGTTTCTGCTTATTCCTAGTGTGATTTTTGGAAAGTAATTTAACCTTTTTCAGACTCAGTTTCTCCATCAGTAAAATGAAAGAGTTGGATGAGATGGCTGCCAAGATCCTTATAGTGGTGATTATAGGATCCTATTTTGTTGCTAATCAATTTATTCCTAGAAGAGAATGTACTGTCATGTTTGTTTGCAGGTATTTTGATTATTTAATAGACCATAATCCTCTCCCATCCTCTACACAAAATGTAGCTTTTGATTCTAAGGACCATCTACTTGGGACCCTGACATGTTGATAATAGACCTGAGTAGATCAGGGGACATATTTGCATTTTAATCTAGAATTTATTACCTATTTATTACCTTCAGCAAGTCATGATTTTTTATTGGTAAAAATGGGGATGATACATGAGCTTTTCATGTAATAAGATTGTCATGAAGAAACTTTTGTAAATCTTTAGGTGCTACAAAAGTGCAAGATAGGAGTCTTGGGTCAAGTCACCCTCTCAGGCTGTTTCCTCCTCTGCCTGCATTATCTCTAAGATGGCTTCCAGCTCTAATACCTATGACCACAGCCAGCTATGATATTGAATGAGTCAAGCAAAAGAAGTGGTAATGTCCAACATTGTCAAAATCAAGAAATGCTCAATGGTCTGAATGGACACACATATCCGTGATATCTGCCCCTAAATCAAAATGACAATCACATCTTAGAACTGATGAAGATTGCAACTGGAAGGAGCTGAGAAGTCATCTAGTCTAGATCCCCTATCATTATAGGGATGTTTTCTGTGGCATCTCTCACAGGTGTGTTTTAATTGTATTAAATTGTAATTTATATACTTAAATATTTATAAATATAAGTAAATAATATAAATTATATTATAATACCTGTATACAATATAAAAATGTACTTAATTCTAGATTGGCTAACCTTAATTTCCCAAAATAACTTAGAACAAGTTGCATAAAAAGGTAATTTTTTAATTAGATTTTTTTTTGCAAATTCTGTTTTTCCCAGGGTTTGCATGATTACATTACCTTATATTCTTACATTTCCTTATATTCTCTAATATAATGTCTTTAAAACTTGTGTGGAGAATGTTTTAAAGTTAGATTATCATAGATGAAAGCATCTTCAAGATAATTTAATCTAACAATTTCCTTGTACAGGGGAAGTGATAGATCTCTGAGAAAGAAGTAAATGACCCAAAGCCACATAATCACTAACTGAGCCTATGACTTTCAGGATTCTGTAATATGCCCACAGATATGACATGTCAGAAATGGAAGTTTCCATTTAGCCAGTCACTTTCCTTTAGAATAGCTTATGTTACCTAAAATTGTAACATTAGCCACCTATAATGTAATCTGTGCTTTATTTTTTTAATTGAAAACTTAACACCGCTAAATGCACATTTTGTGCTAGAAAAATGAGAATTTGATATGAAACCATGAGTATTTATTTCATGCCCCTTGTTTCAATGCCTTTTTTTCCCTTGCTTTTTTGGCATCACCTTTAAGATGTCACCCTCTTAATTAAAAACAGAAAATAAATCCCTTGTAACAAATGAGCATCTCCAAGGAAAACAAATCCACAGAGTGACCATATCTAAAAATGATTTTATTCTTTCAAACCTTGACTCCATCACCCCTCAGTGAGGAGTTGGGTAACGTACTTAATCACAGATTCCCCTGGAGTTCTGATTGGTTATTGATTTCTTCAGAGTTCTTGTCTTCCTTTCAATTGCTGCGCTCACTATGTTAGGTTTTCTCATGGTCCTGTTGTCCTCACTCAGCATCAGTTCCTACTTCCCCATACTGAAATCTCCTCTTTCATCATTTTTTTTTACTTAGCAATAATTTTCTGGTACATCCATATTATACTGTTTATTCAGCCATTCCCCAGGTGATGGACACACAGTTTCCATGTCTTTTCTTTTTCTTAAAAAATACTAATAATTTCCCTTTGGGGTCATGAAGTTTGTTTGAAATATTACTTTTTCTTCCCAAATATTATCCTGAAAATGTTCCTCAAGTTTTATGGGAGGTTTAGAAAGCTATTCTTACAGTTTTGCTACTTTAACAAATATCCATTGAAGTATAACTGGCTACTTGATATCAGCTAAGTCAATGAAGGAATGTACTGGTGGGGGCTTGTTGCATTCTCGAATCCTCAGGGTTAGCCCTAGAACACTGAGGGGAGAAGTAGCTAGCCGTGCCTTAGGGATTCATTCTCCTAGCACGTCACAATTGAGAGAGTGAACCTGGGAGTTAGTACTAATACTTTTGTTTTCACTCGGGTCCTAATTGATTTGGGCAATATTCATGTATGATTTCTTGGATCATAATTTTCAGGAGGTCCAGTGAATATTGAATTGTTTCTCCTTGATCTATTTTTCAGGTCAGTTGTCTTTTATAGTAGATACCTTACATTTTCTTGTTATTTTTTGATCTATTGTTCTCAAGTATCTTTTTTAAATATTTTATTTATTTTTTCAGCATTTTATTTATTTTATTCTGAACTTAAGAAATAAACCAAACATTTCCTTAATGTAGTAGAATAGGAACAAAAAGAAGATATCATATGAAACTGCAAATCTATTAGGTACAACTTGCTATTGCTTTTAAATATATAATAAAGTTATCGTGTAACTTTCTTTCCCCCTCTTTTATTTCTTCCCTCCCCTCACCACCACCCTAGAGATGGCTACCATAGATGCAAATATGTGTGTGTGTGTGTGGGGGGGGGGGAAGGTATGCATGTATGTAAAATCATTCCATACATCTATTTATCAGTTCTTCTTTTGGATGAAGATAGTGTCTTCTTTCCTAGGTCCTTTCGAGTTAATTTAAATATTTACAATAATAAAAATCACTTAGTCACTCAATGTTACTATTACCCTATACAACATTCTCTTGGTTCTATTCATTTTACTTCATTATTTCATGCAAGTCTATATTTTCTTAAGATCATCTGGCACATTGTTTCTTATAGTGAAGTAGTATTCCATCAAAATCATATACCACAACTTATTTAGTTATTCCCCAACTGATGGGCATCCCTGCAATTTCCAGTTCTTTGCCACCACAAAGGGAGTGGCTATAAATACTTTAGAAAACATAGGTTCTTTCCCTTTGTCCCTAATCATCTTTGGAAACAGATTTACTAGTAGTATTGCTGGGTGAAAAGGGATAGACAGTTGAATAACTCTTTGGGTATAATTCCAGGTCGATCTCCAAAATGGTGAATTAGTGTCCCAATGTTTCTAGTTGCTTTCCCCTTTAATCAATTTAGCCAATCTGATACATATAGAATGATGCCTCGAGGTTGTTTTATTTTGCATTTTTCTAATCCATAATTATTTATATGATTTGTTTTGATTGCTTCATTGGAAAACTACCTGTTCATATTTGTCAACTGGGAATTGGTTCATACTCTTAAAGATTGATAATTTTTTTTGAAAAGATCTTTATCTAAGAAATTGTGTATAAAATTTCTCCCCCCTAAATTTTCTGCTTTTTTTCTAATCTTGGCTACATTATTTTTATTTGTATGAACCCCTTTTAATTTAATGTAATCAAAATTATTAACTTTATTTTGTTGTTTATTCATAAATTATTTTCCTGTCCATAAGTTTGATAAGTTATATGTTCCAAGTTCTTAGGATTTTCTTGTACCCTCTTTGCTCATATCTAGGTCATGTTTCCATTTTGATCTTTTTTGACTTTGTTTTGCTTATTCATAAATTGTTCCCTTATCAACACATCTGATTGATAATATATTCTATGTTCTTCAATTTTTCTTGTAATATCTTTCTTTATATCTAGTCCATGTATCCATTCTGAATTTACTTTGGTAAATGTTATAAAGATATTGATCTGTTCTCAATTTCTGCCACGCTGTTTTCCAATTTCCTACCAATTTTTACCACATAATGAATTCTTATCGCCCAAACTTAAATCTTTCACTTGTCAAATACGTTACTAAAGTCATTTGCTGCTGTAAACTTTATGTCTGTGTTCCACTGATCTACTTTTCTACTTCTTTGAGAGTACCCAATAGCATTGACAATTACTGCCTTATAATATAGTTTAGGATCTGGTACTGCTAAATCTCCTTCCTCTGCATGTTTTTTTTTTTATTAGTTCTTTTGATATGCTTGACATTTTTTTCTTCTAAATGGATTTTGTTGTATTTTTGGGGTAACAATTTTTTTTTTGGTAATTTAGTTGGGATGGTATTGGTTACATAAATTAGTTTATGTAAAATTATAATTTTTATCATACTGACCCTCCTGCCCATGAATAATTAGTATTTCTCCAATTGTTTAACTATAATTTTATTTGTATAAAAAGTTTTTTAAATAATTTTTTTCATGTAGTTCCTGGGTTTGTTTTGGTAAGTGTACTCCGAAGTATTTTATATTGTCCAGAGTGATCTAAAATTTCTTGTGTTTCTCCTGTTAGTCACTGATTTCTGATTAATCTCTTCTAATTTTCAAGGGAGATATTATTTCAATCACTTTTACTACTTTATTTTTTAAGTTATTTATTTTACTTAAAATTCTTTTCTCAAGTTTTTTTTTTATTTTTAAAAATTTTGCCTCAATTCTTCTAAATAGTCATACCATCCTTGAAGAAAATTTCCCTTTCCTCCTATTTTTCTTTTCTTTCCTTTTTCTTTTGAGTCTCTGCTAGTCAGTGTGAACTACATGACTTTTTTTTTTGGTGTCTCTGGATCTATTATCATTTGTTGTTAATATAAATTTTAATGTGATTATATTTAAAATAGAATAGAATAGAAGACTAGGCTACGTGTGTAGTAGATAGAGTGCTGGGTTTGGAGTCAGGATCACTCATTTCCTGAGTTCAAATCTGTCCTCAGATATGTACTAGCATTGTGACCCTGGGCAAGTCACTTTACCCTGTTTGCCTCAGCTTCCTCATCTATAAAATGATCTGTAGAAGAAAATGGCAAACCACTATTGTATCCCTGCCAAGAAAATCTTAAATGGGGTCACCAAGAGTTGGACATGAGTGAACAATAGCCATAAAGTCTGCATCTTCTTGGGCTCACTCTTCTCTCCAGTTTTCGTCACTCAACTGGGGCTTTGTGTTAGCACCAGGTGTTACATACTGCTGAACTTTTAGGTGAGAGAGATGGTGGTGCTTGGTACTGACTTATGTCATCTCATTTCTTGTGCAGGCTGTCCTGAACCTCTTGGGATTAGTCACTTCTGGATCTTTGAAATTCGAGGCACTGTATCTTCAGGACTCTCTATGGCATTCAAGGACAAAATGATAGGGTCAAGGCCTTGGCCTGACATGTCGTGGTCTGAGTGCTGCTGTCCCCATATTCCCCACCGTTGCTCCTATTTTGTTCCTTAATGTACCCTCCCTTCCCCCCATGAATCCCTCCTCTTTAACTTCCTCAGGATACAGAACTTTCCAGGCCACACTTTTCCCTGACTGGTTTCTCCTCTCTTTAGAAGAGTTTGAGCTTGTTGGCTTATGCTGGAACTGGCTTTGCTGGTGGGGCCCTCTTTCCTAGTGCCTATGAACTTTCTGCTAACTTTTCGTTCAGTTTTGGGATAGAAAACATCATTTACTGGAATCTTCCACTTTATTTCTTGCTCATTATTCAGTCTGGTGTTATTAGGTTTTAGCTGGAGTAGGTGTTTGGGAGTTCAGTTGCCTGGTTCAGAGAACCAATCTGTCCTGAAGTCCCCCATAAGGGGTTTCCCAATTATCACATTAAGATCACACAGTTGCACTATCCGGAGCTTTCTTACCTTCAGTGTCCTCTATATTTACAATATCTAACTGTGTGCTAGAACAGATCACATGATAATGCTGAATCAACTCCGGTAATGACTTAAAATAAAGGGTTAAATTTCTTGCATTACAGATTTCATAATTCAGACAAAACAATACAAAGTTTATTTAAAAAAAAACATATCTAGAACAGTAATCTAGAACAGTCCTGGAGGACCATTCTGCCCCTGCTGTCTTTTCTTTTGATTGCTCAGATCCTTCCATAATCATTTAAAGGAAATTATCCATGCCAGCCACACTCAGTCCTTCATTCCTCTCTTAGCTCCTTCCTGGACCCCTCAGATATTTTTCCACTTCTCCCCCTTTTGTAGTTCTTTAACGTGCTGTCTTTTCTTATTAGGATATAAGCTCCCTGAGGATAAAACTTGCCCTATTTTCTGGTATTTGCATCCCAGCACTTAGGACAGGGTTTAGTCAATGCTGTTGACTTGACTGGCATCTGGAATTTCTTTGTAAAGTCCTGCTGATCCTTTTCTTGATGTTAAATGCTGAATATAGTTCAAGAATAAATTAAGGACAGGACATTTCAAAACCTCTTTTGGAGGGAAGCGATGCATTCGTTTTCCCACAACATTGCTTGAGTCATTGAGGTATGGGGAAGGGAAGTTTGTGTCTGCTGATAGGGAATAGTGTGTATGCATGAGTGAGTGTAATGATGGGGGGATAGGGAAGGGGAAGAGGGGGTGTGCTTATCACTGAGTCCCTGAATGCAGTCAGCAACCAGAATGTCTACACTCAGAGACCCAATGGAAACCCTAGTCAATTTTGGGGCAAGGGAATCTGATGTCAAAACCAAAACAAAGGGGGAAAAAAGTTTATTGATCCACTGGTTGGTTCCAGTCTATTGTCTGGGGCCTCTTGTTACTGCATTTTTTAAGGATACTCAGCAGTCTAAATGATGCCTTCTAGATAATAATTTTGTAGAAGACAAGGGAAGTATAAAATGAAAAACTTCATTTTGTTATGCACAGAAAATGCCAGTTTCTCAAGCCATTCCTTGTGCCCATCCTCCTCTTTTAAAAGTGTTGCTTTCTCATTCCTTCCTCCCTGTTTCAGATAATGTGGCAGCCATTTCTTCTGATCTTCTAATTATTTGTGTATGAAATAATTTTTAGGAGATGAAAACTTTTCAGTGAACTGCCCTCCACTACCTTCTCCTTCCTCTACCATGAAAAGATGGCTTTCAGAGCAGTTTATCAGTCCTGTTGAAGGTTATCTTTGTGTGTGTGTGTGTGTGTGTGTGTGTGTGCCCCTACCTTCTGCCATGCACTCCCTTCCCCCACATGCTCATGACCATTTCATCTCCTGTCTGTTTTTCTTTGAAGACAGAATTCCCCATGCCTGCAGTCTACTTCCTCCTCACTTCCTCCTGGACCATGTAGGAGCCCAGCCACCTTCTGAAGCATTATTCGAGGACCTCCTTCTAGGCAACACCATTCTTTTCCTCGTCTTGCTGATTAGTAAGAAGTGATCTATGTATCCTTTGTCTTTATATCTACATATTTCCCCTAAATTATTTTTGAACGCAAGGATGGTCTCATTTTTGTGTTTTCAGTGTGATGCATAAAAAAAATTGAGAGATAATTTCTGGAAAATTATTCTTTGTGGTTAGCAAATAATTAAGAAAAGGAGGAACACAATTGAATCACACACACTAGGGTCTTTATAAATTTCTATCGACTTAAATTGTGTTTGTGTGTATGTATGCAATTCAATTTAATTCAACCAGTTCTTACTAAGTGTCTACTATGAACAAGGTAAACACTTGCTGCTGTGGGAAGAATGCAGAGCTTGAGGTCAGGAAGATGGGTCCAAATCCTTCTTTTGACACTCTTGATGTATGATGCTGTGTCATGCTCAGCTTCTAAGGATATCTCTAACATGTCGAATGGAGGTTGGCCTATTTTGATGGAAAAGATTCCTACAAATGAAGTCAAAGATTCTTCCCATGTTTCCATATGCACAATTGACATACTCAATGGTGGGGCATAAAATAGGGGTGACATCATGTCCATGATCTCAAGAAGTATATGGTATCATGGGAGCAAAGACAAATACAGAACAAATGTCCAGTGAGATTATTAGTGCAGAGGAGAAGGTAACAAAGAAACATTTCACTTTGGCTCTGAATCCTGATCTTGTTCCAAGGCTAAACCATGGGTCATTTGCTTAGTGATACCTTTCTCACCCCCTCATTTGTTAACATACTCTTTCCTTAAATCAACTTTTATTTACTGTGGAGCCACCCAACCCACCCTGCTCCTATGTAGAACTGGAGTTTTTGATGAGTACCTTTCTCACTCTCCTCCACGTATAAATCTTCATTGGATTGAAGGGGATTTTGCTGGGAGTTTTGAGGAATAGAGATCCCGTCCAGCTGGGAGAACCAGAGTAAGCTCCATAAAGGCTGGAGCTCTTGAACTTGACCTTAAAGGAAGAGAAAGACTTTCAGCAGTTAAGATAAATGGGGGTGGGTGTGAGAGTCCCTTGTGAATTCAAGGTATTCCCTCCCCTCCTTTGACCATTCAGGGCTTAGGACAAGTGTCACCTCCTACACAAAACCTGTCTTGAGCTCTCTGGTTATTAGTTATACTCCACCCCCCCTCAACTTTTACAAAGAGATATTTGCCAAAAAAAACCAAAAAACATATGTACAAGAACCAAAGTACACAAATATCCATATGACTTGGGGCAGCCTCTCCTTGGTCACCTCAGCTGATCCCTGAAAGTGAGCTCAGATTTTCTGTGGCTGCTACCAATGTTTGCCCCCAAAAGTTTAATTCTTCTCTTGCAGTAGTTTGGCTAATGAGGAAGTTCATTGCTGAGCTGCCAACTTCCTGCACTACCTCCTCCATGCCTTTGCTTATTCTGTACCCAGAATGCCTGTCTTCATCCTTTACACCTATTGAATTTTCAGTCTTATTTTTTGGTCATATCTGATTCTGTGGCATCATTTGAGGTTTTCTAGGCAGCGACACTAGAGTGGTTTGCCATTTTCTTCTCCAGTTCATTTTACAGGTAAGGAAACTGAGGCAAACAAAGTTAAGTGACTTTTTCAGGGTGACACAGCTTGTTACTATCTGAGGCCAGATTTGAATTCAGGAAGATGAGTCTTCCTGACTCCAGGCCTGACACTCTATCCACTGTACCATGTAGCTGCCTTAGTGAATTCTTACTTATAAAGCCCAACTCAAATTCCACCTCTCATAGGAAGATTTCCTTATGCCCCCTCAGGCTGTGCAAATGTCTTGTACTTCCCCAATGTAGAACTGTATCTGAATCATATACCTGAGCTCCAGTAAGGTGTGCATGCTGTCTCAGTCAAGTCTCTCTCAGTGTCTAGTACAGAGGAAACACTGGTTGCACATATTTTCAAAGGGAAAGGGGTTGACTTGGTTTGCCATGTAGATGAATTCCTTTCCTAGATGGTCAATATCTAGTCTGATATGGTATGTAATATAGAGCTTCCAGTGTCTGCCCACTTCTATATTAAGAAGGTATTCACAATGAAAAAAAAAAGAGACCTCCCTCCCCTAAAACAGGTGCTCCCCAGAATTGGTAAAAGCATGCTATTGTTAGAAATCTAAGGTGTCAAACAGAAAGGCAGGGCACGGAAAACCCTAGCATAGGGACCACAACCTGCCAAACTGACATTGCATTATTTAAATAACAGGCATGAAAATACTTATTATTCTTTCGGTGCCTCATTAGCTCACCTCCGTATTTATTTCACAGATGTATTCTCATCCCCTCGAGACTATGATGAATTTCTTAGGTCAAGAATCAGTATCTTGGAAATCTTTTGCTTTTGCTAAAGAACTAGGCCACTCGTTTACTCTGTGACGTTGAAGAAAACACTGAGCCTCTCTGGACTTCTGTTCTCTCATCTGTAACAGTAAACATTTATGTGGCACTCTAAAGTTGACAAAGTGCTTTAAAACATTATCTTGTGCTTGTACAAATAGTCTTGAGATAGGGACTGTTATTATCCTCTCTGTACAGAGAAAGAAACTGAGAGAATTAAGTGACCCATCCAAGGTGATACAACAAGTACATATGAGGCTGAATTTGAACTCAATTCTTTCTGATTCCAAATGGAGTACTTTTTCCTCAAAAATTTATTTACTTATTTGTTTTCAATTTTCAACAATCACTTCCATAATAAGTTTTAAATTTTCTCCCCCTTCCTACCCTTTCCATCCCCAAGACAACATGCAATCTTATGTGGATTCTACCATACATTCTTATTAAACACATTTTCACATTCGTTATATTGCATAGAATTAAAACAAATGATAGAAACCATGAGAAAAACAAGACATAACAAAAGAGAAAATAGTCTGCTTCATTCTATGTTCTGACTCCATCATTCTTTCTCTGGACATGGATGGCATGTTGCATCATGAGTCCTTTGGAAATATTTCAGGTCCTTGCCTTGCTGTGGAGGATTAAATCTATCAAAAACTGTCCTCACACACTGTGACTGTGACTGTGTAGAATGTTCTCCTGGTTCTGCTCACTTCACTCAGCACCAGTTCATGTAAGTCTATCCAAATATTTCTGAAATCTAAATGGACCACTTTTACCCACTGTAGTGTCTTGATGACTCCATAACTTGACTAGACTGGTACTTTCAAGCTATAGACTTCTTGTTCCTTTGGGAGGTAGTGGGGCAGGGACAGAACTCTTGCAAGGAGTCCAAAAATCTCTACATGAATCCATGAATAAGCAAACGTATCTTCTGTGAACTGAATCAGTAACTTCTCTTGTCTATGATATTAATAAATAATTCACTTAATAGGACTACTGAGGCACAATAGTCTTTGACCAGGTATTTCCTCTGTGGATACTTAGTAATAGGACAACACCACATAGGTGGAGGTCCTTATGGATTTTTTGATATTCTTCATTAAGTGGTCTTCATATTCCAAAAGGTTGGGAACCATGGGACACTGCCAACAATAGTATTCTTAGTTTTGTGAGTTCTTGTAAGTGTTTGGGAAATATTTTCTGACTTGAAATTCAGTTCTACCTCCCAGGGCCACTGCCCAGTGTAAGCTTCTGGGAAGGAGCTCTATAGCTGCTTCTTCTTGTGGTTAATCCCCAGCACCTGGCAAGGTGCCTTGAACTCAACAGATACTTAATAAATATTTGTTGAACTTAAAGCAGTTTTGTTACATTGAGTTAAATCAAAAGGAAAGGAGATGACTAGGCACCTAGAAGAAGAAAAGAAAGGAGAAGAGGGGAGAAAGATGAGAGGAAAGAAGAGAAGAGGAGAGAAAAGAGGAGCAAAGAGGAGGGGAGTGGAGCACTTATATCCCTGGATGTCCTTCCTTAAGTCATTTTTCAACCATGTTGAACTCTTACGTTTGTATTTGGAGTTTTCTTGGCAAAAACATAGGAGGGGTTTGTCATTTCCTTCTCCAGTTCATTTTACAGTTGAGAAAACTGAGGCCAGCAGGGTTAAGTGACTTCCCAAGGGTCACACAGTTAGTAAGTGTCTGAGGCCATATTTGAACTCAGGAAGAGGAGTCTCCCTGACCCCAGGCCCAGCACACTGTCCATTGCAGTGGTCACTGAAACCTGGCTGTTACATCACCTTCCCTAGTCAGAAGACAATAATCAAATGTGGTATTAAAGGAAAAATTCTGATTTCCATAAGAGAGACTCTAAGAGTATAAAACAAGAATCAGATAATCCAAAGAAGAATTTTGGAAGGAACAAGGCTCCCCTTATTAATCCTGTGTCTGCTGCATGCTCTAAGAAAGGGGATGCCCAGTGGATGTTTCTGGAAGCTCTCTCTTTGTGTTCACTTTCAACATAGTGCCTGAAGCCAGATGGTTTCTTCTTTTACTTCTTCTGTTTTTTTTTTTTTTTTTAATTTGAGATTGTTACAAAATGAGTTGAGTAAATTTCAGGCAGTCTGCTAGTCCAAGTTAAAAATAAGTCTGTAAGTCTTGGGGTGAAAAATGAATGCTATCTCTGTGGTTATGACTAATTTCTGGATATTAACCCTTGCTGTCTTAGACTGTTGCTCCACCTTCACTGCAGTTTTTCCCCTCTCATCAGAAATCTCATGAGTGTCACATGCAGGTCACAAGACATAGAGTGAACACAAGTGCCTTGTTCATTCTTCTTCCAGCATGTGGGCTTCCTGGAGGTCTTTGTCTTCATGTTTTAGCCTCCGTACTATGATCATATATCCTGAGACTTAGGTTCCTTCCTGTGTTTGTAGTCTATCATCCAAATTCCCCCCTTGGAATGTGTAAGCACACATATATACTTGTATGTATGCATATGTGTATATGCAGGCATATAGGGTATGTGTGTGCATGTTCATGTATATACACATATGTATGTATGTAGGACATGATTTTACTGATATAGGAAGTTCCGCTTTGAGGAAACTCCCTCTGCCAATGCAGCTTATTATCTGCTCTGCAACTTAAAATTTAAGTTAGTTATCTAAAGGACTGTGAGGTTAAGTTACTTGTCATAATCCAGTGAGCCAACATGTGCCAGGGGTGGGACTGAACCTAGACCTTCCTTATTCTGTTTTGGGTCTTTAGCTACTATTTGTCTCTTCTGCCCTCCCTCCCTCCCTCCTTCCCTATCTCCCTCTCCCCTTCCTATCCCTGCTATCCTTTTCCTCTCCTCCTCCCTACCCTTCTCCTTCTCCCCATCCCATTACCTCTCTTCTTCCTCGCCACCCCCCCCCACTTTTAGACCAGATTTGTGATTTTATTAGTACACAGAATGCTCAATGAAGAGATACTTACCACTAAATCATACCAGTAACTATTTTTGCAACTTAGAATCCTGCTGAGTTGCTTCAGTAGAGGGGCTTGCCCAGGGACATACAGCCCCTGTGTGTCAAAGGTATCAGGTCTTCCTGACTGAGGCCAAGTCCTCTGTCTTCTGGGCCTGACTTTTTGGTAGTTAAAAAATTAAATATTCCCATGGACATAGATAAATATTTCCCCCCACCCCTAATAACACCTTATTTTCATGTGCGTTTCAACAATGTAGTGTTGTATATAGTACAATGTAATGGTACAAAGAGGCAAAAACCATCTAATTTGGGTAGAACTGGGTGTGTCAAATAAACCACAGTCAGTTTTCTGCTGTTTCCCGGAACAGCTTTATCTTACATTGTCTGTATAAGAGGATGCATCTTAAAAGGTGTCAACCACCCACAGAAAGTAAACAAATGACACTAGCTCTTTTGCCCCCATTTTAGGCCTCTTATGTAGGAAATATAAAATGGTTTCTTTTTTATTTATGTTAAGGTTTTTGAATATAGATTGAGTTATTCTTCATATATGTTGGTAGTTTAAATATTCTGCTGTCATTAGAGATTTCAAGTCATTCAACCAGTCAACAAGCAGTTATTAATCACCTACTGGGTGCCAGGCACTACACTAAGTTCTGATATACAAAAAGGGAAAAAAAAAACTGGCCTCCATCCTCAAGAAACTCTCAACCTAATGGGGACAGGAAAAGTCTGAATTTTTGATTTTTTCATACGCACCTTGGTCATTACTTGAATTTGATCAAGTTCCATTACTTGAATTTGATCAAGAAATCAAAAGTTCATTGGGGAATGGCTCTAATAACTAGATATAAATAATTTGCTATTGCATGTAAATTGTTTGTAATATCTGCTTCTGATATATCCCCAAAACACCTTATTGTTTTATTCTTAAGAAGCTTAATGATTCCCTCTGCAATCCTTTAGATGCTAGTCATATGCTCAACCATTTTTTTCTTTTCCTTTTTTTCATAACGCCGACAAAAACTTCAGCCCCATATCTGTCCAAATGATCATATATTCCAAATGAGCAGGGGGAGAATTACTGAGATCATCTTATAGGCAGAGAGTTCTGCTGGAATTGCAAAAGTCATATATCTCATCACAAAGCTAAAAATAAATAGCATGACTTAGGTCTCTGTTCTCATGGTGGGGAGTGGAGAGGGAATCAATTCCCTCAAGCTGTCCCTGATTTTTTTTTTTTAGCACTTTCTCTTTATTGTCTTCTTTATGAAAAGAAATCAAAATGGAAAAATAAAATTTTTGTTGTTCCACACCCTGTCAATTACTAATTACTAATGATAGAGAGAGAGATGGACATCAGTAGCTGTTTTGAGATTTGGATTGTTTTCAAGTTGGGTGCTCCCTATACAAAGATGCTCATACTTCCCCTTCTAATACCTCTAGTGAACACAGAATCATAGTAATGTGAGTTCTTCAGTCTCAGGTAACATGATTAGTGGATGGAAGGCCTATCTTATACACAAGAAGATGTGGGTTTGTTTTTTGCTCCTAGTACATACTGACTGGGTAACCATGAAGAATTCACTTCATCTCTCCATCCTACAGACAACTGTGTAAAACAGTAAGTTATAGAAAAGTGGCTAGCCTCAATCGGGGGAGGAAGTTTCTATACTGGGGGCTTCCCATACCAGTTAAGTCTCCAGCCCATGGCAGACAATGGCAACAAGAGCAAAAATTCAATTCACAGATTTTGCTATTCAAAAAAAAATGGCCTACAATTTGACATAAAAAAGAAGAAAACCAAATTACCAGTATCAAAAATGAAAAGGGTGAACTAGTATCCAATGAGAAGGAAATTAAAACAATAATTAGAAATTACTTTGCCCAACTGTATGCCCATAAATTTGACAAACTAAGAGAAATGGATGAATATTTAAAAAAATATAACAGAGGAGAGGGATAGGATATCAAAGACTTCAAAAGTCAAACAGAGGATCTTTTATGTGATACTGGAGGTTGAGCTGTTGGAGATAATGCATAGGTGTGTGACATGGTCAAACCTGGTTCAGGGGTGTGTTGGAGTCATCTTGGACCATCTCAAGTGGAGAGAGAGAGGATGAGGAGTTGATGATAACAAGGTGGTAAGCCTAGATGACTGGAAGCATAGTGGTACCCTCAATAGTAATAGGGGATTTAAGAAGGGGGTAGTGTTTGGGGAAAAGATAACAAATTCAGTTTTGGATCCTTTCAGTTTAAGATATTTATGGGTCATCAAGTGGTAAATGTCTAACATACACTTGGAGATACAGGAATGGAGGTCAGAAGAAATATTATGTCTAGGGAAAGAGATTTGAAAGTCATCTGCATAGAGATGACGTTTCATACCATGGGAGCTGATGAGATCACTAGTGAAACAGAAATATAAGAAATCCCAGGACATAGCTATGGGCATCCCTATGATTAGCAGGCTTGACCTGGATAAAAATACAGTGAAGACTGAGAAGGAGAAGTCATTTAGGTAGGAAAAGAACCAGGAGAGAAGTGTCACAAAAAACTAGAGAGAAGACTATTAACGAAAAGAGGGCAATCAATAGTATAAAAGATGGCAGAGAGGTCAAAGGCAATGATGCTTGAGAAAGGGCCCTTGTATTTGGCAACTAACAGATTACTGGTAACTTTGGAGAGAATAGTTTCAGTTGAATTATGAGGTCAGAAGTTAGACTGAAAAGACTTAAGAGAATGAGAGGAAAGCAAGTAGAGGTACCTGTTTTAAATCTTCTTCTCAAGTTTAGTCACAAAAGAGAGGAGAAGTAGTAGATGATAGCTAGTAAGGATAAAGAGAGGGCTTTTTGGAGGATGGCGGAGATGGGTTAGGCTTGATAAGAAAAACGTCATCTCATTATGTGAGACAAAGATAGTGACAGAAGACATCTGGGTGGAGTGATGTGAGGAGATGGGAGAGAGAGCTATTAGTGAATGGTCTCAATTATTTTTTCAGAGAAATATGAGGCATGTTTCTCAGCTGAGAGCCTAGGGAGAGAAGGAGCCATGGGAGGTTGGAAAAGGTTTGGAAGAACTGAGATGGAGAGTATGATAGTGAGTTAATAAGGGAGACCTAGCAGTAGTGAGGCCCATTTGAAATTATGTAACAAATTTATAGTGGGCCCATTCAGAACAATTGCATTTTCTTCAGCTTCATTTAATAATACATGAGTAAGAGTGGAGAAAGAAAATAGTAGGAGTGATCCAAAACTCAGATTTGAAAGGGTGAGATTTCCTATAACCCCAAGCATAGAGAGAGGATTAGAGAGAGCCCTATGAGTCTCAAAGATGCCCAGGATTTCAGAATTAAACAGGATCACAAAAGCCACCTAATACATTGCCAGCAAGGAAACAACTAGTGGATCAGTCTGTGGACAACAGGACTTGTGGTCAGGGAGACCTGAATTGAAATTCTCCTTCTGAATCCTTGGTAGCTGTGTGACCATGAGAAAATCACTTAACCATTCTAAGCCTCAGTTTCCTCATCTGTAAAGTGAGGATAATAATAGCCTTCATCTTAAAGCTATGAGGATCAAATAAGTTAATATATGTAGATTACTTTGCAGGCATTATTTTCTCAAAGACCCTCAGTGAAGAACTAGTGACCAGTTCATTAGCTTGCATTTTGAGCTCATTTTAGGCTTGCCAAATTGTACTCAGATATGTTACCTTCTTCATCTGTGCAAGAACCTTCTAAAGTAAGCAGAGCAGACATGGTTACCCTAGTTTTCTTAATGAGAAAGTAGCCACTCAAAGAGAAGGTGACTTGTTGCAAGTATCAGAGGTGGCAGCCTGGGATACTTTCTTTGACAATTGTAGAACCTTTGATATGTGGTGTGGGCTCCTCCACCACAGACACCGATTCCACTCCTTTTATGATTTGATAAATGGCCTTTAGGAAATGGTGATGTTGGAAAAACTTCACCCTGATGTCAACCTGACATTGAGACTATTTTAAACTATCATTAGTCTGGGCCTTGGATGACAAATGTATCTATCACTAGATCTGAACTTTTCTAAATCCTTTAATGCAGCCTTCTCATTGGCTCTCATCTAGTTATCTCCCTCCAAATTTATTTCTCACTCTGGCCTCCATCCCTTTTCCCTTTACCCACAATGCCCTCACACTCCATATTGGCAGTCTATGACCATTATTTCCTTCAAACTCTGGCTCCAGCCACCCTCCATCCCAGCCACCCCTACTTCCTCCCCATCTTTTCTTTTAATTCTCTTCATATTTTACTATTTTCACAAATACAGACTCCTCCCCAGTCACATGTTCTTATCCTAGTTTTTTGTTTGTTTTCTTGTTTTTAAATCAAATCCTTTCTGGCTATGTAGCGCTGAGGAAGTCATAGAATTTCAGAACTAGAAGGGCTGCCAGACACTCCAACTAAGACCTTGTAAGGCTAAGCAAAGTAGAATCTTTTGCTATTTAATGTTTTACTAAAAGTGCCTTTGAATAATGTGATTAAGGAGGATCTTTTCCACCCATTGTCAGGCCTGGGAAGATTTGTAGGAGGTGCACACTTTTTGTTAATGAGGCACTGGTTCTCAGGAGATGTGATGCCCTCTGACTCTAAAAAGTGTATAAAGACTCTGAGGTGCCATTTTATTTTGGGGCTTACTGACTGGAAGTGTTTATTTGGCCAGATTAGGATTCTGGGAAGCCACTAAGGAGGCCCCCAGCTTGGAAAACCCAGGTGTTGGTGCTTCCCTCTCTGGTAACTATGGCTGCTCAGCTGGACCTCTCTGTTGAATTGTAATGTATATATTGATTGTGGTCAGACAGAGGAAGCCATGTCGCTTGCTCTTTGATTTCTCTGTATTTTCTCTAAATTTCAGCGTGCTGACTTTTCCCCCTGAAGTGAATGATACATGTGCTTGATTAAAGTGATTGTTAACCCTTCAAAAGTTGCCTTTCTTTTTATGAATACAGATCTAAGAACCTGTGACAACAGGACCCCTGTGTATGTTGGGGTACTGATACAGACCTAAAGAGGAATCTACACTACCATGTGGGGGAGGTAGCCATAGGTAGCCAACCTTCATTTGGAGACCTTCAGTGAAGGGAACTCCATGATGGTCCAAGGTGGCCTGTTCTTCTTAGGAGACCATATCTAATTGTTTTAAAGTGTTTCCTCTCATCAAACCAAAGTCTACCCCTTTCAACTTTCCTTTATTACTTCTCATTCTCTCCTCTGGGGCCAAGAAAAAAAAAACTAACCCCTCACCTATGGGACAGTCACTTGGAGACAGTCATAATGTCCCCCAAAATCTTCTCAAGGCTAAAATCTCCAATTCCTTTAGCTGATCTGCATATGACAAAAACCCATGGTCCTTCATTACTCTGCTTGCTCTCTGTGTCTGCAGTTTATCAAAGTCCTTCCTAAAATGTCATCACCAGAATGGATCACAGTCCTCCAGATGGGATCTGATCAAGGTAGGGTGTGCAGAAGGGTATGGAAAGGCCCATATCTTCCTTGCACTGGTCACCCTGGTTCTCCTAATGCAGCCCAAGTTTCCTGTGGCTTCCTTGGGCACTTGAGTCTTTGAAAGCCTTCTTACAGTTGTGACTGGAATGCACTGTCTTCCCTTTGTTTTTCAGAAGTCTTGTCTGTCTTAAAGACTCAGCCCAGGTACAAAGTCCTCCATATATCCTTTCTCAATCCCTGTCCCCTCCTTTAAAAATATTCTTCTCTCCTCTCCCACACAATTTGTCTTTGTATCACTGCTTTAATCCCACCATTCCTGATCTTGTGTTATGTTTAGATAACACAATTATATTGACTTATTAATTTATAGGATGCAAATACACACACATACGTATATATTTCCATATACACAGAGAAAAATATATCCTTACATATTACATACATCCCTCAGGTGGTGTCATGTAAGGTCATTATACTCCTAGCACATGGAGGTTTTATTTTGTTAATCTTCTTAATCCCACTGCCTAAAACAATGCCTTATATATAAAGAAATGTTTATAAAAATGTGTGTTGAACAAGGGCTATATGTAAGTTTAAAATCAATGGTAAATTTCATTAAAACAAGTCCACAATGCTCTAAGTGCATGTGTAGTCTGTTTCATTTCTACCTTTGCAACCCCAGTGCCTGGCACAGAATATAAAAACTTCTTGATGGGTTGACTGGGCGAGATAAAAATTGATAGGGAGCTGGGAATCTCCATGGAGTTCTGGATATTATGTGTGTCTTTGATGCTCCTTTTTTTGAGTAACTTAGCAAGTTACCTTCATAATTCACTGAGAAGTTTTACTATTTTCCTGTAGGGATGGATATATCCAGCAAGTTAGATAAAATTTAATTAATTTTCCTATTGCTTAAAAAAAGAAAGAAAAACAGATTGAAACACACACAGAGTTCACAGTATAAGCAAGTTTGCCATTTTCATAAAGGCATTATAAAATAATAATTTTCTAGTGTATTTTCATAAAAGGAAGCTACAAATGCTACCATTTAGCTTAAGAACCCCAATTTTAATTCAAATGTGCTATGCAATTATTTCAATTAAGGGCATTAAAAGGGAAATTATTATCTTTCATGTCTTCAGGGGTATCTATTTTGGTAAAACTTTCATAGTATGTAGTAAGATATTGAAAAAAAAAAACTTCTGGTGCTAAAATGACAGAGTAAAGGAGGAGCCTCTGAAACCCTCCAAAATTCCCATCCAAACAACTAGAAAACCACCTTAGAATTGGCCTAGGAGCAGGGAAGCAGTTTGCCACCCCAGCTGTAAAGGTCTATCTATCTCACTGGAGTGGGATGGGAGGGAGGTCCAAGAGCAGTAGTAGCAGTCAGTCTCACAGCAGAGGGCCTGCAGCAAGACTCCAAGCTGGAGTAATCTACCAGCAAGGGCATGTCCTCCTGAAAAACAGCAGTCCCCTAGGTGAATGAGTAATCTGGGTAGCACAGCAAGACCCCACCACAGGGACCCTATGCCAAACACAAACCACCAGCTAGGCCTCGACCCCATTGCTGATCAGTAATAAGTCTCCCTAAGACTGGCCAAAAAGAAGATCCCACCCCTGGGTCCTACCCGTAGAGAGACTCTGTTTCCATAGCAACCAAGCAGCAGGGTCCCACTCATGGGGTAAGCCAGCAGCTGAACACCACACTCAGGGGAGGCAAACTGGGAGGGCCTAACACCCAGCACAAACCAGAAGGGAAGCTTGCCCTCCTGTGAAAGCAAGCAGTTAAGCCCTGAATCTCAGTGAAAGCCAGCAGCAAGACCCAGACCCAAACGCAAATGGCCTGGGACAGTGTAGGACCAGAACCTAACTCTCACATAAAAACACTGTCACAAAAAAAACAGAGAAAAAAGTAGGCAAAAAACAGAAAAAAAGAGCTTGACTATAGAAAGTTACTATGTGACGGAGAGGATCATGGCATAAACTTAGAAGAGGACAGAGTGTCAAAATGGCTACATGTGAAGCCTCAAAGAAAAATATAATTTGGTTTCTGTGTAATACATGACACCTACACAGAAACTGAGCATGCAATAGGATGTAAAAAACCTCACAACCAAATGCAGAAAAACAGAAGTAGTAAACACTTTCTTTTCAGATCATAATGCAATAAATATTACACTTAATAATGGACAATGAAAAGAGAAATTGAAAATTAATCAGAAATTAAAGCATCTTTAATCCTAAAACCAAGTGGGTCAAAGAACAAATCAGAGAAACAATCAGTACTTTCATTAAAGAAAATGACAACAGTGAAATAATATATGAAAACTTATGGAATGCAGCTAAAGTGGTACACTTAGGAGAAAATTTACATCTCTAATTTCTTACATCAATGAAATAGAGAAAAAACCAGAGAAATGAATTAGGTATGCAACTAAAAAAACAAAGTTGAAAAAGAACAAATTGAAAATCTCCAATTTAACATCAAATTGGAAATCCTGAAAAATCAAATAGGAGATTAATAAAATTGAAAGAAGTCCTTTAATTAATAAATAAAATTAGAAGCTGATTTTATTAAAAACCATTAAAAAATAGATAAACCGTCAGTTAATTTGATTCAGAAAAGGAAAGAAGCAAACCAAATTACTAGTATCAAAAACGAAAGGAGTGAACTTACCACCAATGAAGAAGAAATTATGACAATTGTCAGGACCTATTTTGACCTCTTATATGCCAACAAATGTTGCAATCTAAATGAAATGGATAAATATCTACAAAAATATAAATTACATGATTAACAGAAGAAAATGCTTAAATAACCCAATCTTAGAAAAAGTAATTGAATAAACCACCAATGAGCTTCCTAAGAAAAAATCCCCAGGACCAGATGGATTCACAAGTGAATTCTATCAGACATTTAAAGAACAATTAATCCCAACACTATATAAACTATTTTGAAAAATACAAAGCATTCTAAACAGATTTCTTTTATGACACAAATATAGTGCTGATAACTCAACCAGGAAGAGCTAAAATGGAACAAGAAAACTATAGACCAATTTCTCTAATGAATATTGATGCAACAATTTTAAATAAAATACTAGCAAAGAGATTACAGCAATATGTCACAAGGATAATGCACTATGACCAGGTGGGATTTATATCAGGAATGTAGTTTAATATTAGGAAAGTTATTAGTATAATTGATCATATCAATAACAAACCAACAGAAATCATATGATTTTCTCAACAGATATAGAAAAAGCCTTTGGCAAAATACAGCACTTATTCCTATTAAAAACACTGGAGAGCATAGGAATAAATGGAATTTTCTTTAAAATGATAGGTAGTATCTATCTAAAACCACAGCAAGCATTATTATTAATAGGAATAAGCTAGAAGCCTCCCTAATACAATCAGGGGTGAAGCAAGGATGCCCACTATCACCTCTATTATTTAATATTGTGCTAAAAATATTAGCCATAGTAATGAGAAGAAAAAGAAATGAAAAGAATTAGAATAGGTGATGGGGAAACAAAACTATCAATTTTTGCAGAAGATACAGTTATATTTAGAAAATCCTAGCGAATCAACTAAAAACAACTACTTGAAGTTACTAACAACCCTACAAAGTTGTAGGATAAAAATAAGTCTACATAAATCATCAGCTTTTCTAGATATTACCAACAAAGTCTATCAGCAAGAGATAGTAAGATAAATTCCAATTAAAATAACTTTAGACAATATGAAATACTTGGGAATCTACCTGCCAAGACAAACTCAGGAACTACATGAACACAACTATAAAACAGTTTGTTAAGTCAGATCTTAATTTGGAACTGGAAAAATATTAATTACTCACAGGTAGGCTAAGCCAATAAAATAAAATGGCAATTTGACTTAAATTAATCTATTTACTTAGTGTTATATGCATCAAGCTGTCAAAAATTATTTTATAGAGCTAGAAAAAATAATAGAATTCATCAAGGAAGCTCAAGGATATGAAGGAAATCATCAAAAAGAAATGAAAGAAGTTGGTCTAACCATAACAGATCTAAAATTATGTTGTAAAGTGGTAATTATCAAATTAATCTGATACTGGCTAAAAAACAGAGTGGTGGATCAGTGAGATAGATTAGGTACACTTTGCATTACAGCAAAAGATCATAGCAATCTAGTATATGATAAATCCAAAGATTCAAGCTTTTGGAATAAAAACCCATTATTTGACAAAAAAGAGCTGGCAAAACTGAAAAACAGTATGGTAGAAACTAGGTATAGACCAACATCTCACATTGTATACCAAGATAAGGTTAAAATAGGTACAGGATTTATACATCAAGGGTGATACCATAAGCAAATTAAGAAAGCATAGAAAATTTTTTCTGTCAGATTTATGGCTGAGGGAAGAATTTAGCACCAAAGAAGAGAGAGCATTACAAAATGTAAAACAGAACATTTTGATTGCATATTTTTTTTTAAAAAACTGCATAATCAAAGCTAATGAAACCAAAATTACAAGGAAAACAGAAAACTAGGGGAAATTGTGACAAATGTCTCTGATAAAGATCTCATTTCTCCAATGTGTAGGGAACTGAGACAAATTTATAAAAAAATACAAGTAATTCCTCAGTCGATAAGTAGTCAAAGGATATGAACAGGCAGTTTTCCTACTCAGAAATCAAAACGATCTATAGTCACATGAAAAAAAAGCTTTAAATCACGCTTGATAAGAGAAATGCAAATTAAAACAACTCTGAGCTACCACCTCTCATCTATAAAATTGACTAAAAAGTAAATGACAAAAAAGTAAAATGTTAGATGTTGGAGGGGATGTAGGAAAACTGGGACACCAATGCACTGTTGGTGGAGTTGTGAACTGATCTAACCATTCTGGGGGATAATTTGGAACTATACCCAAAGGGCTATAAAACTTTATACCCTTTGGTCCAGCAATACCACTGCTAGGTCTATATAGCAAAGATATCCATGATTTCAGAAAATCCTGGAAATACTTATATGAACTGATATATAGTGAAATGAACACTACTAGAAGAATGTTGTACACAGCAACAATATTGTTTGAGGAAGAATTATGAATAATTTTACTATTCTCAGCAATTCAGTGATCCAAGACATTTGAATGGATTATTGATAAAGCATACTACCTATTTTCAGACAAAACGATGGTATTGATTCAATACTGAAACAGACTATTTTAACTTCCTTGCATTTTCCCCTTATTCAAGTTTTCTTGTACAAAATTATTAATATGGGGATGTTTTACATAACTGCACATGCATAACCTATATCTGATTATTTAATATCTAAGAGAAAGTGAAGAGGAGAAAGGGATAGAATTTGGAACTCAAAACTTTAAATAAAAATAGTAAAAAATATATCTCAAACCCTTAAACTTATAAAGGCAGAAAACATCACGTAATATAAGAAAAGCATGTGGACCAGCATATAAACGAAAGACTCTTGGGGAATTCCTCAACGCAGAGATTCTAAGATCTTCTTAGAGAGTAACTCCTCCCACCTTGGTCTGTTTGACTGGAAGTCAATAAATCAAGAGGCAAGAGTAGAAGAGAAAAGGTTTAATTATCATCAGCTGATGGTCAGGTAGGTGGTAGATAGCAATGCTCAGAATAAAAGATGTACATATATGGTTTTACACAATTGATGGCAACATTACAAGTTGGAAAAAAAAGCCTACAGGTGAGTCTGCTCAGTCACTTTCCCTTCTTTGGGATGTTAAGTAATAGGAACAGGAGAGCAGATGATCTAGGATGAATGTGTTAACCTTGGGGCCTCAGCCCAAAGATAAAAGGTTTGTTACAGTGGGATGTTTTCTCCTTAACTTAATCTTATCAGCTACCCTGGCAAGGAACCTCGAAGATAGCGCAAGTCTGCTTCAAGATAGAAATCAGTAAAGATCATCCTGTCCTTGCTAGACTGGGGATCTCCATTTTCATAACCTTGTAGTTTTATTTCTTTTTCTTGGAAAATGATGTTTTCCCTGAACTCACAGTACAGAGGTTTTATTCTGTACAGTTCCTTTACAAGACAAGCAACGTTTGCAAACCTAAACCATAATGAAAGCCAAATTAATAATCTACATGTTTTAAAGCTTGTTGTGAGAAATAAAACTTATACCTTATCAACCGAAAAAAAATAATCTGAAATCTTAGTGAGAATTTCAGAGGATCAACTCTGGGGAGTCCCTTGACCTGTCTCCAGAAAATACTATTATTTGAGATGTTGTGATGTGAAGGTAACCTCTGTGTCACCTGGCAGAGGTACTGGGTTCAGGAAGCCTAGACCTTCTGAGCATAGGCTCCATCAGGTAAATCCAGTCTGGGAAGGCACTGGATAGGTGTCCGGTGTTTAGCAACTCTGAGATTCCCTGTTTTGATTACAATCTGTTGTCATTTCACATCTCACTTCCAATTCCTAACCCTCTTTTTCATCTTGATCTTGACTTCTAAAACCTCCAGCCCTCAGTTCTTTCCCAGACCATCAACCATCATTGACTATGATGTCTTCCAATTATGCAATTTGAATTTATAAAATGAAATTATGAAAGGAAATGGGAAGGTCTCTCTCCATAGGTTTCTCTGGATTTCTTTGTTACCTTATACCAAGGGTTCTTAAGCTGGGGTCTTTAATTACTTAAAACAAATTCTGATAAGTTCATTTCAGTATAATTGTTTTCCTTTGTAATCCTACACACTTAATTGTATTTCTGTAATCCTGATTATTTTTTATATAAGGAACTGAATATTTCTTGTTAATGCTATTGAAGGAGAATTTCTGCATGACAATTAAAATACAGTTACAATCTGAGATGGATCTAAAAGTCTGGATAAAGTTCTAAAATAAGTTTTGCTTAGGTCAGGAATCTCAGCCACTGTTCCAGACCATGACCTTAGGTCTATTTTTGAGATGATTTGGCTAATGAGAGAGTTACTACGGATCAGCTTAAATGAGTACCAATGCATCATCTTATACCACTTTAAGAGAATACAAAACTTGAATGAAATCAGAACTGTAATAAGATCTTGCTATGGCCAGCAATGCTAGGAATAGCTTCCCTCCTGTTCATTTTGCTCCATAGTAAAACCCATGCAAAGTGGTATTCAGGATTCTTTGGAATGCATTGTAACCCAATTCATTTTAAGTATTGCAAGACACCAATTTATTCCTTTTGCAGAACGGAGGAGAAAGTCCAGTTACTGTGGTCATGCCTCATTTCTGAATTCCTGGCACTGGAAGATTGTCTGATAAGTATCTTCAGCAACAGATTCAAAGGTTTCTTGAGCAATAATGGGGATAAAAAACAAACAAAAAACCAAAAACCAGGCACAATAGCTTTTATCTTCAATGAGATGGCATGGTGACTATCTTAAAGGATGACTGGGTCAATAATGTTGAGAAGGAAGGGAGCTATTTAGATAAAGCAAGGTTTATCACAATACGAGTTTTTCCTTTGGATACATGGATGAGCTTTACAAAACTTCAGACATTTAAAAGAATAAGGTAAAACAGGTTTCACTAATATAGCTATGGGGTTTTGAATTTCTGATAGTGAGATCTTGTTTGGATTTTCTAAGGACTAGAATAGGAAAAAAAAAAAAGTACTTTAAAGAGATATCTTATGGCAGTGAGATTCCACTTGAATCTTAAAGTCCACTTTGCTTTTTCTCTTTTACTTACTGATCTCTTTGAGCTGGATGTTACTATTTTAAATAGGAAAACTAGTGTAAATTCAAGCCCTTTAGAGCCATCTTGGTGTTATGTAAAGAACCCTGTACTCAAGGGAGTCCTGAGTCCCACCCTGAAATTGCAATTGACTTTCTCTCTGACTGTGGGGAAGTTGTTCAATTTCCCTGCCCTATTTTCACATCTATAGAATGGTTGAGTTATAGACAAGATGATCTGGAAAGTCTCCTTGAGCCTACAAGAAGAAAGAAGCAAGCTCAAATAATTGATTGACTGTTGAATATAATATTTTATCTTATCTACCTTAGAATATAATTTTCACCTAAATTTATTTTTTTAAAGGACTGTGTGAACAAAATAAATTATAATGGAATCATATCATACTGTTTAAAGAATATTCCCTCTAGAGATGGAAAATATAAGTTCAAATCCCACCTCGGATGTTATATGTATATGACCACCTAACCACCCTGATTCTAGTTTCTTTGCCTGTAAAATGAAGGAGTTGGATTAGATGACCATGCCAGTCTTCTAGGTCCTACCAAACTGGAAGAGATTTCAGGGGATGACTGAGTGATAAATTAGCTAAGTTTACTTGTCCCTAGAAAGATTGCTGTTAAGATGATTATATTTTTCAGTCACAGTAACTCATGGAAACTGTCTAGTTAGAGATAAGGAGGCTTTCACATCTTTTAGGTGAAATGGTCTATTAGGATGAAATCACATATCCTTAAGGTAAAAGGTATAAGTGGGCGTTAATTGAATCAATCAATTTGATCAACCCATCACCTTTCTACTTCACTTAAAATAACTAATGAGATACTTTACACCCCAACATTTACACCAGGTGAGAGTACCTCTATTGTATCAGTCATTTGAAGGTATTAAACTAGGTTTGAAAATAAAGTTTTTAATCCATTTAAAAGGAGTAAAATCCACGGGAAGAAATGAGATGATCCTATGGAGGAAGTATGTATCACATACATATTAGAGCTGAATGAAGAGTCAGTCATATTTTATGGTGCTTGGATAAAAGCAGCAAGTTTATTTAGACTCCAAAGAAGCCAGTGGCAGTCCACCCCAGTAATGGAATCACTTGTAGCCAAACACTTGAGAGGAAATTGCTTGGGGTACGGGGTGGGGAAGAAAAGTGACTCTATCTCTTCTTCACCTTCACAATTCTGACCAGGGGACCTTGTAAATATAGAAAGGTCTGAAGACTTTGGAATTTCCATGGGCATCCTAGTATTATCTCTGCAACAGCCATGACTGCATAAGAAACAAAGGACAAAGTAGCCCTGCTGAAGAAAGGTGGGTTCAAGACCCCTGCAGAAAGTTATGCCACACCTAAGGTTAACTTCATGAGGAGAGAAAAGGATGTCAAGAAACAAGAAATTCCAAGTTACACCTTTGTTACTTGTATACTCTAAGCTTGAATCTTCTTTCCTCTGTACTCTGTATGTATTTATGAAAGAATGTGCCCCCAATGTGGGAGAATGTTTTGTATTTCCTCTTCTTCCTCTACCACTTTAGTAAAAACTTGTTTCTAAGCTTAGTTAGTCTGAATGATATCAACTGAGGAACAGTCTGGGTGTGTGTCTCAGTGGGGGCTCATGAATGATATGACTTGAAAAACACTCTAAACCCTCAAGATTGCCCCTAGAATCTTAAGGGGACAGTGAGAGTTGTGTTTTGGAAATCTGACTGTTTATCCATGTGGGCAGAATGAGCCCAGAACAAGCATTATACAAATCCAAGTATAGTTACAAGCCAAGGCAAATAAGAGAAATATGTTATTAGGTTGCCTATATTTGGAATCTGAGGATAATGTGGGGGGCTAAGATGGTAGCCTTTCTGCGACTTTTCCCCAGAGCTTGTGGTTGTTCCACGGAGTCAAATGAGTAATAAAACTGCTACAAGGATCTGTGATTTCATCAGTAAATGGCAATCTGTCTATACCCCACTTGTTTTTATGAATTGCTATGGCCAGGGCCTTTCATTTTCTCATAGCTAAATTTCTGATAACGGATTCTCTGAATTTAGCCTAGCTTGTCCTTGGATGACAGACAGACACAAAGTCCGTTATCAAAATCACAGTCTTTTCAGTTTGTACTTCCCTTCTACATTTTAGTAAAGGGATCCTAATGAAAGCTTTCATTTGTGTTTACGGCTAATAAAAACACTTTGTTCAAAACAATCCTTTCAAACAAATAATACAGATGTCCATGATTCCACAAGGATGATCAGTTGTGGTTTAAATATTATGTCTACGATCAGGTAAAGCAAAGAATCTACTTTTCTTAGCCTAGGCACAGATGCTGTTTGCCTTTCACAGTGGTTGTCTTTATGCCAAGTATAGAGGCATATTCCAAGAATTGAAGGGCTATGTTCAGGCCTAAGAAAGGTATAATGGCTCCCAGACTGGACCTACTTTCACTACAGTATTTTTTGTGCTACTGGATCACGCTTAATAAATATAGTTTCCATTCTTGGTCTGATAATCATTTAGTTGCTGAGAGGTTTTCACCATGTTCACCTGTAGATACAATTATGATTCGTGCCATATGAAAGTGAAAAGATTGAGTGTATTGAGCTGAGGGGTGAGTATTTACAGTTACAGAGTTGGTGTGATTTGCTTCAGTAGAGATGGTTAGTCTTTTTCTCTTCTGTCCTTACTTAGTCCACATTTAAGAGCTTAAACACAGTCTGATTATATCATCTCCTAAGGTTCCATGTTACCTCCAAGAACAAATAAGACATCCTGTGTTTGGCATTTTAAGGTCTTCATAACCTGACCTTGGTCTTCTTACATTTACTCCCATCCACATAGAGGCAGCTAGGTGATGCAGGTAATAGGGCACCAGTGCAGGAGTCAGGAGGACCTGAGTTCAAATCTCACCTCAGACACTTGACACTCACCAGCTGCGTGACCTTGGGTAAGTCACTTAACCCCAACTGCCTCATCCTGGGTCATCTCTAGTCATCCTGATGAATATCTGGTCACAGAATTCAGATGACTCTGGAGGAGAAGTGAGGCTGGTGACCTGCACAGCCCTCCCTCACTCAAAACAAAGTCAAGTTCAAGTCATGTCATTATTTCTCTGATGGCATGGTCTTCTTAGGCAACAAAGGACAAACACACACCCCTCTATATTTTCTATGGTCTACCCATTCTTGCTGTTTTTTGCTCACAACAAATGCTCTATGTTCTGTCCAAATGCCTTTGCACTGACTGTCACCTCTACTGCCTAAAATCTCTTTTCTTGCCTCTGCCTCTAAGAATCCCCAGTTTCTTTTCAGACTCAATTCAAACTTTCCCTTTCTGCAGGAGGTCTTTCCTAGTTGGCCCAGCTGCTAGAACCTCCCTGTTAAGGTAACCTTCCATCTATTCTGTACACATCGTGTAAGTACCTGCTTATGTGCTGTCTCTCCATTAGAATAATAACAATGTGGAGAATGATTTACAAATATTTTCTATTTGACCCTCACAAGAATATAAGCTTCTAGGGCAGATGTTACTTTTTCTTTTATGTACACACATGTATGTATGTATATATAAAACATATATTATACATATACACACATAAGTTTTCTTTTTACTAAGTAGATACTGTAATAGAAGCTGCTCATTCCCTTCTAAATTTCAGCTCCCTTTGCCAAAGCTCTAAATGCTCTCCTTCAGTTATTATTCTACTAAGGAATTGTCTTACTTAAAAGAGAAATGCCCAAATATTTAGAGTGCCTGTTATTTGTATTTATTTTTGTCTGGAAGGCACCTTGAGGCCATAGAGGAAAAGAGATGTTTTTAAGGATACATTTCCCTGGCTACCTAGTCCTATTAATTCTGGAATGACTCCCTGTCAGGATCTGGGAGTGTGGCTCTATCAGCTGTTTACTATTCTTCAGACCGACTTCATTTCATCCTCATCAGTAAAAATGCCGGGCAAAGGGAACAAACAGAGGAGTGACTCTGAGGTCTGGTTTATTGAGCAAGGGAAGGAAGATGAACAAAAGGCTAATGTTCATTGAAGCGAGATAGTGAGATGGGCCAAATAAAAGGAAGGAGAAATTAGTCCCCTGTCCCCCATCTGTTTGAAAGCGGAGCATTGGAGGCATCTGTCAATTTTAATTATGGTTTTTCCCTAGAATCTCATTATATTGCCTCTATGAGAGTTCTACTGAAAATGCTGAAGCCATTTTCCTGTAGGCCTTATATACCCTTTATGAGATAACTTGCAAATATATTTTTATTGCTGTAAAAGTCTAGTATTGCCCCCTCCTTTTTGCTTTCATCCTTGCTAAGGGAATTCTCTCCTTCAGATGCATGGCTATCTGAATAGCAGCCCTCTTCCTGATCTCCAGGATCAAATATGCTTATTCAACTTCAAATTCCTTTCAAAAGCAGGTTTAGACGGCTCATTACAACACAAACTGAAAATGGATCTCACTTTTTTCCCCCAAAAATCTAATGCTTGCCTTACTATTTAATCATGAGTAATTAATCAATTCTTGTTTCTTGCCCATCTGGATTCAAGGTACCTTATCCTAAAAGTAAAGAAAAAAACACCAAGCAAACAAAACCCAACATCACCCAGGAGCACTAAGGGTGATGAAAGCTGCCTGTCCCAGCAAAGTCTGTTTCCAGAATGCCCTAAGGCATTTCTTATCTCATTGCATTGAAGACTGGGTGTCTCCCTTGCCTAACCCCCGGACATCATTGATTGGTTTAGGATTTAGTTAATAATCTTCTTCTAAAATACAATTAGTTGTCGTGATTAGTTTTTCCTTATAAATTTGTAGCTTGATCTCATTTCCAAATGCAAATTTAATTGAGCTAGTCATTAATCTCTATAGACTTCTTTTAAAAGGCAAGTCTGCAGATCCCATTTTAATATGTAAGAATTATAAAAAGGACAACAACCATCAGAACCTTTAACTGGAAAATTTGTAGATTGGATTATTCAAAAAGGAATACAGGAGAAAACTGTTACGGATTTTTCCCCCCTATTCTTGTTATGAATTCCGAAACCCTGAGGCTATTACTTCCACTTTGCTTTGCTGGTTAACTTTAAGTTGAGGAATCCGAAAAGGCACTGATTACCCAATATGTGGTCAAAACTCTTACTCAAACTCAAAGAATCTGAGTTTTGAATTTTCGCATAAGTAACTTCATAAACTGGAAGTGTGCTGAACTGTGGCACTCTGTGAAAGCCTTAATTTAGCTTTCAGATTTCTCTTCACTGTTTCACAAGAGTAGAAATGTGATAAATCAATGTTTTCTTAAGCTTTCTATTTTTAGACATGGACTAGAGGCATTTGAATTTTTGTCTAGGTAAAGCTAATTATACTGGTTTAATTCACACTTCTTATAATTGCATTTAGCTATCTTAAAAAAAAATAGTGCTCCCATTTTTTCCCCAAGCTGACTATCTTGGTGTTAGTGAAAGGCTTCTTTCCCCCTCTTTCCTTTCCTTTTCTTTTCCCTTGGCCTGTAATTAACCATGGGAATCTCCCAATATCCCCTGCTCCTCCACTGCTAATTCTCCATTTTCTCATTTCCCCTCACAAGTGCTGCCCTGTCTTCCTCCCCTCTCAACTCATACTTGTGCTCTCTCTCTGTGTATACACATATGTATACATATACACAGAGGGAGTATAGATAGGCTTATCTACATTTGATCTATTTATCTGTTTGTCTGTCTATCATTTAAGCGGTGCAGTGAATAGAGAACTCTGGGCGTGGAGTCAAGAAAATTTGAGTTCACATGGAGCCTGAGACATTTAGCTGTATGACCCTGGGTAAGTCACTAAATCTCTGCCTGCCTCAGTTTCTTCATTGTAAAATTAGCTGGAGAAAGAAATGGAAAACCAGTCCAGGGTCCCTGCCAGAAAAACCTATGAAGAGACAGACATGATTGAAATAACTGAACAGTAAACAACAAGCTTGTAGCAACTTTTAGGGATGATTTATTAGCATAGTTATATAATGCATATTTTTGCAGGTAATTTTGAGGTCTTCACTATAATTCTAGGGAAAAGCATATGCATAGTTAATATTATATATATATGTATATATACATATATACATACATACATACATACATACATACATATATATATATATATATATATATATATATATATATATATATATATATATATATATATATATATAGTTGTTCCTTCTTTCTACTTAAGAGCACCAAACGACATCACAATGTTGGGATCAAGATACAGTGTGTTCTGCTGTTGCTGATCAAACCAGTAAGAACTAGGAAATCTCTCTGACAGGTCAGGCACAAATAGTGTGTTTGAACATTTGGGATGGCGATGTCTCTAGACTTGTGCATCTCACATTTCCTTTGTCCTACTATGGTCCTTCTTTGCTCATAGAGCACAGTGCCCTCTTTGATGTGGCCATGCCATGTTGGGTGGTCCCATGCTAGCATCTCCCATGTCTCACAAGCAATACTAAAGTTCTTCAGAGAGACCTTGAGAGTGCCCTTGTATCATTACTTTTGACCTGCATGTGAACATTTTCCTTGTGTGGGTTCTCTATAAAATAGTCTTTTAGGCAAACATTCATTTGGCATTTCAACAACATGGCCAGCCCACCCGAGTTGCACTTTTTGCAGTAGAGTTTGAATGCTTGGCAGTTCAACTTGAGAGAGGATCTCAGCATTTGGTACCTTATCCTGTCAGGTGATCTTCAGAAACTTCCTAAGACAATTCAGATAGAAGCTTTTCAGTTTCTTGGGATGGTGCTGGTATACTGTCTAGGTTTCACAGTATACTTCCCAAAGAAGTTCACAGAGATGATGAGGCTGACGCACAAATTGCCAGAACTACTTCTGCGTTTGGGAAGCTCCCAAAGAAAGAATGGGAGGGAAGAGGTATTAGGCTGCCTACCAAACTGAAAATCTACAAAGCCCTTGCATTAACTTCATAGTTATATATAATATTAAATAGATTAATAAATATTAATAGTTTGATTCATGTATGATTAATCAATATGTTATATAAATAAATCTATGCATAAAACTAATAATTTTAATTTCTAATAGTTGTGTATTAGAATTTGGAATTATTAGATTTATGTAAGCACATCTTAGAATTTAGAATTATTACATTTCTGCTGTTAAAGAAAAGAATCAACCACTCCACTGCAACTGTATATGAAGAATCAACCAGTCCCATACAGTGTTTTTATGGATGCAATGGAAATTTGTAAGATGTGAAAGAAATAATTAATATTGCATATTGAAGAAAGGCAAATAGAAAACCACTGAGAAATGGCTGGATTTTTCTGCTTTTCAGATTCGTCATTATTCATTTTTTCGTTTATTTCTCTCTGTTATTTTTACAAAATCAATGTATCACACATTCAGTTTGGCAGAGAGTTACTCTACGAACTGCCTTATTTTACCAGTAGCTTGTAAGACTCTCATGGAAGTAGAGCAAGAAGTCTGCCTTCAGTTCTATAGATGACAAAGTGACGAACCAGATGAGTGCAGTTAAATATTACGGCTAAAGAGAGAACAAACTTAGGGGTAGGCATTGCCGCAATCAGCATTGGGAATGATTGGTGTAAGAGAAGTCTAAATGACAAGTAAGTGATTTTTTTTAACCTTAACTTTTATGGATTATAACATGTTTCCTTGGGTATTTAAGTGATAAAGGCAGCTTTATTGGCAAATGAGCCACTGGCTTTCATCTCCTTGATTATAAATGAGAAAATTCCATTATACTGGGGATCTCTATCTTTCCAATAGAACTGGAGTATTTCAAGTTATCTATAGCATATCTGGAAGGAGTTCATGGAATGGTAAAGTTAGAAGGGACTTGAGTACTCATCTAATCCAGAATCTTCAATTCTAGATTAGGAAAGTGAGTCTCAAAGAAGGAAAATGTCCAAATTTATATATTTCATGTGTGGCAGAATTAGAACTCTCACCTGGGCATCTTTACTGCCAGGTTGTTACTGTTACCACTGTGCCACATGGAGCCTTGATTCATCTATTTTCCTTCTTGCCCACCCCCTTCCTTGTTTTTTTGCTCGCTCCTCCCCTCCCCCTCCTCCCCTCCCCTCCCCTCTCCTCCCCACCTCCCCTCCCCTCCCCTCCTCTCCCTCCCCTCCCCTTCCTTCCCCTCCCAGTTTCCTTATCTATAATTGAAAAAGGTTGGCATTCTCTTCCTCATCCCTCTCTCCTGAATTCTCTGGTTCAAGTCTCAGATAAAATCCCACCTTCTGCAAAACAACTTTCCCAACCTGCTTTCATGCTAGTACCTTCCCTATGTGATTATCTCCAGTTTGTCTGCTTTATATAGTATTTGGACATAGTTGTTTGCATGTTGTCTTCCCTTGAGAGCTTCTTAAAGGCAAAGGTTATCACTTTACTTTTTTCTATATTCTCAAACCTTAGCACAGGGCTGATACTTAATAAATACTCATTACAGGCTGATGATTCTACTGGATGGTTTCCAAGTTCCTTTTAGCTCTAAGTCTTACAATCAGAAGGACTATCCTCTCACCCCACCCCACCCCTTTCACTTTAGCTCACTGCTTAGGTGGTTCTTAGAGTTATCTTCAATCATCAAAGTAGCCAGTCTGTTAGTCCAAAGGCAGCCATATCTCCTATTTATGTCATTTTAGATAGACAGGTTACTGCTTCAACCTGGCCCCAGTTTTTATCAACGTTAGTAAAACAGTTCTAATGATACCACTGGTCAAGAGAATACCAATTAGCTGATTCCAATTGGTTTCATGTCATTGCAGATCAGGGTTATGGAAAAAACATTCACTGCAAAGTGCCAAAGTACCCACCTCTATCAGAAGATTTAAAAATCAAAAAATGGCCATCAGGGTATGAGACAACATGAGAAGGGTCCCTTTCAGCTAACTGGTGCCAATTGTTCCCTTCTGGATCATGTTACAGAGAATTTCATGTTGGATTCTTGTGCTTTCCTATTTTAAATTTAAGGTGGTACCTATCAGTAAGTTATAGTCCAGTAATTGATCATGACTTTGCTCTAATATCTATCCATCCATTTATTTACTTCTCTATTTCACTGTTTTGTCTATTAGCCTATTTATTAATTCATTTTATTTATGAATTTATTTGTTAATTACAAATATTAAGTACCTATACTATGTTCCAGGCACTGTGTTCCACACTGGGGAAACAAAAGGAAAGGAAAGAAATATTGCCTGACCTCAAAGAAATGATAGGTTTTGGGGAAAACTTTGCATGCAGAAACATGGCTACAAAATATACACAAAGGAAACATCAACTGACGTAGGGAAGGGTAGTATGGGAGGTCAGGGTATCAGAAAAGGTCTCATGTAGGGGGAAGCACTTGTGATGAGCCTTAAGGGGAATTGAGGATTTTCAGAGATGAAGATGGAGAAGGAAACCATTCCAAGCATGAAAGGAGAAGACCTGGGAAAGGGAGGCATATTCTTGCATATGACAAACAGCAATTATGTCAGTTCAGCAGGGATACAGGGTGTAGGAAGGGGAACACTGTGTAAAAAGCCTGGGAATGGAGGATGGAGTTAGGTAGCAAAGAGTTTCTGTTCCCAAACAGGAGTATCTACATATTTTTAAAAATTGAATTATTTTATTTATTTTCAGTGTTCGACAATCACTTCCATATATCTTAGATTTTTTTCCACTCCTTCCCCGTCATCCTCCCCTCTCTCCCCACTGCCTCCCGGAGATGGCATACAATTGATCCAGAGACTAGAAGGAGTTACTGGTGCTTTTCAGGTCGGGGAACACTATGAGCAGACAGGTGCTTTGGGAATCACATGTTGGCAGCTGTGGGGGGATAGATTAGATAGGGGAGAGATGAGAGATTGCGACTCCAAGTAGGAGGCTATTGTGATAGTGTGTATGAGAGGTGAAGTGACCTGAACAAGATTTGTATCTGTGTGTGTGTGTGTAGACAAGTAAATGGATGTGACAGAAAATATGGTGATAAAATGGATAACCCTTGACAACCAATTGGCTATGGGGAATGAGGAAGAGAGAAGAGTTGAGTGTGACTCTGAGGTTGTGAACTTGGATGTCTAGAAGATGATGTTGTCCTAGACAAAAATGAGGAAGTTAGGGAGTGGACAGAATTTGAAGGGGATGACAATGTGTTCTGGACACATAGAACTAAAGATGCCAATTGAACATGCAATTGAAATATCTGATAGGTTGTTCATGAACTGGTGATTAAAACTCAGAAAATGAATCAGGGAAGGAAATATAGATGTAGAAGTCATCTGTGTAGGGATGATAGTTGAACTCAGGATAGATGATAAGATCAAACACTAACCAAATGAAAAGAATTTCTACCATTTCCAGTCCCCCATGAAAGGGAAGGCAAATCTAGGTGGCCTGGTGTGAACTAACCCGAGGGCTAAATCCAAAGGTGACCTTGGCCCTGGGACGTGCAACATCTGACAGTTTGCATCTCCCACCCTCTTTGAGTGATTGCTGAACCAGAAGAAATGAGAGAGAGACAAAGCCAAGCTGATTAGTCTCCTTCATAGGTTTTATTCCCGTGGAATCATAAAGTTGCAGTTACGGTAGCTACAAGATATTCAGACATGATCACAATTATTCATTGTTACTTATTAACTTAATTTAGATAGTTTTTGTATGTGTATGGGAAGCCAGACCAGTGATTTTATCAGTGTGAGAATTCTAAGTGTTGAGACTCCCTTCACTAGTGCAGACGAAGAACTTGTTTTAGATTTATAACCTCAGAGAGTTCCCTGGAGCTCTGACTTCCCCAGGGTCACTCAGTTAAGGTAAGTCAGAGGCAGGATACACAGGAAGGCCAGCCCTCCCTAGACTGTGATGCATTTCTGTATCTCTACGTCCTGCTCTGATGCCTGATTGTGTCATGGAGGTGACCACCCGTTCTCAAAGGCTCTGCTAGTGCTCTTCAAGGTTAGATTACTGCAAGATGGATTTTAGACTCTTCTAGCTAAAAAATGTGTCTTCCTTCTGAGGACTGCTTTCTGATTAAAGTAGAAATTACCCTCTCACTACTAAACTGGCCAATTGGTGATGATTTTTTTTGTCCTAGAAACCCATGAACCAAGTTATTTTTTTAATATCCCTCAATCCTGTGCCATTCAGCCCCTTCCCTAGTCAGTGGCAGAATAAAAGCAAAAGTTCCTGATCATCCCACAGTTTTTAGGTTCATTAGCATGGACAACTGTTGTATGTGAAACTGGAGATCCCTATCCAGCGACTAAGTGGACGTACTGTCTGATAAGATGAATCATTGCTGTGTGTTCTGGGAAAAAATCTCCTGCCCTCTCTGGAACCCTGGATGAGACTCCATATACTCTGAGGTAATTTCTGGCTCTAAACTTATGAATTAAATTCTAATTTCGGTTTTACTGATGATGAGCTTTGTTGTATATTGAGCATCTGTAAAATGAAGGAACTGGATTAGATGCCAGCTGAGTTTCATTGTGGAAGTAAATCTAGGACCTATGACCTCAGTAATCATGGCCTGGTGGCAGTCTGGAGGGAAGAGTGAGACAAGTTGAGAGGATAGCCCTTAGGCTAGCTAGGAGCCTAACAATCCCAGGGAGTAGCCCTCTTTGGCTTTTCCTCCAGGAACACTCCTCATCTGGCCTCTTCCTTTCTATATCCTCCCCATACGAGTGTCTGAGAGGGAGGCCCAAGTTCAAGAGAAGGAGGGAAATTGGACCCTCAGATTTCCCAAACTGAGACTGGAGGAGGAAGAGACAGCTTGAATCATTTAGGTATATTTTCTGACTGTGTGACCCTGGGTAGGTCACTTAAATTTAACCACAGCAACATCAATAAATACTGACAATAATACAAATAAATGATGTTGATACAATCCTTTAGGGTTTGCAAAGGCCTTTCTATATGTTATCACATTGATCCTCCCACCAGCCCTTGGATGCTATGCTGCCTCTAATAGGGCTTACTCTTAGAACTGCCATTTTTACAGATGAGGAAACTGAGTGTGAGAAAGGGTAAGAGCATTGCGCAGATCCATTCAGCCAATGAGGGTCAGAGGTGGGACCCAAACTCAAGCCCTCCTGCCTTCATGTCAAGCACTCTGTCCACCTTGTGACCTGCTTGTCCAATAGCGTTTTTCCCCTCTGGGAGTTTTTCTCCCATAGTGAACATTCCCAGGATCATAGAGGACCAGTACTCTGGAAGCTGGAAGGAAGCTCAAAAGTCATGTAGCCAAACCCCCTAATTTATAGAAGAGGAGTCTGAGGTCCAGGTGGGTGAAGCTGCTTTTGATCCTACACAGCATCAGGGTGTCTGAGATGAGATCTGAGCAAAGATTCTCTGCCTCCAGAGGCAGGGCTTCTCCTACAGTGTCGCACTGCTGGCGTCTAGCTCAGGGGATCTCTTTCTCTACTCCCTTCCCTGGTAGATGATGGAACTAGTGGAGGGCTCAACAACGAGGAGCCAGCTCATACTCAGCTTTACTCTTTGGCCTGGAGACCATTGTAAATAGGATGAATGTTCCATCTTACAGAAATGTGACAGATAATCTGGTTGTCTTCAAGTGAATGATTGGAGTCACCAGATTAAACTTTTAAAAATCCATTGAGTTTTGTTGTTCCATTGTTTCAGTTATGTCTGACTCTTCATGATCCTTTTGTTTTGCTTTTGGCAAAGATACTTGGAGTGGTTTGTCATTTCCTTCTTCAGATCATTTTACAGATGAGGAAACAGAGGTGAACAGGGTTAAGTGACTTGCTCAGGGCCACACATCTAGTGTTCAAGGTGTATTTGAACTCAGAGAAGATGAGTCTTCCTGACTCCAGGCCCAGCATTCTATCTACTGCACTACCTAGCAGCCCTAAAATAGACTCCATGTACTGAACTCTACTGATCTCCTACCTCTGAAACCACTCCTTTATTTTCTTTTTTTATTTCTCATATTGATCTCTTCTTCCTTAAAAGTGGATGTAGCTTAGGATTCTGTTATTGGCCCTCTGTTCTCTTCCTGCTTTCTCCCTTAGGGATCTGATGTGCTCCCACCACTTTCTTTGTCCTATCTTTGCAAATGACTTCCAAATCACTTTCTTCATTCTGACATTGTCCTGAGATTTGGTTCTATATTTCCAAATAATGACCAGATGAATGTCCTGTGTACAACTTTCAATTAAACATGTCCAAAATTGAACTTCTCATTTCCAACCCTACCCTAAATATACCTCCTTCCTCAATTTCTCCTTTTCTGTGGATATCACCACTTTGCATCTTTTTGGTAGTTTGGGCTTATAACCTCAGAGTTATCTCCGATTTTTATTTTTTCACCACTTTCCACATTTAATCATGTGTCAGGTCTCAGCAATTTGACCTCTTCATATCTCCTGCATCTGCTCTTTCCTTCCTACTGCCATTACAGTTACCCTCAAATGAGATAATGTATGTAAAATATTTCAACAACCTTAAAGCAGTTTATAAATGTTAGCTCTTAGTTCAAGTTCATATCTCTTCTTGCCAAGATTATTGAAGGAACATCTTAACTGATTTCACTGCCTTCATTCTCTCCAATTCATCCTTCAAACCTCTGCAAAAGGAAAAAAAGGAAAAAAGAAATTTACGTAGTGACATCATTATAGATTTGAAAGGAATAGCAAATTGTACTTAATAGATTTACAGTTTAATGTGCAATCATGTTTTTTTCCTACTATGTTATGGAAATGCTTGTTTTGTTTAATAAAGATAACAAATATTTTTAAAAGTAATCTTTAAATCCTATTTAAAGTTATGGTAGACATTATAAAGTATTTGAGAGTGTACCTGCCAAAATAAACTCAGTAACTATATGAACACAATTACAAAATTTTCGCGCAAATGAAGTTAGATCTAAGTAATTGTAAAAGCATCAGTTGCTCATGAGTTGACTGAGATAAAAAAATGACAAGTCTACCTAAATTAATTTATTTATTCATTGCTATACTAATAAAATTACTAGAAAATTATTTTTTAGAGCTAGAAAAAATAATATCAAAATTCATCTGGAAAAATAATAGGTCCAGAATATCAAGGGAATTAATGAAACACAATGCTTGGAAAGGTATGACTATACCAGATCTCAAAATTGTATTATAAAGCAGCAGTCATCAAAACCACTTCACACTGGCTAAGAAATAGAGGGGTAGACCAGTGGAATATGTTAAGTACTGAAGTATTGCCTACCAATTCACTGATAGTAGTCAATGAATATAGAAGTCTACTGCTTGATAAACACAAGAGCCCCAGCTTCAGGGATAAGAACTTTTTTGACAAACTCTCCTGGGAAAAGCAGATAATAGCATGGTAGAAACTGGGCATAGACAAATGCCTGACAACATACACAAGAATAAAGGAGAGCAAGGGATAGTGTACTTGTCACATTTATGGAGAATGGAGGAATTTATTACCAAACAAGAGATGGAGAACATTACAGAGTGTAAAATGGATAATTTTGATTACATTAAAGTGAAAAAGTTTTGCTCAAACAAGCCCAATGCAGCAAAGATTAAGAGGGAATCAGAAAACTGGGAAAGAATTTTTACAAGTGTCTTGTTATAAAGGTCTCATTTCTAAAATATATAAAGAACTGAGTGAAATTTACAAGAATACAAGTCATTTCCCAATTGATAAATGACCGAAGGACATAAAAAGGCAGTTTTCAGAGAAAGAAATTAAAGCTATCTATAGTCATATGAAAAAATACTATTAGAGAGATGAAAATCAAAATAACTCTGAAGTACCATATCACACCTATCAGATTGGCTAACATGACAAAAGAGGAACAAGATAAATATTGGAGAAGATGTGGGAGGAGTTCGAACATTAATTTATTGTTGGTAGAGCTGTGAGCTGATCCAACCATTCTGGAGAGCAATTTGGAACTATGCCCAAAGGGCTACAAAAATGTGCATACCCTTCGACTCAGCAATATCACTTCTAGGACTATATCCCAAAGAGATCATAAAAATGGGAAAAGTCCCACATGTACAAAAAAACTTATTGCAGCTCTTTTTTGTGGTAGCCTGGAAATTGAGGGGATACCAATCAACTGGGGAATGACTGAACAAGTTGTGGTATGTGAATGTAATGGAATACTATTGTGCTATAAATAATGACAAACAGACAGACTTCAGAAAAACCTGGAAAGGCTTGTATGATTTGACACTGAGTGAAATGAGCAGAACCAGGAGAACATTATACATAGTAACAGTCACAATGTGAGAGGACTATTTCTGATCAACTTAGCCCTTCACAGCAGTGCAAGAACCTAATACATTCCCAAAGGATTCTTGAGGCAAAATGCCTTCCACATTCAGAGAAAGAACTATGGAATCAGAATGCAGAATGAGGCAGACTGTTTTCTCTTTTGTTGTATTTTGGTTTGGTTTGGTTTTTCTCATGGTTTCTCCCATTCATTTTAATTCTTCTATGCAACATGATTAATGTGAAAATGTGTTTAATAAGAATGCATGTGTAGAACCCATGTAAAATTGCATGCTGTCTAGAAGGGAGGGAGGGGAAAAGGAGGGGGAAAAATTCAATGTCTTCTCATTGTTGACCAAAATAAAATGTCAGCGTTGTATCCTATCATTCATCTCTTCCTTAATGCTATTGGTCCATCCTTTCAGAGCTCAGTTCCAGTTTCTCAGACTCAGTTTCCTCACTACCTCACTGAAGTCCTCCTTACTCTCCCTTTCCCCATTCCCTATACTTTAGGCAAAGTTGATCCCCATTTTCTCAAATTTCTGATAGAATTCTGCTAAACCACCCCTTTGCCCCAATGAGACTCTCTGTTGTCACTCAAATTACTTATGTCATTGTCTCCTCCCTCCTTGTCATATTATTAGACTATATCTTTCTTTAAAAATAATCATTGTTTATTTATTAACATTAAAAAAAATGTTCCTCCATCAGCTACTGAGAAGGTAAACAATATGGTGTCAGCTGTACATGTGGAATCACACAAAACACATTTTTTCATATTCAATATGTTAAAAAAGGTAAGAAAAAAGGAAATAAAATTATACTTTGATTTGCCCTCAGAATTTTGTTCTATTTATGAACACAGCATTTTTTATCAATACTCCTTTAGATTTGTCTTGGATCATTGTATTGATGACAGTAGCTACGTCTTTCACCATTATGCTTATTATGATGTTACTAAATACAATGTTCTCTTGGTTCTGCTTACTTCATTTGTCAATTCATACAGGTCTTCTCAGTATTTCCTGAAAACATAACACTCATCATTTCTTGTAGCACTATAGTCTTCCATCAAAATCACATACACAATTGGCTTAGTCATTCTTCACAGATGTGGGATCCTTTTTGGGGCAGAGACACTAGTCTATTAGATAATGATCATTATTTCATCTTATGTGACTTCCAGAGTATGCAGCAAATGTAAATAAATTAGGATGATATAGATATTCACAATGATTTCTGTTCATACATAGTGGCAATATGGATGGTTTTTTCTGAGTAGAAGTGTGTTATTCCTCATTTAATCTCAGTTTTGAAGACAATTTTATTGCTTTTATCAAGAAAACACTCACTGATCAGGCCAAATAATGATGCATTTGCACAATTTCAACAATAATGTATTGCTACAATACTGTATATTTGGTAAGAATAGAAACATTCACAATGAATGACTGGGGTAGTTGGAGCTTGACCAGTGAGTTTCTCGCGTCAATACCATGGCTCAGTGGCAGTCTCACCCTGGAATGTCCCTCAGTAAATAGGGCATCTTTACCCTCAAACATCCTGAGACATCCCTCCATCACGCTGACCCTCTTCTCCTATTGGTGAGTTCCTGGGGGAGGGATACCCCATTTTGAGGAGAATCCCAGGTATGTGAACTTTCATTCTCCTTTTGGCTTGGCTTCTGATCTCCCCTCCCCTACTCCTTCCCCACTTTAAAAATCTCTTTAGTGTGTCTTCTTTCCCCATTGGAATTTCCACTCCTTGAAGACAGGGACTGCCTTTTTTCCTTCTATTTCGTATAGTAGTGTTTTGCACAGGGCCCAGCACACAGTGTGCTTGTTACCTGCTTGCCTACCTGTCAGTGAGGTGCACAAAGGGTCTGAGATAACGAGCTAACCATTGAAGTACATATACTTCCTTCCGAATACACATGCATGATCAATTCTAAAAGAACTGGCCTAAATGTATTTGGTTTATATCTGAATGAGCAAAAACAAACTTTCTGTGTGCTTGGTTTCTGAAGGAAAGTTAACCTTAAGCTTAGCAGAATTGTATAATGGGAAGATAAATAGGAGTTTCTTTGAGGGAGACAATATAGAAAGGAGACTTGGAAAGGCAGAGGGTGGCGCATGTCAGATGAGGAGTTCTCCTGAAAGTGAGGTGGAAGCCTGGATCCAGTTCCTTGAGGGTATGAGTTATCTCTCACCTCTTTTTGTATCCCCAGTGCTTAGTGCCTGGCACATAGTTTAAATGTTTCTTGATTTGCCAAACTTCCTGGCATGTACAGGGTCACAAGTCAGATGGGAAATGCTGGCTAGTCCTTGCTTTTATATTTTGTATTATAACATGGTCAAAACCTGACACCCCCTCCAGGAATTTCCTCAAAGTAGGAAATTTTATGAAACTGCACTATTTCCTAAACTTGAAGAGTCTGAGAAATCCTTTTCTGAGATGAAAAAAAAAACATAGATTGCCCCCAGACTTATTAAAACTGTTCTTTTCATGAATATAATTAGATTTGGATCATACATCTCTTCTTGTTATCTCCTTAATTTTAGTATGCTTAACTTCCTTGGGATGAAAAGAAAGTGATCAGTCCTCACATTTTTGCCACAGAACTACCATTTGAACTAGAAAAGCATGCAGTGCAGTATGAGAGCCTGAGGCCTAGACTGGAGTCAGAGGACTGGAGCTTATTTTTGATTTTATCTATGCAGGCTTGGATTTATGCCTTTGTAGCTGCTGTCCTTTATGTCCAGAATGCCCTCAGTCCTCTCGCCTTTTGTTTCTCAGATATCCTAGTTTCCTTCCAAGGTCAACTCACATGCCACATCCTGCCTATATCAGGCCTCTCCTGATTCTCCAAATACTGGTATGTCTCCCTTTGAAATGACACTGTGTGTGTGTGTGTATACACATATACATATATGTACACATAACATACAAATGTGTATATTTGTGTGCGCATGTAGTCACATCTATACATACTGTTTTAATCATAGAATGTAGGTTCCTTGAGAACAGGATTTTTATAGGACAGTTTCATTTTTGTCTCTTTTCCCCTTAGGGCTTAGCAGTTATTAGCTCTAGCAGACGATTAATTAATTTTTGTGAATGACTGATCAATGGGATTTTGGGTAAGTTATTTCAGTTCTGTGGGCCTCCCTTTCCTCACTAACCTCAGGGAAGGCAGGCTATGTTACACCAACAGTCACAGGATTTTAGATCTAGGGCTGCAAGGAATGACAGAGATCACTTCACCTAATGCATCTCTTTACAAATGAGGAAACTGAGGCTAGATAGGTTCAGTGACTTTCTCAAAATCACACAGGTAGTACATATCGGAGTCAAGATTCAAACTCAGGTCCTCTTATTGTAAATCCAGCATTCTTTCCATCCGATCATGCATGATCATCACTTATTCCTTTTTTTGGGGGGGGGAATGATCATCTTCTACTTTATTTCATTCAATGTCACTTTGAATTTCCTTTTTTTCAGTTTTCAATTTATTTTTAGTTTTCAACATTCACTTTCATATGTTTTAAATTTTCTCCCCTTTCTTCCCCTTCTCTTCCCAAGATAGTGTGCAATCTGCTATAGGCTCTACACATACATTCCTATTGAACACATTTTCACCTTAGTCATGTTGCATAGAAGAATTATACAAGTGGGAGAAACAGATGAGAAAGAAAATAAATAAAACAAAAAAGAAAATAGTCTGCTTCGCTCTCCATTCCAACTCCATAGTTTTTTCTCTGGATGTGGATGACATTTTCCATTACAAGTCCTTTGGAATTGTTTTAGGTCCTTGCATTGCAGAGAAGTCTATCAAAATCAGTCCTCACACACTGTGGCTGTTTCTGTGTACAAAGTTCTGGTTCTGCTCACTTCACTCAGCATCAGTACATATAGGTCTTTCCAAATTTTTCTGAAGTGTGCCTATTCGTCATTTCTTATAGCACAATAGTATTCCATTACATTCATATACCACAAGTTGTTCAGCCATTCCTCAATTGATGGGCATCCCTTTGATTTACAAATCTTGTCTACCACAAAGAGAGCTGCTATAAATATTTTTGTTCATGTGGGACCTTTTCCTATTTTTTGATCTCTTGGGGATACAGTCCTAGAAGGGTTATTGCTGGGTCAAAGGGTATGCACATTTTTGTAGCCCTTTGGGCATAGTTGCAAACTGCTCTCCAGAATGGTTGGATCAGCTCACAGCTCCACCAACAATGCATTAGTGTTCCAACTCTCCCACATCTTCTCCAACATTTATCATGTTCCTATTTTGTCATGTTAGCCAATCTGATAGGTGTGATGTGTATCATCCCTTATTCTTGTTGTGACCTGCAGTTGTCATGGCATTTATTATTATTATTACTGTCATTATTTTATGTCAGAGATGGAGAGAGGAGAAGCAACCACTATGCAGGAAAAAAAAAAAGCTTATCTGAGATCTACTTAGGGATCCCTTTCACTCTTTGAATTACATGACTCTGAATTATCCTCCCAATCTGCATGTTTGCTCATGACATGCCCCTCTTCCTACAATTGTCTTGTCCCCTACTTTTCTCCTTAAAAATTTTCTCCAAAGGCCCACTTTCTCTTTGAAGTCAGTGTGAAACCTTGGTGACTGGCCTCACCTCTGAGTTCCAAAGACAATTTGCTCCTTATGTTTTGAAACACTTAACTCCTAGGCCACCTTGCCTTTTTAGTTCTATGTCCTGTTTCCCCTTTTAGATTATAAGACTATGAAAGATGAGATTCAACTGAACCCAACAATCCTTTATTAACCACGATATATCAGGAAGGCAGTTATTGGTAGCTAGGTGACACTATGGATAGAGCACTGGAATTGGAACCAGGAAGACTCATCATCATGAGTTCAAATCTAGCCTTAGACACTTACTAGATGTGCGACCCTGGGCAAATCACTTAACCCTATGTGTCTCATTTTCCTCATTTGTAAAATGAGCTGCAGAAGGAAATGGCAAACCACTCCAGTATTTTTGCCAAGAACAGCACAAAATGCCCTCATGATGAGTTGGACGTGACTAACAATAGCAACATAAGGAAGGCACTGTTTCCAATGACTGTGAAGTTCTTTAAATATTATTCTCAAATTGCCAATGTACCAATGTAGAGTCAGTCTCTTGGCACACCAGAATCATAGATTTAGAATGACAAAGGATCTCAGATGCCATCCAGGTCAAATGTTTTTTACAGGTGATAAACGTAAAGCCCTAAGAGGTTCAAATAACTAGCCCAATGTCACCCAGGGAGGGAAAGAGAAGGGAACTTGCTTACTTGTAAGTACCTACTATGTACCAGTCACTGTGTTAAGTGCAGCATCAGGATTTGAATCTCATTCTACTGACTCTGAGTCCAATGCCTTTCCATTGCCCTACACTGCTTCTTTGCTTATGCTAGGCCTTGGGGAGTATTGGGATAATAGTTATTTAAAGAGAATATTGGCTTTGCCTTTCTGTACAAATATCATTATAAAGCTCTTCAGTGCCTGGGGCACTCTGCATTATTTCAGATAATAGCAAATATAAGAGCAGGTAATGTATTGTATTTCCATATAGATGCTGGAGTCATCATTTAGGAGTAATCCTATTACATAAGCATTCAATTTTAATGGTCTCTGATGTTCAGTAATAAAAAAAACAAATAACTGGATAGAACTGCACTTATTGAACACTCCCATTATTAATGTACCATCACTGTAAATTCTTGCTGGAATGGTTTGGGGCTCGGACAACCCTGGGTCAATCTGTTGTTCCCGTTTCTATGTCACATGGCTGGCTGTTGCTTTCAGCATAGAGTGGGAGAGTTAGCATTTGGCTTACAAAATTAGAAGGATTAACACAATTTGATTCAGATGTTAACAACTCTTGAGCATTCTTGTTTGCTATTAAAAGGAGAGACTCAGTAAGACTTCAGTGGAATCCCTCTGCGACGGATTTCTGCTGAATGCTAGAGAAAGACCTTCTTTTAAAGATGTTTTCAAACAGTTGTAAAGGTTAAGTGCTATTAATTGTTTTCACTGCCATCCAGTACCATCTCTACAAGTGGAACTTACATCACACGATTCATTTAAATCCCATCCCATCCCTTAGTACTTACTCTTAATCAGTGTGATTATTTAAATTACTCTTAATTTAAATCGACTTGGGCAGAAATATAGTATCTCCACGATGAAAGACTGTGATATGTGAAACCATAACAACACTAAACTTTTCCCATTTTCAGCAGAGTTACTTAAATGGGAAATCAGTGGAATGGTAGGGATGTTTTACCTAGACTTTAGTAAACCATTTGGTGAAGACTTTCATGCTGTTCTGGAGGAAAAAGATGGCAATATGGGATACAGATTGGACCAGTGATTTCATTTCTTTAGGAACATTTTTTTTAATTTCAAAAATAGAGCCAGATGGATGGTGCAGTCGGTAAAGTGCTAAATTCAGAATCTAGAAGACCTGAGTTAAATCTAAGGCCAGATTTCACCTGCATCTTCCTCACTTCCCCTATGTTTGCCTCAGTTTCCTCAATAGTAAAATGTGGATAATAACAGCACCTATCTTGCAGGGTTGTTGTGAGGATCAAATGAAATAATATTTGTAAAAAGCATTTAGCATGGTGCCTGGCACATAGTAGGTGCTATAAAAATGGTAATTCCCTGCTACCCGATAACAACTTTAAAAAATACTGATCTGTCCTTCCCTCCACGTTGTGTAAATTAAAGACACACACAACTTTAACCAAATCTTTCTATAAATATCTGTTTGGCATAACATAGTTAGGCGAAGCTAATCCTCATATCAACTGCGTACAAAAGAATGTATATCTCTATCTTCATTATAAGCTCATCATCTCTGTTTTAAGAAGTGAGCGTCATGTTTCATCTTTGTCCTTCTAAACTTGTGGTTTATCACTGCTAGGTTGGAGGGCTAAAGACTTTCAAAGTTATCTTTCCCTATAATAGTTATCATTGTATAAATCATTCTTCCAGTTCTGCTCTCTTTACTCTGTCATTTCATAAAGGCCTTCCAGTGTGTTCTGAAATTGCTAACTTCACTTTTTCTTGTAGATCAATACTAGTCTATTACATTCTTATACCACAATTTATCTAGTCATTCCTCAATAGGAGAATAATGTCTTAGTTTCTAATATTTGGCTAAGATAAAAAGCTGGCATAAATGTATGGGGTTTTTTTTTGGTACAGCTAAGTCTTTTTTCCCCCTTTGATGTTTTTTTTTTGCATAGTTCTTAATTGATTTTCAGAAGGACAAGACTAATTAATGTACAACTCTACCAACAACGCCTTAGTATATGGGTTTTCCCACAACACTTCCACTATTTGTCATTTTCCTCCTTATTCTTTTTTCTTTTTTTTCTTTGCTAGTATGATTGGCATGAAGTAGAAGCTCAAATTTTTCCTAATAATTAATGATATGGAGCATTTTATATGATTGTTAATAACTTTGACTTCTTCCTTTGAATACTCTCTGCTGCTACCACTTGAGTACTTATCTATAAAAGATGAATATTAATCTTATACATTTTAATCAGTTCTTTGTCCTGGAAATGAGACTTTTATTGGAGATTTTTTTTGCAAAGATATTCCTTTTTCTCTTCTATTTTTAAAGCTGTATTAGATTTGTTTATTCAAAATCTTTCAATTTTTACATAATTAAAAATCTGTCTTATCTGGTGTGATCCCTTTACTGCTTAGTCATGGACTATAATCCTATCCATAGATCTGAGAAATGCCTCCATCCTAATGAATTGCTCCTCTAATTTTTATGATGTTACCTTTTAGAGCTGGGTTATTTATCCATTTGGTGTTTGGTGCATTGTGTGAGCTGTTGGTATAAACTTAATTTCTGTTGGACTTCTAGTTATGGATTGATGATTTCATTGGTAAGTGGGACATCCTGGATGTGGAAAGGCTCTTTTGTGCAGTATCATTTTTTACAATTTATAGACTTAGAAAGTTGCTTAGATCATTGAAATGTTATTTAATTTTACCCAGATTCATACTGGCTACCTAGCCAGTACACATCAGAGATGAGAATTGAACTTGTCTATGTAACCCCCACTTATTAAATGTTAACTGTCAAAAATGAAGACAAATTCCTAAGGAACTTTAGTGGAAACCACCTTCCAAGCTGAAAATGTAATCATTGATGACTACTCCTTGGCTGTAGTCATTTTGATCCATAGGGTTATATTGGGAAGGGCTTTGATAAATTGAAGAGCACCTATGGAAGATTAGCCAGTATATTATATATTTAACCTGTAAAAAGAGAGATACTGAAGAGACAATAATGCAATTAGATGGATTAAAACCTGGTGTTTTCATAAAGTATTCATTAATTCTCAATGACAACATTGGAAGGGAATCTTCAGGGGAATACCCTAGGGATCTATTCTTGACCAGTGACATAGAGTAGTTTTATTGATGACTTTAGAGTTGCCACTTAATGTCATGGGCTGTCTTAGAAAGTACTGGTGTATTTTTCTTTTTTTAAAAAATGTATTTATTTATTTTTAGTTTTCGACATTCACTTTCACAAGATTTTCAGTTCAAATTTTTTCCCCAACTCTCCCCTCCACCCATGTCAAGACAGCCTGCATTCTGATCACCATTTCTCCCAATCTTCCCTCCCTTCTATTATACCCTTCCTTTCTCTTATCCCATTCCCCTCTATTTTGTTATAGGGCAAGATAAATATCTATACCCCATTGCCTGTATGTTTTATTTTCAAGTTGCCTGTGAAAACAATTTTTAACATTCATTTTTAAAACTTTGAGTTCCAACAACTCTCCCTTCCTCCCTCTCTAACCATCTCCACTGAGAAGGTAAGCAATTCAATGTAGGTTATACCTATGTAGTGACTTCCATAGCAGTCATATTGTGGAAAAACTAACTATATTTCCCTCTATCTTATCCTTTCTCCATTTATTCTATTTTCTCTTTTGACCCTATTCCTCCTCAAAAGTGTTTACCTCTAATACCCCCCTCCCATTTCCCTCCCTTCTATCAGCCCCCATTTATTCCCTTCCCCCTTACTTTCCAATAGCGTAAGATAGATTTTCATACCAGTTTGAGTGTGCATATTATTCCCTCCTTAAGTCAAATGCGATGAGAGTAGGGTTCACTCTTTCCCTTTCACCTTCCCCCTCTTCCCCTCCATTGAAATAAACTTTTTCTTGCCTCTTTTATGTGTGGTAGTTTGCCTCATTTTATTTCTCCCTTTCTCCTCCCAATATATTCCTCTCTCACTTCTTAATTTTACTTTTTTTAGATATCATTCATACCTATTCAACTCATTCTGTGTCCTCTATCTACATGTATATAATCCCTCCAACTACCCCAATAGTGAGACAAATCTCAAGACTCACAAATATGATCTTTCCATGTAGGAATGCAAAAAGGTCAACTTTAATACATCCATTATGATTTCCCTTTCCTATTTACCTTTCATGCTTCTCTTGATTCTTGTATTTGAAAGTCATATTTTCTATTCAGCTTTGGTCTTTTCAACAAGAATTCTTGAAAGTCCTCTATTTCATTGAATGATCCTTTTTACCCTGAAGTATTATACTCAGTTTTGCTGGGTAGGTGATTCTTGGTTTTAATCCTAGATCATTTGACTTCTGGAATATCATATTCCAAGCCCTTCAATCCCTTAATGTAGAAGCTACCAGATACTGTGTTATCCTGATTGTAATTCTGTAATACTCAAATCATTTCTTTTTGGCTGCTTGCAATATTTTCTCCTTGATCTGGGAACAATGGAATTTGATGATAATATTCTTAGAAATTTTCCTTTTCAGATCGCTTTCACTAGGCGACCAATGAATTTTTTCAATATCTATTTTGTCTGCTGGTTCTACAATATCAGGACAATTTTCCTTGATAATTCTTGAAAGATGGTATCTAGGCTCTGTTTCCGATCATGACTTTTAGGTAGTCTCATAATTTTTAAATTTTCTCTTCTGGATCTATTTTCCAGGTCAGTTGTTTTTCCAATGAGATATTTCACATAGACTGCTATTTTTTCATTCTTTTGGCTTTGTTTATAATTTCATGATTTTTCATAAAGTCATTAGCTACCATCTCCTCCATTCTCATCTTTAAGGAATTATTTCCTTCAGTGACCTTTTGGACCTCCTTTTCCATCTGACCATTTCTGCTTTTTAGGGTATTCTTCTCCTCATTGAGTTTTTGGATCACTTTTGCCATTTGTGTTAGTCAATTTTTTAAAGTGATATTTTCTTCAGCATTTTTTGGGTCTCCTTTCAGAAGTAGGTGACTCTTTTTTATGATTTTCTTGCATCACTCTCATTTCTCTTCCCAATTTTTCTTCTACTTACTTGATTTTTAAAATTTTTTGTGAGCTCTTCCATGGCCTGAGACTAATTCATATTTTTCTTGGAGTCATTGGATGTAGGAGTTTTGAATTTTTTGTCTTCTGTTTGTCTCCTTTGGTTTTTCTTGTCACCAAAGTAAGATTCTTTTGTCTGATTCTTTTTCTGGGTTTTCTCATTTTCCCAACTATTTACTTGACTTTTGAGCTCTTTTTCAAAGCAGTTTTCTGCTTCCAGTGAGGATTAGAGGTGTACTGTGAGCCCCTTGATTCCCCCACAATCTGTGGGCCTAGAGCTTCAGAAATAGTGGCTGCTTCTTCCCCTGTTGTTGTTGCTACCCCTGTTGCTGCCACAGGCTCATCCTCAGTGCACTTCTTCAACCTCTCTGCAGCCCGGTTGGGCTGTGGCCCAACCATTCTACTCCCACAGGTTTTTTTTCCACTAACCTTTCAATTTGTCCTCAGCGTTTTGGGATCCTAAAGTCTGGAAACCACCACAAATGCCTGAGATTCAGTGCCCCCCCCCCAAGGCCTGCTTACATCCTGTCTGTGCCAGTGTGGCCCACACTTCATTGCATTCTGCTCCCGATGTGTTGCAATAGACACTTCCAGGTGACCTTGCAGGATGTCTTGGGTTGTAGGTTAAGTGACTTGTGGGTAATGGAACTAGTAAGTATCTGAGATTGGATTGGAACTCCAGTTTTTTCTGATTCTAGGCCCAGTTAGCCACCATCTGCTACCAAAGACTTGATCAAGAGCCTCCAACAGTATGTTTCCCACTAACAATCAACTAGTTAAATTACATTAGCTTTTAGAAGAGATTTTTCTGAGAAGATAGAGCAAGAATTGTTAGTACAAAACATTTTCTCCCCTCCCCATGCTTGATCAAGGGAATATTTTCCTCTTTTACTCACAAAGTCTCTGGGGCAAGTAGTTTCAAAGCTAAGGTGTTGTGGTGGTGATGCCAAAATGTAGGAGACCCCCGTGTTCAAAGCTTTGACCCTGGAAACACTTTTCTCTTTTTGAAGAGTTTTCATGAAGATTGCTGTTGTATCAATACTGCAATATCTATTATGGAAAAGTTGCTCTGCTATTGTGTTCTGCTGGCTCCTTGTATCTCTGCAGGCCCAGGCTGTATTTTTTTCCTTGATCATGGTATTTCTCTTCCCATCTTTTGTTTGGGTGCCCAGAGAAGAGAAGACAATTACTTTCATCCAGCAATCTCTCTAGATCACAAGATGCTCACATGGTCAATGCGTGGATACTTTAATCTGAGCATGGCCACTCAGTTAACTCCCAACTCCTGGAAATATAGCTACCACCTCCATTGATGCTGCTGTTAAGTCTGGTAGTCAGTGGGATTTTTGGATCCATAAATGCAAAAAGACAGGGGTGGTCATGTGAGAAAGAGCTAAAACCCCTCTCTCTAACTCTCTGCACAAGCTTAGGGCAGTTAGGTCCCCTTGAAACCACAAGAGAATATGTCTGAGAGACAGGCAGTTTATAGTTATTGTATGTCTCAGGTATAACTGTCTCAGGAATAGCTCACACCTCCTGAATTATTATAGCCATCTAGAACTTTTCATCATCATATAATATTAACCCCCAAGTCATCATTGCTTACCAGTTTACACAAGATTCATTTGGAATAGCTACAAATATTCCAAGTCCTGCCTTTTATAGATTGGTTCACCCATGCTATACTTGGAAGGATGCTTAGTTTAATTCATGAGTTTGTTGCGCAATTTTTCTCAAATCATAAATTTTAAGACTCCTTTAATTCCCATGGCCATGTGTCCTATGATGGGTATTGCTTTTAAATCAGTTTTCATTGTATTAATATGTTCCCATGAAAATTATGAATGTTGTCTTCTTGGGAAGGGACAAGAAAACAAGCTTGTTTTATGCATAATGTAGATGACATTAATGGGCTAAAGATAAGCAGAGCTTGAATTAATTAAAAATATGAAATCATCAAAAAATATAGCTCTGTCCTGAGTATGTGTGAGTGTGTATATATATGTGTGTGTGTGTGTGTGTGTGTGTGTGTGTGTGTGTGAGAGAGAGAGAGAGAGAGAGAGAGAGAGAGAGAGAGAGAGAGAGAGAGAGAGAGAGAGAGAGAAGAGAGCACCAAATTAGGACAGCTAGCTTTGATGGAGAAGAAAACAAAATGAATTTTTAACAAAATCAAAGAAACAATAAAACTAATATAATGAGGATTTTATGTTAATTGTGCTTCTCTATAGCTTTTAAATTGTGACAGACAACATTTATCATTATCATAACCATTCAGAAGCAGTACTAATATATGAAAAGAACTAGCCTTGAATCCAAAAACATCTGTGCTGAAGTCCCACCTTTGACACATATTGAATGTGTGACCCTCAGGAAATTACTTTATCTAATAGTGCCTCAGACAGCTCTCTAAGACTATATAGATAAAGTGCTGATCTGTGTTAGTCGAGGATTTTGTTTTTTTAATCTGGGATTTTATTATCTAAGTGAAATGACAGGTTCAGACCCTATGCCTGTACATATGGCCGTAATTTTGATAACTAGTTTGGAGATAGCTTAGTGGTACAGTGGATCAAGTACTGGGCATGATGTCAGGAAGAACTCAGTTCATACCCCACCTGAGACAGTTCCTAGCTGAGTGACCTTGGACAAATCACTTATCTTCTGTTGGCCTCAGTTTCCTCATCTGCAAAATGGTGTTAATAATAGCATTTACTTGTGAGGATCAAATGAGGTAATGTTTGCAAAATGAGGTATCTTTCTTGAGTTTCTGGCTTAATAAATGCCTGTTCCGTTCCTCATTTTTCCTCTATCATGATTTATGGAACATACTGTTCTTATATGTGGATGACAAGAAGTGACAAGAGGCAGTGCCTATTTGTTAGAATCATAGCAGCATTTGATTCAAGACTAGAAAAAATCTTGGAGATAATTTACTCTAAATGCCTCATATTATGAATGAGGAAACTGAGATTCAGAGAAGTGGAGTAACTCACCCAAGGTGACTGACCAGAATCCAAAGTGATTAAAGTATATATCAAAGGAAGTGAAATGAAAGTTCATGACAGACAACTATAAATAGCATACCAAAGATGGAGAAAAACCTGAAAAGTCAAGATGAGGAAGGATTAATTTTTTTATTAAGTAGAAAAAGAAGAACCTTGTAGATGAAAGTGGAAGAAAGACAAGAAGTAGTTGGGAAATGAAATGAACTTTCCAGTGTCTCTACAGGAATCTAGTCTTATCTTTCATGACAGGGGAGCACCAATGCCTGAACTCTCAAATTTCTATTCCTGATGTGCTATTAGAGGATACGGAAGAGGCACTTGAGAAGATGCAATGGGAAAGTTAGGCTTGATGTGACAGAAAGAAATCGATACAGAAGATGATACAATTGGAAGGACATTCAGAGACAGAATATTAAGAATAGAAGGAACGGAGTATATTAAGATGGTGTTATTAATAATGAAAATGTGCCTCAAAAGATATTAACAATTGCTAACCAAAATGCCCACTTTCTCATTTCTACTTTAAGATCTTAATGAGAATCATTTTTTTTGTAAATAATGATGATGTCCTTTTCCATGAGATCAGGGGTAAGAAGATTGGAAAAGTAGGATGGGGCTAGGTCATGAAGGGCTTTCAATGTCAAGCCAATAATTAATATTTAATTGAGTTTAATATGTCTAAAGGATACCCATTATTTAACATAAAGCTAGAAATGATTGCTATTCTAATAAGACAAGAAAGAAAACAATAACAAGGGGAATCTAAACATGAGCCTTTTCAGAGGATATTATGGTGTTTTTAGAGAACTGTAGGGAGTCAACTGACATTTGAAATAATTAATCACCAGTAAAGTTGCAGAACTCAAGATAAATCCGTATAAATCATCATAATTCCTGTGTAAACTAACAAAATTCCAAAAGAACTAGATAAAGAAATTCCTTTCAAACTTACTTGGGTATCTTCTAAGCCTTACCCTAATGCTATGTTGGAGAAATACTACATTATTGGAGAAATATTAATTACTCATGGGTAGAGTGAATCAGTATAATAAATTTGAAAATATTATCTTATTAAATTTTTAGTGCTGTATCAAACCCCCTAAAGCATATTTTATAAAGTTAGAAAAATAATAAAATTTATATAGAGGAATGAAAGTATACACATGTATACAATGAAAGTATACATAAGTATACAATGAGAGTATACATAAATAATGAATTCTTTACAAAAATGTGATAATGAAGAAAAAGTAAAATAGAAGGAAGTCTATCATTATCAGATCTCAAATTGTAAAACTGGACAATTATTTGATGGTACAATGATCATTAAACATGATTATTAAAATGAATTAATATTGCTTAAAATAGATTGGTTGAAAGCATTGCAACAATAAGTAAAGTTAGAAGCTGATTTTCATGAAAAACCCCAATAAAATAGAGAAATTATTGGTTAATTTGAATAAAAAGGAAGAAATCAAATTATTAGTATCAAAAATTGAAAAAGTGAATTGAAATGCAAGTGATTATTAGGAGCCATTTTGCCCAGTTATATGCCAATACATTTAACAATCCAAGTGAAATGTAAGAATATTTACAAAAAAGAAATTGTGCAGACCAACAGAAAAGGAAATAGAATACTTAAATAATCCTATCTTAGGAAAAACAAATATTAAATGAGACATTAGTCAACTCCCTAAGAAAAAAATCCTCTGAATCAGATGAATTGACAAGTGAATTCTACCAAGCATTTACAGAACAATTAATTCTAAAACTACAAAAATTATTTGGAAAAATAGTCAAAGGAGTCCTACCAAGTTCCTTTTATGACACAGACATGATACTGATACCTAAACCAAGAAAAGCAAAAGTAGAGAAAGTAGTCTATAGACTTCACTTCTCTAATGAATATTGATGCAAAAAAATCAAATATTAGCAAAGAAATTACAGCAATATATCACAAAGATCCTACAGTATGACCAGTTGGGATTTATACAAGGAATGCAGGGCTTCTTCATTATTAGGAAAACACTCAGAATAATCAGCCACATCAACAACATAAACAGCAAAAACACTATTATTATCTCAATAGAGGCATTAAAAGCTTTGGACAATATACAAACTCATTTTTATAAAAATCACTAGGAAGCATAGGAATAAATGGGGCTTTCCTTAAAAGGATGTATTATCTATACAAAACCATCAGCAAACATTATTTCTTTTGGAGACAAGTTGGAGGCCCTCCCATAAGATCAGGGTGAAGCAAGGATGCTAATTACTACCACCATTATTCAATAGCATGCCATAAATGCTAACTATAGCAATAAGAAGAAAAATTAATTAAAAGAATTGGAATAGGCAATGAGGAAACAAAGTTATCACTCCTTGCAGATGATATGATGGTATACTGAGAGGATCCTAGAGAATCTACTCAAATATATAAAAAGCCTACCTGAAATATTAACTTAAGAAAAATTGCAAGATTTTAAATAAACCCACATAAATCAGGAGCACTTTTTATTACCAAGAAGCCTAGTAGGAAGAGAAATTACATTACAAAACATATATAATTATTTGTATGTAAAACATATGGGGTTATATGAACACAATTACAAAACACCACAGAATTAAGGTCAGATATAAAGAAATGGAGAAATATTAGTGGATTATTAGTGGGCTGAGATAATGTAATAAAGTGACAATTCATATCAATCAAACTACCAAGGGATTATGTTAAAGAACTAGCAAAAAGAATAATAGCATTATCTGGGAGAACAAAAGGTCAAGAAGAGCAAAGGAATCAATTTCAAAAACTGTGAAGAAAGGTGGCCTAACAGGATCAGATCTCAAACTATACTATGAAGTTGTAATCATCAACATCACGTAGTATCTGTCTAAGAAATGGAGTGATGGATCAGCGAAATATATTGGACACCTAACAGAAAGTAGTGAATGACGACAGCGATCTAGGGTCTGATAAACCCAAACATCCAAGTATTTGGGACAAGAACTTAATATCTGACAAAAATTGCTGGGAAAACTGGAGCACAATTTGGCAGAAACTAGTAGACCAACATCTAACTGTATAAAAAGATAAGGTCAAAATGGGAACATAATTTAGACATATAGGGTCATATCATAAGCATATTAAGGGAGCATGGAATATTTCCCCCATCAAATTTATGAATATGGAAAGAATTTATGATCACCCAAGAAATGAAAAGCATCTTAGTATATAAAATGGATAATTTTGATTATATTAAATTTAAGAAGTCTTTCACAAACAAAACCAATGCAGCCAAGATTAGAAGGAACATTGGAAACTGGGAGAATTTTACAGCATTTTTTTTGGATAAAGTTCTCATTTCTCAAATATTTAGACAACAGAGTCAAATTTGTAGAAATATAAGTGATTCCTCAGTTGATTAATAGTCAAAGGAGGTGAACAAGCAGTTTTTCAGAAGAAGAAATCAAAATTATTTATAGTCAAATAAAATGCTTTAAATCAATAGTGATTATATAAATGCAAACCAAAACAAATCTGAGGTACTACTTTATACCTATTAGACTGGTTAATATGAGAGAAATGAAAAATGACAAATGTTGGAGGGTGTGTGGAAAACTAGGAACACTAATGCATTACTGGCAAAGTTTTGAATACTTCTTAACATTCTGGGGAGCAATTTGGAACTGTGTCCAAAGGGTTATAAAACTTTGGATAGCTTATGACCCATCAATACCACTACAAAATCTGTATCTCAAATACATATATATATATATGTATTTGAGATACAGATTTTGCATATATATATATATATATATATATATATATATATAAAACAAAAAGGAAAAGGACCTATATGTAAAAACAATTATTTATAGCAGCTCTTTTTGTGGTGGCAAACAAATTGTATGGAAGGGATGTCTCATAAGTTGGAGAACGCCTGAATCAGTTGATTATGATTACTGAACTATAAGAGTTGATGAGTAATATTGTTTTATTAAAAAAGAGAAGGTTTATATGACTGATGCAAAGTGAAGTGAACAGATACAGAGTACTATTATACTCTGTGTGTTATTGTGTATTATTGTACACAATAACAACAATATTGTGCAATGATCAAGTGCGAATGACTTAGGTATTCTTTACAATATCATGCACCAAAGTAATTCCAAGGAACTTAGGATGAAATATGCTATTCATCTTCAGAGAAGGAGCTAATGGAGTCTGAATACAGATTAAAGAATATTTTTCTTGTTTTTATTTGTTGTTTTTCTTTTGCAATATGATTTATGTGGAAATGTTTTGCATGACTGCATATGTATAATCTATATCACATTGCTTGCCTTCTCAAGGAAGGGAATGAAGAAGAAAGGAGGGAAAGAACTGGGGATTAAAAAAACACAAATGTTAAAATTTACTTTTACATGTAAGCAAAAAAAAAAAAAGTAAATGAAAATGAAAACCCTAGAGAGGTTGTGTGAAAACAGGTATATCAGTACATTTGTTATAGCCTCACATGAGTCTATCCATTCTGGAAAGCAATTTACAACTATTCCTAAACTTCCCATGTTCTTTGACCCAACTATACCAATAGGAGACATATTTTAAAGAAATCAAAGAAAGATAGGATCTCTTTTTATTTTAGCTAAAAATCGAAGACAATGGTGGTGTCCTACTATTAAATGAATAAAAATATTTTGGTATGTGAATGCAATGGAAAAGTATTATTCCATAAAAAAAGATGAAATGGGCATTTCAGAGGAAACTGAGAAGGCGTTTATGACATATTGCAAAGTGAAAAAATATGGAAGGATATTTTTTACAATGACAAAAATATTTTAAAGTAAAACAACTTTTAAAGCCTTTCTAACTCTGATCAAAGTAGTGGTAAGTCAGAAATGCAAAATAATTAAATGAAAAGTGTTCCTTCCTGATAGAGAGGTAATGAATTTAAAATACAGGAGATACACATTTTTGAGCATGGATAATGTTAGAATTATTTTTACTTAACTGTGAAGATAAATACTGAGGGATTTCAAAATAGTTAATTTGGTAGTAGACAAAATGGTAATAAAAATACTCATTAATAGAAAAAATTAAAGCAGTTAAAATAAGAAAAATAATGAGGATACATCTGATGGAAATGTAATAATGTTTAGGCTTTTTTGGTAGTAGATACTTTCTTCCAGTTTGACAAATAACCTGTAAAGAATATAACATTCCATCACTGAGCTCATTGGTTATTAATTATTATTTTGAAATTTTTCTATACAAATATCCAAAAGGGAAAGGGATTCCCTATAGATGATAAGACTTTCCAGATGTCTCATTTGTGGGACACTAAGTCTTGGATCACATCATGATCTCTTTAGAGGGATCCATAGCCATTCAAAAATAGAATCTGCATAGCAATTTGCGTAGGGATAACCAAGTGAATGAAGAATTCTTGTAGCACAAATTATGACCTTCCACTGGATAGACGTCCCATTGAGTCAGATCTATAGAATACATACACACACACACACATATATGTGTGTGTGTGTGTGTGTACATGTGTGTGTAATAGACAATACACTTGGGTCTAGAATTTAAGAGAAGAGATTTCTGAACGAGTTTTGGGAAGTCACTTATCCTAAGCTATTAACTGATGCTTAAGCTCATCTTTTAGGTAACAACATTTTCCTGGTATAAGTGAATGACTACAAATCATGAAGAACTGTGATCTTAGAGGAATGGAGTGACGCATCCTAGTCATGAATAGCCTGCAGCACATTACCCATGATAAAGAAGTGCATGAGACAGGTGTCAATAAAGCAACTTCAAGGATATCAGTCCATGTCTATCAAAAGAGGTGCATCACTCATATAGTGAAAATGAAGACTGACTAATGAGTGGTTCAAGTGCTTGTTATGTGATATTAAAGACTCAAACAAAGTCTTTTGATATATTTGGTAGCTCTCCCATGGAGGATGAATAGGACATGTGCAAAAATGTATAAACTAGGTATATGTTAATACTCTGTGATGTACGAAAGTGAATGAACTGCCCAAATTGGTAACTTTCATAAATCCACTGAAGTATTAATTAATAGATCAAAAAGACCAAGGGGCCATAGTAAATAAATGAATTAGAAACGTTGGATTGTAGCTAAGAAGCCACATATGATTTTTGAATTATACACAGGAGAGCAGCGGTCAGGGAATCCTCTATTCATGAAGCCAATGTCTGCAATCTTTTTACTTGAACATTTGTGCCTCATGGTTTGTTCAGGTTGAAGAAAAGACTGAATGATACTTTAACAACATTCACAAAGGTGGTGTTAACTACTTACAGATAAATAATTCCATGAAACATTCTTATACAGAGAATAATAGAAAACTATTCTTTTTCATGACAATGGAGGGAATAAGTGGAGAGTTTCAGCTTGAGGAATGAGAGGATTTTAGATTTGTGAAATAGAAAGGATTTGAGGTTACATAGACAAATATTTTAAATTTGAAGAAACTGAGACCCAGGAGATAAGTAACTTTTGGGAGACTGTACAGGTAGTCACTAACAGACAGAGGATTTGCACCTCAGTTTTCTCACTCCAAATCTAGCACTCTTTCTACTGGGCTATATTAATTCAATTTAGAAGTAACTGATGAATGACTAGCTTCATTCAATGAAACTCACTGAAGGAATTTTGAATTTCCCCATCTTGTGATCTTATTTGGTTAGTGGTCTGACTTACTGGCAATGGGCAGGACTAAATGATATTAAAGTTCTAAAATTAACAATATTTTATAATTGCATGATGCTTGTTTTCATGTGAGTTCAAATATTGCCTCTGACACATACTAGTTGTAGGATCCTGAGAAAGTATCTAAGCTAAGATCCTAAATTGGTAAAGGGATTTTTGTCAATGGGAAGTTCTCTATGCTATTGAAACTATGGGTTCTGTCTCTTTTCCTGGCCCACAACCACTAAAAATGATATGATGTGATAGAAGTAATATGGGATACTAGAGAAAATACTGAGTTCTGGCCCCAGCTCTGCCTCTTATGAGCTCTGCAGCTTGGGTCCATGATTTGATCTTTCTATGCCTTAGTATTCTCATTTGTAAAACAGGGGTTAACAACAGCTATCTTATGGTGAAGATCAGAGGAAATCATGAAATCCGCAGTGCCTTGTAAACTGTAAATCTCTGTCCAAATATAACACACTATTCAGAGCATATATATTTGCATTATTTTTTGAGCAATGTGCTCAGATGCCTTCCATGAGGATAAACATGCTATCGAGGTCAGCTACCATACTGATAGTGAATTATTTAACTTGAAAAAGCTACAAGGCAAGACTAAAGTGGAAGTAGAATGGGTACATGAATATTTTTTGTCTGCAGATGATTGTGTACTGAATGTTGCCTCTTTAGATGAGATACCACAAAGTATGGATGATTCTCTGCTCCTTGTGCTTATTTGACTAACAAGTAACACCAAGAAAACAGGTATACAAGCCAGTACCATACCATCCATCCATGGAACCATTGGTTATAGCAAGTGGAGAAATTTTGACTACTGTGGATAAGTTCACTTACCCAGGCAGTATACTTTCCAGAGATATACATATTGATAATGAACTCAAAACATGCATTGCAAGAGCTAACTCAGTGTTTGAGAGGATCCAAGGGAAAGTGTGGGAGGGAAGAGGTATTAAACTGATTGCCACACCAAAGGTCTACAGAGTGTTGTGATGACCTCATTACTGTATGCCTGTGAAACCTGGACAGTCTACTAGTGTCACACCAGGAAACTGAATCACTTCCATTTGAATTGTCTTAGGAAGATTCTGAAGATCACCTGGCAACATAAGATACCAGATACTGAGGTTTTCTTCTCAAGCTGAAATACCAGGTATTCAAACTTTATTGAAAAGAATCCAACTCCAGTGGACTGGCCATGTTGTTTCATTGTCAAATGTACACTTGCCTAAAAGACTATTTTATGGAGAATGGCCAAGCTTTTGGTACAAATCTTCTGCTTCTTTTCTGGCAGGAATGGAAGTTTCCCTTAGACTTTAATTAAAGACTGCCTCAGTTGGAGGGATTTTGCATCCCTTCAGGACATACAGTGACAACTCCATGCTACATGTGAGAAGGGTAGTCCTCACTACACAAGGCATTCTTGGAGAAAAAGGTGCTTCTACCCAGGAATAGCACAAAGTTGGGGAAAGTGACTTGAAAGGTATCCTTCAGAAGGTGGAATTTGATCTGACTCTTAAAGGAAACTAGGAATTTCAAGAAGTAGAGGTGAAGAGGAAGAACATTCTAGGTATATTTAATGAAGTTTCCTACGTTTATTTAAAGAACCCATTAATCCTTGCTCCTAGGTCCCTCTCCCTTTTCCTTTTTAGGTACTGAAAAACAAATATTGTGCTTTTTTGTATACTCCACTAATTGAACTTGGTGTGCTCCAAGCCTAATAATGATGAGTTCAGTTCTTATTTGTCATTCGTGGAGAAGCCAAATAGAATTAGTGAGTTAAAGTTGATTCTTATTCCTAGACTTCCTAGTTCTCATTTACCGGATATATCTGATGCCTGACAAGGAAATGATGCTTCCTGTCTTTGTGCCTGGACTACTTTTCTCCATTCCTCTGCTGCCTGAAGATGCTTTGTGCTGATAGGCAGTTTGGCAAAGTGGAAAGAATTTTGAACTCAGAGTCCCAAGGGTCAAGTACTGGGACTTATACTTACTGTTGACCTATCTGAGTCTCAGTTTCCTCATCTTTAAAATGAGAATGATGATATTTATATGATCTAATGAGATTGTTATGAGGAAAACATTTTGTATAAAATCCTATATATGTAATGAATTTAAATGCTATATAAATCTGAACTCTGCTTATTTTTCCAAATCTTAACCCATGTGCTCTCAGTCATCATTCCTTCCATGCTGGTTGCTACTATTCAGAGTTTATAGGTTCTGGAATGATGGAATGGGAAGGAGAAGAAAGTCAGGGAAGTGGGATAGAAAGGGATGGAGGAGGAAGATGGTCATGTTCCTATATTCCAACACCAGAAGCTGAGACTATATTTTATTTAGCCATCTGTAAAATAAGGGACTTTGACTAGGTCATCTTTAAGGTCTCTTACATCTCTGAAGATTATAGTTTACATATAAATATGGTACAGTGCAAAATAGACTTGGAGTCAGGGGAGAAGGTTTGAAGACCATCTCTGCTCATGCTACCCATGTGATCTTGGGTGAATTCCTGACATCTTTGACTTCAGTCTTAAATTTTTTTAAATGAAGAGCTTTGACTAGATGGCCTCCAAGTTTCCTTCCAATTCTAAATCAATAGTCACGTTGACATTTTCTGTGTTGAAGGTAGAACTGTAGGTGTTTTGGGATGTGGAAGATGATTTGTTGGTTGAGATATTAATGAATGGATCAAAGAGGATCGGTGATTATGTGGTAGGTGACAGAAGTAAGAGAAAGTTTATGGAGAAAAAGCTTAGTGTAATCTGACCATGAGATTTGGAGTAGGAGAGAAGAGAAGAAAGAAAATGGGTATGGAATTGACAAGAAGTGGGAATGGATCTTGGATGAATCTAAAGATTTTATGATTCTTTTCAGGGAAAGGGTTTTATTTTAGTGATGCAACGAATTAGAAAATGCCAGGTTTGGCAAAGTATGCGATTCATTTCCTTTTCCAGAAGTCCCACTGTACTTGTCCCAGCCAGTGGGAACACATGGATTTGATGACCTCTAGAGCCCTTTCTAGCATATGGCACTGTGAATAATGCAGATTGTTCTAACACATCAGAGAGGGTAGCAAGTGGGGACTTTCCTTATTCTAGAGTTTCATATAAAAAGCAGGAGAGAAATGAAGGGCTTTGGAGCTTTATCGAATCAGTGATATAATTTGTTAACTTGTATATAACTAGGTGACACAATGATAAGATCAGTGGATCTGGAGTCAGGAAAAGTTGAGTTCGAATTTGATCTCAGACATTTACAACTGTGTGACTCTGACCAAGTCACTTAACCATGTTTGTCTCAGTTTCCTCATTTGTAAAATGAGCTAGAGAAGGAAATGGGGCACCACTTTAGTATCTTTGCCAAACAAACCCCGAATGGGGTCACAGAGAGTTGCACATGTATGACAGCATGTTGGACAACAACAGTTGGACAGCAAGGGACAGAATGACAGTGTGTGCTCAATAGGAAAAGAACTTTTTTCTTTCTGTCATCCCCAGCAGTGTCACTGCATAAGCCAGAAGGATGATGTCATCTAATGAGATGAATGCATTGAGAAATATCCCCCAAATGTCTTCAGGGTTGTGAAGGTCTCCTGACAATCCTGCACAACCTTTTGCAATCAGTGCTCCAAGCTTGTGACACTGCTTTATTTACCACTTTAAGTTTCACAGAAGCAACTTTCTTTAGAACTCTCATGACCAAATATCATCTGCCTTGGACCTTGATGGTTCAGAGTGAGTGTAAATAGCAATTGGTTCTGTTTTGGCCAGAAATCCTGAGGGTCTCTCCCTCCCAGATTGATTTTTTTGACTAGATAAAGGAGTCTTTCTTTACCTTGTTTCCTACTTAGCCTTATTCACTGAATGGAAATTAGTTCAGACAAATTAAGACTTGGGAAAGACCTTAGCTTAAAAAAGGCCAAGATCTCCCACCACATCTGGGACCCTCTACGGTCACCCTGTTCAGTATCTTTTTGCTGCACTCAGAGGAGAGAGTGAAACTGGTGACTTCACACATTCCTGCCTCACTTAAATCCAATTTATTTGCAAGTCACGACCTCACTTCCTCAATGTCACAGGTCTCTTTGAGAATGAATGATAAACAACAGCAGTCCTACACAGCCAACTGTCCAGATTTCTCATTTGCCTCACAACTTCATCATATCCAAAAGAAAATTCACTTTCTTTCCCTTTAAACATCCTCCTCTCCTAATTTCCACTCTGTCTGGTAAGGGCATCACCGTTCTTCCATTTTACCCAAACTTGCAACCTCAGAACCATTTTTTACCCTTCCCTTTCCCATATCCAGTCAGTTTCAAAGACTTATTGATTCTATCTTCCTAACACCTTTCAAAGTCATCCCTTTCTCTTCACTCACATGGCTACCACTAGAGTTTATGTCCACCTGTAGGATTGCAATGTGCACTTAGTCTCCTGCCTCTTCCCTCTCCAACATATCCTCTGTACAGTCACCAAATTCTTGGACCTAAATCACAACTCTGTCTACATTGTTCACATGATCAGAAATTTCAAAGGCTTTGAAGATAAAATACAAGATATTTGAAAACATAATACAAACATCTCTATTAAGCCCTGAAAGTTCACTATAATTTAGCTCCAACCTGTCTTTCCAGATTGATTTCATAGATACCCCCCTGTAACACATTCTATTTCAGATAAAATTGTCCTACTAGATGGTTCTTGTATCCATTTCTGGCCTTGATACCTCATACAAGTAACTGACTGCCCATCCCTGGACTACTGTCCTTCTTCATCAGTGCCTTTTAGAATGACAATTTAATTTCTTAAGTTCTCTACTCAAGTGCTATCTTCTTTAAAACCTTTCTGAATTCCTCCTATTGTTAACACATCCTGAGCTTACTTTGTATTTCTCATGTGTGTTTTATTGTTAAGCTTATTTGTAGGCATCTTGTTTTCCTCTCCCCATCCCCAATAGAATATGACCTCCTTGAGGGAAGAGACCATTTTCATTTTGTCTTTATATTTCTAGTATCTAAACCAGTGTTTGGTACTGTTACTTAGTAATTCAATGCTGAATTACATGAAAAAGCCCCATTTCATTTAATATAGTATAAATTCTAGAGCAATTTAAAAACAGTAGACAATTTAAAAACTGATGTACAAATGGAGAAATAAATGAGGCAGAGCCAAATAGTTTTTTAATGCCTTGAGACAAAGTATATGGGACCAAAATATGCATCTCTGGTGTTAGAACAGTTCTCACTCTTGTCTACTCTGTTAACTCCATCATATTCCATCCCCCACTTTGGAAAAAAATCAACAAATGATTTTGTATGGTCCATGGAAAATTTAGAAAATATTTGGATTTGTTTTCTATTGGTAATAACATAGCAATAATGAGCTATTGTTTCCTAATGGCGTACCTTTGGAGAGGGCTAATTTCAGAATCACTTTTTGACTGATGCAAAGATCTTGTTTGAAAGAGGAAGACATGTGGTAGATGTCTTTAGAATCTTGTTTGTTGGATGATAAGAAAAGATAGCAGACTGAATAAACAGGAGAGAACTATGGGGATATTCTTCCTCTTAAGCAAGTACTATCTTGATGAAAAGCATTATTTTGATCCTTAGCATCAAAGTAAAAAAAAAAAAAGTATTCAGTACTTGCCTATTTTTATCACATGAGCAATCTTTTTTAATTTTTCCTTTAATTTTTTCAACATTCATTTTTATCAGATTTTGAGTTTCAGTTTTTTTCTCCCTCACTTCCTTCTCTCCTTCCTCCCTAAGATAGCAAGTAGTCTGATATAGATTATATCTGTACAGTCATATTAAACACAGTTCCACATTAGTTCATGTTGTGAAAGAAGAATCAGAACAAAAGGGAAAAACCATGAGAAAGGAAAAAAATAAAAAGGTGAAAATAGTATACTTCATTTAGACTCCGTAGTTCTTTCTCTGTATATGGGTAGAATTTTCAATCACGATTCTTTTGGAATTGTCTTTATGTACAATTTGTCATTGCAGAGAAGAGTTAAGTATGTCAAAGTTGATCATCACACAATGTTACTGTTACTGTGTATAATGTTTTCCCAGTTTGGGTCTTTTCACTTAGCATCAATTCATGTCAGTCTTTCCAGGTTTTTCTGAAATCTGTCTGTTCATTTCTTCTAGAACACTAGTATTCCATTACAATCACATATCACAAGCTGTTCAATTTCCCAATTGATGGACATCCTCTCAATTTCTAATTCTTTGCTACCACAAAAATTGCTGCTATATATATTTTTGTATATGTGAGTCCTTTTCCCATTATAATCTCTTTGGGTTACAGAACTAGTAGTGGTATTCTGGATCAAAGTGTATGCAGAGTTTTACGGCCTTTTCAGCTCACAAATGTGAGCAATCATTCTTTACTTCTAAGATTATTTAACATATGATTGATCTTCCTTTAAGGCCCATTCCAGTGCTTCATCATGGCATGGAGAAGGACCTGGAGTAATAATAGCTGTGCCAATGGAGTTCAGCTTCCATGTAGGTTCTACCAAGCTTGTGAGTCTTTGACTATAGACTTGGCCACTGGATTTCTGTCATTGAAGAACTAGCTTCACTAAGTTTAGCGAGGTTCATCTCCAGAGTGGTTATTGTGTGAAGAGATTAGTAGGACTTGTGAAGACCACTTCATAAGTAACCAATAGACGGGTTGTGCTCTACGTCCATGAAGGGATAAAATCACAAATCCTTGAAGTCTTATCACATTGTGCTTAATGGGATTACCTTTTATCTCACTTTGGCAAAAAGAAAGCTTATTCCAGAGGGTCTAGAAGAATATTTTCCTCCCTAGTATGTGTCTGGTTTCTTTTTGGTTTTATTTATTTTAAAATGCTGCATTTTTTTCCTCCTTACGTTGTAGCTTTTTCAAATATATTTCCTCTTTCTCCCTTTAATGGAACTTTCATTGTAAAAGAAACAGCAAAACCTACTTAAGTTAAACTTAGTGGTACAGCCATGGTAGCTGACAGTTTATACAACATTTTATATGTTTAGCTACATATCTACATCTATCAATATTTTTGTTGTGTGTGTGTATAAAATCATGTAAAACATAATTCCTATTAGTCACATTTTGAAAGAATCAAAATACCAAAAACAAATCATAAAAAAATAAAGAGAAAATACTATACTTCAATATGCATTCAGAATACATCAGTTCTTTCTCATATGTGGATGGCATTTTCTATTTTGAGTCCTTCATAATTTTTTGGATCACTGTATTGCTGAGAAGAGCTAAGTCACTTAGTCGATCATCACATAATGTTGCTTGTATGCAACATTCTACATCCATAACCCCTGTCTCTCCAAGGAAAGGAGGGAAGTTTATTTCCTCCTCTCTTCTTTTTCAAATTGGTTTTATTACATCTATTAATTATTTTTAATGTTTTTAAATTCCAAATTATCTGCCTCCAGTCCTTCTCTAACCATTTAAAAGAGCAACAAAATGATATCAATTGCATGTATGATAGTGTACAAACCATAGTTCAATGTGAGCCATGCTGCAAAAAAAAGAAAAAGAAAGAAAAAGAAAATAATACTTCAATTTTAGACTTAGATTTCATCAATTTGTCCTTAAAAAGTAATAGCATTTTTCATTCTGTGTCCTCTGGAATTTTCTGGGATCATTATGTTGCTCAGAGTATCTGAGTCTTTCCTAATTGATCATTATTACAATATTGATTTGCTGCATGCAACTTTCCTGGTTCTGCTCACTTCACTCTGCATTTATTCATGTAAGTCTTTCAAGTTTTTTTTTCGCAAATCCTCCTTCATATCATTGCTTTGAGCATAGTAGATTTCATTGCAATCAGATGCCACAACTTGTTTAGCTATTTCCCCCACTTTCTAATTCTTTACCACCACAAAATAGAGCTACAATAAATATTTTCGTACATATAGGTGCTTTTCTTTTTTCTTTGATCCCTTTTGGAAACAGACCTAGTAATGTTATTTCTGGGGAACAGAATATATAATTTTATATACTTAAGGGCATTGTTCTAAACTATTCTCAGAATGGTCGGACCAATTCACAACTCTACCAACAGGTCACTAGTGCCCCTATTTTTCCACATACCTTCCGAAATTTGTCATTTTAGCCAGTCTGGTAGGCATGAGGTAGTGCCTCAGAATTATAACGTCTGTTTCTCTAATCAATAGTTACTTAGAGCATTTTATAGGATTATAGATAACTGTGATTCTTTGTCTGAGAGCTTCCTATGCATAACATTTGATAATTTATTAGTTGAGGAATGTACGTGGGGTGTAGAGTGTGTTCAGGGAGGACCAGTACCTTTGGTGTAATGACTGCAGAGCCCTTTTCAGGGCTCTTTCCACCTTTGGTGTCCACCTGTCCCACCTAACTCTACCTGTGGCTACAAGAAGCTGCAGCATGTGCAGTGACCACATCCTGGTAAACCATTTTGGCAGACAGACCAAACCAGTTTGAGGATAACCAAGTGTTCTCAAATCCATTGGCGAATAAGGGGGTGTCTACCCCAAGCATGTGAAGACTTCATCTGGTGGAATGGGTGGATGAGAACAATTTGTTCCAATGACCATGAAGGCAGATGAAGCAGGTGATGTGGAACACTTAGAGCTTGGTTAGACACCAAAGACACTAAGGTCATCCACTGCATCCTGAGCCATCACCAGCTGTCTTGATTCTGTCCTGCCATCACCACACTATGATGACTCTGGAGGAGAGAGTGAGACTGATGACTTCGTGCAACTCTGCCTTACTTAAATCCAATTTATGCATGGATTAAAAGACATTACCCATACCATTTTACTATTATGCCTCGAAGTCCTGTGGTGACAGTCAAGTATCAGGTGTGGATACATTGGGAGCTATAGTCACAGCCCTGCACACAGGCAGCCCAGGCCAAAAGGTCATTTCTCACTGGAAGCAGCAACACGATTTGGCAGCCCCCTGGGTGTCTGAGCAATCTTTTAAGGATCATACTGCCCACCTCCTGGTATGAGGAAGGGGACTAGAAAAGGCACCCTAAACATTGTTGGTTGCTCAACCCTGACCTGATTATTGCAGCAGGTGTGAATCCCACTATGCAGTCAAAACACAAAAAATTGTACAAAATATACAAAAACATCTGCAAAATCCAGTCGACCTGAAAGAAAAGCTGCTCTTGTTGCAAGAGAACTCAACAGGTATCACACCCAAATAGTAGCCCTGAGTGAAACAAGTTTGTCAAATGAAGGCCATCTTACTAAGGCTGGATACACCTTTTTCTGGAGTGGGCACAGTGTAGAGGGGCACCGTGAAACTGGAATGGGTTTTCCAATCAAAACTAATCTAATCAGAAAGCTGGCATGCCTGTCAAAAGAAGTGAATGACAGGCTTATGACAATATGATTGCCACTCACAGGAAAATGCCATGCCACCATCATCAGCGCCTGTGCTCCCACCATGACAAACCTTGATGAAGTCAAGGAAAAATTTTATGAAGACCTAGAGACTCTTATCATCAATGTGCCTAAAGAGGACAAGCTTATAACTCTGGATGACTTTAATGCTAGAGTAGGCTCAGACTACCACACTTGGCAGGGAGTCCTAAGGAGGAGTGGAGTTGGAAACAGCAACAGCAATGGTCATTTACTGCTGAAGATTTGTGCATCACATGACCTTCTCATCACCAACACAGTCTTTCATTTACCTAAACACAATAAAACTTCATGGATGCACCCTTGCAGCAAACACTGGCATCTAATAGATTATGTGATTGTAAGGAGAAGAGATAGACAACTTATGGGTGTGACAAAGGCAATGTAGTGTAGAGTGCTGGACTGATCATAGACTTATCCTTTCCAAGCTAAATATTCACATTCATCAAAAGTGCTGCCCCCAAGGAAAATGACTACCAGAAGAATTAATGTCAACAAATTAGAACTCCTCTCTGAGCATAAACAGTTTGCAGCTGACTTGGAGGAAAAGTTGAGCCAACACACAGTTGACAACAGTGGAGTGGAAAAGGAGTGAGCAGCTCTCAGAGATTTGGTGTGCAGCACTGCATCTGCTCATCTGGGTCAGAACACTCACAAACACCAACACTGGTTTGATGAAAATGATGGGGAGATTCAGAAGTTGCTAAATGAAAAATGAGAACTCCATAGAATTTACCAGCAGGATTGTTCATCCACCTCTAAGAAGGCAGCATTTAATTCCATCAAAAGCAAAGTACAAGCAAAGTTTAGAGAGATGCAGAATTCCTGGCTTAGTAAGAGGCAGATGAAATTCAGTTTTATGCTGATAGTAACAATCCAAAGCACCTTTATGTTTCCCTGAAAGCTATTTATTGACCCAAAACCTATGGTGCATCACAACTACTCAGTGCTGATGGATCCACATTGATTAGTGATAAGGAAATGGTCCTGGAGAGATGGGCTGAACATTTCCATAGTGTTCTCAACAGACCATCATCAATTAATGCTGATGGCATTGACATTTTTATCCAATACCATATTGTTTTGATGATTAACTCTTTGTAATATAGTTTAAAATCTATTACTATTAGGCTGTCTTCGTTCATATGTTTTTTCATTGATTGCCTTCATGTTTTTGACCTTTTGTTCTTCTAGGTGAATTTTGTTATTATTCTATTTCTTGTTCTGTAAAATTATTCACTGGTAGTTAGATTACTATGACACTGAATAAGTAAATTAACTTAGGTAGAACTGTCATTTTTGTTATATGGTCTTGGCCTGCCTATGAGCTTTTAATATTTCTCTAGTTATTTAGGTATCTATTTGGGTGGAAGCATTTTGTAATTGTTTTCATTTAGTTCCTCAGTTTGTCTTGGAGGTAGACTTCCAATTATTTTAATATTATCTGCTGTTATTTGGAAATGGAATTCCCCTTTATATCTCTTCCTGCTAGGTTTTTTAAGTAATATATGGAAATTTTCGTCATTTATATGTGTTTATTTTGTATCCTAAACTTCACTAGTTAATTGTTTTAAATAATTCTAAAATTTATTTTCTAGAGTTGTTTAAACATGTCTACACAGAATAATAGTTTGACTTCTTCATTGCCTATTCTTATTTTTCCTTCAATTTCTTTTGTGTGTATCTGTTATTGCTATAGCTAGCATTTCTAATATAATATTGAATAACAGGGGTGATAATGGATAACTTTGTTTCAAACACGATCTCATTGGAAAACTTTTAAGCTTATCTTGATTGCAGATGCTGATAGTTTTAGATGGACGCTATTTATCATTTTTAATAAGCTTAATTTATTCCTGTGCTTTCTAGTGTTTTTAAAAGGAATGGGTGCTATATTTTTAAAATAGGTTTGTTGAGATAATTATATGATTTTTGTTGTTTTTTGTTATTGAAATGGCCAACGATGCTAAGTTTCTTCTATGTTGACTCAATCTTACATTCTTGGCATGAATCCTACTTGGTCACAGGGTCTGATCTATGTGATTTATTTCTATATTCTACTTGCTAATATTTTATTTAAATATTTGTGTCATTATTCATTAAGGAAATGGGTCTATTCTTTTCTTTTTGTTCTTCCTATTTTAGGTATCAGAACAATATTTATGTTATAAAAGGAATTTAATAGGACTCTGTCTATTTTCTCAAATAGTTTATATATTATTGGAATTAATTGCTCTGTAAATGCTCAGCACAATTAACTTTTAAATCAATCTGGTCCAGATGATTTTTTTCCCTAGGGATAGAATTTATGATAACATCAATTTCTTTTTCTAAGATAGGATGATTTAAGTATTCCATTTCCTCTTCTCTCTCTTCTCTTAGTCTGTGCAATTTATATTTTTGTGAATATTCACATATTTTATTTGGATTCTCAGTTTTATTGGCATATAATTGAGTCAATTAGCACCTAATGATTCCTTTATTTTCATCTTCATTCCTGGTTAATTCTCCTTTTTCATTTTGATACAAATAATTTGGATTCTTTTGAAAATCAAATTAATTAATGTTTTATTTATTTTATTTATTGTTTTTTCATAAACTACCCCTTATTTAATTTATTAATTTAGTGATTTTTTTTTTAGCAACTTTCAATTATTAAATTATATCCATTAAATTTCATGATTTCTATTTTGGTGTTTAATTGGATATTTTAAATTTGTTTATTCTAGTTTATTTTTAAATTGTGTGCCCTTTGAATTGATCTTCTCATTCTCTTTTATTATTATAAATGTTTAAGGGCATAAAATTTTCCCTCAAGTACTACTTTGATTGTACTTCCTTTTTGATTTGGCAGATTCTATGTTTTAAGAAGTTGTTTTCTTCATTGAATATTTGTACATTTTTTTCCATGTGACTTATTCTGCTTTTTAAGGAACTCTTCTCTTCAGTGGATTTTTGTACCCCTTTTACCATTTGGCCTATTGTTTTGTGTTTTTTTTTTATTTTTTATTTTTATTTTTTTATTTTTTATTTTCTTTATTTATTCCGTCTTCTTTACCAAGCTGTTGACTCTTCATGATTTTCTTGAATCACTCTCATTTCTTTTCCCAAGTTTCCTCTACCTCTCTTATTTGATTTTTAAAATCCTTTTTGAGCTCTTTCAGGAATTCATTTTGTCCCTGAGACTGATCACATTTTTCTTTGAGGCTTTGAATATAGCAGTTTTGACTTGGTTGTCTTCTGTGTTTATGTTTTACTCTTCCCTGTCACCATATAACTTTCTATGGTAAGATTCTTCTTCTTTTGTTGTTATTGGTTGCTCATTTTTTTCAGCTAATTTCTTGATTTTAAACGTGATATTAAAGTTGGGTTTTGCTTCCAGGAGAAGGGGCTCTGTCTCGATCTTTAGGGTTTGTTTGCTTGCTTTGGGTATATGACTATTTTCAGACATAGTTCTCAGAATCTATAAGTTTTCAGTTCTTTGAAGGTTAAGATTTAAAGAGAGGTGTGTTTATGCAAGCAAACTCTTCAACCTTGGAACCATGACCAGAGTCCCAACTTCTGTGAAAACCATACTGTGGTGTTTTTTTCTTCAGTTCAGGACTGTGATCCTCCTTACGTGCAATGCAACAGTGTTCTGTCTCCAGTGCCAGTAAAGGGTCCTTCTAATTGTCTTCTGACCAGTAGTCTGACCCCCTTACTATCTGTGGGCTCAGAGCTCTGGAAGCTGCCGTCAGTTTCCTTTAATGCTTGCTGTAGTGTTGTTGGAGCTAGGCCTGCACTGATGCATTGTGTGCTGGACTGCACTTCTCACCCACCTAAGTGCAAAAGACTTTTCCGGACAACCTTCTAAGTTGTCTTGGCCTGAAAAATATTTTCACCCTGCCATTTTGTGTGTTCTGCTGCTCCAGAATTCATTTGAAGACATTATTTAAAATTGTTTAGATGAGAATTCAGGAGAATTCAGGTAAATCCCTGAATTTTCTCTTCCATCTTGGCTTTACCTCCCATGCAAATTTTTCTTTTAGTATTTATATTACCCCTTTCTCTATGATACCTTTAAAAATATTGTTTCCTTTATTATCTTTTTATTAATTCTATTTTTGCTATATTTTTTCTGACATCATAATTGCTGCTCCTTTCTTTCTTTTTTTTCTACCTCAACTGAAGCATAGTTGATTCTACACCAGCTCTTTATTTTATCTCTGTGTATGTCTTTCTGTTTCAACTGTGTTTCTTATAAACAGCATATTGTTGGATTCCATTTTAAAATAAATTTATTTTAGTCTTAAATACTAAAATATACAATAAGAAAAAAGAAACACATTATAAACTTAAATACAAAATGGGAATAGAAAAAAAAGCATTGCTATAAGTACAACAAATGTAAGAAAGGATTCAAAATATACAGCAATAAATTTCCATTTCAAGAAAGTCTATCTAATACACATTACACATTTATCCAGAGCTATCTTTGTTTCCTTGTAAATTTTCTTTTGCTCTCTACTGTGCACTTTTTAATTTGTTCTTTGCCCCTTTCCATCTCCCTCAAGAAAGCTACAATCAAGTGCAGATACACAAACACACACACACATATATTCATACACACAAGTAAACACACATATAGATAGATACCTACATACATGAATGAGATCGTCCCATTCATATTTTGAATATGATTACTGTATGTTCTCTGCCCCCAATCTATTTTCTTTTATTTATCCCTTTCTATCTCTCTTTTTTACCCTCTCCCTCCTGAAAAGCCTCTTTTGCTTCTGACCACTGCCTCTCTTCATCCATTCTCCCTTTTATCACTCCCTTTCTTTTATTACTTTCCCCTTTTTATTCCATGTTGCATAAGATAGATTGCAATACGCAATTGATTGTGTGTATATGTATTCTTCCTTTTTTTAAACAATTCTGTTGAGAGTGAGGTTCAAGTATTACCTACAACCACTTCATTTCCCCATTCACCATGAAAGTTCTTTGTGTACCTCTTTTATGAAAAATAGATGTTTCCATCATTCCCTTCCGCCTTCTTCCAGTGCATCTCTTTTCTCTTTTTTTAAATCATTCTAACATCATTGAATTTGTGCCCTCTGTCTATGTAGACTCTTTTTAACTACCCTAACAATGCTGGAGTTCTTAGGAGTTACTTGTGTCATCTTCCAATATGGAAATGTAAACAATTTAACCTTATCAAGTCCCTTATGATTTCTCTTTTATGCTTCCTTCTTTATGCTTCTCCTGAATCTCACAGTTTAATGTACAATTTTCTCTTCACTTATAGCATTTTATCAGGAATGCTTGAAAGTCTTCTATTTCATTAAATATCTATTCTTGCCCCGAAAAATTATCCTCAATTTTCCTGGGTAGCTTATTCTACCTCTTTTGCCTCTCAGAATATCGTATTCTAAACACTCATCTCCTTTAAGTGGAGGCTGTTAAATCTTGTGCGATTCTGACTGTGACTCCATGCATTTGAATGGAATAAATATTGAGAAATATAAATAATACTAAATCTTTTTCCACAGGAAAATATTGCTTTTGTCTGCCTACCATAAAACACCCAAACGATTGCTTAATTATGTAGTTGATGCTATACTTCTAGTGCAACAAAGAGAGCACTGGAATTGGAATCCTAGACATGCATTCAAATCCCATCTCTGTCACTTATTCACTGGGTGATCTTATGCAAGTCCCTTAACCATTTTGGACTTTTTTGAGTCACTTATAAAATGAGTGGGGTAGAGTTATATTATCTCTTAGGCTCCTCCGAACTCTGTCTTATTAATCTATGCATTTTTCTCGGACTGATGCTGAAACATTTAACTACCCTAGTTTACTTCTCCTTGTGAATATTAACATTGAACTTAATCTTTGGATCTCAGCTAAAAAAAATACAAGCATGCCAGGCTCCTGACCAGTGATAGAGTTTTCCTAACAAATAATGTATTTGCTTCATATCTGACAAATCTGAACAAAATTCTAAGATGGATGAGGAGAAAAAAAATCTACCTTTTATATTGAATAAGAGATATGCCATAGAGAGTAGATACAAAACATGGAGAAAAAATTCCTGCTGTGACACTGAGAAGTTCACTTTAAATAAATTCTTTTTTTTCCAAAAAGAGTCAATAGCAAAACCTATAGCTTCAGATAGCTAGGAGAAACTGTCCAATGTTTAGGAACAAAGGAAATTCAAACAGGGTATCACACAGCAATGGAGTCATCTTGACCTTAAAGGCATCAGTGAATCTTGGGTGGATGAGACCCTTGAATGAAGTATATCTTTGGATGGGTATACCTTACTCAAAAGAAACAAGATAGATAAAAGGATCAACATGAGATAGAACCAACTTTATATATTTGTATAAAATAAGTTTGTCCACATAGGTTGTTTATATACATAAATGTGGCTCATGGACAACATGGGTAGATACGATGTTAGTCCTACCCTGCCTCTATGGAGAGAAGTAGAACCAAGAACAGTGACTGAATTGTCAAGAGTGAATCAGTTCTTCAGATGCAAGTGAGATAAGCTTAGCTCAAGCCAAGAAAGAAGGCTTTCTATGCCTTGAAAGTACAGAAAGAACTAACAGGTGTGACGGATGAGACTGTCAATGATCTTTGAAAGATCAGAAAGATTTGAAAGCTCTTTGAAAGATCAGATATTATAGGACTAGAGAAGGGTAAATATCTTGACTGAAAAAATAAAAACCATAGAATTATATAACTATAATACAGTGAACTTTCTTTAATTCCAGGCAAAGTCTAAATTGAATTATTAGGATGGTTAGGAAGCAAATAGTAAATACGCAATCATCCCAAAGAACAAATATTACTTCATAAAGAATGAAGCATGCCATACTAACCCTATTTTCTTTGTAGAAAAGGTTACTGAATTAGCAAGCTAGGAGGAGATGGTAGGTATAATCTATTAAGGTTTTATCAAAGTGTTTGATGCTATTGCCATGGAAAAGATGGAGAGATGATGACTAAAGTATAATGCAATTAAATGCATTCAAAAGTGCTTAAATGATTCAATTCATAGGATAATCATTAATAATTCAGGGTGAACATGGAATAAAGTTTTCATAGGAATGCCCAAGTGATGTATGATTGTCCTTGAGTTTGTAAATGCCTTTTAAAAAATAAGTGACTCAGATAAAAGTATAGATAGCATGGTTACAAAATTAACAGGTTATACAAATTGAGGGATAGCTAACAAAATAGAAAGCCTGGGGAGAAAGATTTTAACAGATTAGAAAAAAATGGATAGCTAACACTAGAATCCAATATGGAATTAATTGACTTCACAAGAAAAAAAATGTGAAAACATGGTTAGATAGAATATTGTCTTTAAAATCTAGATATTCCAGAGAACTTAAAGCTTACTGTGAATAAACCATGTGATCTGGCAGACAAGACAAATTCGTATAATCTTGGGCTGCCTTCTCAGAGGTGTATCTTACAGGAATGACAATGTGATAATCCTGCTACCTTTTGCCCTAGTCAGCCCATATCTTGAGCATAACATTTAGTTCTGGGTGCCAAAATTCAGAAAAGTCATCAATTAATTAGAGAGTATCAAGAGGAAGACCACTGTATTGGTGAAAGAGCCCATGTTCATGCCAGATTGGCTTCAGGTAAAGGAATTAATGGTATTTGTCTTGGAGAAATAAAGATTAACAGGTGACATGATAGTTACCTCTAAGTGTTTTAAGAGCTCTCATGTGCAAGGGGAATTTGATTTAGATTTGCTCTGTTTGACCTCAGAAAACAGAGTCACAAACAATACATGAAAGCTTAAAAGAGGAAAATTTAGACTTGATGTAAAGAAGAATTTGCTGGGACCTAGTTAGAGGCATCCAAAATAGAATAAACAGTTTTAGGTGCTAGCACATTTTCTTTCATTGTTTATCTTCATATAGAAGCTGTACAATCCCTTGTTAAGTATATTGTATTAAGATTTATTTTGGGAGCATGATTTGGTCAAAAGGTCTTTGACATCCCTTCCAACTCTGAAGTTTTGTGATTTTGTAAATAAATTTACTTATTCAAACCATTTTGGGAAAGAAACAATTGAAGGTCTATTACATTTTCTTAGAATAGGAACATGGTGCAATTGAATTTAACATGAAGCTGTTGCTGGTCCTTGAACTGTTTTGAGAGAAATGCCAGGAATAGAAAAATGTACAATGACCACAAACTCCGCATTTGCGTCTCTCTATTACCAAGTTTTCTAGACCATCATATAGATGGGACTTCAAACTGTTGGCTCTTTGTATGGAAAAGATATAGAAGAAATTCTAGAAGGGTTCAAGGAAAGGGGGACCACAGAACTAAAAAGGAGGCAAACTCTTCAGTTTTCTGGAAATACTTGTATTCAGTGAGGTGGCACAGTGAATAGAATGTTGGACTTGCAGTTGATACATTGGCCTGTCTCAGCTTCAATGTCCTCATCTTTAAAATGAGGATATTAATAATGACACTTTAGTATTGCATGAGCTTCAAATGAGATCATATCTGTAAAGAATGCACTTTGCAATGCCTAAAGCACCATATAAATGACAGCAATTATCATTATTCTATGCGATTCATTTTGTTTTGCTATTGTCCCTTTGCAGAAATCATAAACTCTGTGAACAAGCATTCATTCATTTCCTCTCTAGAATAAATCCTGAGGAATATCATTAGCTTCCTTCTTTTCTCACACTTTGGAGTATGCTGACCTCTTCATTATCTGGACAAAGGAGATCTCTGGTTGTCATTCGTGACTGCAGACATCTCACTCTGCCTGTCTATTGTTGTCTCCTTTCTCTCCTAGTCTTGCAGATTTTCACCCCCTGAGTCTTTGACTAATACTTTCCCAGCTTTGTGGTCCCTTCACATCTCTCCTTTCTCTTCACTTTCCTTCATGCCAATGTAGTTAGAAATATTGCCTACTTCTCAGACTTCACCATAATGGAGTTAGTGAGAATGATTTAGAACAACGGCATATCTGGATGGGGGAAGCTATTGACTATAAGATCCAGGCCACGCAGGTGGCCTTGACTTAGTGCCACTCTAAGAGGGAGGAAAATGAAAAAGCCTGTGTGTGACAAATGTGACTGGGGATGTTTTCACTTGAGGCTGCTTGATTTAGTGTGGGATTTGTGCCCAGATGATGGGATGCTTATACTTCAGAAAACCAACTGAACCTCACGGCCTTAATTGGGAGAAGCACAAAGTCCCTTGACACCAGTGCCTGACACCAGCAGCATTAAAGTCATCCTTGAAAGGCTCCAGCCATGGAAGCCCTTTTACATACCCTGCCTGAAACATTGTTTTTTTCTATGATCCTATGCGGTACAGAATATCTATGCATCTTGCCAACCTTAGATATTGAAAAGAATGTGTTAAAAGTGATTTGTATACTTCCAACAATTTTTTCTTTCCTGTGTAGGGAATATCTCCACATAATTAATTTCTCATCAAGCTTATTGTATTTTTTTAAACATGTATTATAACTTGGAAAAGTTATATGCAGTGTTTTTTATGACAAGGAGACCTAAGATTTCCTCTATGTAGGAATCAATCAATTAAATATTTATTACTAGGCAGTCAGTATGTGCCAAGTGGTGTGCTAGGTGCCTAAGATACACAAACAAAAATGAAACATTCCCTAACCTTAAGAATTTTACATTCTATTTATCCCTTGGTGGAAGTTTCATCCACTGGACTAGATCAATGATTTCTCTGTTATATATCATATTAGAGAATTCACTGGGACATAGTAACTTGCCCAGGGGCAGATTTTGAACCCAGGTTTTTTTATAATAACAAATCTCTATTTAGCATGTACCACTGACTCATTTATATCCTTTTAATAACAAATGGAATGTGCTAGAGAAATAATAGATAGAAATACCTTGGAAATGATCCAATTTAACTGCTGCATTTTACAGGTGAGGAAACACAATCAAAGATATGAAGTCATTTTCCAAAGGGAGTAGCAGCTCCAGAAGTCACAGAGTCATAGACTTGAAAGATCACTTGACACAATCATTTCATTTTACAGTTGTGTAAACAGCAGGCCAAAGGTACTGAGTAATATGTCCAAGGTTACACAGTCATAAAACTGAGATTTTAATCCAGGTTACCTGATATCAATTTCAATGTTCTTTTACTAGGTCTTCTGATTCCAAATGTTTTTTGTTTTCACTTAACTCAGTTGTCTTCAATATTGGGTGGTGGTGGTAGGGCAATATCTACCTATCAGCAGCTGTATCATATCAACTTTGGATTTCATGTAATTTTTATATTTAAGCAATTCCATTTGGACTGCATTACAACTAATTTACAGTCATGCTATAAAGGGACAGCTAGGTGGTGCAGTGGATGGAGTCATGGATAAAATCAAGAAAACATTTTCCGGAGTTCAAATCTGGCCTCAGACATTTGTGACCCTGGACAAATCACTTAACCCTATTTTCCTGTGTTTTCTCCTCTGTAAAGTGATCTGGAGAAGAAATGGAAAAGCGATCCAGTATCTTTGTCAAGAAAATCCCAAATGGGTTCATCATAAACTGGAAAAAGCTAAAAAATCACTGGACAACAACATCATGTTATTAAGGAAGCCCTCTTGTATAATGCTAACTATACTGGATTAATTGTGCTCTTTATGTTTATCTTCTTTAACTCTTGGTTATTTGAGTATAACAATGTTCACATACCGTGGCTGCCTACAAATGAAGAGCCTCCAGCTTTCGAACTTAGTGCAGTAGAAAGAGAAGAGCAGTAGACATGGAATCCTAACACTTGATTTTGAATCCTTGGTCTATTACTCACTATCATTGTGACCTTGGGTAAGTCACTGATGCTCTTAGTTGGTCTTAGCTTTCAGATGGAAAAAATGAGAGGAAGTAGTACTAGCTGATACTGATGGGACCTTTCATTTCTAAAGCCTAGGAATTGAGGGGGAATAATTAAAAATAAATATTATCTTCATGAGAATCCTGCCTTTCAATCATCCTTCATGGGTACACTCACTATAAGTGCTTGATGCTTATTTATACTTGGTGAAACTAACATGAAAATTAAAATAACAGCATAATCTTTATAACTGAAGATCTTCATCTGTGGTCCCAGCTTCTAAAGAAAAAAAGGAATGTCTGCTTAATAACATGTCTTTGGAATTATGGCATTTAAAAAAGTCTCAAGAGATATAATTTCTGGATAACTTAATAATTTTATTAATAATGCTAGCATGTTTATGAATAAAAGGATGATCATTTGGCTATCTCTCTCTTAAATTATGGCATGGACTTCTGACTTATATGCCCATTGGAAGAGGGGTGTTCCTGAACATGGCAATCAACTCTGGTTAACACTTAATGAGAGAATAAATATTACAATGAGGGGCTGAACTTATTCAAGTACCCTTTGACTATGGAATTTACTTTAAGTTACCCCCAACCTTGGGAAATCTATTCAAAGAATTTATCCCCACCCAAACCTGAGAAGAGTACAATGGCTTTCCCACTTGAGTGAGGTCTCTACAAGAATGTTAGTCTCATCTCATTATCAGTAAAGTCCTTCTAGAAACTGAATTTTAGAAATCAAGACTAGAATAGAGGGAAGGATTCTGGATCTCTCCAAATCATTGGCTATTAGCACTTATTTTTCTCAGAATATTTTATTCTTCTGGCCTAATTTTTGTTTTTCTTCAGATTGCTTGTTCCATAAAGATCATTCCACAAACTAGTTTATAGGAGAGCTTTCATATACTTGCATGGGCTATTTCTCACCCTCTAAAATTACCTTCTGTAATCATAAGGTAGGAGGCTGCTTTCCCTTTTCTCATAGCTTTGATTTCCTTTCCTCCTTCTGCATCTCCAGAAGCTCTCCCCTTTCCCCTCCCCTACGCTTTTGTTCTTAGAAAGCTCAAAACATTTCTTTACTTAGAAAGTTCAGCTCCTTGACTTGGATGTCCAATGAATGCTAAATAAATATCTCTTGGCCAATACTTGCTGACTAACTGAGATGAGTTGCATGATCCTGTGATGCCTAGCTGGAAGAAATAGGAAAATTGTACATTTTCTAATTCTTTCCAAGGTCTTGGGGGAAAACAATTGGGATATACCTACCCATCTTCCAAAAAAGTAGAAAAATGGAGACAAGCCCTTGTTGACTAAAAGTAGGTCTGCATCCTAAACCAAAAGCATCTGGGCTATAGTACTGAACCTCTGACATGCTCCTTTTTCTAAGACTGAGTAACCTAGAAGGTGGAGTCATCTTAGCAGGTGAGCATGGGAGGAGGTCTTTCAAGACCAGAATTTAATTCTGAGGATTCTCACTTTGGTAAGTAGGTTCCAATACCACCCCATGGCTGCTAGGCTACAGTTTTGCTGAACTTCTCATTACTTGAACAGAAATGTGTTCCAATTTAGCATCTACTGACTTTTGGGGGAGGCAGTAGTCTACCTTAGAAAGCATGCTAAGTTTGGAAACAGAGGACCTTTGTTCAAATCCCACTCTGCCCTTTGCTCCCTGTCTGACTTTGGCTCTTCGGGCTTCATTTTATTCCTCTGTAAAATGAGGGGTTGGGTTGTATAACCTCAAAGGTCTTTTCTACTTCACCGTTTGTGTAACCCAGAGCAAGTCACTTCCCATCTATATGCCACATTTTCTTCACAGGTGTTTGTACCTCAAGTTCCCTTTAATCTCCAAGCCAATGATCCTCTGATCCTAAGTCTAGGATCCCAGTTCAAAATTGAACGTGCTGTGCACTGTATAGATAGCGAGCTGCATCCAGCCTTTCAAGAAATCTAGAAAAATTCCTACTCTATATTTCATAGTGGTTGCTTTACATGTAGTTATATTTATGGAATGCCTTTACCCCTACTTAAATGCTAGGAAGTACTCATTATAGCTGTGATAAACTATGAAAATATCAGAGTGTAAAGAAAAGAAATAATCACCCTTTGGTCACTGAAAAGATCAAAAAGATGAAATGCCTGTCACCATGGAGACAGTGCTCTGCTGGTAGTACTGGCCTCTCCCGGCAGTTGCAACACCAACGTAGCAGCTTGTGTCTAAACTTTCCCTGGATATTAAAAATGAGTTAAAAGATATAATTGTTTAACAACTGCCACATATGCAAAAGGCCTGGCCCCTAAATCATCACAGTCACAATAATGGCTCATCATCTCTAAGGAAAAGATGAATTTGGGGATATTCTGACTTATAAACATGCTTACCCTTGAAGGTAAATATACAGTACTTCTCATTCTGCCCTTTTCCAAACTATTAATCCCTGTTCCCCTAAAGGTGAAATAAATAAAATTCAACAGTTGAGGGAGGAAAATGTAGTAAAATGGCATGTATCCTGGGTACTCAAGAGAACAGAAAGGCTTTGTCAGTTTAATTCCTCAACACTTAATAAAAACTTCTACCAAATTTCTAGTAATTAATGCTGGATCAACAAAAAGAGAAGGTAGAAACTTATCCCCACAGTGTAAAAGCTTCTGAAATCATAGCAGTGAATTGGGTGACTATATAGCACCCACTTCCCCAAACTACCTCTAAGAGCAAAGAGCATGTCAGGTTTTTGGTGCAATTTGGGGCTATGGTGGCCTGCCCCATAGTGGCCGTGATACAATCAGCAGTGACCTTAAGAGCTAGAAAATCTTGACATTCTGATATATGTTGACAACATGGAATAATTGCATGTGCAAAATGGGGATGTTAGAGGCCCTGAGACAGACATGGTGATACAAATTGGGGCTAAAGGGCGGGGGGCCTCTATGTCCAGGATACAATACCAACTGAAACCTATCCTATGAGTCCTTTGGCATGGTAAAGTTGATGACAATGAAAATGTTCAAACAAAAACCCTTACCTTTAAAAAGTAAGCTTTTGTTGATCTTTTATTCTTTTATATCTCCATAGTTCTCCCCAATATTCTTTTCCCTCCCACCCTCAGAGTGTTATCATATCTATATCGATTTAATAACTAGTATATCAAGGATAAAAAATGAAAAGAAAAAAATCAGCATAATTGATTAGATTCCACTACCCTTTCCCTCCCATTCTTTCTTCTTTCCTCCTCCTTCCCTTCCTTGTCCTCTGCTTCCATCTCCTACCCCTCTCACCTCCCCTTTCCATCTCTTCCTCTGGTCTTTAATACATCAACAAAGTTTGAAAATATGTGCAATGAACCACACCTGAAGACCTCCACTTTTGTAAAAGGGCTGAAGATGTCTTCTCATGTGTCTTCTTCTGAGCCAGGCTTGGCTTTTATAATTTTATAATATCCACTGTTGAGTATATGTGTGTGTGCATGTGTGTGTGTGTGTTTATGTTTATATGGTCAAAGTCATTGTTTGTCAAATTGTTTTCTTGACTCTTCTGATTTCACTTTATAAGCTCATATAGATCTTTCTATGTTTCTTTGCATTCATTGCCTTCATAATTTCTTACAGTTCAGTAGTAATTAATTACATTCATGTACCATAGCTGTTTAGTCATTCCTCCATCAATGGGAATCTGCTTTGTTTCCAATTCTTTGCCATCACAAAAGGCACTGGTCTCCTTGGGAGGTAAGTCCAGTAATGGAATCTTTGGGTATGGACATTTTAGTCACTTTATATGAGTAATTCCAAATTGTTTTTCCAAATAATTGGACTGGTTCACAGTTTTATCAGTAATGCACCCATGTTTCTATCTTCCCACAATCCCTCCAATAATGATTACTGTTATCTTTCTCAATTTGAAGAACATGAGTTGAATCCACAGGGTTGTTTTTATTTGCATTTCTTGTATTATTAATAATTTAAAACATTCTTTTTTGTAGTTGTGAATTATTTGCAATTAATTGTTTGAGAAACTGCTTCATAGATGGTGGTGGTGGTTGTCCTCCGTTCTCGAAGAGGACCAAAATGACATCACCATGATAAAGCCCATAAGACTGACATCATCATCTCAGAAGGAAGCATGCCCTTATGTCATTTTGCCCCAGATTGCTTTAGATACTAAAGGATATTTACTCTAAAAGTGAGTCTAATTATTTAGACACAAGTGGAGTCCATAATTAATGGTATTCAAGGGAATAAAAGATTGATGACTGTGGTAAAATTCACAAAAAGCCCATATTTCCTAAGATAATGTACGGCTATAAAAGGAAATTGAATAAACAGTCAAGTTTCCATTGTAAAGAAAGTTGTAGTCTTGCAAATGACCATCTACTGGATCAGTGTTTAAAAACATCCTCCTTTTCAATCTGCTTTTAGTACACTTATTGCTTTGGGAGCTGAAATTCACATAATTATGGCCCTTTCCATGACAATGAATGTTTCCAACTAGAGGACAAAGCAGTAGAATGTGACTAGGGGGAGCTGATGAATGTCAGTTACAGACAATTTACAATGACATTTCTCTTTACCTAGCTCAGCGGGGAACTGCTCTCCATCTCACCAGAAAAAATCAGATGGCCCCAGAGAATGTGGGTGTGTGTTTTTCCTGATTCCAATTGTAGGCATGTTACTGGGGCCTTTATTGCTATTTTGTTGTTTACTGCTTTTCCTTTGTAATGGTCTGAATTATTTATTCTATTATTATAGATTTTAATTATAGTGTTTTTGATGGGAATTTGTTGATAGAAACCAGAAAGAATTTGGGGTGAGCTAAAGAATCAAAGTAGAATTGACCCAAAGCTTCAGTTTGTTGGTATTGTTCATAGCAAGATTATCAACAGTAGGTTACATTACAGGATGTGATTAACCTTATGAAAAGAAGTTAATAGATATTCCATTTGGGAGGCTTCCTAATGGGTTCAGTCTCCTCAGTCACATGTAGTGCACTATAGTTAACTAATAACTAAGTGCACCCTAGTGAGCTGAAATAAAAATGCATTTCTTCTCTTAAGAGCAAAATCAGACTTATTACTTTGAATTATTATGTAGTTTTATCATTTCTCTCATGATTGGTCCAGGTTGGCAAAACCAAAGGTTGATGAGCCACTGGATGATGTATGATAATTGTGATCCACTGTTATAAGCCACCTTACATGAAATCATAGTGGTGATTACAGAACCAGGAATGGGATTTCAGAGTAAAAAGTGACCTCTGAGGTCATCTAGTCCAGTTGTATCAAACTCAAATAGATAAAGATTCTTGAGGCTGCATATTGAATTAGAAAATCATAAATTAACATTATCTATCTTATATTGTATTTTTATTTTGTTAAACATTTTCCAATTACATTTTAATCTAGTTGGTGCTACAATCAGGAATTTTGTGGCTGTTGCTTTGAAACTTTTGGTATTCTAGTTCAATCCATAAAGAATAGGATCTGTACTGCACCATTCAGGCAAAATAGGAATCAGTGCCCCTGAATACTCAGAAAGACGAGGAGAGGGAATTACAGCGACAGTAGTACAAAGAGGAATAACTACCTCTATCATAGGTATTTTCATAGGTATTTACTCTGCATACCTCACTGCAAGGGGGCATCATGATACCATAGAAATCACACTGAATTTATACTTGGGAAATGTGAGGTAACATTCTAGCTCTGTGGACACATGATCTTGGGTGAGTTACTTGATCTTGGGTCCTAAGTTTCCAAAAGGAACTCAGTAAGTTTTAATTTCCATTCTGGTCTAGAGCTGTAATCTTAAGATTATGTAACTCATGCATATACTATAAATGTTCCTTCCTGTATGTGTATCATACACAGAATGTGTGTATAAAAGCAGAGATCATAGACTCACCAGATTAGCAGATGCCACAGTTAGGAGGGATAGCTAATATGTATGTATGTATGTATCTATCTATCTATGTAGATATCTATATATACACCTATATATATATATATATATATATATATATATATATATGTAGACATATCTATCCATCTAAAATGTGTATATGTAGAGAGATAGATATAGCTATATACACATTACCTGATTCCTTCTTATTCACACATTATTGAATGAAACTAGAAAAAAAACCCCAAATGATGTTCATAGGGTCATCGTTTACATTACATAAACTAACCTCAGTTCTCAATGCTACAAGGATCTCTTTTCTGTGCTGTCCTAATCAGTTTACTCTCCAACTTGCCACAATGGCTCTTCTAAACATTTATAACCCTCTTATGGCCACTCTTTGACCTGTTGGCAGAAGACTTCAGCCCATATTTCACTCAAAACACTGAGGCCATTCACTGAGAACTGCCTCTTCTTCCCTCCTTGTCACCTGGCATGATTCAGATTTACCCTATATCCCTCACTATCTATACCATTATTCCTGTGTCTCATGAAATGGTTGCCCTTTACTTTGCCAAGGCAAATGCTTTTACATGCAGCCTTGATCCCATCCCACTTTTTTTTAGCTTACTGCTCCCTCTGGCAGTCTCTGATCTTCTGTCTCACCCTATTTATTGTCAGTCAGTCGGTTGGTTGGTTGTTGTCCTTCCTCTTTGAAGAGGACCAAAATGAAATCACCATTGTAAGGTGAAATTTCAGTGTGTCCGATTATGGCTGATCAGACCAATATAAGTTCAGAATACTCTACCGCAAGTTCGGCACAGATAGTCCATTTGAATATTTGGGGTGAATAATCCAAATTTGTGCATCCTGCATTTACTTTGTGCTGTCTCAATTCTGCTTTGCTCATAGAGCACAGCACCTTTTCTGATGTGGGTATGCCACACTGAGCGATCCTGTGCCAGTGTCTCCTAGGTTGCACAGTCAAAACCAAAGTTCTTGAGAGAGACCTTGAGAGTGTCCTTGTATCATTTCTTCTGGCCTCCATGTGATCACCTGCCTCATGTAAGTTCTCCATAAAATAGTCTTTTTTGGCAAGCATTTGAACATTTTGCATTTGAACAACATGGCCAGCCTATCAGAGTTGTGCTCTCTGAAGCATAGTTTGAATACTTGGTAATTCACCTTGAGCAAGGACTTCAGTGTCTGGTACCTTATCCTGTCAGATGATCCTCAGAATCTTCCTAAGACAATTCAAATGGAAATGATTCAGTTTCCTGGCATGGTGCTGGTAGACTGTCCATGTTTCACAGGCATGCAGCAATGAGGTCAGCCCAGTGGCTCTGTAAATCTTTGATTTGGTAATCAGTCTAATACCTCTTCTCTCCCAAACTTTTCTTCAGAGCCTCCCAAACACTGAACTAGCTCTGGCAATGCATGCATCAACCTCATTGTCAATATGTACATCCCTGGAAAGTACACTGCCAAGGTAAGTGAACTTATCCACAGCATTTAAAACTTCTCCATTTGTTGTAATTGATGATTCCACATATGGATGGTGGGGTGGTGGCTGATGGAGCACCTGTGTTTTTTTGGTGTTAATTATTAGGCCAAAATTAGCACAGGCAGCAGAGAATTGATCCATAAATTGTTGTATCTCAGCTTCAGAGGCTGCAATGAATACACAATCATATGCAAACAGAAAATCATGCACCAACACTCCCTCCACTTTGGCCTTGACTTGTAGCCTTTTCAAATTGAAGAACTTGCCATCAGTGCGGTAGTTGTCCTTGACACCATGTTCATCCTCATTGAAAGCATTTGTTAACATGGCTGAAAACATCATGCTAAAAAGCATGGAGCAAGCACACAGCCCTGTTTCATTCCATTAGTGACAGGGAAGGCACGAGAGCATTGTCTAGAACATGGTCAAACATGCCATCATGAACTTGACATATAATATTGACGAACTTCTGTTGGCAAGCAAATTTTGACATGATTTTCCATAAGCCCTCATGACTAACAGTGTCAAAGGCCTTGGTCAGATCCATAAATGTTGTATACAGACCTCTGTTCTGCTCCTGGCATTTCTCCTGGAGTTGTCAAGCAGCAAACACCATATAGACTGTTCCTCAGCCCTTTCTGAAGCCACACTGGCTCTCAGGTATATGATCTTCTTCGAGGTAAAGGATCAGCCTATTAAGAAGGACTCTGGCAAGAATTTTGCCAGCAATGACTAAGAGAGAGATACCCCTGTGATTGTCACAGGACAACCTCTTCCCTTTACCCTTATAGAGATGGACAGCAGAGGCATCTCTGAACTCCTGGGGGATAACCTCCCATTGCCATATAACCTGGAAAATTTCAATAAGCTTTTGTGTGAGCAATGGTCCCCCTACCTGCTGGAATAGAATCAGCATCAGGTGCTTTGCCACATGGAAGGAGACTAATGGCCCTCAAAACCTCTGCTTCAGTTGGAAGTTCAGCTAAGGAAGAATTGATGTCAACCTGAGGTAAATGGTCAGTGGCCTCAGCATTGATTAATGATGATCTCTTGAGAACACTATGGAAGTGTTCTTCCCATCTCTCAGGGACCATTTTCCTTATTGCTAATCAATGTGGTTCCATCAGCACTGAGTAGTTGTGATGCACCATAGATTTTGGGTCAATAAATAACTGTCAGGGAATCATAAAAGTGCTTTGGATTGTTACTATCAGCATAAAACTGAATTTCATCTGCCTTCTTACTGAGCCAGGAGTTCTGCATCTCTCTAAACTTTGCTTGTACTTTGCTTTTGATGGAATTAAATGCTGCCTTCTTAGAGGTGGATGAACTATCCTGCTGGTAAATCCTGTGGAGCTATCATTTTTCATTTAGCAACTTCTGAATTTCCCCATCATTTTCATCAAACTCCTGTTGGTATTTGTGAGTGTTCTGACTCAGATGAGCAGATGCAGTGCTGTGCACCAAATCTCTGAGAGCTGCCCACTCCTTTTCTGCTCCACTGTTGCCAAGTGTGTGTTGGCTCAACTTTTCCCCCAAGTCAGCAGTAAACTGTTTATGCTCTGAAAAGAGCTCTAATTTGTTGACATTAATTCTTCTGGTAGCCATTTTGCCTTGGAGGTGTCACTTTGGTTGAATGTGAACATTTAGTTTGGAAAGGATAATTTTGTAATCAGTCCAGCACTCTGCACCACACATTGCCTTTGTCATTCTCATATCTTGTCTGTCTTTTCTCCTGACAATCATAAAATGTATGAGATGCTAGTGTTTACTGTGAGAGTACATCTATGAAGCTTTATTGCATTTAGATAAATGGAAGACAGTATTGGTGATGAGAAGGTCATGCGATGAACAAGTCTTCAGTAGGAAATGACCACTGCTGTTTCTGTTTCCAACTCCATTCCTCCCTAGGACTCCCTGTGAAGTGTGGTAGTCTGAGCTTACTCTAGCATTAAAGTCACCTGGAATTATAAGCTTGTCCTCTTTTGGCACACTGATGATAAGGGTCTCTAGGTCTTCACAAAATTTTTCTTTGACTTCATCAGGGTTTCTCATGGTGGGAGCACAGGCACTGATAATGGTGGCATGGCATTTTCCTGTGAGTGGCAATCATATTGACATGATCTTGACATTGACTCCTTTTGGCAGGCATGCCAGCTTTCTGATTAGATTGGTTTTGATTGCAAAACCCATGCCAGCTTCACAGCACTCCCCTTCACTGTGCCCGCTCCAGAAAAAGGTGTATCCAGCTCCAACCTCAGTAAGCTAGCCTTCATTTGCCAACCTTGTTTCACTCAAGGCTGCTATTTGGATGTGATACCTGTCGAGTTCTTCTTTCAGGTCTACTGGAATTTGTGTTGTTTATTAGTGTGCGCACATTCCATGTGCTGATGGTAAGTGAGATCATCTTTGCAGATGTTCTCATACTTTTTTTGTGTTTTGACTGCATAGTGGGATTCCCAGCCTGCTGTGGTAATCAGGCCAGGGTTGGGTAAGCAGGCGTTGTTTAGAACACCTTTTCTAACCCCCTTCCTCAAAGTCTTGTCAGTCAATTAACATTTATTAAATGTCTATGTGCCAGGCACTGTACTAAGTGCTGGAGATGCAAAAAGAGGCAAAAGACAGTCCCTGCCCTCAAAGAGTTTACAGTCTAATGGGGGAGATGATGAGTAAACAAATACATACAAATAAGGTATAATGGGGAAAATAGGAAACAGATAAAAGAAAAAAGGCAGTAGAATGCAGGGTTTGGGAAAGGCTTCCTCTAGAGGACAAGATTTTGGGTAGAGCTTGAAGGAAGCCTGGGGTAACTAGTTGCCACAGAAGATATAGTACAAGATGAGTCAAGAAGACTCATCTTCCTAAGTTCGAATCTGGCCTCAGACACTCACTAGCTATATCAACTCAGGCAAGTCACTTAACTTGGTAATCCTCAGTTTGCTCATCTATAAAATGAGTCGGAGAAGGAAATGGCAAACCACTCTAGTATCTTTGCCATGAAAATCCCAAATGGGGCCATGAAGAATCAGATATTACCAAAAGTAACTAAACAACCACAAATGAAGGAAGCCAGAAAAGGCAATAGGCAGAGACAAGGAGGTAGAACATTTCACGTATTGAGAACATCCAGGGAAAATTCCAAGCTTGAAATACAGAGAATCTTGTTTGTCAAAGAGCAAAGAGGCCAGTGTCACTTAACTGAAGAGTGTGTATTGGGGACAAAGATGTAAGAAAGTTGGAAAGGTAGAAGACAGTGGCTAGGTCATGAAGGACTTTGAATGCCAAACAGAAGAGTTTGGATTTGATCCTGGAGGTGACCTGGAGCCACTGAAATTCATTGAGTAGATGAGTGTGGGTGACCTGGTGCCAACTGTCTTCCCTGCTGCCTTCAAATATTCTCACTTCTCCTCATCCTTAAAATACTCTCATTTGATCTGACCATTCCTCCTAGCTCTCTTTCTGGTTCCTTCTATTCTTGGCTAAATTAATGGGGCAAGCTCTCTCCAACTGATGCTTCTGTTTTCTCTCATTTAAACAGAGTGAGGGCCAGATCAGGGATAGCATGGGGGAAAGGAACTGGAAAGAGGAGGACAATGTAGAGCTCAGTTGGGTCACCAAAGAATTGAGGGAGGAAAGTACAGACAGTGAGAGAATGAAAACCTGTGAAAGAACCGAGGGTCAAGGGAATGGAGGTCAGGGTAAGGAAAAACAAACATGCATCCTCTACCTTGGAGCCAATGCTCATCACCTCATGCCATTTCCATCTGATTTCCCTGCCTCAACATCTCTCCGCACCTTCAGTCATTTGCCAAATTGATTTTCCTAAAGTTTAGATCTCACCCTTCTCATTCCCATAGAGTCAAAATCAGTGGTTCCCTATTAATTCAGCATCAAATATGACAGTTTCTGCTTGGCTCTGAAAGCCCTTTACAACCTTGCTATTTCTTCCCTTTTTGTTCTTTTAGTACTTTTCTCCTCCCATGTATTTTAGGACCCAGAAACACCAGTTCCTTTGCAATTCTCCCATATGATGCTACCTTCAGCTCTATGCCTTTACTTCTTCTCCCATGCCTAGAACAGTTTACTCCATACTTCGAAACCTCCAGGCTTCCCTTCTTTCTTTCAATATTCAGTTCAAATTTTACCTTTTGCAGGATGCCTTTTCTTGTCCCTCTTCACTGTTATTGTCTTTTTTCTGAGGTGATCTTCCATCTATTTGGTCCATATATTTTATATATAATTTTTTTTATATGAGCTCTGTGAGGGCAGGTATCACACTTTTGCATTTCATTCTATCACTAGCACAAATGGTAAGGTGGCAGTAATTTAAACAAAAAAGAAGATCTAGAGGTCATGTATTGCTAGTTCCATATCAGTAGCATGTGGCAGCAAAACATATTGGGAACTTGGGTTTCTTTAAGAGAGACATAGCTTGTGGGAAGTCATTAAGTTATGAATTAGATTGAGAAAAATCTTTATATGGTAGAGACTGGTTTCACTTTTCTAGCACAGTGTGGGGCTCAGAGTAGACAATACATAATTAATGACTTGATTTGAAGAAAGGAAGTAATAATGATTCTGTTGTGTTCCACTTGGTTCAGAATCACTGGGAAGGAATATTGTATTCAGTTCTGAGTCCCCCATTTTGTAATAATCTAGTAATAATCTAGAGAGGAGTGCACCTGGTTTGGTGAAAGGTTTTCAATACCCAGCTCATTAAGAGTGGTTGAAAGAACTAGTCATGGTCACCTTGGAGAAGAGAAGACTGGGAATTAGCTTTAAGTATTTGAGGAACTGTGTGGAAGATAGATTAAGCTTATCTATTTGGCCTTAAGGAAAAAGAGTCAAATTTAGGCTGTATAGCAGGAGGAAATATTCTAACAATGAGAACTATCCCCCATGGACTGCCTCGAGGTGTTGGCTTCTTCTTCCTTGACATCTTTCATTGGAGGCTGGATGACCACTTATTGGATAGGATACCAAGGAGATTCCTTAGTGTATAATTTGGACATGCTAGTTGCTGAGGTCCCTTTCAGTGTGCAGTTCCTATGATTCTATGATCCTTCAAATATTCAAGATCCCCAATGATTCCCTTTCCTTCCTAATCAAATCATTTTCCTGCTCATGAATTCAATAAACTAGATTTTAAGATGGAAGGACTTAGTATTTTTTCAAAAGTAAACACTTCATTTTCCTTTTCCAAAGTCAACAAGGCAACAAAAATATATTAAGACTCCTTTTCCTTTAAAAGAAACAAAACAAAATTATAATCTTTCATGAAGCGAACACATCAAGCTATCTCTAAGTGTGTTCTCCCCTGTTTATCAGAAATGGCTTCATTTGAGACACATTAGGTACAAAGTCAACTACAGATAAGAACATGAGAGTTGCAAAAGGCATGACTTTCCTGACACTTTATACCCTGAAAAACAAAGTCAGTGAATAGGAAGGAAATGTTCCATACTCAGTAAAAGTTTTTAAATCTTTTACCTATGTCTTATTCATCAATAAACTGACTGGATTTTAGATAACTTTCAATAAAGGTCATTTTTTTCTTGTTTAGTGTGTACCATGGAAATGCAATAAATAAAATTAGTAACTGCTACTAAATTAAAATTAAAACTATGAAATTTAGAAATACTTCTTACCCGTAACAAGAAAATATGTGGTTATATGTACAGCTGAGTTGTTCCATGACAAATGATGAATATTTGACCCTCTTTTTTTTTTCCTGAAACCACAATAGGAATCATGGAATGCCTCAGGAGAAATATATTGAGAATAAGTCATCCTTGTAAGTAAATAAGTCAGTATTAGCAAGGGACATTTAGAAACTGGATTACACTGATTCATATTTGTGCCATAGAATGAAAAAGCAAAACAATATTTACCTTCACATGAGTATTTACTTTTAATTTCTCCTGTATAAAATGACTATGATTAATACTATTAACTAAATTTATGTCATACTTAAAATATTCATAGCATTGTACCTATATTATTTTATTTTAATCTTAAAACAAACTCATAAGGTAGGAAATATATATCTTACCATCTCCATTTTATTGATTGAGAAACTGTGTTTCTGAACGGTTGTAACTTTCCTGTGGTTGCATAGCTAGTAAAAGTCAGGGGTAGGATTTGAACCTGGATTTTTCTACTAGCAAATCCAGCGTCTAACACTATATCATGATGCCTCAGGGGAATAGAGTGAAGAGGAAGCATTGTGTCTTCATACACAAAGAAAGACCAAATGTAGTAGGAGTGAGTTTAGTGACTGTACTTATGGGTCAGTTCATTTGTTGTGAGACGGAACATTTGTATGACTGCTAATTTTATTGAATGTCTGGGGACAATGGACTTAGACTGGTCTTGGAAGTTTTTCATGGTGTCCATAAGAAAAGTGATATGGGAGTAAGTCAGAAGCAATAAATGAAGAGTCATAACATATAGGGATACATGGGATCCCCTCTTGTTAGTAAAGAGATGTATCACCTTTTGCATATCACATTGCATCTCCAAGCTCTAGTTCATCTGTAAAATGAAGAAAAATGTTCTTCTTGCTTTGAAATTCTTGAACAAATACTCATCTTTCTGTAACAACGAGAGAAATTTACTAAGAGAGTCAATTACCTTTGATGGCCCATTCTAGACTTATGCTGCCATCATTCTTCTTGGTGAAGCATGAGTTATAATATTATTCATTGTCCTACTCCACTTTTCCTGCTTCTGCTGTGAGAGGTACCAGAGGCCAGAGTTGGAATGGCAAAAGATTTGGATGTAGAATCCAAAGACTTCAGTTTAGATCCCATTTCTGGCACTTACTAGCTATGTGACCTTGGGCAAGTGACTTAAACTCTTTGGGCTACAATTTGCCATCTGTCAGATGAAGGATTGAACTAGATTAGCATCTTTCAAACATTTTAGTCACATACTCCTTTATACTCTAAAATTCTAAAGAATTTTTTTATGGGACATATATATTTATCACATTAGAAAAGAAAATTGGTTTTGTTATGAAAGTAATTTAGACCTTGTGGACCCCCTGCAAGGCTCTCAAGGACTCTGAGGAAACTTCAGATCTCACTTAGAGAGCTGCTATACTATAAAATCTCAAAGTCCTCTTCGTATCCTAAGTCCTGGGTGAGGAAGATGAGTGGGGTCCACAGTACTGTCATTTATTGCAGTGTGTCAGGTAAGATGTCTTAAGAAGAGCAGGTAAGGCCTAAAAAACCCCAAACTCTCAGGTCATTACTCATGGACTGAAGCCAATGCCAGTGATCAGAAGAAAAGTGGGAAGTTGTCTCAGAAGGTATCCAGTCTAACATGCATCTGACCAAGACTTCCTCTAAACTCATTCAACAGATGGTCCTAGAGCTATCGCCTGAAAACTAATGGGAGGAAAACCAACACTTCCCACGGAATCCCACTTCTCTCTGGGATGACTCTAGTTATTTGGGAGTTTTTCCTCATAGTAAGCCAGAATCTGTCTCCTTGTAACTTGGACTTATTGTTCTTCTATCTTCTGGTGCCAAGTAGACCAAGTTGAATCCATCTTTTTTGTGAGATTATATTTGGTTCAGAGTAGAATTATTAATATAAAGGTCAATGGGCAATTCAGATTGGCTGCTGAGTTTGATATATGATTCCAGGGAAATAGATCTTCACTTCTCCCCTAACCCCACACAGTGAAATTCCATCTAATAAGATGTAGCCATGTTACAACAAGCCTACTTGGACCCTTTCAGTCTGTGACGCAATCATGAAAATGGGAAAGATCCAACAACCCTTAAGTGAGAGCAGAAATAATCAATGTCTCTGAGGTGCTCATTTCGGCACCAAGCACCAACTGGCCAAGGGTCCCCATTGCTCCAATGCATATCTAAGCTTAGTAAATATTCAGTTAGTTTTACATATTTCAGCTATGATATATGGTTGATAAAAAAGACACAGCATCTTAATCACTGTCATGTGCCTTTATAAAAATGTAACTTGTACTCAAATAAATGTATGTGCAATGCAACAAGCAATAAATTTTAATTGAGACAAAGTAAGAAGCAGGTTTAAATAGGTTACCAGTAAAGGAAACTCATCAATATCGTTTAAAGATCTCTACTAAATTGAATTATCAAAATTTGTTTATATGTCTGTCTTTTCTTTTGCTATCATAAACATAGACTACTTAACTTCTCCTGGAAAGGGGAGAGTGGTTTCCTCTTGTTTATTCCTTACAATCTATTCCTTTTGATAACCCTGACACTTTCTTAAACCACTAGACTGGGGAGGGGACCCTGTAGCCTAGAGGCCACATGTGGCCCTTTTAGGTCCTCAAGTGTGACCCTTTGACTAAATCCAAACTTCACAGAAGAAATTCTCTTAATAAAAGAATTTATTCTGTAAAACTTAGATTCAGTCAAAAGGCCATACCCGAGGACCTAGAAGGCCACATGTGATCTTGAGGCCTTAGCTTCTCGGCCATGCACTAGACTTTCCACTTCTGCTTTCCACCCTTCTCTAGACTTTGAGAACCCCAACAGATAAAACAAAATGTAATTTAAACAATGGAGGGCAATACCACTTCTCATCATTTGAGCACTGCACACATGCAGTTGGTGTGCTCATTTTCACAGGTGTCTGAGAAGAAGACAGCGGGGCACATGGAGGAATCTGAAGTTTGACACATTTGCAGGTAGTATTTTGCTTCGGGGTTCTCCATTTTAAGGTGAATTTTCCAAGAATTTATTTTGTATAGAAGTGGAAATCCTTGTGCAGGTTTCTTCATAAGATTCATGGGATCACAGAGCTAGCACTGGAAGGGTGGAGGTCATGCAGGTCAATCCTTTAATTTCCCCCGGGAGAACCAGAGAAGTTAAATGACTTGCCCAGGGTAATACAGTTTAGTAAGTATCTGAACTAGGAATGGAACAAAGTTATTTCTGACCTGAAGCTGAGTAGCCTATCTACTCTGCCTCACTGGATCTGGGGACCTTGGGGACCTTGAGGTTGAGTAAGACATGTAGAAAATGACTACTGAAAAGGATTTTAGCACATGTCATGCGACTTGCCTTTAGGCCATCTATATTCCAGTCAATTTGACCTACTTGTGATCCCTACATATGGCAGCTGTTTCTTAGCTCTGTGTGTGTGCCCACCTCCACCTTCCAGAGCCTCCACCTTCCTACAAGGCCCAGTTCAGGTACCTCTGCCTAAAGGAGGCCTTTCCTGAGGCCTGTAGGTGCTCCCATTATCCTCTATTGCTTAAGTCCTGCTTTAAATAGCTTTTCATTTGCTTCTCTATATACCTATAGATTCTCCCAAGGAAGGTAAGTTCCTTGAACGCTGAAACTTTTTCAATTTTGTATACACAGAGTTTAGAACAGAGCCTGGCACATACTTGTTGGCACAAATTGCATCTGAATTTCTCATTTGCTCCTCAGGGTGGGTTCTTGTTGTTGCTTAGTCATTCAGTGATGGCTGACTCTTTGTGACCTTGTGCACCCTAATGTCCATAGGGTTTTCTTGGCAGAGACACTAGACTGGTTTTCTGTTTTCTTCTTCAGCAAATTAAGGCAGACAGAGGTCAAATGACTTGTCCAGGATCACACAGATAGAAAGTATCTGGGGCTGGATTTGGATGGTCACTCAGTGCTAATAAAAATAGGAAATAATGACCGTCCCTTTACCACCCTATTTACTGTTACATTGTTCTCTTAGAAGCAATGCTGGCCTTGAAGTTGGAAGCACAGAGTTGAACTCTTGAGTTACATTTTTTTTAAACCGTATGACTGGGAAAAAATTGCAATTTTCCTGAGCCTAAATTTCTTTATTCATAAAATGTGGGGAATGATTCTTTCTGTATCTACTTTATGTTTTTTTTTTTGTGAAAAGTGTATTTTCTAATAATTGCCATTTAAATGTTATTTTTATTATTTCATTCACCTAATAAATATTTATTAACTATGATCCTGCAATATGCTAGAGGAAGTAGAAAGCCATGGACATTGGGGCCCCTGCTTTCAGGCAGTTTATAATTCACTGAGAGAGCATCTTCTAGCATATATATTTCCATGTTGAGTCATTAGGAACCCAGAGGAATCATGAGGATTTTAAGTCTGTTAGTGTGAAGGAGGAAAAATAATAGACTGAAAACTTAATGAAATCAGTGGCAGAGAGGATTGAAAACTAAGTCCTGCTTTCTTCAAAGTTCTCCTTAGGCTCCATGGCGATATGAGGTTACCTACATGGACAACTTAGATTGGGAGGTTACCTCCATGAGAAGTGTGTGTGTATGTGTGAGTGCACATGTGCAAGGGCAGGCAGGAAGGAAAGTTTTTCCCTGTAATATATTTCTTTCTTTCTTTTGGAATAGAAGAGGAATATATTGTAGGATTTCTTCCCATAAATATGGACTCCCATTTTCCAAAATTCAATCCAATTTGAATTGACAGGGAGCTGTGGATCCAAAACTCAAACCAAAGCTGTGTCTGCCCACACAGAACTTGACATCTCCTGGGGAGAAAAAAGAAAACAAAACCTGTACCCAGATCTATAGAAACCAAATTTATATTTATTAAATACAGTTTCATATAGGAAGGGACTAACAGTTGTGAGTGGAGATGAAATGTCTTTTGTAGCAAGGGACCTGAGGTGAAGCTTGATGGGAGCTAAAGATTCCAAAAAGCCAAGGTAGAGAAAGAGAGCATTCCAGGTATGAGGCACCCATGGAAGGCCTAGTAATCAAACATGGAATGTTGTACACAGATTGGCTTGGAGAAAGAATGCTTGGTGGGTATTTAAGAATTTATGAAAGTTTTCAATGACAAAAAGGGGAATGCATATATCATATCTTAGAGGGAAGAGAGAGTCACTGCAGCTCCTTGAGAAAAATATTGTCAGTCCTGTGCTGGAGGAATATACAGTTGATATTTGCATGGAGGAGAGATTGGGAAGGGGAGAGCTGCAAATGGGTAGATCAATTAAGAGGCTGTTTCAGGATTTCAGGTGAGAGGGGACAAAGTCCTGAGCTATAGTGGTAGCCCTAGAGTTAGAGAGAATGGGACCAATGAAACAGGAGTTGTGGAGATAGAACTGACAGTACTGGATGACTAATTGGAAATGGAAATAAAAGGGAGTAAAGAGGTCAGGTTGATTCAGAAATTTCCAATTTTTATTGGCTGACTCACATTCTGCCTAAAACATAACTGTGATCTAGTCCCATTCTCCACTCTGTTTCCAGAGGCAAATTGAGTTTTACTGCAAATATTCATGGTCATAAGAATAAGCATTTGATACTGAATTAAGTCTGAAACAAGCAGTTCTATTCATCACGGTATAAGTATGATTTGTGACAATATTACAATTGCATGTATATTGTAGATTTTAGGCTCATAACAAAATGTGCTATAATAATACATTGGTTTAAATCAGTCTGAGTTACTAATACTTAGTATAGAAATCTAATTCAATTTGCTTTCGGAATGGCTAAACCAGGACAAGAATATATACATTTAGTTACTTTTGATCATCTCAAGAATGGTTTTAAACCTTTAATTAAAATGTTTTGTGAAATAAGAGTCAGAAACCTTCTTAGTGGTTAACAGTTTATGATGTCTAGCTTCCTGCTTTGGCAGTTAGAATCGAATATGAGAGTTGGAAGGAATTGCCAAGGCCATCTAGTCCAAGTGGTACCTAACTAAGAATACATTCTACCATGTGCCCGACAAGTGATTGTGAAAGTTCTTTTTGAAGCTCTCCACTGAGTGAGAATCAACACATAACTTCTCAAGGAGTCCATTTTCATTATGGACAACTAGCTGTTAAGCGATGACTCCTTATATTGACCTAATACTGCCCCTCTACAACTTTCATCCATATTCCTAGTTCTTCTTTCTAAGACTAAGCAAAATGAATTTCCTCATGATAGCCTTTCAAATATTAAAGACAGTGTTATATTCCCCCTTCCTTCTTCTTCTTCAGGCTAAATATCCTTACTTGTTTTAGCTAATTACTTTATGGCATGGTCCCTAGGCTTTGCATCACCCCATTTATGTTAACTTTCTTATTTGTCCACGTCTTTTCTAGAATGTTCACTAAATATATTCTAAGGGCAGAGTTGTATTATGAGGAAACTAAATCAAACAAATCAACAAATGTTAAGCAAGATCCTTTAGGGCAGAAACTATTATTTGACTCTTTGTGTATCCCCAGGGCTTGGCACAATGCCTGACACCTAGGAGAGGCTCAATAGACATTTCTTGATTGATTATGTGCCTATCACATGCTAGCCAATGTGATAAGTGTTGGAGAGAAACGAAAAGGCAAAAAAATTCCCATTCTCAAAGAGTTCGTGGTTTAATTGGGGAATCAACATGCAAACAGCTATGACAACAAGATACATTGGGGATAGTCTCAGAGGGAAGGCACTAGCATTAAGGATGCTAAGTAATGGCTTCTTGCAGGAGATTTTATTGAAGGCATCCAGGGAAACCAAAAAGTAGAGATAAAGAAGAAGATAATTCCAGGTATATGGGAAAACCAGTGAGAATTCATGTAGTCAAGCACCATGTACCAGGACCAGCATAGAGGTCATATCATTGAATAGTAGAAAACATGGAAGGAAAGAAAGTTTAATAAGACTGAGGAGGGGTGGATTATGAAAGGCTTTAAAAGTCAAACAGAAGATTTTGTATGTGATCCTCAGAGGAAGCCACAGGAGTTTATTGAATGGATTGGGGCATTCTCATGAGTGTGTGTGTGTGTGTGTGTGTGTGTGATAAGATGAGACACGAGGTCACTTATAGCTGAGTGAAGGATGGATTAGCGTGCAAAAAGATATGATGCAAGTAGGCATTTCAATAGTCCAGAGATGAGGTGAGAAGAAAAACATCAACCAATATTAGTTCCCTGCAAGATTCATAAAGTAAACCATTCTCTTTCAAGCCCAAAGTGCCAACTGGATCTCTCAATTATTGGCCCTAGGGGAGGTTCCCAAGGAAGGCTGATAGCTTGACTTCTGGAAGGGGCCTGGATGGGACTTGTGTTTCTGGGAATATGGGCCTTTCCACAAAATGATTTGTATTCATATAAAGTAATTGCAGCTTGCTCTATTGCTTTGAACTTTGTAAAAATCATGGAATGGGGAGCATTTTACCCAATGTGAGAATGCAGATATTCTGACCTAAGGATTTGAAGTCAGAAAGCTGGAAATACTGATGTCTCATGTCACTTCAGTGAACCTTGCCAGACTTTTTTTTTGTAGGTGCCAAAGGCCAGGTATGCCAATGGATACTCAGCAGCAACTGGTCTTTGGGGTTAAGTTGAAAGTATCCAGAGGACAGGGAAAATTTGACTGTGAACAGTATTTGACAAAATATGATGACCTGTTGAAATAAGGTCAAACTACAATCCCATTTTTGGAGCTGAGGTACAGTTTCTCACAATTAGGCTTCAGGATGCACATAGGATACAGCCCATGAGGACATTTAACCTCAATTTTAGAGTGAAGCAGTTGCTATCTATAGTTCAAAAGAGTGTCTGCACATAAATGACTTAACTTTAACTAAACTAATTGAGGATTGTGAGAGAATTAGACTCTGAAGCTGGGTGAAATCTTACCTTTGAGGGTTGCCAAGGAAACTCAGCAGGCTGGAGTTGGGTGTCTTTGGGGGATGGCTTTTGAATGAGCCTGGAGGTGGAAGAGTAGGGGGAACAGCAGAAAGAACAAAACAGCTGGGATTAAATAGCACTTAAGAGAGAGAGGACCAGTGAGCCCAGCTTGAGAGCAGAGCTGCTTGGGTAGAGACATTCACAGTGGTCCCTTTGATATCATGGTCTACCACAGGGGGAAAATTGAGCCAGGCAGTAGTTGGTCTTGCAAAGTCAGTGCAAAGGAGGCATTTATTTCTAGACCAAATGAAAGGGAAAGACATAGATCTATAGGCAGTACACAATGACAGTCTTATTTTCTTTCCCTCTTTATTTTGGGTAAGTGTTAGCAATTATTTTCATCATTTCATCTGTATGCATCATTTAAATTGAATGAAGGAGAAATATTTTAAAGACTTTGATAAGACTTTTCTTTCTTGTTTAAATGGAACCTGTTTCATTCAGTTCACATGGGATAAGAAGTATTGTCTTGTCATGCAGAAGGAATTGGTATGTTCAGCAAACGAAATATTTATATGAATGACTGGGGGGGAGGTATACATAGATATCTAGTCCTAAGAATAGTATTTCATGTTTAAATTATAGAATCAGGGTTAGAAGGGACCTCAGAGTATCTAATATAATTGGGAGCTGAGGAAAAGTTCTTTAGATGATATACCTAAGAAGGGACCACTTAACTTTTACTCATAGATCTCCAGGGAGAGATGAACTCACCACCCTCTAAAGAAGCTCCTTTCACTTTTGTATAGCCCTTTAGGAAGCTCCTCCATGCCTTGCCCAAGCCCTTATATCAAACCTACATTTTCCTCTTTTAAATTTAATCATGTGGTTCTTGATACCTCCATCTTGAAGTTGGCAACACCTCAAACAATTTGACAGTCATCACGTCTCCTGTAAGTCTTCTTAGTTCCAGATGAAGCCTCACTAGTTGATTCAGATGATCTTCCTTTGTCATGAAACCAACACTTATGACCATTTTGGCTGCCCTCCTCTGGATGGTCTCCAGTTTATAAATGTCCTTTTAAAAGTGTGTCACCTGGAACCAAACATAAATATATGTATATGATGGCTGGGTGTCTCTCTGTGACTATTGTCATCAAAATACTCTTCAGAAAAGCAAGTATGTATCATTCAAGTGTGATTTGTGGATACTAAAATGGAGGAAACCCTGGAACTGGTCATCTTTCCCATCAGATGATGTTGCAGTAGATATAATAGTGTGTTCAGTATACTGTCGTTAGCATTTTTCGTGTAAAAGGCATGGCAGTCAATGCAGTAGTAGAAACTATTGGCCTCTAAACCTTTCCCAAGTCTAGAATAATTCTTTTATTCACAAATTACTTTTGCTGTTATGAAAATCATTTCAGTTGGGCCCTGAACAAAGCTTTAATAAGTTCTTTTCTTTCAGGGTCCATGCTTTCTGATGGAGTTTTGAAACTTTAAAAGGTCTTTTAAAATCTGCTAGCAATGGGGAGGTGGAGCCAAGATGGCTGAGTAGAAAAACTCACGTATGCTAGCTTTGAAACCACAGCCCATATATTTCCTGTAAGAAGAACTCCCCACAAATTCTGGAACACTGCAAGGCGCACAGAAACACGGTGGAAAAGAATTCTGTTCCAGAGAGCCCTGGAGAGCCGTCTCCAGGAGTCCAGGAGCCCACCCCTGAGCTGCCCTGGCTGCGTGGCCCCAGAGGAGCAGATCTGAGCAGTCTTCAGGGAGGGAACCTCCAGCGGCCGGGAAGGTCCCTCTGCCCACAGATGCTACAGGTCAGTGAGAGAGACGTCCGGGCTGGCTGAGAGGGGAGCAGGGTGTCTCCGTGGCTCAGGACCCCTCAGGAGGCAGTGGCAGAGGGAGTGGCAGAGGGAGCGGCAGAGGCAGCGGTGGCAGCCCGGGACTCCCAGAGCAGCAGGCAGAAGTTCAGGTCCCTGCATAAACCCCCTGAGGGAACTGAGCCTGGGAGATGGCCCTGCCCCAACCCGCTCCATTACTGAAGGTCTCTGCATAAAGCCCCTGAGGGAACTGAGCCTGGGAAGCGGCCCTGCCCCCACCTGAGCACCAGAACTTAAGCTCACATTGTAGCTGTGCCTGCCACTGAAAGCCCATTTGAATCTCAGACCCCAAGTACTAGCTGGGCGGATCTAGGCGGGGGTGGATAGGAATCTCAGAAGTCAAGTAACTGGCTGGGAAAATGCCCAGAAAATGGAAGAAAAATAAGACTATAGACTGCTACTTTGATGGGGTACAGATGTTCCCACCTTTCAATTCTGATGACGTGGAACTACTCTTACCATCAGGGAAAGACGTGGAGGTCGGGGCTTCTATATCTCAGACATCCCAGGTGGATGTCCGGTGGGCTCAGGCCATGGAAGAGCTCAAAAAGGATTCTGAAAATCAAGTTAGACAGGTGGAGGAAAAACTGGGAAGAGAAATGAGAGAGATGGAAGAAAAGCTTGAAAAAAGGGTCAATATCTTGCTAAAGGAGACCCAAAAAAATGCTGAAGAAAATAACACCTTGAAAAACAGGCTAACCTAATTGGCAAAAGAGGTTCAAAAAGCCAATGAGGAGAAGAATGCTTTCAAAAGCAGAATTACCCAAATGGAAAAAGAGGTTCAAAAGCTCACTGAAGAGAATAGCTCTCTCAAAATTAGAATGGAACAGATGGAGTCTAATGACTTTATGAGAAACCAAGAAATCACAAAACAAAACCAAAAGAATGAAAAAATGGAAGAGAATGTGAAATACCCCATTGGAAAAACAACTGACCTGGAAAATAGATCCAGGAGAGACAATTTAAAAATTATGGGACTACCTGAAAGTCATGATCAAAAAAAGAGACTAGACATCATCTTCCATGAAATTATTGAGGAAAACTGCCCTGACATTCTAGAACCAGAGGGCAAAATAAGTATTGAAAGAATCCATCGATCACCTCCTGAAAGAGATCCAAAAAGAGAAACTCCTAGGAACATTGTGGCCAAATTCCAGAACTCCCAGGTCAAGGAGAAAATATTGCCAGCAGCTAGAAAGAAACAATTCCAGTATTGTGGAAATACAATCAGGATAACTCAAGATCTAGCAGCTTCTACATTAAGGGATCGAAGGGTATGGAATAGGATATTCCAGAAGTCAAAGGAACTAGGACTCAAACCAAGAATCATCTACCCAGTAAAACTGAGTATAATACTTCAGGGGAAAATATGGTCTTTCAATGAAACAGAAGACTTTCAATAATTCTTGATGAAAAGACCAGAGCTGAAAAGAAAATTTGACTTTCAAACACAAGAATGAGAAGAAGCATGAAAAAGTAAACAGGAAAGAGAAGTCATAAGGGACTTACCAAAAGTGAACTGTTTACATTCCTACATGGAAAGGCAATATCTGTAACTCTTAAAACTTTTCAGTATCTGGGTAGTTGGTGGGACCACACACACACATACACACACACATGTACACGTGTGCACGTGCACACACATACACACATGCACACACAGAAACAGAGAGCACAGAGTGAATTGAATGGGATGGAAGGGAGGGCAAATGGGAGGAGGGAGTAATTTGAAGTCAACACTCTTGGGGAGGGACAGGATCAAAAGACAGAATAGATACAATGGGGGGCAGGATAGGATGGAGGGAAATACAGTTAGTCTTACACAACATGACTATTATCGAAGTCATTTGCAAAACTACACAGATAGGGCCTATATTGAATTGCCTGCCTTCCCAAAGGGAATGGGTGGAGAGGGAGGGATGGGGAGAATTTGGAGCTCAAAGTTTTAGGAACAACTGTTTAGTATTGTTGTTGCTACTAGGAAATAAGAAATACAGTTAATGGGGAATAGAAAGTCACCTGGCCCTACAGGACAAAAGAGAAGATGGGGACAAGAGAAGGGAGAGATGATAGAAGAGAGGGAAGATTGGTGATAGGGAAAATTAGATTGCTCAGTGTATTGGGGTTGGGGGAGAGGATAAATGGGGAGAAAATTTGGAACCCAAAATTTTGTGTAAATGTATGTAAAAAGTTAAAGAAATAAATTTTTATTACAAAAAAGAAATTTAAAAAAATCTGCTAGCAATGGTGACCTATAGTTTTTTCTGTTGTTTTTTTTTTAATGAAACAACTAATTTCTAAGGGCTGAGAAATCTTATTTTCTGTTTTTTTAAGTTAAGGCCAAAGATCTTATTTAAATGTACTTTTTCTTTCCTCCATCTCTGCCCTTAATCTAACCAAGTTCACCTTTAAAGCATCTTCTACCTTTGAATTTCTTGCTCCCTTATCTGCTGGCTACTTATCCCTTGGTGAACTCTAATCCTGGATAGATCTGTCTCCTCCCTTCCCTCCCATCCTGATTCTGGTGAAGGGAGCTGGTGAAAGTCATGCACCTGTTATGATGAGGGACATTACAATGTATGTATGTAGGTATTCATTAATATAAGCTTCCACTTTATTTATTTAACTTGTTATTTATTTGTTTCATTCATTTACTAATTCATTCATTCATTTATTTGTTTACTTATTTATTCTAAACTGGCCCCTTTTTATATAACAAGGCAGTACTTATATTCCTTCCTAATTTTTTTCATCATGTTCCCCACAGAAGCCATTTTCGCCTTCTCAAGACTCCTAAAACTGTCTTCCCAGTGCTTGAGGACATCCCCTTAGACTTAACTAAGAAAATAGGAGCCACTCTTTACTTTTGGCAGTTGAAGATCTTGGTTTATACTTTATTAAGAAAATAGAAACCATTCACTGTGTTCTTTCTCTTTACTCCTCTTCATGTCACAGCCCTTTGACATGACCCCTCATTGTCTTTTCCTTTACCTCCATTTCTGATGAAGAGATGGTCCTCCTTAGCAAGGGCATCTCAGCTCTCTTTACATTACCTGGTTCCTATTTTCTGCTTTTTTTCTTACAAGAATTTCCCCACAGTCACCTCTTTAATAAACCAAAAAGCCAAATGGGAGATAGCATGGAATTGTGGAAGGAACACTGGATTCACAGATGGAGGTCCTGGGTTTAATTCTTGACTCTATGATTCCCTACCATTCCAAACCTTAAAACTTCTCTAGGCCTCAGTTTCCTCATGTGTTTCTATGAAAGAGTTGGAATAGATGATTGCTGAAGTTCTTTGCAGATCTGAATGAAAGAGCCTATGTTCCCCTTGACTCTGTATTTTCACCACTTGGAAAAGTATCACCTTCAGGCTTAGAGATATAATGGCATTCCTTCTTATAGATAACTCCCAACAATGTTGTGTTAGCACCAATCCCTTGGAATACATATTGTTAATAAGTGTCTATTCACAGATGTGCCCAATTCACCCCTAGCTTTTACTTCCTGACTGCTCCATTATATGTTCATGATGAAATAGTGCCTCGAATTTCATTTGAATCAAAGAAAATTGAATCAAATTTGAATCAAATCATTTGAATCAAAGGAAATCATTCTCTGCCCATCCTCCTCTTTGTGCCGTTGCTGATGACATTGCATCTTTCTCACTTGCCCTTTCTTCCTCACCCCCAGCTTATTGACACGTGTTGAAATTCGTCCTGTGAGGTCAAGTGCTGTCATGTTCTCTGCAAAGCCTAAAGATCTGCTCACCTTAGCCAGAAGTCATCTCTCCTTACTCCATACTCTCAGAGATCTGTCTTTGTATAATCTTATAAGATCTATTTTCTTCAGCTGTTTCTAGTATACATTTTATCTTCCATTCTTCAGGAAAGGGAACATGCCAATGATCTTTGTGACCTTTGTTTATGCCTGCAAATGTCATGAATGTCACCCTGCACATAAGATGTGCCCGACAAATGTATTTTTCTTTGGACATGAGTAAAGCAAGATTAGTCAAACATGTGGATGAGAATATGTCATATGTCTGCTAATCAAAATATTAAAATAAAGGACAAATATTCTGTACTTTATCTACAGTTCTTAATCTCTTGATCTTAACATAATGATGGCTCTCCAATAGTAATGATTTTGGATTCAGATTTGAATTCAGATTGCCTCTAAATCCACAGAATATAGAATGAGAATAAGCTTAGATACCTACTCCTGACACCTCACTTTAAATATGAAACGCACACACACAAACACACAGAACAAAACTGAGGACCAGATAGGTAAAGTGAACTATCCAAAGTCATACAGGCAGTAAGGGACAGAGCTATTATTTAGAGGTCAGATATTTGTTTTCCAAATTGAAGTCTCTTTCCTCTTGAAAAAAAAAAATAGTGAAAACTTCAGAGGACTGGATTTTAAGTAAATAGTCTCTAATGTTTCCTTTCAATTAACAAATTGCTTATCTCTGAGAAGAATCGATGTACTATTCCTAGGAAACTGAGGATTGAAGGGAGAGCTGAAAATGCAGTCCTTAACCACAGACTACCTCTTACTCAACAAAAATTGATTTATGAATTGGACTGAATGTAGTCATCATCTTAGATCATGTTTTCACCAGTCCTAAATGCAAGTTCATATTTCAGAGATTCGATTGAGTTCAATAATTAAAAAAATAAAACAAAGCACTTTTAACCATGACCACACAAAAAGAATCTAGAAATAAACCTTTAGCAATGGTCTACATTGATATTGTTTTCAAGGTCATTGTCCACAGTGACAACTGTTGTTGCTAACAACAGTCCACACAGGAATAGAGTCCTTGAAATCTGAGAATAAACAATCTGTCATATCTGAAAAGCTGCAGTTTCTCCTCTCAATACTGATTTTGGTTTTTGATTTTTCTTTTAGAATTCACCAAAACCTGGGACCTAATAAAGTTGGCTTATCTTTGTTCAGTTTCTCTATGACCAAAGGGTAAGGATGTGCTTTAAATAATTAACAGCAGGTGATCCAGTCAACTCCAGAGGGCCCAAAGATAAGATAGAATGAGGAGGGTCTAAGGCACTAATCATAATTATGCGTTGGATAGATGGAGGCACAAATTGAAAATGAAAAAGGTCAGCAGAACCCACTTTGAAAGATAATCCTGAAAACATTGTGAGTCACTGAAATTTATGATGGATGTTTAAAGTCAGTGCCTACATGTGATTTTTGCAAACTCATTGCTTTCAGGAAGTTTTTCACTGCACCTAGAGAATCCCTCACATTTTCTGTCTTCTGCCAATAAATCATGTATTACCTATTCTAGTCCCTCATCTCCTCATCTATAGTCTCCATCTACTCCAAATTATAAAGAAAAGAGAATGTCTGTGACAAGTATACTTTACATTGCTGAGATTGGGGAGTCACTGAATGGTTCTGAATTAAGGAGGACCATCATACAAAAATATTTAGGAATATTTATCAAGGGAGAAAAGGCTGAAGATAGTGAAAGTCCTTTGGAAGGTATTACAATGATCTAGGTGAAAGGATACTAAAGGCTTATTTAGATAGTTGCAACAGAGGGGAAGAAATGTAGGTGATAACGAGGTTGAGTGCACAAGACCTGGCAAAGATGTACAAGGCAAAGGGGAAGTAGCAGTGAAAGATGACTCTACGGTTATAAGTCGTGGCTCAGGTGTGGACTCTTACAGGTTTCTCACCAGATTCACCATAACAGTAACATAGCAAACATTATTACAGTATTTTAAATTTTGCAAAGTATTTTAAATACACAGTCTCATTTCAGTCTCACAACAACATATGAGATAGGTACTTTCGGTATTTTAGACAGGAGGAAACAAAGTCTCAGAGAACTGATGTGTCTTGTCAAAGGTGACCAATCTAATAAGCATCAGCAGTATGAGGGTATGTAGCTGGTGCAGTGGATAGAGCACCAGTGAAGGAGTCAGGAGGACCTGAGTTCAAATCTCACCTCAGACACTTGACACTCATTAGCTGTGTGACCTTGGGCAAGTCACTTAACCCCAATTGCCTCATCCTGGGTCATCTCCAGTCAACTTGATGAATATCTGATCACTGGATTCAGATAGCTCTGGAGGAGAAATGAGGCTGGTGACCTGCACAGCCCTCCCTCACTCAAAACAAAATCAGGTGCAAGTCATGTCATTTCTTGTCATGATCTTCTTCGGCAATGAAGGATGAGCACACCACACCACCACATCAAGAGTATGATCTGAACACACATTTTCCTGCCTCAAGGTCCAGTCCTCTGTCCACTAGAATGATGAAAGTCTGATTTTAAGATTTTATAGTGATCTTCTTAAGCATGTGTTGAGCTAGATTAGTTCTTAAACTTTTTTGGTCTCAGAATCTCTTATCCTCTTAAAAACTATTGGGAGCCCCCAAGAGCTTTCATTTATGTGGGTTGTATCTATCATTAATTACCATATTGGAAATTAAGTTGTATAAATTTTAAAGTATTTATTAAATCATTTAAAATAATAATAAAATCATTATATGTTAAGATAAATAACTTTTTGGGTGAAAAATAACAGTATTTTCCAGAAATAGTAAGGGGGCATTATATTACACATTTTTACAAGTCTTTTTAATGTTTTGCTTAAAACAACAACTAGATTTTCATATCTGATCGTACATTTGTCTGTTGCAATATGTTGTTTTGGTTGAAAGAGATGGAGAAAAATCCAATCTATCCAGATAAGTAGTTGGAAAAGGGAGGAACATTTTACTAGGCAAAAATTTCTAATATTATGATAAAATAGTTTTGATTTGATGTATCCCATGCAAAGGTCTTGGGGACACTCAAATGGTACTTGAACCACACTTTGAGAAACAATAGACTAGAGGAGAACCCTGAGATTAGCTAGTCCAGCTTTGAGACGCCAAAGTTTTCCTTCTCTTTATGACTTTTGGTGGTCCAAAGGACATGACTATTATACCTACACACTTCCTTTCTTATTTTGAAATGTCAAAATTTTAATGTTTCAATCAAATACAATTAAGGTGAACTACAGATATAGAAATGTAATGCCTTTTTAGGTGCTGTTGGTTTGGAACAAAAAATAAATAACCCTTTTGATACAGTATCCTTACCCACACATTTTTGGCAAGTTGTGAGCCTCTGTTTATGTATCGTATGTCGCTTCCAGCAACTCTTCATGTCTTTCTCATGGTATAGCCAGATATAGTCTAGCAGTGCTAATCGTTGTCTCTCTCATGTTAAGACAGGATCAAATGAAATGTAGCTACCTGGCACTTTCATTCTAATAAACTTTGAATTCTTACAAGTAAAGGTCAGGTGGGAAGGTTTCAGAATGACATGATCTGTAGATAAGTTCTTAGTCAGAAAAAGAGTAATGTTCTTATTGCTGAGAAAAAAAGAATGTCCTGAGAATGACATTTCATTGGAAATGAGTCAGAAACATCACTTTTCTCCTGCATGAAGAGTTTATCTTTTCTGCAATCTGTGAACTCACTTTACTGAATTGTGATTGGATTATTATTTTCTCTGTCTTATATTAAAAGCTGTTCCAATACACAAACTATTAAGTTATGTAAAGATTGAAGTTATTGCCAGATATTGTGTCTTGTGCATCCATAGGTTTTTATAAAGTTTAAATGTGTTAAAGTCTGATCACTTTGATCTCATAAAATGTACACAACACAAAGATATTGGAACTTTTTTATGAGATACTTCTGTGGTCCTATCAGCAACTAAACTTAGACATTTTGAAATACATACTTGTTCCAAATATGTTCCTTATTCAGTTTTATTTTCTCATTTTAAATTTGTTATGTTGCATAATGGGCTTTTTTTGCCACTTTCAAGTACATTTAGAATATCTGTGTACAACTCAGAAATAGAATGTGCAAAACAAAGGCATTGTTACTGTCATCCCCTGACATGGAAATGCCATGTATTGTTTTAAGAACAAATTACCAAATGCATTTTGTGTATTTCAAAATATGCTATGACACAAGGAAAAAAGGTGACTCATTAAGAAATTTCTCTTATGGTATTAACTAAGTTTGAAAATTGCTGAGAAAACTATTGAGGATTAAGCATTTTGTGACACAGACATAATTTATAGTCTTTTTTTTGCTTATAAAAAAGCACACAGTGTTAGGATAAATAATATTGGAACCAGAGCAAACTGATGTAATCACACTGAGGGTAGAGGTGAGAAAAATAGGAACTGTTCCATATCTCTGGTTTAGACCAGGCTGGGGTAGGGAGGAAATTACTCTGGGTGAAAGACTGAGTCAACAGCAGAGCTGAACCAGAGGCTAACATGTGCTGGCCTGAGGAATTAAATAACATACTAGTGAGACATAATGATTGATTTTGATAGCAATGTTTGAGTTGCATTTTTTGCCACTGGTGGTTGGTTGGTGTAGTATTTTTCAGGCTGTAGATGTAATCTCTGTGAAAGGGAAGGAAGGGAAAGATAAGGATATGAGTCACAAGTGGAAACTCAGGCTGAACTTGATTTTATTAAATGGATTTTTGATATGGTGTAATAAATAATTGACCAGTTAGTGAGATAGAGAGTGCCCCAAATGCACTTAGAATTTTCTTCATATTTAGCATAGTCTTGGGTACATGCATCTTATTGTTTCCCTTTCACAGAGGTCTTAGTTTATATTAATAGAAAGGAAAATAAATTTGAAAATAATAAAGTATACAATGTCACAATTAAAATGCATTTTAAGTGTTTAGTATATTTTCGAATTGATTCTAGTCACTGAATGAAACGGAAATATTTTGGTAAAATACTGAAGTCATCAAATTGTTTTAGTGAGAGTGGAAAGGGAAGAGTATGGTGCATATACATAGAAATATAATACAAAATAATACACACTGAGTGCACAAGAAAGGGCATAAAATAAAGAGATTAGTGATATAAGAGACTTCGCAAATTATTGGATCTCTTCTAAAAATTAGATGACTATCTAGAAGGATAAGATGGGAAAATGGTTATCATCATCATTTATCTAAGGCAAGATTTATTTATAAAAGTCATACTCCAATGTCTCCTTGTGGTATAGAGGTAGTTTAGGGTTTTAAAAGGTTTCACTAAAAGGCCAAAATCTCTGATGAGTTTTTATCTTTCTAAAATGGCCTCAGTCATGGCATCATTAAGTAACCATGACTACTGAGCAAGGCATTATTAGATGGATATTTTTCCCCCACTGTGTAGCATGAAAACTACAGTACCTCTCTCAGTCCTATGTAACTCACTTCTGCTTCTAAAATAACAGTAGCCGAGTAGCAGAAATCTTGTAATAACTGCTTAAGTACCAATGACTTGATGTCCTATGGACAAATTAAACCATACCAGTATTGACATTCTCTCTCTAAGTGAAAACAAAAGACATAGAGAAATCGCAACTAACTAGAAGAATTGTTTACAGGTTCTTTTCAGAACAACTAAGTTGGCATAATTCATTTTATCATGTGACCAAAGGTAACAAAAAAGGTATTTTTTAATGGGAAACTAGATCATTTTGCCTTGTGGTACCCATAATAAGCATAAGCATATGAAACCATCATAAAGAGAATAACACCTTCTACATAAGCATGTTATAGAGGATGTACCAGTAGAAAGTCTATGAATTGCTTACTATCTTAATAAAGAATTTAACAAATATTTTCATATTCAATGCATTTAATGTGACAGTAGATGCAGAGTAGGAAAATGAAAACTGTATTGGAAAATATAGTGTATTCATCTTTCGTTGCCGAAGAAGACCATGCCATCAGAGAAATAATGACATGACTTACACTTGACTTTGTTTTGAGTGAGGGAGGGTGTGCAGGTCACCAGCCTCACTTCTCTTCCAGAGTCATCTGAATCCAGGGGCCAGATATTCATGAGGATGACTGGAGATGACCCAGGATGAGGTAATTGGGGTTAAATGACTTTCCCAAGGTCACACAGCTAGTGAGTGTGAAATATCTGAGATGAGATTTGAACTCGGTCCTCCTGACTCCTGCACTGGTGCTCTATCCATTGAATCACCTAGCTGCCCCATTGAAACGTATAGTTTGTAATCAAAAATAAAAGATGGACAAACATTTGTAGACATCTTGATAGTATATTGCCTGCATGTTCTGAATAATTTGATCAAGATTAAGAAAGTGTAGTGCATTATAAGCACTTAAAGTCACCCCAAAACTATATTGAATATTTCTTAAAATAGAGGAAAGGGATAATTTTCAGAATGGGAGCTTGTTTTAAAATAACATTTAGTTCCTAGTCAGACCTCCTGGTTAGAGAAACAGCCAAAATAGCGAACTGAAGGAATGATAAAGATACAAAGAAATATTATATATGATTAAAGAAACTCCAACAAAAATAGATCAAAGAAGTCATTGACTTAAAAAAATGGGAAGCATGCAAAAACAGACTTTGATGACCATAATTTCTTGAAGAAATTTTATCAGTTTGCATTGGTCACCATATCACAAAGCAGGGAAATAAAAGTTTAGAAACTACATTAGTGAACAAACATTTTATCTTCTTAACAAATGAAGACAAATCTAGATAAGGGCAAAATTACTCTAGAACAAAGGTTCATGAGCAACATATTTTATAAAAGGGCAACCTTTCTTTCACTCAGCTATTGAGTACACAAAAAAAAGCATTGCAAAGTCAAGCAGAACAATTTCCTCATGTTTATGTACACATATGCATATGCTTTAATCCCTTCCTTGAGCCCATCTGTTCTCTGTCTAGAAGAGGACAGTATGTTTCATCATGAGTCCCCTGGAACGATGCTTGATCAGAGTGTCTAAGTCTTTCAAAATTTTGTCTTTATACTATTATTTTTAGTATATCAATTGTTTTACTGGTTCTACTCACTTGATTTTACATCACTTCACACAAGGAACCTCTCTAGGTTACTCTGAAACCATCCCCTTCGTTATTTCTTACAGGTCAATAGGATTCCATCAGATTCCTATAATACAACCTGTTTAATCATTACCCAGTCAACGAAAACCTGTAACTTTCCAGTTCTTTGCTACTGCTGAAAGAGCTATTATGAATATTTTTGTACATATAGGTCCTTCCCCTCTTTTTTTTAAATCTCTTCAGGGTACAGACCTAGTAGAGATATTGTTGGGTCAAACAGTATGCACAGTTTAATAACTTTTGGGGGCAGAGTTCCAAATTTCCTGTCTGCCCTTTTGCAATTATCTTCTAATTTCTCTTCTTGCCTTGAGTCTAAATTCATTTCAATCTATCCTCCAGTCAGCTACCAGTTATTTCCTAATGTATAAGTTTGCCCATGTCTCCACTATACTCAGTAAATTCTAGTGGCTCCTTAATACTTCCAGGATCAAATATAAAATCATCTTGTTAGGAATGTATTGATCCCATTTTACCTTTCCAGTTTTATACTTTACTCTCCTTCACATAACCCTCAATTCATCCAGTCTAGCCTACTTAGTGTTCTTCACACGGCATACTGCATCTCTTATTTCAGCACTTTTGTTGGCTATTCTCCATGCCTTGAAAGTTTCCCTTCTGCATCTCCACTGCACAGCTTCCTCGACTTCCTTCCAGACTCAGTTTAAATCCTAGGAGGCCCTCACCAATCTCTCCAGGTACTAGTGCCTTCACCTTGGAGATGTCCTCCTATCATAATACACATATATACTTTCATGCTTGTGTAGGTATACAAATATATGCACACACAAATGTGTATATGTACACATGTATATGTATGCACAAGCATGTGCAGATATACATGCATACACACATATATGTTTAAATACTTAGTTATTTTCATATTTTCTCCCCAATTGAACTGTGAGCTCCATAAGGGCAAGGGCTATCTTTTGCCTTTCTTTGTAACCCCAGTGCTCAGCATAGTGCCTTACACATAGTAAATGCTAAGTAAATGTTGCGGACTGAGGAATTGATTGTTACCCATTCAACCAGGATACATTTCCATTCCTTCCCCACGAACAGACCCCTCCATCCTCAGGATCTTTCTCTGGTTTCTTCCTTAGAGGAATATAATCCTTTGTCAGAGACCATGTAAATTCCTCACTATTTGGCAAATTTTCTTAAGTGGAAACAGTGGATGAGGACTAGTTACAGCTTTGATCACCTCCCCTTTCTCTCTTAAGCCAGTCTGAAGCATATCGTAATCTCTTTCTATGTCACATACATTGTTTCTCCAAAGAATCAAGTTAATCATGGCAACTTCTAAGGGAACGATCTCTATGATTTGTCTTTCTTCTTGCTGTGATGGGCAGCAAAAAGTAGCAGCAGTTCTCACTGAGGTATGGAGCTTTATCTAAATCATGCTATTTTCATAGAACTTTTGACATTTAACAAGATTGCCTAAATCAATTTCAAATTGCATAGATTTAGAGTTGACAGACTCTAAGAATATTAGAATTAGGAAGAGCTTTTCATCTCAGTTATCCTTCCACATCTAATTGTCTCACCTTACAGATGTGGCAGCTGTGGTCCAGAGATGGGAAAGCATGTTTTCTAAAGTTACACAGCTAGTCAGGGGAAGAATTAGGAATGAGGGAAAATGTGCTTTTGTACCCCTGGGATGAGCTTTAGCCCATATCTATAACTTATGCCTCAGAAGAAGCCTAATTTTCTCTAAAAAGAAAATATGCTCATTATCAGTCTCATATTCAGAGGTTTATAATTGATGCCTGGAATGACTATCTCATCTATTCCCTGGGTCTTGCCTAGATTATATCTAAGATTTCTGGGATGGATGAAAGGGATGGCTTAAAGTTCATTACAGTACAAGGTGTCATCCTTTTGTTGTATTAACATTTTGGTCATGGAAAGGGGATAGTAAAATAATTTTCACATAAAAAAGCAATGACAAATAATTTTGAGAAGATATATAGTCCATCAGACAAAAGTGACTGAGAAGAACCACAAAGCCCAGCACGCCCCCTGCTCGGGCCCACCAGTGAATGTGCAGAGAAGACCTATTTGAAGGCAAAGCACTGAGTGAAAAATGGCTACATTGCATTGCAGTTCATCAGACTATTTACTTTAGACTTCTTCCCCAGAATTTTGAATGATATCACTCAAAAACTAGAAATAAAACAATTGGGGAATGTGGGTATATTATAGAACTACTACTGTTGCAATGTGTAACCCTTGACAAAAAGGTAGCTTTTTATTTTTCTACATTTCGCATCATAAATTAGAGATTGATCACTGCTTGCAAAGATGCTCCGATTTGTGGCTTTTGAATCCAGGAGACAGAAGATGAGCACATGAGGACACAAGGTGGAGAAAAGGTCGGCATTTAGGAGGACTCAGCTGGGGACACAATACAGAAGTGGATAAGGAAGCTCATCGACAGCCTCAGCAACTTGTCATTTTTCTTATTAAGTAATTTCTAATTATTCCTGCTTTTGCCTTACTGTTCACTAAATGCTTCATGTGTAACAGTCAAAGTGAAAGATTTCATGTAAATGGGAAGCAAACAGTGGGAAATGAGGAAATAGAGCCGTAAATAGTAGAAATGTACTTCAATTGCCTTCGTACCCTTGCTTCAACAAACACAGTCACAGGGAGTTTCGAGATCTGATTCACAGCAGTATGATTGTGACCAACCTTTCCCCTCTGGGATAGAAATCCCTAGACCTGCCTGTGGAGCGCAGGTTGGAGAGAGAGAGAGAGAGAGAGAGAGAGAGAGAGAGAGAGAGAGAGAGAGAGAGAGAGAGAGGGAGAGGGAGAGGGAGGGAGGGAGAGAGAGAGACAAAGAGAGAGAGAGAGAGGGAGAGAGAGAGACAAAGAGAGAGAGAGAGAGGGAGACAGAGAGAGAGAGAGAGAGAGAGAGAGAGAGAGAGAGAGAGAGAGAGAGAGAGAGAGAGAGAGAGAAAGGAAGCAATGGGAAGAGAGGGAAAGGAACTACTAGGGGCCAGATAAAAAAAAGTGACTTCTTCATCAAATAAAACTTCAGGAAAAGACAGGAATAAAAAGTATATTAGCCATACCAATCTATGATGAGATCATGGCGTTAGGTTAATTACCCTAATGATCTCGATAATTATCCATTTATGGGATTTTTCAACCTTTTTGTCATTGCTTTCTTCTTGCATTACTGGGTAAAATTACTGTGATAATTTTTTTAGTTGAATCTTGGCTAAAGCAAGGGGAAAAACAATTTGTCCAAACTGAAGCCAGGCAACAGAGGAGTGTGACTGATTAAATACAGTGATAGCAACGGTTGTCCCCAGTTTGCTTGGGGCAGCTTGGGATCTGGACTATTAGAGAGGCAAAAATCTGGGATAGGGAGAGCAATGTGTCAATGGTGATTAGTTATTATTCCTCCCAAGTATTCTTAGCTCTTAATCCCACAAAGTTTAGAGGACATCCCAAAACTCAAAGGTCACACATTCCATTTAAGGACAACAAAACAACATCAGAGTAACTGCCAGGCCAGTCACTTAACCCTTCTGGGCCCCTGTTTTCTCATCTGTAAAATATGGACATTTGACCAGAAAGCCTTCTAACACTAACATTGTGATTCTGTGAATATATTTATGAACTGCTGGGTAAGTAGTACTGACTCTGGTCTTAGAGGATGTGGATTTAGATTTCACCTGTATTTTTTATTTTATTTTTTGCTATTTATGTGAGTTTGGATAAGTCTCTTCCCTTATCTGCAATATAAGGGAGTTTGACTGGATAGACTTAGAGAACACGTCTAGTTGTGACTCTATGTTCATACTATGATTCTATCTCTTAACATCCTTCGGCTTCAGTTTCCACAACTGAAATAATAATAGCCACAGCACTTTATGGTTAGCAAAGGACTTAACAATTTTATCTCATTTCATCTTCATGTCAGCACTATGAGGTAGGGTGTTATTATTATCTCCGAAATTAAGTAACTTGTCCAAGGTTACTGGAAGTTGGACTAGATAGGACCTGCGAGTTCCCTTCCCACTTTAAATCCAAGATCCTATGCTCTCACTTCTTAGCAAATTTACCCCTAAGAAGGGTATATATCTGTTACACAAAATAATGACTGGCAGTTTTCTGTGACTTCTGAGAAGTGATAAAGGCCCTCTGCTGATGCTCAAATCAAAACTACCACCTCATAGGAGCACGAGGACAAAAGTGCTGCCAGTTGCAGTTAGGGTATTAGTCACAGGAGTGATGTACATGGGAATAATAGTACTGACTGCCATTTTACTACATTTTCATTCATTATCTCATTCTTGTGTCATACTGGCCCTGTATCATGTACGGAGAATAGTTCTTATTAGTCCTGAAATATAGTTAAGGAAGTGTATAGAGAGTATAAGTAACTTATCTAAGGTCAAATAGCTAGTATTAATGGCCCAGGTCAAGAATTCAGTCCTCACTTGAGTCAGCTAGCTTTACAAAGGAAAACAAACACACAACACCCCTATATTACAAATATTGGATCCCTCTTGCTAGTTAGATGTTATGCCAAACATTCAAAATCTCCAAGGTGCCTGAAACAAAAAACAACTGTCAAATTATAAAACCATAGCAAAAGGAGATCTAAATTCATGGGAAAAAGATAAGACACATATTATCCCTGGCATCCTGTCTGTAAATAGGAGCTGGTCTGAAAATTCTTTTAGGGAATCTATGGAGGATAAACATATATTATAAGTCACTTATTCAACTAAAAGAATTTATTTTATCTCTTTATATAATATCCATAGCATATTAAAATATAAAAATAATATCATTTTTTCTGAATTCCATAAAAATAAAAAGAACTAGATGATAAATAGGAGTTAAAAGGTCTGTCAATGGGTAACATACACATGAACTCAATCAACAATGTGTTGATAAATAAATATCACACAAATAAATGATTTGTTTATAACAATGGACAGGCTTATCATAGTAATAGAAGAATATGCCTTTACCACCAGAATCCCATATTATACCAGAATAATACCAAGAAAAATAATCCATAGGAAGGCCAGACTAATCAATAAATCTATCAAGCCAGCATTTGCTAACTCCTTTTCCATACTAAACCCTAATTCAAGCTCTGGGGATTCAAAGAAAAAAGAAAAAAAACATTGCCCCTGAGGAGCTTACATTCTAATGGCAGCCAACATATACATAAATAGGTATATACCCTAAATGCAAAGCGGATGAGAGGTAGCCTGACAAGAGAGATACTAACAACTAGGGGGAGGAAGAGTAGGCAGGGCTCTGGGAGGTATTTCTTGAGTTGAGTTTTTAGGGAAACCTAAAAGGAGAGGGTTGGGAGGAGGAATAACTGTAGGCATGGGCCACAGCCCCAAGGGACCATTTTTTTCCTCCTTGCCAATGTGTGTGCTACAATTGTAAAGAGGTTCTTGAGTGAGCATCTTGCAGATGAGCAGATCTTATAATATTTTTATTCATCATAAGAAGCAATTATTCCAAACCCTCTCCAAGTCAGTCAGAAATTAAATATAAAAGAGAAATAGCAGGATATGGACTTGTTGCAGGAACTTTTCTGTAGGGAACTCATTTAAAAAGGATGAGAACAAGATGCTAAGAATGGCTGATTAAAGGTTGTAGAGGTCTCACGCACAGTATCATTCTCACTTTAACCATGTCCTTCACCCTTTCCCAGTAGTCTGCTTCTCCACCCTTGGTATCATTATACTAAATCCATCCATTGTTCAATTCTTGATTTTAAATGAGAATATCAGAATCAACGGTTCTACAAGAAGATACTGGTGAAATATAGACGCTGATTTGCCTACTAATGTAGTTACGAACTGGTTGAAATGTATGCAGCTCCAGTTGTTCCCCTCCCCCTCCATCCAGATGTTCAGAATCCCCAGCTCCCCATTGTTTGCAGAGTTTCTTTTTCCTGAATCATCTTGTCAATAGCCCACAGTGCTTGATTCAGCACCATGCCCTGTGTTTACCTTGGCAAGTTGTCACAGGAGCATCTGTTTTCTGCTGCTACCTTCCCTGCTGACCTTCCTTTTTGATCTGCACTTTCTCAAAGATATTTTCAGCATGAGATGTGCCCTTCCATGCTGCGGCTACTGAAGCATTGTCATGAGAATTGGGGATAATGGGGCACACATGCCTGGCTTCTTTTTTTCTGCTTTGCAAACACCTGCATCTCTATCTTTTGCTTCTCTTCAGAAAAAGAGGAAGTGGAGATTCAGATGGTTAGTGATGGCCACAGTTTCTTTTTCTCCTTTTGCTTACCAAGTGTTTGGCTGTTGATCACATTTCCAGGAAATCTGAGTATTCCTTGAAAATACTACTTCTTGTAAGTTCTTCTCTTTTAGTAAACACTAATTCAGGGATGGATGACCCCAGCTCAGATTTCTTCCAGTTCTGTCTCCTGGGAAAAATGAACTAGAAGCTGGGTCAGTCAACAAGCAATCAAGAAACATTTCTGAAACTCTTCTTACCTGCCAAAAATCTTGGGCAAAGGCTGAGGATACAAAGAAAGGCAAAAAAAAAAAAAAAAAAGACTTTGCCCACAAGGAACTTACATTCCAAAAGGGAAGACAGCCATGAATATATCTAGGTCTGTACATGATCTATATAGAAGTCTAGAAGGTAAGGCATTAGAAGTTGCAGGGACTGGGAGTGGTCTCCTGTGGAAGCTTGAGCTGAGTCATGAAGGATGCTAAGAGGCAGAGGTGAAAAGGGAGAGTGCTCTAGGCAATTAAAGGGACATCTATAGGGATAAGGGATATAGAATATCTATAGGGATATCTAAGGGATTCTTCAGTGAGGAACAACTAGCAAGTATCTGTCATTGTCATTCATTCTTTGCTTTTAAAAGAGACTGATGGCATCATGATCTTGCGGGTAGGGTACAGTGTATTCGGTTGTGGTCTGTTTGGAAGTAAAACACTCAGAGTGACTAAGTGAAAAATGGCTATGTTCCACTATAGTCCATCAGCCTGTTCACTTTAGACTACTTTTTTCAGTTTTGAATGGAATTACTGATAAACTAGAAATAAAATAACTTATCACAATATTTCATTCAGATACATTTTATAAGACCATAGGATCATATATTTATAGCTGAAAGGGGCATCAGAAACCATTTAGAGCATCTCCTTCATTTTTCATACGAGGGCACTGAGGCTTGGTGAGATTAAGGGATTTTCCTAGCATTATATATCTAGTGTCAGCATTGGAATTTGAACCCATCTTGCTTACTCCAAGTTCAATACTCTATCTACTTTGCCACATTATCTTTTCATTTGATTAATTGAATATTTCAAGGGGATCTATTAACTCATCAATATGGATGAACCCTCCTTGAACTTTCTGCTACACTGAACAATGTTGATCCTTTTTTCCTGGATAAGTTCTCCACTCTTGGCTTCAGAGACCCCATTTCCTGGCTCTCCTTTTTCCTCTTTACCTATTCTATTTCTCTCTGTTGTGGCTTTTCATAAACTTCCTGACACCTTAAGGACCTTGGAGGCTTGACTAGTTTCTTTCCTTTTTCTTTTTGCAATCTCACTGAATCATATGAACTCCATTATCACTCCTACACAGATGACAATTCTTCTCTCTCTGCTGACCTCTAGATCTGAAATGCCTATGGCACATCTCAATGTGAATGCCTATCTACATCCTAAAATAGAGGGGACCTAGACCTTAAAATGTCTGAACACAAATTGTGTCTCCTCAAACCATTTCCCGATTTCATGATCTTTTCCAGTGCCCAAGCATTCAACTAGTCTCCCATGCCTGAAACCTTGGTGTTGTTTGGTTGTTCCCTCTTTCTCACCTTAGTTATCAATTCCAATATAGTTCCTCTTCTCACAGCAGGATAACTCATTTGTATTTTAATTTAGGTTGCAAGTTGGTAAAAAGTTGCTTCTTTCCCCCTTGTTGTTATAAGTCATGATGGGGAGAAACATCAGCTAGTAGATGGAAAAGTGAGTATCTATGACAAACAGACTTCTGACCAGCAGTCTTTGTAAAATAAGTTTTTAATCATATGTAGGAAATATACAGATATACTGGGTTCAGTCATTAGTCATGGGGCACCTTGATGTATTTCAGGGAAGAGGAGAAAGTGCCTTTCCATTCTACCAGTTTGCTCTTGGACTTGGGTTGATGTACCAGTAGGGTGGAGGGGGTCTGTTTTTTTTTTTTTTACTGAGGTTAGATAAGAACTGCAAGTATAGAAAGTAAAACATAGAGACTAGATCAAGAAACAAAGAGCTGGCAGGACTTTAGAGGTTGTCTAGATCAACACTTTCATTTTACATTTTAGAAAAATGAAGGCTTGAGGAAATTAAATGACTTACCCATAGTCACAAAAATGCCAGGTCTCAGAGATGAGATCTGAACTCATGTTTTCTGATACCAGAGCCAGAGATCTTTCTACTTTGCCCCATTACCTCTCAGGGTGAACCTTTCTAAAAATGAAATGCAGATATTCTAAAATGGTACTGCTCTTGTCAAGAAAGGGATACTCCAGAGCCACTATGGCTCTTCCCCTATACTTATTACCACCGGTCTAGTCTGTTGCAAGAGCTTCCTAACAGTTCTGTCTCATTTGTCTCTATATATGGATATGTAAAGATATACACACATATGTATAGACATAGATATGCATATGTATACTATATACATGCCTGCATATATGGTACATGCAATACATATATGAAAGTCAAGAAGCAACTTACAAGAAGCAAATACAAGCATACACACTTGTATATATACATACCTATATGTGCATTTACATGGATTCATGTCCAGAGATAAATGAAGCTTGATTTGTGTACGTATATACACATATTCAACGTGTATGTGTACAATTGTTTTTGTTCAGCCATTTTGTTTGTTTTTGACTCTTAGTAACTCCATCTGAGGTTTTCTTGGCTAAGATACAGAAGTGGTTTGCTGATTTCCTTCTCCAGCTCTTTTTACAAATAAGGAAACTGAGGTAAATAGGGTGAAGTGACTTGTCCATGGTCACACAACCAGTACCTGTCTGAGACCAGATTTGAACTCAGGTCTTCCTGACTAGGGTAGATTTTTATACCCACTGTACCACTCAGCTGCTGTGTTTTAGACTTTCTGGGTCATCCTTCCTCTACTTTTACCTGCTGAGTCTCCTTATTTTTTGCAATGCAGATACCACCTCCTCACTGAAACCTTCCCTTACTCTTTCAGTTCTGAATTCCATTTTTCCTCTCTGACTTTACCTATTATTTCTCTTCACAATTCTGTAGTTCATTTACCAAGTATTATTTTGAATTAGGGGCATATATATCTTATTCCCTTATCTTACTGTGAGCTCCATAAGTTCAGGGAGCTTGAATTCTCTGGATGTTTTAGGTCCCTTATCACTGAATACAGTATTGTGCATGCAGTAGTTGCTTAATAAATGCTTGTTGAATTTAAATTTATTAACTATGATCTCTTCTTAAAGAAGGAAAGGCAGATTAAGGGCAGAAACACCAGGTCAAAAAGAATTTCTAGAGTTGTGAAATAAGTAAATACTTAAGATCTGATTCAAAGTATTGTATTTTGTATTGTATTGTATAATGTATTTTCTGAAGGTCTAAAAATTAATGTAGAGCTTAATTAACACAGATACTTGTTTCTATTATTACTTCAGTGTATAGTCTAAAAATTTCACAACTGGTGAGCCTTAAGCATTTATTCAGTCCCTTGGGAACTGTATTGTTAATTCTGATTTCTGTAGAAAGTAGCTATAGAAATGAGGCCAACTTATAAGATTTGCAATTTCCTGAAATATGAACTTGATAGAAATAGGATGATTTTTTTCTTGAGTTGGTGGAGGGTCAACGAAGGGTTCTCTGATGAATATCCCCTTCCTCTTTTAAAAGGGGGAGTGGTGGAAAACAGAGTGAAAGCCTTCTAATTATTTCCTACATGTGGCTTACTTTTTTGATCTGATTGAATAGTGTGTAGAGGTTAGTGTTGAGCTTCTCCATGGTTTTGTAGATAGTCAGGAGTGTCCATCAGCCCAGAAATATTTTTCACTTTATTTAATCATACTGTTGTCAGAAAAGCAGTGCCTAATAAATTACATGAGCCTTCAACAAGGAGAGTAAAATTCTTTACATACTTTCATTCAGTTTTATCTTGGCATAGCAATTCGAACTGGACTTGTGATTTCATTAGTATAGAGAATTGCCAGCTGAGAAAACATCCTGTACTGGTGGTCAGCACCTTCTAGATAATTTACAGTCTTAGAGAGTTGCTTCAGGAACTGAGCAGGTAAATGCTTTAGCTTTAGTCTTATGCTCAATATGTGTCAGAGGAAGGACTTCTACCAAGGCTTTTCTGGCTTCCATGCCAGCTCTCTGTCCACTCTACCAGGATCCCTCTCATCAATTCTTCTACATGGAGTTTTAATTTAACAAGACACACACACACACACACACACACACACACACACACACACTCACACGGGGACAGATTTAATGTGAGACTTTCATTAATGACATTTTAAAGCAATGTACATAAAGTTGTTTCCCTATTTTTATCAGTTCTCAAAAAACTAATTATTTCCAAGAACCTACATAGCATCCCATCTGTGCTCACTCACTTGACTCCCACTCCTACTTGTATGTTGAGCCCCAGAAGGAGGCTAATTGTTGCTCCCCTCAGGGTTTGATTGTGCCTTTTGATACCATCTGGGAGCTCCACCAATATCAATCAACCAATTGATATCCATTCTTTTTTTATTTTACTTATTTCATTTTTAATTTATAAAATGAAACAAGCATTTCCATAACATTGACCAGTTTTTAAAAAGAGACCATTGCATATGAAACTTCAAATCTATTTTTTTTACAAAAGAATATTTACTGAGGAGAGGACAAAAATTCTCAAAAATTTCCCCTAACCCAGGAGTAAACTTACCTTCTGCATACATTTAGTTCCCAAGGAAGGAAGGTCCAAACATAAGAATACCTTATGACTCCTAGCCTTGGGAGTCCTTTTCTCCTTTTGTAGAATTTCCACACAGTTTGCTTCAGGGCACCGCATGAATGAGACACATCTTTGCTTAGCTGGGCTGACTTGTTGGTGCATGTGGAATCTAATTAGACTAAGTGATCAGTTCATTGTGCAATCAAGTCAAGTAGATTGCTCCTCTGATGTACTGTACTGTGGATACCAAGGCTGGTTGTTGCTGGAAGATTCCTGTGAGGATCAGAGCTGGTTTGACTCTATATCTCCTATAGTCACTTGTTCTCACCTATTTCTAAATTTTAATTTGTTTAATATTATAAAAGAACAAATACAGGAGAAATAGTTGCACATTATAAAGATAGGTCAAGTGAATAAATCAATGGATTCTTAATAACATATCTATTGAACCAATTAATACTTCAAAGCCTTTATCAGGTGAGAAAAGTCCTCGATCGATTTGTGGATGTTTAGTTGTTTTGTGGTTTGTCCTTATTTTTGAAGAGAGCCATGACATCAGGAATATAATATCATGACTTGAAAATGAATTTAGAAGTCCTCCAAAGGACTGGATGAAATGGAATGACTTCACACAAGAAGTTTATTTGCACTAGTTGAGGAGATTTGGTCATATTCTGAGGTTTTTGTATAGCAAAACAAGACAATTCAGATCTTAAGCAGTGGAGGCAATGGTAGCTTAACTGTGGAAACCTCCAGCTCCAGAGAAGGAATTCCTTTGTATAGAGGAGAAGGGCCTTGGCCTGAGTTCAGGACCTCAGGCTTTATCCTGTCTCCTTGTGAAGAGGAAATTGAAGTTCAGATGATTCTGCAGAAGAGCTGACCCAATGACTACGTTGGGAACTGAGAGAAAAACCGTTGTTCTTCAGTCATTCTTCAGTCATGTCTGACTTGCTGTGATCCCACATTTGGGGCTTTCTTGACAAAGATACTGAAGTGGTTTGAAATTTCCTTCTTGAGGGGGGTGGAGCCAAGATGGCAGAGTAGAAAGACTCACATATGCTAGCTCCGAACCCACAGCCCATATATTTCCTGCAAGAAGAACTCCCCACAAATTCTGGAGCAGCGGAACCTGCGCAGAAACACAGTGGAAGAGATTTCCATTCCAGAGAGCCCTGGAGAGCCATCCCCAGGCATCCATCATGCTCTGGACAGTGGAGCCCACTCCTGAGCTGCCCTGGCCATGCGTCCCCAGAGGAGCAGATCCGAGCAAGCTTCAGGGACAGAATCTCCAGTGGCTGCGAAGGTCCCTCCGCCCACAGGTGCTACAGGTTAGTGAGAGAGACGTCTGAGCTGGCCGAGAGGAGAGCGGGGTGTCTCCGTAACTCAGGCCCCCTCGGGAGACAGTGGCAGAGGCAGAGACAGTGGCAGAGGTAGCGGTGGCCAGGACTCCCCGAGTAGACAGGAGCTCCATTACCGAAGGTCTCTGCATAAAGTCCCTGAGGGAGCTCAGCCTAGGAGGCAGCGCTGCCCCTACCTGAGCACCAGAACTTAAGCTCACATTGAATAGCAGCCGTGCCTGCCACTGAAAGCCCATTGGAATCTCAGACCCCAAGCACTAGCTGGGCGGATCTAGGAGGGGGTGGACAGGAATCTCAGAAGTCAAGTAACTGGCTGGGAAAATGCCCAGAAAAGGGAAGAAAAATAAGACTATAGAGAGCTACTTTGAGGGGGTAGAGATGTTCCCACCTTTCAATTCCGATGACAAGGAACTATTCTTACCATCAGGGAAAGACGTGGAGGTCGGCACCTCTGTATCCCAGACATCCCAAGTGGATGTCCAGTGGGCTCAGGCCATGGAAGAGCTCAAAAAGGATTTTGAAAATCAAGTTAGACAGGTGGAGGAAAAACTGGGAAGAGAAATGAGAGAGATGCAAGAAAAGCATGAAAAACAGGTCAATACCTTGGTAAAGGAGACCCAAAAAAATGCTGAAGAAAATAACACCTTGAAAAATAGGCTCACTCAATTGCCAAAAGAGGTTCAAAAAGCCAATGAGGAGAAGAATGTTTTCAAAAGCAGAATTAGCCAAATGGAAAAAGAGGTTCAAAAGCTCACTGAAGATAATAGTTCTCTCAAAATTAGAATGGAACAGATGGAGTTTAATGACTTTCTGAGAAACCAAGAAATCACAAAACAAAACCAAAAGAATGAAAAAATGGAAGAGAATTTAAAATATCTCACTGGAAAATCAACTGACCTGGAAAATAGATCCAGGAGAGACAATTTAAAAATTATGGGACTACCTGAAAATCATGATCAAAAAAAGAGCCTAGACATCATCTTCCATGAAATTATCAAGGAAAACTGCCCTGATATTCTACAACCAGAGGGCAAAATAAGTATTGAAGGAATCCATCGATCACTACCTGAAAGAGATCCAAAAAGAGAAAGTCCTAGGAACATTGTAGTCAAATTCCAGAATTCCCAGGTCAAGGAGAAAATATTGCCAGCAGCTAGAAAGAAACAATTCCAGTATTGTGGAAATACAATCAGGATAACTCAAGATCTAGCAGCTTCTACATTAAGGGATCAAAGGGCGTGGAATAGGATATTCCAGAAGTCAAAGGAACTAGGACTCAAACCAAGAATCACTTACCCAGCCAAACTGAGTATAATACCTCAGGGGAAAATATGGTCTTTCAGTGAAACAGAGGACTTTGAAGCATTCTTGATGAAAAGACCAGAGCTGAAAAGAAAATTTGACTTTCAAACACAAGAATGAGAAGAAGCATGAAAAAGTAAACAGGAAAGAGATGTCATAAGGGACTTACCAAAAGTGAACTGTTTACATTCCTACATGGAAAGACAATATCTGTAACTCTTAAAACTTTTCAGTATCTGGGTAGTTGGTGGGACCACACACATACACACACACACATATACATGCGTGTGCACACACACACATCACACATGCACACACACACAGAGACAGAGAGCACAAAGTGAATTGAATAGGATGGGACCATATCTTAAAAGAAATTAAGGTAAATGGTCAGAGAGTAATGTAGTGGAGGAAAGAGGGTGAAATGGAATGGGGTAAATTATATCTCATCCAAGAGGCAAGCAGGAGACTTTTTAGTAGAGGGAAAAAGAGGAGAGCTGAGAAAAAAACAAGAAGTTTACCCTCATCACAATCGACTAAAGGAAGGAATAAAATGCACACTCATTTTGGTATGAAAACCTATCTTACAATACAGGAAAGTGGGGGAGCAGGAGATAAGCAAGGGGGGAGGATGATGGTAGGGAGGGCAATGGGAAGAGGAAGCAATTTGAAGTCAACACTCAGGGAGGGACAGGATCAAAAGACAGAATAGAAACAATGGGGGGGCAGGATAGGATGGAGGGAAATACAGTTAGTCTTACACAACACGACTATTATCGAAGTCATTTGCAAAACTACACAGATAGGGCCTATATTGAATTGCCTGCCTTCCCAAAGGGAATGGGTGGGGAGGGAGGGATGGAGAGAATTTGGAACTCAAAGTTTTAGGAACAACTGGTTAGTATTGTTGTTGCTACTAAGAAATAAGAAATACAGTTAATGGGGAATAGAAAGTCATCTGGCCCTACAGGACAAAAGAGAAGATGGGGACAAGAGAAGGGAGGGATGATAGAAGAGAGGGCAGATTGGTGTTAGGGAAAATTAGATTGCTCAGTGTTTTGGGGTGGGGGGAGGGGATAAATAGGGAGAAAATTTGGAACCCAAAATTTTGTGAAAATGAATGTAAAAAATTAAATAAATAATTTTTATTAAAAAAAAAATTCTTTCTCCAACTCATTTTATGGATGAGGAAACTGAGTCCAATGGGGTGAAGTGACTTGCCCAGGGTCACACAACCAGTACCTGTCTGAGATCAGATTTGAACTCAGGTCTTCCTGACTCTAGGGCAGATGTTTATACCTATTGCACCACTCAGCTGCTAAGTGTCTGCGGCCAGATTTGAACTCACAAAAATATGGGTCTCTTCCTGGCTACCATCCCACTCCTCTATTCACTGGACCATGCACCTGCCCAACTAGACATGCCAATGAAAGGAATCTTCAAGGAGATACAAGGAGCTCATTGCAGAAATTACACACAATACCTAGGGGAGCCTTCATAAGTACCCCAGGAGAAAAAGAGTCTTCTCCAAATCATCAGAAATGAGTTGCCCTTTTGCCACATCATCTAAGCTTAAGCCTGCTTGTCCCTGGACTCTGTACTACCGATGAGAAAAGGTGGGGGCAAAGTTTGTTACCAACTCTTCTCAGTAGGCCACCTTGCTAAATACCCTTCTAAAACTCTGTTAAATCAGGCTGACTGATGTCAACTGATAATCATGAGAGGAAGCATAAATGGGGGCTTATGAGCTATAGTATTAGAAAGGCACTCTCCTACCCCTCCAGATTACTTGTAGATGGTAAGGGTAGACATGGTATCTGAACTCTGGGGACCTGATCTATTGGTGCAAGTAGAACTTGGAATAATTTATCTGAAGTCTGGTTGGGAGATATAGTTTGGCCACTGCCCCTATCCTAGTCAGAAGTTCATAGCAGCCTTCATTACTCTGCCACTGTCGGGGAAAAGAGAAATTCTTTGCTTCAGCTCAGTCTCCCATGAGGCATAGGTCCTTCTGCATCTGAAACCTATTAAAAGTCATTTCACATAACACTAATCCTGAGTCATCATGGCCTAAACCCAGATCCCCATATGTCTGATGGGAAAAAGGCAAGACTCTCCAGCTAAAGATTCAGCCTTCCTTGGCTAGCCACTCCCTGCTCCCTCCTCACTCATCGATTTGTGAATTTTGTGCTCTGAATTTTTACTGTCACTAGAGATAAACAAAGAAACAAGGAGAGGGTGAAAAGACAAAATTATAGGACTTTTATTAGAATGGGAATGAAAGGAGTCAGCAAAATTGGAAATTAATCCTTTTGACCACCTGGAATTTTGGTTTTTCAGATATGGGCAGATATGGCTAAAAGTCCCTTTCCATTGTAATTGGATGGATCGGTTCCACTAAACTGAGAGGATTGCGTGATTATAACCTACACTTGCTTCTCTGAAACTTAAAAACACTGAGACATATGTGACAATTTTGAACATGTTACAGACAAACTACAATAGCTGAAACTTTTAGAATTCAAAGCTACTAGGTTTTTTTCCTGCAGGTAATAGAATGAGTTTGCTTGGGGCAAATTCCTGAAAGGAAATTAGAAGTGTGAAAACACAATCCATCCATTTTGACACTTTAGGGAAAGACACTGACAGGTCTGAAGAGCTATCAGTTTGGAATTCACACTTAGTCAATTGTGCATCCAGGTGCATAAAGCACCTCTTGTGAGCTTTGAATTGTGAAAGGAAATTAAAGGAGGATGTTGAAAACAGCTTGAATCTCTAACCCTCACTGAAATATCATCACCCAAGATAGCAGAAAAACACATATGTTCCTTCTGTTCCCCCACAAAAAAGTGTTTTTGTTTTGTTTTGTTTTGTTTATGCAACGTGACAATTAAGAGGCAAAGGCAGAGGTAAAATGACAGTCCTCTTCCAACCTCGAAAGGCTTTTTGTGGAAAAGAGGGAGCAGACTTCCTCTGTTGCTTTATGGGACCAGAAACAATAAGAATAAATACAAAGAAACTTAAAAGATACATGTGAGGGCAAAAAAATATTCAACAAAAAAGAATAATCTAAGGAAAAAAACCTTTCTTATGATTCCACTGATGGAATAAGATGCACTGATCCTGATAATTAGGGAGCTCCTCTTCATTGGCAAAGAGTAAGTTGAGTAAAGACTAAGTAATCATCTGTTAAGGATGCAGAGACGCCTTGATGTGAGAACTTAGAGTCCAGAAGTTCAAATCCCACCCTGGATATTTACTTTGGAATTGAATCTCTGGATAAATCATTTAATCTCTCTTGCTGTCTCAGTCTTTTTACCAGAAAAAGGGAGTGGGGGTGAGAGGTGGATTGACTGCCTTCTCCAGTCGCTTCTAGCTTTCAATCCAGGCTCCCATGAGTGCAAAACTGTAACAATATAACAGTATTCTAATGGTGCAGTGCTATGATTCTGTAACTTCTTCTCAGGTCAAAAGCTAAAGCTCTAACTGAACTGCTACATTAAAGTATAAATGCATTAACTGTTCGTCAAATTTCTAAAATGGAAAGATTTGATAGTTGACTGTAAACCCTCTTCCTGAAATTTTTTCCCTAAATTATGGACAAGAATAAACAATGCCAGAATGTGTTTCTAAAAAGTCTTCTAATTAGCACATAACTTCGGGATTTGGAGCATAGCTGGAATTTCTCTTTTTGTTCCCCCCCCCCCAATATTTATTAATGTATTTGTTTTTAGTTTTCAACACTCACTTCCATAAGTTTTAGATTTTCTCTCCCTCCCTCCCTCCTCCATCCCCAAGATGGCATGCAGTCTTATATGGGCTCTACATATACATTCCCATTAAACTCATTTTCATAGTAGTAATGTTGCATAAAAGAATTAAAGTGAATGGGAGAAACCATGAGAAAAACAAAACAAACATGGCAAAAGAGAAAATAGTCTGCTTTATTCTGTGTTCTGACTCCGTAGTTTTAGGTCCTTGCATTGCTGAGAAGGGCTACCTCCATCAAAATCAGTCCTTACACAGTGTGGCTCTTAGTGTGTACAATGTTCTCCTGGTTCTGCTCCTTTCACTCAGCATCAGTTCATATAAATTTTTCCAGGCCTCTCTGAGGTCTTCCTGTTCATCATTTCTTAATAGCACAATAGTATTCCATTACATTCATATACCATAACTTGTTCAACCATTCCCTAATTGATGGGCATCCCCTCGATTTCCAGTTTTGGCCACCACAAAGAGAGCTGCTATAAATATTTTTGTACATATGGGACCCTTTCCCATTTTTATGATCTCTTGGGGATACAGTCCTAGAAGGGATATTGCTGGGTCAAAGGGCATGAACATTTTTGTAGCCCTTTGGGCTTAGTTCCAAACTGCTCTCCAGAATGGTTGGATGAGCTCATAGCTCCACCAACAATGAATTAGTGTTCCAACTCTCCCACATCTTCTCCAACTTTTATCATTTTCCTGTTCTGTCATGTTAGCCAATCTGATAGGTGTGATGTGGTATTGGTTTTTTTTTTTTCCAGAATAGATTCTCCCCCATCACAGACACACCTCTCACCAAGCTTTTGTAGCACCAATGAGATATTTGCTGAACTTATGGTGGCTATGAATATGCCAGTATAATTCTGAATTGCAAAATACAACAGACTCTCTACATGGAAGACAGAATCAGAATATTTATTCAGACACCAGAAAACCAAATCCGTCATAGCAACAAAGAAATTAATTATAGTAACTAAGAAGCGTATACACATTATCAGGCCTTTCCACAAAGAAACGTTAACAGCCAGCCGCCTTCTTCCTCTGTCCTTCCCAGCTCTGACTAATCTGACTAACTTCCTATCAGCTCTGCTCCAGGTTCTGCCTCTTCCTGCTCTACCCCTTCCTGTTCCATGTGAATTGACCCATGTGACTCAGGCTTAAACAGATCATATGGGCCTATTAATGAATGGGAAAGATCTTCTCATTAAGAAGCAAAATTACATTAACAATAAGCAAAAATGCATTATCGATACAGCTTCCTACTTTGAGAAAAGGAAAGTGCCACATTTCAATGTATTATATGTAGTTTAAGAGTCATTTGTTAGGATTTTAGGTTTTTGAGAACAAAAGTTCTTAAAGACAGGTTATATTTTTGAAACAACCTGTAACAGTCATCAGGAAATTTTGTGGTCAGGCAAGTCTAAGAGTCAGGGAATCAACTCAGGTCTAAGAAGTCATCAGGCTTTTAGTACAGGGCTCCTTGATCTATTGCCCATCTCGTATTCTTTAGGCCCTTTCTCCTCAAATCTCAATCCTACAACTGGCTTCTAATAATACTAGTGCATGTTTACAGAGCATTTTTAAGGGTTGCAAAAGTTACAACTCAGTGAGGTGGGTGTTGTAAGTACTATTAGGGTCATTAATAGGCAGTTAAGTATTGCAATGAATAGAACAGGGTGACCTCGAGACCACATGTGGTTCTTTGGCCTTCAAGTGTAGCCCTTTGACTGAATCCAAGTCAGGTTCCCCATCCGTGGTATAGAGAGCTGAGTCTAGGGTGAGGAAGACTTGAGATTAAATTCAACCCCAGTCATTAACTCTATGACTTTGGGCAAGTAACCTAACCTCTGTTTGTCTCAGTTTTCTAGACTATAAAACAGAGTTAATGACAACACCTATCTCATAGGAATGTTGTGAGAACCAGATGAGATAATATTTGTAACACTCAGCACACCATGTGGCTCTTATAGGAAAGCATTAGTAAGTTCTTCCTTTTCCTTCATCCCTTCATCCCTTCCTCCCTCCCTCTTTCCTTCTTTTCCTTTCCTTCCTTCACTCCTTAATTCCTTCCCTCCTTCCTTCCTTCTTTCTTCCCTCTGTAGATTAGGAAATGACTCTCTAAGAGGTCAAGTGACTTTCCCAAGGTCACAGAGTTTGGCATAGTCAGAAATCAACTTTGAACCCATGTCACTGCTGTCCCTGAGTCCAACATTCTTTCCACTACATTTTGGTGCAAGAAGGATATAGAGGCAACCAGATACCTCAGTGGATAGAAGAACAGGTCTGGAGTCAGCGAGAACAGAGTTCAAATCGAGCCTCAGACGATTGTGAGTTGTGTGACCCTGGGTAAGTTACTCAACCTCTGCTTTTCTTAACCTACTGGAGAAGAAAATGACAAACCACTCCAAAATCTTTGCCAAAAAACACAAAACAAAACAAATGTGATCCATGGAGTCTTGAAGACTTAGAAATGACTGACACCTGAGGAATAGCAGGAAGGCTATATTTACTGTTCATAATAGCTATCATGTATAAAGCAATAAGTAGCAGCTAGGTGGCACAGAGTGGATAGAGTACCAGACTTGGGGTCAGGAAGACTCCTCTTCCCCATCTGGTCTCAGATACTTACTAGTTGTGTGACCCTGTGCAAGTCACTCAACTTTGTCTGCCGCAGTTTCCTCATCTATAAAATGATCTGGAGAAGGAAATGACAAACCACTCCAGTATCTTTACCAATAAAACCTCAAATGGGGTCATGGAGACAGACATGACTGAAAACCAAACAACAACATATAGCAATGAAAAGTTTGTAAAATGTTCTACATATGTTATCTGATTCACTAGTATAGGGATTCCCAGGTGAGAAAACTTCTCTTGCAATTACAGGGAATATGGAAATAGGATTTGATAAACTAAAACTAAACTTAGCCGATAAATTTTCAAAAATGGAAATTGCTTATATATCCAGAGATTATGATACACTTCCTTAAAGTGCTTTTTAAAAAATTTGAATCAGACTTCATTTCACCATTTTAAGTACTTCTTGTATGGTTTTGCTTCCTGTCAAAGAAGTCTTTTTTTCCTTTTCTTGAAAACTCTGAGATCTTTCTGTTGTAAACAGAAGAACTGCATTTTAGCATCTTTGGGGTCATGGTAGATTTCTTTGCAGATCTTTAGTTTTCCAGTGAGGTGGAGACATAATCCACAGAACTCTAGGACTGGAATCAGAAAGGCTCATCTCTGTGAGTTCAAATCTGCCTGCAGACACTTACCAGCTGTGTGACTCTGGGCAAGTCACTTAATCCTCTTTGCCTTGGTTTCCTCATCTGTAAAATGACCTGGAAAAGGAAATGGCAAAGCACTCTAGTACCTTCACCAACACCCCAAATAGGATAAAAAAGAACCAGATATGATAGAAATGACTGAGCAACAGTCTTTCAGCACCATCCTTTCTAAAAAAGTTTATCAGATCAAAGACAAAGAGATAAAGGTCTCTTAACAAAACATGGACAGAAAAAATCATGTTATCAAGATTTCTTCATTCTTGAACTATAGGAAAAAGAGAAAGGGACTGAGTACACCAAAGTTGTAAATTTAGGCTCCATACTTAGCTGTTCATTAAATCTATTTTCTCCAAAGAAGTCCAATGTTCTCTCTAATAGAGTTGCTTAATTAGGTCATTCCAGTAAGAGGGAAAACAAAAATGCCACAGCACATTTTCCCAGCTAAATCCTAATACTTATGAAAATAGACTAGATGCTACACGTAGTATTCATAAAATATTTATGACCATATGATTCTTCCTAGTGAATAAAAATGTGTGAAGTATGCAAATAGGTCAGGGTAACAGGACGGGAGGGAAGAGGGGGGCCTGACTTTTACTAAATGTCCTTCTAAAAAAGAAGACCTTGAACTTTCTACATGATTTAGTCTAGAACTCACTATAGGTAAAATACTTGGTAAGTACAGTTCACACTCATTCCCCAATGGGGGATCTTAAGAGCAGAATTGATGCTAACAGAATGCTCTTTTTACTGATTTAGCACTCTGAGCACAAAGACGGGATGCTTAGAGAATATTTAAAGAGATTTTATGAAGCCCAACTCTTGACTCCACAGTAGTCTCCAAATCTATTTTCACACCTCCCTTTGCCCTCGGATCTAGTTATTCCAATAAACAGGATTGACTAAAATGAAGGAAAAAGAAATGCTTATTGGGTCATCGCTTTTTAAGGCCAATGCCATGCCTATAAATTCAAATTTCCTATGCAAGAGAGGCTTGAGATTGTTATTTGAGGTCCTAGAAATGACATTGGTCTCAAGAGACAGCCAACTCCAGAAGAGATAGCACTCAGCTGAGGATTCTCTTTCTATCATAGTTTAGCTGTGCCCTGGGGAAAGACACATATACATGCTAGATCACCCACTAAAGTTCCTTTCCTAGTGAGACCTGTAAATCATTTTTATTCATGGCTTACAAGATGAAGCCCCGAATTGCCAAGTGAGATTTTTGTTCACAGAAAAGAAAATGTCAGTCTCTGCTCACATATTTTCTTACTGAGAATAGTGGTTTGCTTGAAAATGTCATCTCTTTCATACTGCTCCAAGCTCTTTATCCTGAGATTATGTCCTCAAAGATTTGGCCATATTGTCACTGATGTCCCATTAAATTGAGAAACAAAAAAGAAAATAAAGTGATTTAGTTATGTAAAAGTTGGTCTTTGGCCATATATTTTCACATTTCTATGAAATTTTATGGCATTAAAAAACAAAATCAAGATACATATTGATTATAATTCTATATCCTAACAATATCTGTGCAGTCTATTGAGAATTGATCTCAAAGCCTGCTTCAATTCTGACTTCTGACGCAGGCTGTCTGTCTGACCCTGTGTAAGACATTTAACTTTTCAAGAGCCCAGGCAAATTTCTAAGGCTGTAAATTGCAGAACAGTTTCTTATCTGAATTGGGTGGGGCACTGATCTTGGAGCTCCCAAGCAGAAGAAATCAGAGGGTTGGATACTGGATCTCTCTCTCCTCTTCCCCTTCTCCTCCCTTCCCTGCTCATCCCCTCCCCTATCTCAGAACTAATAGGTAATAATTAGAGGCTTCTTTTATTTCTATTATAGCTAGTCACAGGTCAAGTGGTTCAACCTGCGAGCAAGTAGCATCCTATATGAGTCAATATGGAGAAAATGCTACTCTCTTCAAACTAATGGATGGAAAGTCTTCAATAGATACAAAATCAAATTCAGGAGGCCCCTGATACACAGAGAATGAGTCCCTGGCTCAGGGAACAGAGGACTATTTGCTAGAGCAGATCATCCTGAAAATAAACAAGGACCAGACATAATAGTGAAGAGAACTGAAGATCCCAGTTCTAGCAACTATGGACAGACAAGGGGGACTGTCAGCAGCCCAGCTGAACAATGTTTACATTTATGCCAATGACAGGCAACAGCTTCGTGTCCACAAAATGTAGACCAGTTTCTATATTACAGGGGAAGATGAAGAGGCTGATTGAGTTCCATTCTTTTTACAAGGTGATTGCAGTGGTGTTCTGGAGTCAATTTTTGGTGAGAATACTTATGTCCCAGAAACCAACAAATTCTGCAGCTCGGGGCTGATTTATTATTTTGTTGATTTTCTAGACTTAAGAAAGTTTTGGAGAAAACGTTAATGAAGCACATTACAGTCAAAAGTGTGTAATGCCTTTTCTGAAAGTCATTTCTTAAATTTTTACCAGCAGACCCTCTAGTTATGAGGATAAGGAAGTCTTCATTTAGAGAGTGGGAAGACATGCTCAGAAAGGAAAAAAATGACATAAAATAAGGGAAAAGTCCTGAAGAGGCAGCTGAGTATCTTGTCTGGAGATTGTGAGGGAGAGAAAGGAAATGAAGAGAACTCCTTAGGTATTTATGCTCTGCAGCAGGTGTACCTTTCTTGTTGAAAGGGAATCCAGGAGGGGCCAAGATGGCAGAGTAGAAAGATACATATATGCTAGCTCCTAACTCACAGCCCATAAAATACTTGTAAAGAAGAACTCCCAACAAATTCTGGAGCAGTGGAAGCCACACAACAATGGAGTGCAGGAGATTTCTGTTCCAGAGAGCCCTGAAAAACCAACATGAAAGGTCTGTTGCACACCAGGATCCGAGCAGAGCCCAGCCCTGCCTTGGCGGTGTGGCACTGAGAGGACCAGATCTGAGCCGGCTTCAGGGATGGAATCTCCAGCGGCTGTGCAGGTCCCTCCACCCACAGACACCAAAGGTTAGTGAGAGAATCTTTATGACTGGCCAAGAGGGGAGCAGGGTGTCCCCATGACTCAGACCCCCTCGGGAGGCAGCAGTGGAGGCAGCAGAAGACAGGAGCTTCCAAAGCAGGCAGGAGTTTGGATCCATTGTTGAAGGTCTCTGAATAAACCCCCTGAGGGAACAGAGCCCTGTGTGGTGGCCCTGCCCCCAACCTGAGCACCTGAACTTAATCTCATACTGAATAGCAGCCCTGCCCCCAACCTGAGCACCTGAACTTAATCTCATACTGAATAGCAGCCCTGACCCTACCTGAGCACCTGAACTTAATCTCACACTGAATAACAGCCCCACCCTCTCTGAAAGCCCTGAGGCTGGGAAGTAGCATTTGAATCTCAGCCCCCAAGCACTAGCTGGGCTGAACAGGAGGCTGGGCGGGTGTGGTGAGGAAACTCAGAAGTCAAGTAACTAGCTGGGAAAATGCCCAGAAAAGGAAAAAAAATAAGTCCATAGAAAGTTACTTTCTTGGTGAACAGATATCTCCTCCCATCCTTTCTGATGAGGAAAAACAATGCTTAGCATCAGGGAAAGACATAGAAGCCAAGGCTTCTGTACCCCAAACATCCAAAATAAATATTCAATGGGCTCAGGCCATGGAAGAGCTCAAAAAGGATTTTGAAAATCAAGTTAGACAGGTGGAGGAAAAACTGGGAAGAGAAATGAGAGAGATGCAAGAAAAGCATGAAAAGCAGGTCAACACCTTGCTAAAGGAGACCCAAAAAAATGCTGAAGAAAATAACACCTTGAAAAATAGGCTAACTCAATTGGCAAAAGAGGTTCAAACCAAGAATCACCTACCCAGCAAAAGTGAGTATAATACTTCAGGGGAAAAAATGGTCTTTCAATGAAATAGAGGACTTTCAAGCATTCTTGATGAAAAGACCAGAGCTGAAAAGAAAATTTGACTTTCAAACACAAGAAGGAAGAGAAGCATGAAAAGGTAAACAGGAAAGAGAAGTCATAAGGGACTTACTAAAGTTGAACTGTTTACATTCTTACATGGAAAGACAATATTTGTAACTCTTGAAACTTTTCAGTATCTGGGTAGTTGGTGGGATTACACACACACACACACACACACACACACACACATGCACACACGCACACACGCACACATAGAGCACAGAGTGAATTGAATAGGAAGGGATCATATCTTAAAAAAATTAAATTAAGTGATGAGAGAGAAATATATTGAGAGGAGAAAGGGAGAAATGTAATGGGGCAAATTATCTCTCATAGAAGAGGCAGGCAGGAGACTTTTTAGTGGAAGGAAAAAGAGGGGAGGTGAGAAAAAGACATGAAGTTTATTCTCATCACATTCAACTAAAGGAAGGAATAAAATGCACACTCACTTATCTTTCAATACAGGAAAGTGGGGGAGAAGGGGATAAGCAAGGTGGGGGGAACAATGGAAGGAAGGGCAATGGAAGGTGGGAGCAATTTGAAATCAACACTCTTGGGGAGGGACAGGATCAAAAGAGAGAATAGAAGCAATGGGGGGCAGGATAGGATGGAGGGAAATATAGTTAGTCTTATACAACACAACTATTATGGAAGTCATTTGCAAAACTACACAGATATGACCCATATTGAATTGCCTGCTTTCCCAAAGGGAATGGGTGGGGAGGGAGGGATAGGGAGAAGTTGGAACTCAAAGTTGAGTATTGTTCTTGCTACTAGGAAATAAGAAATACAGGTAATGGGGAATAGAAAGTTATCTGGCCCTACAGGACAAAAGAGAAGATGGGGACAAGGGAAGGGAGGGATGAGAGAAGAGAGGGCAGATTGGTGATAGGGGAAATTAGAATGCTTGGTGTATTGGGGTGGGGAGAGGGGACAAATGCGGAGAAAATTTGGAACCCAAAATTTTGTGAAAATGAATGTAAAAAAGTTAGATTAATAAATTAAGGAAAAAAAAGTGAATTAGGCCCATAGAAGGAACAAGTAGCTTCTCTAGTCTTCTGGGGGTGATAGGCACTAAAGTTAGAGGATTCAGAGAAGTTGGTGAGGCTCTGACTGAGTTTTAGAAGTAATTGTATGTCTATCTGGCATGAAGAATAAAATTTATGATTTATTCTCTGAGAGTGTGTTTGAAGATATGATAGGAGGACTAGAGATTTGTCACATGTGCTGACCTTTGCTCATTCTGGTGGTTGGGACAAATATTGCCAAGGAGAACGTAGAAAACATTTCTCAATATTGTGATGTCTGAGAAATAAACTCCATCATTTGATTATACCTGTACTTACATAAGAGTTACCTGTAGAAAATTATTCTGAGTGCAGGACTCTGTGGGTCTCCAATAACTTAAAAACATAACTCACAAGTCCTTATCAATGTGATTCCTTTTGTTAGTCAGCTAGAGAAGATGTTCAATTAAAAACAAAGGCACTTAATGATATAATATAGTAAGGAAAATTGCAATAAAACATTTCCCTCCTAAATCTGGAGCACACTTCCCAAAATAGGACTGCCATCTATGGGCATGTCTAAGGAACACATGTGGAGAGACACAACCACAGACACCACATCTGGTCAACAGGGACAAATTCTGCCTTTGCTAACGTCATCTGCTGATACCGTGGAGTGTCTTTCTCTGGTCTCACATGGCAGTAATCTCTGTCATGGGGCTTGTGTTTCCCAGTAGAGATTGCTTTGTTGTTTCTGTGGTCACCGTGAAGCATTACACCTCTGGAGAAGTGACTGTCAAGCTCTGCTTCCACTTTATGACCTCTGTCAGAAGTACTTGGCTAAGGTGGTACCTCTTCTGCATAAAAGGAAGAGTGGTCTCTATTATGCTTCTTTCAGCTCAGAGCTCAGACATACTTAAGCTTCACCTCTTTGAGATGTATCATATATCCAAAATTAGATTACAGAAAGGCCTTTCCATAGCTGCTTCCTGCCCATAAGTAGGAAGAGATTGGTGGAATCCCATTGTGCTACATGTGAGTGGCTTCTTGGTCCAGAGAGAGCTTAGTGTCTAGGGGCCAAGTTCTTGTGGGTCAAAGATAAGCAAGACAACACTGGAGAGCTGAAAGGGATTGAATCTGTCTTGGATCCTCATTACAACGATGTATAACATACACACACATACACATATATAGCATATATATGTATATACACATGTGTGTGTATGAACATAACATACATCCCTGGTTTTTGCTGCCAAGGATTTTTCTTTTTCATTTTTTAAAACTCCAACAAGTATTGACTTCAATGGTAAAGAGTATTATTTTTTATACATTGAGAAAAATATGAAATGAAAATTTTTAAAAAATGAGTTCGCATTTAAGCTTGGTTGGCATGGGTAAAGAAGGCAGAAAACAGAAAACATCTTAAAATTTCAAAGCATGATCCTTTGATTATTTTTCCTTTAAATTCTTGCCCTGGCCCTTTATGGAAAGGCCACATCCTGGGTCGAACAAGAGAAAACAAGAAGATAGAAGAGACAAAGAGATAAAAAAAGTCTCTCATTTGTTTTTCCTTGACTGGCAGCTGCCCAGTGTCCCCAGGCTGAATGAGGGGGGATCTGGGGAATAGGAAGGAGGAGGACAAATGTCTCAGCTTCCAACAGGAAGTAGGGTTCACAGAAGCAAACTCTATGTAAACAAAGCAATGCTGGGGAAAGAATATAAAGGAGGGCCCCCAAACTTCCAGATTGCTCAGTAACTTCTTGGACTTGAGAAAGCCTTGAGGAAGGGAAGTGATCACAAAGCATGGGGAAACAGGAATAATGATGCAGCAGTTTCAGGAGGTGCCCAGAGCATGGGAATGTCAACCTTCCCCAGTAGGCCTCATGATGGCAGGAGGACTGCTGGCACATTCTCTAGATTCTAATGCAGAGGATGAATGGGAAATTAGTAGCTGACTATTCTGTAGCTGGCAAGGAGCAACAAGAGCCTGAACTAGACAGAGTGGGTGCTAGCATTGGGTGCAGGAGCAGGCTTTGGGTAGGTAGGGATGATAAGTTTGGCCTCAGATATGTGGAGTTTGAGATATGGCAGGATACGGGAAATGTGAGTCTGCAAGGGGGATGTTGGGAGGCGAATAGTACAGAGAAGTCATATAAGAATAGAAGTGATTTCTGAAGATAGGAAAATGGAGAATGTTGTGGAGAGTGTGGGGAGGAAGGAATCAAGGGAAGAAGGGAGGGAAGAAGGGAGGGAAGGAAAGAGAGAGACAGACAGAGACAGAGACAGACAAAGAAAGGCAAAGAGAAAAGGAGGGTAAGAGAGAGACAGAGACAGAGATGGAGGAGAGACAGAGAGGACAAACAGACAGAGATAGAAAGACAGATGGAAACAGAGAGATAGAAGGGAGAGGGACAGAGAGCGACACAGAGAATGGGGACGGAGGAACAAAGGAAGACAGAGAAAAGAGACAGAAAGAGACAAAGAGAGACAGAGAGAGAGAGAAGAGGTCTTGTGACAACTTCTTGGGAATGCACTCCATTATGGTGGGGGACGTGAGAAGGAGGAAAAAGAAAATAAGGAGGAGGAAAAGAAATAAGCAAAAGGACAGCAAAGACACAATCAGACAAGCCGAAGCACAGGTGTGCTCAGTGGCAAACCTTCAAGAAGGTGTTGACCCCAAAGCCACATTCTGCCAAGAGGTGGAGAAGGATGAGGTCTGATATTACGTGTATGCAATCTTTAGATGTTTGGAAGATCAGAGAGGTGATATATAAATTTATAAGCTATTTTTGGTTAATCAGGTTGAAAATATTAGGCCTACATCAAGGTGAATGTATCGTTATAAAAATTTGAAAGGCTATTCATATAATGTTTAACTCTTCACTCAATTAAGCTTCATCTTTTTAAAAAGAAAACTATCTAATGCCATTGATTCTCATTCCCTTCTCCCCATGTTTTGTAATATTTTCTTTACTTGGTATATTTATCATTGTTTTATGGAAAAATACCAGTTCCCCACAAAGACTTATTAAAATCCAACATCTAGTCTTCTGGGTCTTGTTTCTCTCTTAATTAGTGTGTTACTACTTTCTGAATTCTTCTCTGTTCATTTGGGGAACTTTCCCAAAGACCCATGAGGAGACATCTCCCTGATACCTCTAGCTGTCTCACTGTGTATGCCAGTGACGAATTTTCAGTCTTTTTCCCTAGGAAGCATAGCACCAGTTCCTTCCTCTTTCCCATGACTGGTTTCTTTCATTTCCTAGTTGGAGAATTATACTGTCTTTGTGGGGTTCCACTAAGAAATTATGGTGAATGAGTAAGAAATATAAATGATGAGAAAGTAGTGACTTTCATCAAAAGATCACCTGTGGCAAAAAGAAAAAAGATATGTAGGCCGTACCATGATGTAGATTGATGCAAAACTTAGTGTCACAGGCTTAGAGATGAAAGAGATTATTTAGAACTGGGCATCTGTCAATTTAGGAAAAAGTGATGGGAATATTTTGATAAAATTGATTGTCTTTGTAATTATGCTTATTGAATTTATGCTTTTAAAATCATTATTCTAAGGAAGGGTCCATGAGTTTTTTCAGACTTCCAAAGGGGTATAACATACAAGAAAAGTCAGGAGCCTCTGATGTGTGCCAACATTCCTTGCCCAGTTCATTTTGTAGAAGAAGGAAAGGAGCCCTGAGAAGTGGAGAATATTGTTACATATTGGAGGAGCTTAGAAATCATTCTTCACTTTACACAGGAGGAGACTGAGACCCAGAGCAGTTGAGTAATTTACTAAGATATATGGATATCAATCAAGAGGCCTGGAATGCAAAATCCAAATTCAATCCTCTTCATATTTTTTTCTTTTACTAACATTCTCTGCAACTTTAAATCAAAGAAATGGAGTAGCTAACTTAGAACACTACTACAGTCTCAGAAGAAATGCATTTATAAATAAAATAGGATAGTCTCTTTCTATTTCTCTTGCTTTACTTATAACTAGGATCTATTTCTAAGGTTCGAGATTTGTGCACCCAGAGGGATTGAGACAATAAATACATAAGAATATTTTTATTCACTGAAAAGCTGCATTTAGACCAGTTGCTGACCAATCATCTTTACAAAATGATAGAGGACATTACCAAAGGAAGGCAGCAACGTTATCAGATTCATGAAGCTGATGTTTATTGGAGTGAGATTAGTCTGTGCACACTTAGGTCTCTGGATATAAGCATAACCTTAATTTTGGCTTAGCCTGAGCAATCTGGGTTCTTAATTTCCACTTCTTAAAAAACAGGAATTGGAACACAATTTCAGCAAGAAGAATTCTAGTTAGGAAACTGAAAAAGCTTATGACTGTGAGCCCCAAAGCACATAACAAAAATAGGAGAGAAAAAGGAACTTAAGTAATTTGGGCAAAAACATGGTTCCCTTCTGCCTCACCCCTTATGCAAGAAAATTAGGAGGAAAGGTCATGGCCAGAGAACGTTTGGCATTATTGAAAGCAGTGATGGATTTGGACTCCCCAAAATGGTGGCAGGCCTGGGCACATGCCTCAGATTATCTGGGCAGGGGGAGGGGTTTCTGTTAGAAGAATGTTTGAGATCAAGAGTATGACACAACAAGTATGAGAAGAAATCAAAAAAACTTTAGTCATCTACTTTTTCTAATTGAATGTAAGTATAATAAGATCTTCAGAGGTCATCTGGTCCAACTTTTTGGTTCTATAGATGAGGAAAAAACTTTCTGAAAGAAAAGTAGTATCATGTTGGCCTCCAAAGCCAGTCCTTGCTCCAAGGAACCATATTACTCGTCTTGTAACTTTCATTTCAGCCTCTTGGCATACTGGGTTCTTAAAAATTGACTGCAAAGAATATGCTTGACTTTGAGGGAAAGATTATGATCTCGTTTTCAGAAGAACATCTTTTGATCTACACAGTCTTTCAAAGAAATTCCAGAGATATTCTTGGGTAAAACTGTTTCTGTACCAGGAAAACCTGAAGGCTGAAGTTGAAATATAGCCATTTTTGATCAAGGTTGAACGCCCCCCTTCCTTTAGAGTCCTATATGAAATGGACTGGTACTATTAACATAATTTATTAGCAGACAAACTTTCAGTCAATCACCTAGCATTTATTAAGCACTTAGTATTTACCAGGCACTGTGCTGACCATTTAGGTACAAAGAAAAGGCTAATCAGTCTCTAACCTCAAAGAATTCACATACTAGTAGAGGAGACAACACGAAAGTTACTAGGTACATAAAAGGTATATATGTAGAAAATTGTAGACAACCTGAATGAAGACACTAGCATTAAGGAAGCCAGGAGGAAACAGTATTTTGGGTGAGAATTTGGGTATTTTGAAAGAAGTCAGAGAAGGTAGAAGTAAGGAGGAGACAAGGAGAGACAAAGAATTCTAGGCATTGGGAATCAGCCAGGAAAATACATGTAGCAGATAGAAAACCTTCTGCCAAAAATGGCAAGGAAGCCATTATCATCGAATTATGGAGTTTGAAGGGGAGTAAAGAGTAAGAAGACTGGAGAGGTGGAAAGGGACTAGTTATGAGGGGGTCTTAAAATCCAAATAGGGAATTTTATGTTTGTTCTTGAAGGCAATGGAGAGTCACTGGAGGTAATTAAGCAAGGGTGTAATATAGTCACATCTGTGTTTTAGGAAAATATCTTGATTAAATGATTAGAGCATGGGGAGAAGCTTGAAGCAAGACACACACCAGAGGCCATTACAATAGAGAAGAATTGCGTTGATGAGGGTCTGCCTAAGGGCTACATGTGAATATTGTTGAGAAATTGGCATTGACAGAACTTGGCAACCAAGAGGATGTGGGGAAGTGAGATAGTGAGGAGTTCAGGATGACTCTGAGGTTGCAGGCCTAATTGACTGGAATTATGGTTGATCCATCAGCCATAGGGGCATTTCAAAGGGGAGAGGATTTCACAGTGCCCCTGACCAAGAAAGTGAAAGGTAGAAGGTGAAAGACTGGAGAGAGCTTTGGACAGGCAGATGCAGTTGTAGACCAATATCCTTCTCTATACTGGAATCATAGCCATTCTCCAATTAGCATTTTCCAGGTCTGGGGCCCCCAAAATCAACTTCAAAGTTCCAGTATAGGAGCTATTCTAATATAGAAACCACTAGGACTCTGAAAAGGTGTGTATTTTGAGATATGACTAATTTCTTTGCTGTAGACAAGCTGTTGAAAGTTAATTCCTTATGTGACCATGTCCCACATAGAGAAAATCTAAGAAGGAAAAGAGAGAAAACTAAGGTATAAGAAAGACTATGGTAAGAATGGACAGATATTCCAGCTTTGGGGACAATAACTCACTGTTTGACAAAAACTGTGGCAAAATTGGATAACAATGTGGCAGAAACTGGGCATAGACCAATGCCTGACACCATCCACAAAAATAAAATCTAAATGAATACACGATCTAGGTATAAAGACTGATACTATAAACAAATTAGGGGAGTAAGGAATATTGTTTTATTTGTCAGATTTAGGGAGAATGAAGAAATTTATGACCAAACAAGAGATAGAGAACATTATGAAGTACAAAATGAATACTTCTGATAACATTAAATTGAAAAGATTTTGCACAACCAAACCCAATGCAACCAAGGTTAGGAGGGAAGTAGAAAACTGGGAAAGAATTTTTGCATTTCTAAAATATATAGAGAACTGAGTTAAATTTATAAGAATACAAGTCTTTCCCAAATTGATAAATGGTCAAAGGATATGAACTTGCAATTTTCAGAGGAAGAAACTGAAGCTATCTGTAGTTAAATGAAAAGTGCTCTAAATCACTATTGATTAGAAAAAAGCAAATCAAAACAACTCTGAGGTATCACATCACACCTATTAGATTGGCCAACATGACAAAGTAGGAAGATGATAAATGTTGGAGAAGATGTGAGAAAGTTGGAATGCTAATTCATTGTTGGTGGAGCTGTGAACTAATCCAACCATTCTGGAGAGCAATTTAGAACTATACCCACAGGGCTGCAAAAATGTACATAACCCTTTGACCCAGCAATATCACTTCTAAGACTATATCTCAAAGAGATCATAAAAATGGGAAAGAGTTCCAATGTAAAAAAAAATATTTATAGCAGCTCTCTTTGTGGTGACTAAGAACTGGAAATCGAGGGGACATCTATCAATTGGAGAATGGCTGAACAGTTTTGATATATGAATGTAATGGAATACTATTGTGCTATAAGAAATAATGAACAGGAGAATTGCAATGAAGCCTGGAAGGACTTATATGAACTGATGCTGAGTAGAATGAGCAGAACCAGGAGAACATTGTACACAGTAACAGCCACAGTGGGTGGGGAATTTTTCTAGTAGACCTAACCTTTCATAGCAGTGAAAGGACCTAAAACATTCCCAAGGAAGTCTTGAGGCAAAATGCCATCTAAATCCAGAGAAACAACTATGGAATCAGAATGCAGAATGAACTAGAACATATTCTCTTGTGTTATGTTTTGTTTTACTTTTTCTCATGGTTTTCCCATTCATTTTAATTCTTCTATGCAACATGACTAATGTGAAAATGTGATTAATAAGTGTGTTTGTGTGTGTGTGGGGGGGGTGTGAGTGTGTAGAACACATATAAGTTTGCATGCTGTCTCAGGGAGGGAGGGGGAGAAAATCTAAGACTTACGGAAGTGACTGTGGAAAATTGAAAACAAATAAATTAATTTAAAAAAATAGAATGGACAAATGGTCTAATGCAGTGATGGACAGTTTGAACTGCAAAGGATCCATAGGATCATCAGTTTTGAGCTAGAAGAAAGTTAGAGATGTTTAGTCTGAACTATTCATTTAATAGAAAACTCAGATTTGGAGAGAGAAAGAGGTCACACAACTAGAGGTCCTTGAACTCCAAATCCAACCATTTTTTTTATGGTTAATTATTTTTACCATTCATTTAAAAATAGTTCGAATTCTTTTCTTCCCATTTTCTCTCCCCCATCCATTGGGAAGAAATGAAATGTGATCTTAATTAGTTATGCATGTGAAATCATGCAAGAGATATTTCCATACTAAACATTGTCACCAAGAAAAGCAACAAAGCAACAAAAATAAATTAAAAAAAAGAATTATAATTCAGTCTACATTCTGATTCCACTGGTTGTCTTTCCAGAGGTGGATAGCATTTTTCATCATCAGTCCTTCTGAATTGTTTTGAATGATTTTATTGCAGAGAATATCTGTCATTCACAGTTGACCATTCTTACAATACTACTGTTACTGTGTATAATGTTATCCTGGTTCTGCTTGCTTAACTTTGCATCAATTCATACATCTTTGCAAGTTTTTCTGAAACTGTCCCCTTCATAATTTCTTATAGCACAACAGTATTCCATCAGAATGATACAGCACAATTTGTTCGGCCATTTCTCCAATTGACAGGCACATTCTCAGTTTTCAATTATCTGCTACCACAAAAGAGCTATTATAAATATTTTTGCACAAAGAGGTCATTTGCGTCTTAAAAAACCTCTGTGAGATATGGAACTGGTAGAGGTATTTCTGTATCATAAGGTATCCACACTTTTATAGCCCTCTGGGCATAGTTCCAAACTGTTCTCCAGAATGGTTGGACCAGTTCACAACTCCACCAACAGTGCATTAATTTCTCTATTTTTCCACATATCCGCCAATATTTGTCATTTCTCTATTCTGTCATATTAGTCATGATATGTGTGAGGTGGTACAGAAGAGTTGTTTTAATTTGCATTTCTCTAATCAACAATGATTTAGAATATTTTCTCATGACTATATATAGATTTGATCTCTTCAAAAAAAAAAACCTCCCTGTTCATATCCTTAGAACATTTATAAATTGGAGAATGACATATTTTTGTAAATTTGACTCAGTTCCCTATATATTTGAGAAGCGATGCCTTTATCTGAAAAGAAAATCATGGGCATCCCTCCCCTCCCCAGTTCTCTCCTTTCCTTCTAATCTTTGCTTCATTGGTTTTGTTTGTGCAAAAACCTTTTAATTTCATGGAATCAAAGTTATTCATTTTATTTCTCATGATTTTTTCTTGTTGGGTCATAAATTCTTCACTTATCTGTTGATTTGACAGGTAAAATTTTCCATGCTCCCTTAATTTGTTAATGATTTAAACCTTTATGTCTAAATCATGTACCCTTTTGGATCTTATCTTGGTACATCGTGTGAGATGTTGGTATATATGTAATTTCTGCCTTTACCATTCTTTACAAAGTACTATGCCACGATCAAGTTCAACAGTGTTATGGGGAAACTGGGATTCGCTGTGGGTGGGTAACTTATCAGATTCAAAGGGACTGCAAGAATCAATCCTGGAATGGAGATGTCCTGACTTTCTAGGACTATGTACTTCTCCTTCAGTGGGATCCACCTTTCCCATCCTTCATAGACACAGATGCTATAAGCACTGTCTCCTTAGACTTTATGCTATAATAGAGCTTCTTAAACTTTTCCCACTCATGACCCCATTTCACATTTCTGGTAGTGTTCATTGGCACTGCCTGGGCATGACAGCATGCACAGTGCAAAGTATGCATGCTTTGTTTTCAGAACTAAAACTGAAGTGAAATTGCATGACTCAACACAGGTAAGTGCTGCCAGAAACACCTCAGATTCATTATGCTTCTGATTTTTAATTAACATTCAGAAGTCTTTTACGGTTGCCAAATAGGGTCAAGAGATCCTCAGTTTAAGAAGTGTTGCCATAAAATAAGGGCATATGCATGGGGAAAGAGTTTGTAGAGAGCTATCATTTCACAATTAACTAATGGGTTAATTTGTGAATTTTCTCTTGGGCAGCCAATTTGCTAGCTATTCTGTGATCTCAAGAATCTTCAGGAACATGAGAGAGAAATATCTACTTACAGATATCTGGATATCAAAGAGCGGAGATCTGAAATCTTATGGAACTTCAGACCTCCTTGGTCCTCAAGAATCTCTCCATGACTGATTCTTCTTCTCTGTGGTTGGAATTCACTAGGATTTCGTAATCCAGAATTGCATGTGTTATAGGTCCCCAGACCCAACCCTGAAAAGAAAAGTCTATTTTTATTGTAAAAATCAAATAAAAATGGAGAAGAATGTGTCAATATTTAGTTCAGCAACAATTCCTTAAGATCAGCTGAGACATAAAACATTCAAGATCTTTGATACATTTTATAGAGGGTGTTACATGTACAATCTGAATCAAACATGGATTCCTTAGAGAAGTCTTATGTAACTTAAATCCCTCAAAAGATTTCAATTTAACTATCCATATCAGAAAACGAAGTTAACAAATAGGACCTATTGTTCAGGCTATCATATAATAACTAACATTTATATAATGTTTTAAAGTTTATAAAACTCTTAAAATTATGTGTAAATGCATGTATGTACATATATAATTCATATATTTGCACACATATATACATACATACAGAGAGTCAAACTTCAACATTTACACATTTAACTTTTGAGACTTCAAACATTCATTTGATTTTATTAGAAGCCTCATTTTCACTTTTGCATTGGCATCCTCATTCCTGTCCATGTGCAGTAGAGAAAAAAAATGAGAAGTATGCTAGAGCCAAGTTTGTGGACTGGCTTGTATTCTCCTATGTACTTCACTGGTCTTGTGTTATAAAGAGTTCCCTGTGCATTCATTGCATATTTCCATTGTTTGCCTTTAAAACTTAAGTTTTCTATTGTAATTATGCCCACAAAGCATAAGTGTAAATCTTTGAAGCTCTAAGCAAAAGCTGTGAATTCAGTGATGTGGCTTAGTGAGAAAATAAAGGGGTTAGATAAACTTTGTGACAGAATGTCTGTGGTTTTTGTCACTTGCAAGTTTGGTGTTAATGAATCAGTTATTGGTTATATCTGGGAAAAGACATAAAAGTATTAAGAAAATTGTTCAAGAATTTGCTCCATAAAGTGCTAAAATGACCTCTCAAGTACATGATAAGGAGATTGAGAAAAATGGAAAAGGACTAAGTTTGTGGTTAAATGAGATGGGGTACACCCCTACCCTCTCACCAGCACCAGTTTATAGTGGCTTTGACCTACATCTGACTGGTGGAGGGGTAGGAGGGCCTGGATGGAGTTCCTAGCTCTGACATGGGGCCTGGGATTTACCCCAGGCAGGTGCTTTTCATTCTACCACAGATCCAAAAGGGAGATAAGAGAAGGCAGCTTCCCCATTTCTCTTTTTTACCTCAAGGTTCTTCTGACATTGCTGCCCCTACACCTCCTGGTCCTTTCCAATGTTATTTCTTCTCCCCTGGCATTTTATGGGTTATTTCATGGTCCCTGTATTAGAAAAAAGTTCATGTTATCAGAAGTAATGTTTTATTATAAAGAATCATATTCAGAAGGGTATATTTTCAGCAATTTCTAGCCAAAAATTACCATTTTAGGTGGTAAAGGGAAGCTAGCTGCCTCTTTCCCATAGGTTCCAATATCAGTATTCACATTTTTGACTTTTGCACCATTTTCTACTATCATTACCCTCATGAATATTGAAGATTGTGTGTATTATCATACCTTGTAAGGCATGTGCTATTAATATTCCCATTTTTATATTAAGAAACAGAGTATGTTATTTGCCAAGGGTCACATAGTTTGTGTTTAAGGCAGGATTTTATCTTCCTGGCTCTAAGGTACATTACTTTGTCCATGGAGCTACTTCATTGCATGCTTTTGAATAGCCTAGCCATAGAGTTTGTCCATCAGTACATGCATTTTGGACAGATGTTACAAATAGGCATGATTTGTCCCAGAACTGAACTGAAGGAAGAGAGTGGGTTTCTTGGTCTTGGAATCACTGCAGTTCTAATCATGCCTCAAATTTCTCACTGAAAATGAGGTCTATCTTTTTTTAAGCAATATACTTCTAGATTATGACAGTATCAGAAATATTGAAGTTGAAGATCATCCAAAGGGGTAGAGTTCACAATGTGGGGGGTGTTGTAAAATATTACCATTGTGGAATTCTATATAAAGATATCATCAGAAGGATATATGAATATGGAAAAAAAAGGTGAGGTGACCATGTTCATGATAGAAGGAATGTGGAAAATGAAGCCAGAATGCATGAGTTTGAATACTACTTTTCTCATTTACTTTGGGTTAGTTATGTCAGTTACTTTCCTTACTTATGAAATAAAAGGTAAGACCAAATGACCTCTCACGTCCTATACAGCTCTAAATATAAATCAGCATGCAGTAGGGGAAGACAAGTGGACAGTCCACATTGACTTATATTCCATGTTAAGCAAACCAAAGGCAGTCAGTCTCCCTCTTACCCCCATAATATTGATTGAACTCCCTCTCATACATTCACAGAATATGGACAAGTGTAGTCCAGGCTAGGTAGGCATGGATAGCTTGGAAGTAATGCCTACATCATGATTCCATTGGGAAATGAAGTAGAGACAAATACACTAAACTAAGCAGTGGACTGGGAAATCACTCCATCATTGCTTTCCAGAATCTTCCCTTCCCCAGGATCAAGTGGTTTTGCCAAAGACTTTGAAATTCCATCCCATCCCCCATTATAATGTATATGTGCCAGGCTGTAGACTGAAGCTCACATGGCTTACTTTTGCTGTGTAGCTTCAAATACCAAGTTATGAACTGCATCAGATCCAAGGATAAAGCTTCTTCATTTGAAAAGAATTAAGATCCAGGGGAGAATTAGCTGATAAATACAAAAGATTTGCTTAAACAAGTAAAGCATTTATGGGGCAAAATTACTTGTAAGATTTTTATCTTTTATATTTAATATTCATGAATGCTGATCCATGCAAGAGTTCTCTTAGGAGACTTAAAAAAATACTAATTAAATGAGAATGGGGATATTGTAACTGCTGTAGCTATTTTCTGACAGATTATATTGTAAAGAAGGTTACCTGGAGCGAATGTTCTAACGCCTACTCAGCATGGAGTAAGAGCCAGCTCTTTTCCAGAGATTCAGGCTCTGATGGATACATTCTCTGAGCCTCTAAGCACACTGGCCTGCTTGAAAGTGGTGTTGCTCACCTTAGGATGAAAAGGCAGCTATGGGATTTCCCTGCCAAAGGACCATGGCAGGAGTCTGAATCCTCGAGCCGGGCTTTGGAAAGTGGCAGAAATCATGACAGTCTTTTTGCTTTCTGTTTTCATCTAGAAATCCGGTTCTTCTCCTTTTCCTGATTTCATTGTTGTCATGTTACAAATTATTCTTCTCTAGGGAAGTTTTGAACTCTCATTTCTATTGTTTTCATTTAAAACAGTGAATTTACTCACTAGTGTATATAAATATATATGTATTTATATGTATGCACATATATAGTGTACGTACATACATATATGTATGTATATATATTTTCATGATTAATATCTCAATTATCATTAATAATTCCATTGGACATTCAAGTGTTAAATGATTCAAAATATGAGACTGAGATTTACGAGAGAAAGCAAGGCATGATGGACATTTGACTAGCCTTGCAATCAGTAAAAGTTGCATTCAAGGGCTTCATTAATTCTACACACTGAACATGGAACTCTGGGCCGGTTATTTCTAAATAATCCTCATCCCTAAACTCTATAAGACTAAGTTGCAGAACAGTTATATACAAGTGATTATTAAGAGCCTATCATGTATGATACTCAATTCTAGAGCTACAAAGCCAAAAATATCAGAGCAATCCCTTTCAAAGACAAATTATTTCACTTGGGGGTCATGGTCTCAGTTTCCTCATTTATCAGATTTGGAAATTGGACTAAATGATCTCCAAGTTTCCTTCCAGCTCCGGGTTATGGGCCCTAAGAAAATAAGGATAATTATATCTGCCTCACTGATTCCAACGTGGGTTTGTAAGAGCAAGTGAGACAAGGTATGTGTAAGGACATTGTAAAGAATTAACTTTCAGATGTAAACACATGGGGAGTTCTCTTAGCTAAATAAAGGAGAGGATTACAGAAGGGGAAAAAACGGTATTTTTGATGACAGGAAATATAAAACAGCTCCAATACAGCTAAGACTGGAAGGAGAAAATTAACTAAGAAAATAATTCTTTATAGTAAGTTTCACTGATAAACATCTTATTTCCAAAGACATCTTATGTATAAGGATCTGATTCAAATTTATAAGAATAAAAGCCATTCCCCAAATGAGAAATGGCTTGAGTAAATGAAAAGATAGTTCTCAAAGGAAGATAACCTAGATGTTTTATGGTTATAATACATGCATATATACATTCATATTGTATGCATTTTTATGTGCTTATATCTCCATCTCCATCTATTTTTAATAATTAATAATTAAATAATTAATTGAATTATCATTAAATTAAATTAATTAAATTATTATCATTAAATTAAATAATTAAATAATTAATAATTAAAATTTAATAATTAATAATTAAAAATGTTCAAATTAAAGCAAAAAAATACCAGATGCTGGAGAGGTTTCTAGGGAAACAGACATAATGTTAGACTGTTGATGAAACTGTAAATTAGTCTAGCTGTTCTGGTAAACAATTTGAAATTAAGCCACAAAGTTTTCTAAACTGCATGATCACTGACCCAGCAATACCAGTCACTGCTAGGTCTATATCCCAAAGAATTCAAAGGAGGTGGAAAAGGTCCTGTATGTACAAAAATATTTACGGCAGCTCTTTTTGTAGTGACAAAAAATTGGATGTACTTCAGTTTGAAGGATGGCTGTACTATTAGGATATATGAATATAGGGTAATACTGATGCTGTAAGAAATAAAGAAAGATGGTTTCAGAGAGATCTGGAAAAACTTGTATGAGCTAATGAAGAAGGAAGTGGACAAAATTACAACCATTTATATATGCCCCAATATCAATATTGTAACACTAAATTACAAAAGACTTCAGAACATAGATTAAAAAAATGGACAACCAGACTGTAGAGAAATGATGAGGAGCACTGCTTAACTCTTAACTGATAGAAGATAGACTAATACAAAGAATCAGAAATGAATTTTAGTCGATGACCAATGTAGGAAATTGTTACACTCAAGCTTCTATGATAAAGAGCTATTTCTTCCTCCTTCCTTCCTTCCTTCCTTCCTTCCTTCCTTCCTTCCTTCCTTCCTTCCTTCCTTCCTTCCTTCCTTCCTTCCTTCCTTCCTTCCTTCCTTTCTTTTCTTCCTTCCTTCTTTCTTCTCTCCTGTCTCACTTTGGGTTGGGGTAGGTGGGAGGGAGAAAACTTCTTGATAATTGAAAAAAATAAAAATTTATTTTTTAAATATAGCTAAAATAAAATTCATTAAAAATATTTACAAAATACCATGTATGTGTCACTTATATTGAAAAGTTTTATAGCCACCATTGCTGAGTGCAATGTGTAAAGCTTCCTTTTGATTAATTAATCAAAGCAAGTGGTGTTAGAGACCTAGCTGGGAAATCATTCTGCTTGAAATCTACCTTTGGGGGTAGCCAGTTTAATCACAGGTTCTGTAATCTTCGTTGGAGGACTTTAAGGGAGAATATATTATTTTACATCTAGTATGGTTTAGTTATGATTTTGCCTAAAGCAAGAGGAGAGACTAGGTGACCTCTAGAAGTCCCTTCTAGCCCATATTTCTATAAAATTTAAATAATTCAATTTCAACCAATAACTGTGGGAGAGTGGAAATCCACAGATATTATTTAAATTAACCCAAATATGTCATTTTTCTCCACCTACTTCTCTGTAGTCATACACTTTCAAAGCCCATGAACATTATGCAAGAGAAAAATGAAAAATAATATGCTACTGTTTGGAAGAAGGAAAAAAAAATTAAGTTCCTACTATATGTCAAGCATTGTGATGAGACTTTTACAAATATTTACTTAGTTGTTCCTTTAAACAACCTCAGAGGAAGAAGGTATTATTATCTCCATTTTAGAGTTGAGGACATTAAAGCAGACACAGGTAAGGTGATTTTATTTGCCCAGGGTCACACAGGTCAATTTATCTGATGGCTTTGAACTCAAGTCTTCCTGACTCCAGGCCCAGCGTTCTGGGACAAGAAATTCAGGTTTCCCTATTTTCAAATAATAATAACTGGATTTTATGTAGTGCTTGGAGTTTATAAATCACTTCATCTTCTTATTTCATTTCATCCTCAGGATAGAAAGCCCCCTGAGACAGGCCACTACAGTGTTCCACTCAAAAGTAAGACTTGGGGTCCCACTGGGCAGCAGTCACTTACTACCATATCTCTTCATCTCCCTCATGCTTAGTTTCCTGCACTGTTGGATGAGGTGTAAGAGCTGGATGACCTCTAAGTTACCTCCCAGCTTTAAATCTGTAACTCTAGGATATATCACCTAGATAGGAAAGGAAATTAAAATCCAGAAAGTTAAATAATTTACCCAAATTCCATTAATTAATTGTTCAAGCCAGGGTCTAATCTCAGGTATTTTTTTCCCATCATATCACAGATTTTAGAGGAAAGCAACCTTACTCTCTGATCTTTCTGCCTTTGGGGACTATTATGACATAAAAATGGCTTCAATACATTTCTAAACATCCATATCCTAAGCAATTTAAAGATTTACCAAAAAAGGACTTTTAAAAAGTAATCAGATGCCCCTGATGCTTTATCATGTTACCAGCTGAATTGAAATGCTCTTCCACGCAAATATACTTTCCCTCTTCACAGAATACTGGTAAGAACAAATTGTATATTCAGAATGGATCAGAAATTTCCATCTCTGGAAACTTAATCCTCATGAACATGAGAGGAGGAAGTCTGCTTTCAAATGCCCTTGGAACTCTGTGGCATTCTAAAATCTGATGACCTACAGTTTTTTAAAAAACATTTATTTAAGCAATGGTAGTGTGAGTTTGTGTGTGTGTGTGTGCGCGCGTGCGTGCATGTGTATCCATCTTGATGCAGTAAAGCACTTTATCATGACATTAATTCCAGTTAGAAATAGTCATTTTTTTACTATATGATTCCAACTTAGAAGATGTATCTGAAGAAAAAAAAGTTCTATATAACACAAATGAGGTTTCAAAGCTGTGCTACTGACAAATAATCAGGATATTACAATGCAATAAATGATCAAAATGTCACCAAATCAATAATTTTGAGGACAAAACTTAGCATGGCACAAGGGTATGTTTCTTATTGTAGGGAGTACAGGACTTTTTAAAAAAAAACTATATAATTTATTTATTTTTTAGTTCTTGACATTCACTTCCAGAAGAATTTGAATTCAAAATTTTTTCCCCATCTCCCCCTTCACCCCAGGATGTCATGTACCCTATCCACCCCTTTCTTCAGTCTGTCCTCCCTTCTATTACCCACCCTTGTTCCATCTTCTTTCCCCTCTATTTTCCTGTAGGGCAAAATAGATTTCTATACTCCATTGCCTTAATTTCCAGTTGCATGCTAAAACAATTTTTAACATTCATTCTTAAAACTTTGAGTTTCATATTCTCTCCATCCCTCCCTACCCACCCTCATTGAGAAAACAAGCAATTAAATATAGGTCATCCATATGTAACAATACAAAGCTCTTCCATAATATTTTTGTTGTAAAAGACTAACTTCATTATCCTGTGTCCTATCCTGCCCTTCATTTATTTCATTTTCTCCCTTGATCTGTCCTCCCACAATAGTGTTTGTTTTTAATTATCCCTTTCCTCAATTTGCATACATACATATACACATACATATATAATATATGTATATACACATATATATACACACATACATATACGTAGCTACAGATATAATATACACATACATACATACCCATATGCATCTACGTATGTATATTCCCTCTAACTACTCTAATACTGAAAGAATTCTCATGAGAAACAAATAGCATCTTTCCATGTAGCAATGTAAATAATTCAACTTTAATGAGTTGATAGCTTCTCTATCCTGTCTACCTTTTCATTCTTCTCTTGATTCTTGTATTGAAAGTTGGAATTTCTATTCAGCTCTGGTCTTTGCAACGAGAATGTTTGGAAGTCCTCTATTTCCTTGAAATTCCATTCTTTCCCCTGAAGTATTATATTCAGTTTTGCTGGGTAGGTGATTCTTGGCTTTAATCCTATCTTCTTTGACCTCTGGAATTTCATATTCCAAATCCTTTGATCCTTTAGTGTCAAAGCTACTAAATCCTGTATTATCCTGTTTGCATCTCCACAATCCTTGAATTGTTTCTTTTTGACTGCTTGTAATGTTTTCCCCTTGACCTGGGAACTCTGGAATTTGACTACCATCTTCCTAGGAGTTTTCTTTTAGGGGGCTCTTTCAGGAAGTGATCAGTGAATTCTTTCCATTTCTATTTTTCCCTCTGGTTCTAGAATATCAGGGAAGTTTTCCTTGATAGTTTCTTGAAATATGATGTCTAGGCTCTTTTTTGATCATGGTGTTCAGGTAGATCAACACTTTTTAAATTATATCTCCTGGATCTATTTTCCAAGTCAGTTGTTTTTCCAATGAGATATTTCACATTGTCTTCTATTTTTTCATTCTTTTGGTTTTGTTTTATAATTTCTTGGATTCTCAAAAAGTCATTTGCTTCCATCTGCTCCATTCTAATTTTAAAGAACTGTTTTCTTTAGTGAGCTTTTGAACGTCCTTTTTCCTTTGGCTAATTCTGCTTTTTAAGCATTCTTCTCCTCATTGACTTTTTGGATCTCTTTTGCCATTTGGGTTAGTCTATTTTTAAAGGTGTTATTTTCTTCAGCATTTTTCTTTTTGAGTCTCCTTTAGCAAGCTGTTGACTCACTTTTCATAATTTTCTTGTATCACTCTCATTTCTCTTCCCAGTTTTTCCTCCACATCTCCTACTTTATTTTCAAAATCCTTTTTGAATTCTTCCATGCCCTGAGACTATTGTGTATTTCTCTTGGAGGTTTTGGATGTAGAAGCCTTGACTTATATGTCTTTCTCTGATGATATGATTTATTCTTCCTCATCTGAAAGGATGGAAGAAAATACCTGTTCACAAAGAAAGTAGCCTTCTGTAATCATATTTTTTCCCCTTTTGGGGGCATTTTTCCAGTCATTTACTTGACTTTTGAGTTCTTTGCAAAGTGGAGGGTATACTCTAGGGACCTGTAAGTTCTCAGTTCCTCCAAGATGGTACAATCAAGGGAGAGGAGTTTACTCCTTTTCTGCCCTATGCTCCTGTCTGTGAGCAGCCACAAGCACTCTTTAATAGGATTACCTCTCCACATTCACCACCATTTCTGCCATGCCAGTGCTCTTCCTCACCCCAGGACCACCACTCAGGACTGATACCCAGATCAGTCGCTCAATCCCCCCCATATCTTTTAGGTCAATGGCTCCAAAAGTAGATGCTGCCATAGTGGCTATCACCACCCTGGGGCCAGGGCTTGGGCCAGACCCTGCTTCTTTGCTACCCAGGTGAAAGAACTTTCTCACTCACCTTTGAAGCTATCTTTTGTGTTTGTGTGTTGAGAAATCTGGGAACCCCAGCTGCTACCTATGATTCTATGCCCTGAAGCCTGCTCCACTTCTGTCCCTGCCATGCCAAGTGGCCATGGCTGGGCTATGCTCTGCTTTGAACCCAGTACAATAGACCTGTATGCCTTCCAGGCTGTCTTGGACTGGAAATTTCTTTCATTCTGTCTTTTTGTGGTTTCTCTTGCTCCAAAATTTGTTTAGAGTCATTTTTTACAGGTATTTCATGGGTTTTAGGGGGAGAGTTACAGCAGGTCTGTAACTTTCTACTCCACCATCTTGGCTGCACACCTGAGTGCAAGACTTTTGTAATGAAGAAAAAATATCAGCATCTTTCCCGCACTCCTTTTTCACTTTTGTTCCTTAGGTGATTCACATGACCCCCAGATTGGCATCACATTCACAGAAATGAATTGAAAGGCATGTTCTTACCCTAAGTCAAATAGCTTGTTGAACTCAGGGAATTTAGGCCAAATCAAAGAATTATAAAGATGGATTATGCTCATGCCTGTGATTTTTTTACTGGCTATGAATTTGGGGTTTGCAGCACAAAAGAAAGACAATGTACATAAAAAGGGACATTTAAGCATATCCAAAGCATGAATTAAACATGAAGGGGAAGCCATTTAGAGCTTTTTTTTCAAGGAGAAGTAAACACAATCAAATAAAAATGCCTTTACATTTTCAATGACAAATAGTCCATTTTGGATCAGCTTGCTCTTCTTGGTTTTGACTCCAATGAACAAGATGCCTCTCCAGGATAAGTTCATTACTTCTAAACTCACCACCATGCTGCTACTAACTCAAGCCTTGTTTGACACATCCACCCTCAGCCTCCTCTCTCCTCTCTTCAAAGAAATGGAGAACCAATCCCCTCCCAATGCCTTACTTTATAGGAAGTGGAAACAGGACTTACCTCATTCCACTTTGCATGTGTTACTTTATGTGTTTTCAACTCTGTGGTACAAGTTGTTCTCTGGTGTCCCATCTTGGACTCTTTCCTATCTCCTTTTATATATTGTCCCTGGCTTTAGATTGTAAGCTCCTTGAGGGCAAAAAAGCTATCTTTTAAAATTAGTATATCCTTAGCTTAACACAGTCCCTAGCATATAGTAGCTGCTTAATAAATATTTATTGCATTGAATTGGATTTGTTTTTGTTGTATATGTTCTATCAGATAAAGTCTCCTTAACTGTGATTGAAAAATTCTTGTTCGATCCTTGAAGATTATTTGAATTATCTGAGAAAAAAAATCATTAAACTCTGCATGCCTTTTAGCTCAATGAGCCCTAATGGATTTATACTCCAAAAAATTAAGAAGTAGACAAAGATATATAGAATGCACTTATAATTCCTTTTGCAGTGTCAAAAAACTTGAAGTAAAGCAAGTTCCCATTGATTAGGGGATATCTAAAGAAACTGGCCTTTGAATACTATTATGCCATAAGAAATTATGACTATAAGACATTGAGAGAAACATTTGATGGCTTTGTTTAAAGAATGTAAACAACATGACGAAAACTATATATGTATATATATATATAATATATATACATATATACACACACTTGCATACGTACAAATGCACGTTGTTTATATTGTATATGTATATATACCTAAATAATGTTTTTAAACATATACATATGTATACATATACGTGTGTGGTGTGTGTGTGTGTGTGTGTGTGTATAGCAATTAGGTGGCACAGTGGATAGAATGCCAAACCTGAAGTCAGTTTGAACTCAGTTCAAATTTAACCTCAGTTGTACCTTGGACAAGTCATTTCATTTCTGTCTCAATTTCTTCATCTGTACAATGAGAGTAATGATAGCCTCTACCTCCTAGGTAAATGAAGCAATACTTGTAAAGTGCTTAGCACAGTACCAGGCCCATAGCAGATAACTATAAATGTAGATTATTTCATGGGGATTATTGTTGCTGCTAAGAATACTATAAATAAAACAAAGACAATTCAGCTTTCATTAGTCATAATGGTTCATCTTGTTCCCAGAAAGCAGACGTTAGAAGCTCCCTGCTTTCTCTTAGTACACAAATGAGGGACTGTGAGCATGAAATGTTGCATAGTATGGTATCATGGAAAGGACATTGACTCTGGAATTAGAGAACCTGGGTTCAAATGGACTCTCTAACATATTACCTATTTGGAGAGATCACTTAGGTCCCATGGGCCTGATTTTCCTATTTTGAAAATTAAAAGTTTGGTCTGGGTGGCATCTAAAGTCCTTTTCAATTCTCTGTGATCCCATAATGCTGTATTCTTTGAAATAAGGTTATTTCAGCAGTTGGTTTTGCCTAGCTGTTCTTTGTTTCAAAGGAGGGGTAAATAAGAGAGGTTTGCCTTGGGGGAATGGGCTGTGATCTATGTTTCAGTAACTGACTTTCAGAGTCTAGAAAGGTGATCAACTCTCTCTCTGGCTATTAGTAGCAAATGTTCTTTAATGCATGTTTGCATATTAACATCACTACTGCCAACAAAATTGAAAGAAAAGCCCAAAGTAGAAATCATACATGTTTAATTAGAGCTTATGAAGAATATTATACAACTAGACAGATTAAGAGATGATGGAGGAAGGGATCTGGAACTCCAACTTTCCTCCCAAGAATGGGAGGAATATCTTTCAAATGACAATATGTTTCCATATCTTTGCAATACAGGCAGCCAGCATAGTGTAGGTCTTGACTTCTCTGCTATTTATACAGAAAATACCTTTCTTTTTATGATTATTCATCAAAATATTGCTCTTTTTAATCTATCCTGAGATATTTGGAAGATCCTGACTGGGCCACAATACAGGTGCTCAAGCTCATTATTTAGACTACTCAGCTCTTGGTTCTTTCAGAAAACTAAGAATGCCTGCTATCTCAGCTTGTTCTGACTTTTCCCAGCAATCCCCAGCAGTTTTTTGTGGATGCCTACTATTATCTCAGTGGCCTTGGAGTCTGCCCCTTGTCTGTGATTGGGAAGTCTGTATAGAATAGCCTCTCAGAGAGTTTAGGAATGTGATAAGCAACATAAATAAGGGGGGAAAACCTATTGTAGAAGCCACATGTAGAAAACAGGGCTTAGTTCTTTATTTAATTATTTATTGATTAAAAAAAAAAAACTTAACAAGGAAATAAAAAGGTTAGAAAAGATTACAATGGGCTTCACAACAAACTTAAACTTTACTTAATACACATTTCTCTTGCCTTTGCTTGAATTTTTCCTATTATCACATTATAAATTATCATCATCATTATCATTATCATTAGAATTTATATCATGGTTGACATAACAGTCAGCTATTATTTTTTATTCCTTCCAGAGTATTTTAGGAAGTGATTGTGATGACAAATTAACACAATAAAACTTTTTTTTAGAATAGGTTGTTCTAAATGGTAGATTGCTATTGAACAAAGTCCAAAAGAACAAGTATGGTAAGACAAGAGGCTTTGTATCCTTGATAGGTCCTTCAGAATTTCATGTTTGTTTCAATTCCACTGGTCTTCTCAAGGGAATGAGGAAAAGAGCACACCTTCCTCACTTCTAGTAGCCAGTTTCTCCACCATGAAGGGGGAGTCCTTTACCCACTAAAATATCACAATAAAAGATCATCCTCATCATCATCTTCCTCCTCCTCCTCATCATCATCACCATCACTATCACTATTACCACCACCACCACAGTACCTAGGCCTTTGAATGCTACACTGAGGTTTGTAAAATGTTTTGCATATGTTACCTCATTTTTGGGTGAAATAGGTGATATTATTTTCCCCTTCCACAAATAAAAAAGCTGAGGTTGAAAATTGCTAAGTGTCATGCCCAGATTTCAACGCAAGTCTTCCAAGCTTGTTGTCTTCACTATGCCACCTAGCTATTTCTAGAAGGAGGCTTCAGGACTATTCGTTATGTGGCTACTCATATTATGCTTCAATAGATTCAACTACCTTGGTTTTTTCTCTATTTTTCATTTTTAAGTATCATTATTGTCTTTTAGCTTTGGGATATGAAATGCGGAACATCTGAAGGAAATGTGAAAATTGTAACCCACTCTAACAGCAAGTACCTTAGCATAGCCAGGAAGGGCTGCTAGCACAGGCTTTTGGATATGCTTTTATTAAAGGAAAGCAACTGCTAAGGGGTTAATAATCTCTTTAATTACATTCACTAGTTCAAGAGAAAAGTTAGCTCCCTGAACATCAGAGAAAATACAAGCAGAAAAATTAGCATGAAGACCAAAAAACAAATCTCTGACTGCCTGAATCAAAGCAATATTGTTATACACTTTACATATACCATTGGATCGAGAGAGCCTTTACATGTGAACAGTCAGGGTGTCTGAACATAAAGCTACTCAGAATCTCAACCAGGAAGTCAAATGGTCCTTCTCATAAGTGAACTTCTATACACTTCTTGGAGTCAGCAGTCATCACAGCCCTTGTGACTCAGTGCCTATTCAACTTAGTACCAAAAGGTATGGAAGCCTTCTTATAAACAAGCCTCCCCCTAAAAAGCTCCTCCTTAGGCAAGTCTCTCCCCCAATGGGCTGGATGGGCAGAGAAGATCTTATTATCCCATTAATATCACACCTACTCAGTAGAGGGATGGGTTTGTCTTAACAAGAATGCCAAGGGTTAAGTTTTCGACTTGACCCTCTCAGTTTATTTTTTTTTTCTTTTTTACACAAAAGGTTCAATAGAAATCCAGTCGGATTCAATCACCTTTCTCACAACCACACTCTATTCCTCAATCTGTTTCTAAAAACCTTTGATAAGACCTGAGGGGCAGTATCTTTATTACCATGGCCTCTTTATTCCAATTTCATAGTCATTTTTAGTATTTCTGTTATTTTTGTAGGAAAAAAGCAAGTTTTAATTTAATATTATTTAATTTCTAATCATAAAAAGAATTGCTATAAAGACTATAAATTCCACTTCTCTGGGCTACCATGAATTCATCCTTTAACTCATTAAAATTGGTTGTACTCCTATTATGTATGGAACACATTGAATCCTTAGTATTTACAAAGAAGTGTGCTAGGCATGGATGGAAATATAAATGCTTCCTTTGCTACAACTTTACCCTAGTAAATCTTTGCTTCTCAAGCCACATTCCCACTTCCAAACATTTTGGGGTCAAGATTTAAAGAAAGACATCATTAAAATTTGTTATTGTTATTTGTCCTTCATTCTTGAAGAAGACCATGATATCAAGGAGGTGTTGCCATAACATGCAAGTGAATTGGATTTAAGTGAGGTAGAACTGTGCATAGTCATCAGCCTCACTTTCTCCTCTGGAGTCAATTCGGTCCAGTGGTAAGATATAGACCAGGATGACTGGAGATGGGCCTCATCGATAGTAGTATTAATATGCTGAACTTCCTGACTCCAATAATAATGAAGAAGAGCTAATCAATAAGACCCAGTATTTCTCTACTTGTAAAAACCAACTTAAAGCTTTGAGTCAATCTTCTTCTTTTCCTCATTGCTCCAGGCCATTTTTCCCATTTGGCCAGAGACCGTTCCTTTGGACTCACTGCAAGAGAATTTCACTATGAACCTCTGATGGCACCAACCACAATAAAATGAGAGGCAGATGAGGTGAGCAATGTGTTGCCTCTTCATGATAAAATCAGAGAGAGCTTCTAACTGAACTTGAGATTGAGGAAAACTGTTCCTATGACTCCCAGAGTGGCACAAAAATAGAATTTATTTCTGATTATTTGTATCTACAAATTATGTCCATGTAAGTTTTCATTCATTCATTCACTCATTCAATAAGCATTTGTTCAGTGCCATTCTCCAGGTAGTGTGCTAGATGCTTCAAAGACAAAAACAGAAACAGCCTTTGCTTTCAAAAAGCTTAGATTGTACTGGCATTTCTGATCCCAGGTTGCTTTCCCCTGTTACGTAATATAATATTGAGATTTACCCTCTGGTCATTTGTTGTGGGAGCTCAAGGAACAAAACTTTTAAAATACAAACCCAAGGAAATCATCATGTCAGCGTTCAATGGATCAGTGTTTTCACCAATAACTGTACTATTCCAATAGGGCTGATTCCAGCTCATCAAAATCTTTTCATATTCTGAGATTTCTTGGCCATTTTATTTTCAAGGCATTGACGGTTTCCTTTGAGTTCTTTGTTAAAATATAGGTATTATTGAGGTACGTGGGCAGTATGCCTGTTATCTTTGCTCTGGCTTCATTCTTCGTCCATCTTTTCTCATGATACACTTTCTAGATGCCAACTTTTATTCATCTCTTCTTGCCTGGAAGTTATTATTGGTGTCTGCACTGGAGTATCATCATACAGAGGCTCATTGACGTATGAAATAACCATGAACAGAAATATGCACACAGTAGGGAATCCTGATCAGATAGAGGCTCTTTTGACCCTTGAAACTTATCTCTCCTGAGCAGGAGCTTAGGACAGTGCAGGCTCTTAGAATATGAGTGAAAATATCTACTTCCAGCTTTGCTAATTAGTATATATGTTCAGGTCACCTTTTGAGTCTGTTTCTTTAACTATAAAGAAGGGAGAAATGATACTTCTTTAAAAAGTTTTATGAATGTGCTTTGCTTTTACCTTTAGAAAATATTCTCAGTTAATTAAAATTAATAACGCAAAAATTGTATCTGAAAAAAAATAAATTCTCTCTGTGACTGTATACAAAAATATACCTGCCTCATTCTGCACTCTATTTCAATTATCTCTCTGAATAGAATGTTCTTTTAGTCTTCTGGAATCATGAGTGGACATTGGATTGACCATAGTTCTTCAGTTTTCAACAGTTTTGCCTTTATAAGATTTATGTTATTATATAAATTATTATCTCAATTTTGCTCATTTCACTCTCCCATCTATACGTCTTTAAAATTTTCATTTTTATAATATTAATATTATAGTGTAAGTTGTTCTTCTGGGTCTGCTCACTTTACTCTGCATTAGTTCATACAAGTCTTTCCATGTTTATTGAAAATGTTTCATCATTTTTTGTAGCACATTAATATTCTATCACATTCTTATGCTATAGCTTACTCAGCTTTTTCACCATTCATGGGCATCCCCCATATTTCCAGGGTTTTGGGTGTTTGGTTTGTTTGTTTTTTGGTACTACAAAAAGAGCCACTATAAGTGGTTGTTTTTGTACATAAATGATCTTTTTCCTTCTTTCTATAATTTCTTTTGGATATAGGCCTTTCTGTTGTAAATCTGGGTCAAAGGCACTCACTATTTAGTAACTTTTTGTGTATAACTCCAAATTTTCTTTCCATAAAAGTTGTTCCCATTCACAGGTTCACTAATAGTACATCCATGTATCTATTTTCCCACACCCCCTCCAGAGTTTAGAATTTTCTTTTCTTCTTTTTCTTTTCCTCATTTTACTACTCTGATGACTATATGATGGAATTCCAGAATTACTAGTGAATCCAGTGATTTGGAATAGTTTTTCATGTGATTATAGATAGCCCAAGTTACTTTTATTGAAGACTGCCTGTCCATATTCTTAGACTATTTATAAAGAAATATCTCTTATTCTCATACATTTGAATCAGTTCTGCACACATCCTGGAAATGAGAAGTTGATCAGAAGAATTTGCTCCAATGATTTTTCCCATTTATTTTCCTTTTAATATCACCTTTATTTGATATGTTTTGCAAAACCTTTTTGATTTTGTTTAATCAAAATTTTTCATTTTATCTTCTGTAATCCTCTCTGTCCTTTGATAGGAGTTCTTCTCCTATCCATTAAGCTGGTAGGTAAATTTTCCCTTATTTCTATACTTGTTAATATGTGACTGTTTATATCTATATCACATACCCTTGTGGAAATCACCTCAGTATCAGATATGAGATCTTGGTTTCAATATGATTTCTCTCATACTGTCATCCAATATTCCCAGCAATTGGTTTTTGACAAATAGTAAGTCCTTAGCCCATTATTTAGGGTTCTTGCATTTATGAAATCCTCAGGTATTAGATGCATTGTGATGTGATTAGATGCATGTGAACCTAATCCGTTTCACTAATTCATTTCTCTATTTTTTCACTAGTTTCAAAATGGTTTTATAATTACTGTTTTATATTGGAACTAGAGATTTGGCACAGCTGAGGACTCTTGGTTCCATTTCTTTTCATTATGTCTCTTGGGATTATTGACCTTTTTTCCTTCCATATGAATTTATTATTATTTTTTATTTCTATGAAGTAATGCTTGAGTAGTCTGAGTGGTATGATATTGCATAAGGAACTTAATTTAGGGATTACCATAGTTTTTATTATATTGTTATCTACCCATAAGCCATTGATATTTTCCCAATCATAATAATTCCCCTTATTACATCACAGGGAAGTTGCGACAAGTAGATGATGACAAGCACGGTGTTCTACTGATTAGAATGCTGCATATGGAGTTAAGAAAATCTTGGTTCAAATTATCACTCTAGATGTTTACTGCTTGCGTGATCATAGACAAGTCACCCAAACTTTTTTTTACCTTAATTTTCTTATTTGTAAAATGAGACTATGTGCCCTTATAATGCCAACTTTGTACAGTTGTTGTGGAAGTCAAGTGAGAAAATGTACAATATATTTACACACAATATACACATACACATATGTGTATGGTGTGTGTGTACATATACACATACAACTTTTTGTGTCCCAAACTTCTTGATAAAGTTTTAAGCTATGAAAACTTAAGTCTGCATTAAATTTTGAAATACCTTGTACATATAGCACTTTGTAAGAATTAAAATGTTATATTAATGTCAAGTACTATTAGACTATATATGTTTTATAACAAAGTACCCATGTTACAAAGCATGTGCTTTGAGATACATAATATGCTCTAAGGATGGAAGACATTCGTATTTCTTTCCAATGTTCTAGATTTTAAACTTCCTTGTCTCAAGGTGACCTCTTTATGGTATCTAATATGATGGGGTTTGTAGCTTTGTCCAGAAACCTACAGCCTAGTGTACTAGTCCTAGCATTCCTTATCCCAAACCAATGTATTCCAAAAAAAGAAAAGAAAATTATGGATTCCAGTAGGCCAACCATTAATTTTTTGCATCTTAAATTTAGAAACTGCTCTTTTTTCAGACATCATCCCTCTTCTCCAATTGCAGCAATTAAATATAAAATGTTTCCACCCTTAGCAGCAACAATGTAGCAGTGATGAATGCAGAAATGACAATGAAAGTGATTGTTCTTTAGGAAAATGCACTATTAAAAAATAACCTTGATGTTTTACTTTCCTTTGTATCTGCACTCAGCTAGTGTTGTTAAAATATCATTTAAATGTTGTATTTCTCTTCCTGACAGTAGAACGTAAGTCTCCTGAGGTTAAAAAAGGCAACAACTGCATAATTTTGTTATTGTTATACCTGAAGCAGCCATATATCTTGTACTTTCCTCCTCCTCTATCCTCAAGAAACTGGATTTTAAAGAAATAAATTTACATATTTTAAAATTTTTTCTACTTGATATTTTATTTTTTCCCATTTCATGTAAAGATAGTTTTCAACTTTCACTTTTATAAGATTTTGAGTCCTAAATGTTTTTTCTCCCTCCTTCTCCTCCCCCTCACTTCTCTCTCTACAATGGCAACCCATCTGATAGAGGCTGATAATATGATCACCATCATATTAAACATATTTCCACATTAGTTATGTGAAAAAAGAATCAGAACAAAAGGGAAAAATGAGAAATAATAAAAAATAGTATACTTCAATCTGTATTGAGACTCCATAATTCCTTCTCTGGATGTGAATAACATTTTTGACCCTGAGTCTTTTAGAACTGTCTTAGGTCGTTGTGTTGCTGAGAAGAGCTAAGTCATTCATACTTGATTATCACATGATGTTATTATTACTGTATGCACTGTTCTTCTGGTTCTGCTCACTTCACTCAGCATCAGTTCATATAAGTCTTTCCAGGATTTTTTGAAGTCTGCCTGCTCATCATTTCTAATAGAAGAACAATATTCCATTACATGCATTGACACTGTGTTGGGTACAGGAAGAGAAATGTGGAATATTTTGCAGGTTCCAAAGATATGGACAATGATAGAACCTTAAGAAAAGTAAGGAGAAACAAAATATTTCAGGGGTTAAAAAAGTACAAGAGAAGAATGGGGAGCACACAGAATGAATAAGGCTATGGTGATAGTAGAATACAGACAACACCAAAGCTACTTAAGAAAAAAAATGGCATCACAAAGTAGGCTGGAAAATCTATCAGTGGGTGACCAGGATCATAGATTGAAAACAAGAACCAGAAGCAACTTAAGAGATCATTTAGTAACACCCTTTCAGGTTGAAAATGAAGAAAGGATGGACTAGAGGTGGTCCCACACCTTGATGGTGGCAGACATAGGATTAGAACCCTTTGCGAGGCAGTCCAATCTATTCCTATTTTCAGGAGCTGGGGCAGCTAGATGATGCAGTGGAAAGACCACCAGTGCAAGAGTCAGGAAGACCTGAGTTCAAATCTCACCTCAGATACTGGACACTCACTAACTCACTAACTATGTGACCTTGGGCAAATCACTTAACCCCAATTGCCTCATCCTGGGTCATCTCCAGTCATCCTGATGAATATCTGGTCACTAGATTCAGATGACTCTGGAGGAGAAGTGAGGCTGGTGGCCTGCACAGCCCTCCCTCACTCAAAACAAAGTCAAGTGCAAGTCCTGTCATTATTTCTGATGGCATGGTCTTCTTTGGCAATGAAGGATGAACACACACACATTTTCAGGAGCTACAAGCTCTCCTTTCTCCAGGGAAAAGACAAGTAGAAAGAAGTAGCCAAGAAAGTCTAAAAACCGGAAAAGGAATAAGAGCAATAAGTGCAGAATAAACAGGAAAAATAGCTCCAGCTGTTTCAGTGGGGCTGGGGGAGAGATTTAAAAAAAAAAAAGAATGCTGGAGACAATGGCAGTCCCATCCTGGGGTCAGAGGCTTGTGGCAGGAATCCCATGACTTGTATACACCCTGATTCGAAACTAGAAGGGGAGAAGTTGGAGGCACGTTTGGGATTCCTTAGGCTAATGGACTAGAATGCAAGGGGCCAACAAGGATATGCAACAGGCATGTCTCTTACTGACTCAAGGACTCCCACAAACCATATTAGCTAGTCTCCCTTTCTGAGAACTGAGTGACCTAATGCAAAGCCATGGCTTGGTCAAACATAAGGTGCTTGATACTTCCTGCCCTATAAAAGTGGGGATCCAGGCTGGACTCCCTAAATAAACCCATGCAAAGAAATCATAAATGGTTTCATTTTTAAGACAAGAGTAGCTTTTTCCCTTTTCATCTACTGCATGACTTCTTCTTGACCAGGGTAGTTTGAGGAAACCTATAGCGTCCCACTGCAAAATCTAATGAGGCTTTTAAAATGTATAAAAAAACCCCCCAAATTTCACTTTTCCATTTGCTATTGAAATCTCATGGTAAAAAATGTGAAACTCAAGCTGTGTTTAGATCCCTGTTGCTAAGGTGACTCTGTGGGGATGAAAACATAGGAGCAACTTACTGTTCAATTGTTTACAAAAGAATATGAATGAATTTCATTTCCTACAGCTCAGAACTCTCTGACTTCTGTTTACCTCTTCAGCTCAACTGTAGGGGGCAAGGGCATTTTCCCACAAACCCATGCAAAAGTTTCTGGAAATTGCTACAGTTATTGTACTCAAGCGACAACTGATCATAACAACCTAGAGGGTCTGTTAGAAGGAGTCATACACATGGCCTAGCAAGGCTGTTTGGTACAGGAATTAAGGACCTTTATGTATCTGTTTGTCTATCTATCTATCTATCTATCTATCTATCTATCTATCTATCTATCTATCTATCTATCTGTCTGTCTGTCTCTCAGTCTATCTATTATATATATTACACACATACATACATGGACATATATACAGAGATATATATGCCTGTGTATCTATATACACATATGTATACCTATATATAGAATATATCCATATTTATGTCTATAGAGAGAATACGTGTGTTTAAATAGACACACATATATACATATATGTGTATATATGTATATGTATGTATATATGTATATGGAGAGAGAGAAAAAGAGAAAAGTGAGAAAGACAGAGAGAGAGAGAGAATATGTATTACATAGGCATACCTTGGAAATGGTCTGTGTGTTCATCCTTTGTTGCCGAAGAAGACAATGCCATCAGAGAAATAATGACATGACTTGCACTTGACTTTATTTTGAGGGAGGGAGGGTGGTGCAGGTCACCAGCCTCACTTCTCCTCCAGAGCCATTTGAATCCAGCGACCCTGGAAATATTGCAGGTTCAGTTCCAGTTCACTGCAATAAAATGAACATTGAAATAAAATGAGTCACAGAAATTGTTTGGTTTCCCAATGCATATAAAAGTTACGTTTGCATTATACTGTAATCTATTAAGCTTGCAATATTATTGTGTTGAAAAATGTATGTATCTTAATTAAAAATAATTTGTTGCTAAAATATACTAACCACCATCTAAACTTTCAGTGAGTTGTAATTTTTTACTGGTGAGGATCTTGCCTCGCTGTTGACTGATCAGGGTAGTGGTTACTAAATATTGGTTTTGCTGAGGCAATTTCTCACAATAAGACAACAATGAAGTCTGCCACATCAATTGACATGAAGAATTTCTCTGCTGGATGCAATGCTGTTTGATAGCATTTTATAGTCAGGAGAACCTGAATTCAAGTCTCACCTCAGACACTGGACTCTCACTAACTGTGTGACCTTGGGCAAGTCACTTAACCCCAATTGCCTCATCCTGAGTCATCTCCAGTCATCCTGATGACTATCTGGTCACTGGATTCGGATGTCTCTGGAGGAGAAGTGAGGCTGGTGACCTGCACAGCCCTCCCTCACTCAAAACAAAAGTGCAAGTCATGTCATCATTTCTCTGATGGCACGGTCTTCTTTGGCAACAAAGGACAACGAACACACCCATGGTAGAAAGAATTTCATTCAAAATTGGACTCAGTCTTCTCAAACCTTGCTGCTGACCTATTGACTAAGTTTATGTAATACTCTTTAATATTCTGGTGTCTCAGGGAATTGAGAGGTCTGAGGAGAGGGAGAGAGACAATGAACCATCCAGTCAGTAGAGTAGTCAGAACATACACAACGTTTATTGATTAAGTTTGCTGTCTTATATGGGTATGGTTCCTGGCACCTAAGAAAAATCACAATGAAAACATCAAAGATCACTGATCACAGATCACCATAACAGATATAATAATGAAAGAGCTTGGAATATTATGAGATGTGATACAGAGATATAACATGATCACATACTGTTGGGAAATGGCACCAGTACACTTTCTTGACATAGGTTAGTCACAAACCTTCAGTTTGTAAAAAAAAATACAGTTACTGCAAAGTGTAATAAAATGAAGCATAATTAAACCTGGTATACATATATTCCTAGAGAGAGAATGTGTGTGTATTCGTGAAGAGAAATATATGTATATATACATATATATATATATATCCCTAGAGAGAATATATAGACTATATATAGATTAGATAGATTATATGTGGAGAATATATATATATATATATATTCTATACACATGAATTAGGATCAGTGTAATCTTACCTATCCTCTTCATTTAGAAGATAGATAGATGATGGATAGATGGATAGATAGAATAGATAGATAGATAGATAGATAGATAGATAGATAGATAGATAGATAGATAGATAGATAGATAGATTGATTGATTCTAGATGAAGAGGGTAAATGACATTACATTGATCCTAGGCTGAAACTGACCGACTTATATGAGCACTTGAACTCTTTGCTAAGTCTATATGTCAACCATTTAAGAAATGACATTACATAAAAAGGGAGACAAGAGAGGCTATATGTACTAAAGATGGTGAGACTGTATTTAGGAAAAAGATGACCTGAGTGCGAAATTCAGTACTGTAATTTATGACCTGAAAGACTTGCGATAATTTAGGATCTTAATAACACTGATCTAATGTCTGAAGAGGCCTTACAAATGAGGAAGCTGGGGTCTAGGTGGGCTAAATGACCTGACAGAAGTCAAGCAGATGGTAAGCGATTGAAACCAAAGCTCTCTGCACTAAATGATGCTGACCTCTCAGAACTTCAGTTTTCTTAACTTTGAAACGTGAGCATTCGTCTAGATGTGTTCTGAGGTTCCCTAAAGTCATGAATCTTTGACCTTAGGAATCTAATAAAAAATCCCTTTTTCCCTAACTTCCAAGTGCAGGAATAGCTCACATTTCCATAAGTCTTTAGAAATGTGCACCTTTCTTCACGTCAATCTGATGTTCATACTCTCCATGCGATTCTGGGGGTGCTGCTTCATTCTGATTCTTGGTTCTGTAACCTCCTTCCAACATGCCTGAGTTATTAATGTGGTTTCTTTCTATTTGGGTGAGCAGAGTGTCATTAAGTCCAACCCTTTCTGTAAAGGTGGGCTACCAGGTTTTACTCTAGGCCCCTCTGCCACACTCTCCAAATCTTTGGACATTGCCATTTGATCTGTGCCATCTAGATAGATTGCTCAATTTGATGTTAAATATTTAGAATAAGCTCAATGATCTGGTATTACAGAAGCCACTCGCAGTACCTGCAGTGAGTGCTACCCTCAGTTGTTTCTTAATTATATCCAGTGGAATAAAAATGTCTATTGGTATTAATCTAACAGCCTAAATTTACAGACAGTATTTTAAAAATTACATGCTATTTCTTTTAATGAAGTGTTGGCTTATTCCTAATCTACTTGGAAAATATTGATTCATTGACCCAGCATCAGATAGGTTAAAAGAAAACAGTATAAAATATTAGTTTTCAGACCTCCTTCTTATGAGAACTCAGTTCACACTGGAGGAGTAGCCATTGAAATGCATGACCACAGAATTTGTCTGGAGAGAATTTTATTGAAACCACAGGCAACTATTTCAGTATATGTCTTGGTGTTTTGCCTGAATTTCTTTCACTGAGTCACAGAATCAACAAATGTTGAAGGTAAAGGTGACCTTAGGAAAAAAAGCTCATCTAACATTTTCATTTTTCACAGACAGCTTAACTGAAATAGAACTGTCAGCAAGGATAAACAGAATTTGATAATTGTGAGATCTTGTCGATTTTTGTACCAGTGAAGCAGATATCTCTGGAATGGTTAATATTTCTAAAAAAAAATTGATCCAGGCAGATAATTATTTTGTGTGTGCTTGTACTCTAGCTAAAAACGGTAGTTTTGCTAACATATTACTAGGCAGAGTGACACAGGATCATTGCCTATGGAGTGAAAAGATCTAGGGTGAAAACTCTTAACTTACTTCCTTGGCTAGGTGACTTTCTGTCTCTGGGCCTCAATTTCCTCATCTGGAAAATAAGGGAACTTCTGTGGTCTTTTCCAACTCTACATGTAAGATCTTGGGATTTTTGACAGAGAGGCACAGGGTCAGACTAAAAAAGAAATACTTAATGTTTCTGTTTAGTCTTTTATCCCCTGCAATTACCTTTTTTATAACCTAAAAAAGGTCTTTTTTTTTTAACAAAGGCAACACATCAAAACATTTGTTGATGATGGTACCCTACTGCCAAAAGCTGACATATATTTAGACTTCACTCAGCTTTGCATCAAAGTCTCTTTAGACAGAAACACCAATTCTCTTCCTTGTGGGTAGGTGGGGAAGGGATATTGGGATCCATTCCCATGAACTTGGTAAAGAAGTCCTTTTCCTATTTGCTGGGACAATAAGGCACAGCCCCAGCCAGAGCTGAGTAGTGAAGAAGGAAGGAGCTAGCTACCTTCTCTTTGAGGCTAAATAAGGGGAGTTGGTTCAAGATCTTCAACTTGGAGAGGTCATATAGCTTACTTTGAATTCCAAAATAAAATTGTAAGGGTAAAGAGTGAGAAAGGAAGAATAGACTTCATATATGTAGTGAAGCTTTCCAGTGTGGTGAGTGGGCTGTCATTGTGTGACTCAAAAGGAGGCAGAAGAGACATCTGTAACCTCTTCTTCTCTGACCCTGCTCCAAATGAGACTTTTAATCTTGCCAGGAGGGGAAATCAGAACTGAGGGCCAGAAGCTTGACCACTCTGCCCTCCTTGGAAAGACTGAGCAATTGCCTTGAAGTATATCTATATACTCCCTTATTGGTCTAATAGATGTGATTGGGTTCCAGCTATTTTTTTTTATAGTTTTGTCATTTCTGGGAGGAAAGGAGATGTCAAGCTCTATATCCAAAATCTGACCCCTTTCATACCAAAAACCAGTTCCACAATGAGCAAAAAGAATAGCAAAGAGGAGACAAAACCAAAATAGCAGAGGAAAGGTAGAAACTCACCTGATTTCTCTCAAATTCCTCTCCAAACAAATATAAAACAATGTCCCAAATTAAACCAGAGTGCAGACCTGTCAAAAGGTTGGGATAAAACAATTTTCCAGCCCAGGACAACTTAGAAGTTTGGCCAGCAAAGTCTGTCTCAGTGGGGTGCTGTTCTGACTTGAAACCCATCACAGACCATTAGTCAGGCATCTTCAGGTCACCAACAGCAGGCCTTCAAGGCAGTTCATTCCTGAAGTGTAAGCTTCAGGATCTCTCTACCCTTAGGTGGTCAGAAAGTTGGACAATAAGTTAAAGGTTATAAGGAACCCTTTGATGACACCAGGTGCAGGAATCTGTCACATTGTCCGTATTCAATACTGGGTCTCAGTCTCAGAGCTAAGAGAAGCATTAGTGTACTAGTGCTTTACTGTAGGGATGTAGGGGTCCTGTTCACAATTCTGGAGAAGAGTGCTTGTGGTCATTCACAGGCCAGTGAACAGTCTAGAAGAGCAGTGACCACACCTCTCCTTAGATCACATTACCATGGAAGAACTGAAAGCTTGCAGGTGCAGAGAGTAAGCTCTGAAAAAAATAGCAAGAAAGATGGATCATGGATACATGATCAAGGTCTAAAGTTAGATACTACAAACAACTTAATGGAGTAAGGAACAATTCATTAGTCAGATTTATGGAGAATGGAAGATTTTATGACCAAACAAGAGAAAGAGAACATTATGAAATGCCAAATGGATAACTTTTATTACATTAAATTGAAAAGTTTTGCACAAATACAATGCAACCAAGTTCTTTTACTCTACCTTGTCCTACACTGGTGCTCTGTCCACTCCACCACCTAGCTGCCCCACCAACTGAGTTAGCATATTTTTGAACATTTTATTTTCTTCAGCATTTTTTGGGTTTCCTTTAGCAAGCTGTTGACTCATTTTTTATGATTTTCTTGCATCACTTTCATTTCTCTTCCCAATTTTTCATCCACCTGTCTTCCTTGCTTTTCAAAATCCTTTTGGACCTCTTCCATAGTCTGATTACCATTCCATATTTACTTTGGAGATTTTTTTATGCAGAAGCCTTGACTTTTAGGTCTTCCTCTAATGATAAGCATTATTCTTCCTCATCCAAAAAGATTGAAGAATATACTCATTTACCAAGAAAGTAGCCTTCCATATTCTTATTTTTCCCCCTTTTGGAGCATTTTCCCATCCAGTTATTTGACTTTTGAGTCCTGTGTCAAAAGGAGGGTATTCTCTGCAGACCTGTAAGTTCTCAGTTCCTCCAAGGTGGCACAGCCAAGGGAGAGCTGTTTACTCTTCTCCTGGCCTGCTCTCTGGTCTCAGAGATACCACAAGTTTTTCTGCCCAGGATCTTTCAAACTGTCTTTGGCATCTGTGGGTGGAGCAATCTGGGAACCATGGCAGCTACCACTGCCAGGGATTCCACCCCCAAGGCCTGCTTGTGCCATGTGGCCAAGGTTGGGGTACACTCTGCTCCAAGATCAGAATGTGCGAGTGGGGTTCCTTCTCCACAACCACCTCCAGCTCCACTATGCCAGCATGCTCCTCTTCACCCCAGGGCCACCACTCAGGGTTGAGATACGGATCAGTCACTTGTTTCCCCCAGGGGCTTTAGGTGAAGTGCTCCTAAAATGTAGCTGTGCTGCAGCTACAGCTGCTGCCTAGGGGACACTAGAGCCAGACTGCTTTCCCTTCTCCCCTAGGTGAAAGCACTTTCTCACTGACCTTTGAAGCTCTCTGTGGCATTTGTAGGTTGAGTAATCTTGGAACTACAGTAGCTGCCAGGACTTCTGCCCCTTGAGGCCTGCTAGAGTAGTGTGACCAAGGCTGTGCTGTGCTCTGAAGGCTGCACTCCAAGCCAGGTGCAATTCCTGTCCTCCTTCCAGGCTGTCTTGGGCTGGTCATCTCTTTCAATCTCTCGTTTTGTGGTTTCTTTTACTATAGAATTTGTTTAGGGTCATTTTTTTACAGGTATTTTTTGGACTGTGGGGGTTGGGCTAGAATTGGTGCATCTTTCTACTCTGCCATCTTGGCTCCACCACAACATGATATTTATGGAAGTCTTTTGCACAACCTTACATGTATAACCTATATTGAATTATTTGACTTCTCAGTGGGGATGGACGGGGAGGGATGAAGAGAGAGAAGTTGGAACTCAAAGTTTTAAAAACAAATGTTGAGATTTGTTTTTACATGCGACTGGGATATAAGAAATATAGGTAATGGGGTAATGTCTTACCCTATTAGAAAATAGAGAAAATATGGCAAGGGAATGGAGGGGTGTGGTAGAGGGGAAGGCACATTGGGGGAAATGGTAATCAGAATACATGATGTCTTGGGGTAGGGAGGGGAGAGATTGGAGAAAATTTGAAACTCAAAAGCTTGTCGAAATGAATGCTGAAAACTAAAAATAAATAAATACATTAAAAAAGAAGTAAGTTACCATTCTCTTCATCACTGGAAGTATAATGTAAGTTGCAGGAGCACAGATCTATACAGGAAATCAGAAAGAGGGGCAAATGACAAGAATTCTAGTTATGGGATAAGGCTTTGAATATGATAACAGTAAGCCAAGGATATTCCCTAGGGAAGGACAGGAGATGGGCTGTGACTACTCAGCAAGTAAAAATGGAATGCATATTTCATGGTTTTCCTATCAAGGAACATTTGTTTGTGCTTGCTTTTTCCCCCTCAATCTTTCTTTCTCTTCTTTAATAGTTCACTTTCTGAATTTATAAAAAAAAGAACATAATAAATGAAAACAAGATATTGGATTCTAAAAGACCTTGTTTTTTTCCACCTGTGGTGCATTTATCCTGATACAATAGCAATCACTGACACACACACAAAGCACAAAAAGCAAGGGAGTTTTTTCCTTCACTAACATCTCACAAATAGACGTTATTGTTGGGGTACAGTGAACATCAATTGGTCAAATAAGAAACAAGTGGCCATGGATAACATTTGTTGTAAGATGGAGAGACAAAGGAAACATTTACTGTCAAAACAAAATCCAGCTAGGAGAGAAAAATGAAAGAATATATTTATAGATTTTTGAGTTTTAGAAGGATCAAAACAAGTATTTCTTTCTTCAAATCATTCTAATATTCAGGTTTAATTTTCCTTTTCAACTAGTATTTTGCTGTAATTATCCACAGAAAATCTCCAAATGGCCCCTCATTTCATAGGCATATGGGAAGAAATACAATAGGTACTAGAAAATTTAAGGCTCTTCAAATCCTAGCCCCTTCATCCCTTTCCAGTCTTCTTGGACTTCATTCCTAAGTACATATTCTTTGATCTAGCCATCCTAGCCTACTTTCTTTCTCCCACATACATTTGATCATTAATCTCTGTACCTTTGCCCTGTTCTTCATGCCTTTGATAGAGTGCTACCTCTTAGAATCTATGACTTTGTTCAAGACTCAACTCAACTCAGCAAGCCTTTTCCATTTTCCCCAGGTGCTAGAGCTTTCCCTCTAACAATGATCATTTACCTACTTCTTTGATGTACCTAGTTATTTACATATTTCCCCCACATTTGATTGTAAACTCCAGATTCTAGGAAGTCAAGTAGGTTCCCTCTACAAATCTCAACCATAATCAATCAGATCTTTGATACGTGTGACAATGACTTTTCCAGTTTGTCTTCTTTCCTTTCATGGTTTCTAGTGTCTTTTTGATACTTGGAGAAACATTTAGATAATTTGCATACCTAGATTACAAAGGAGACAGGAGAATTGAAAGGGAAAAAGGAAAGGAATTTTTATCTCTGGTCTGGGAAAGATTTAATGGGAGGAACTGTCTATGGGTAGGGGTCATCTTCCTCATACAATGAGGTAGGGAAAAGATTTCCCGAACTCACTCACTATAACCCAATTGCTTTGGAAGACTGGGGGATCTCCCATTGAAAAGGGCAAAGAATAAAAACCTTACAGTTTCCTGAGATACAACACCATTTTTTTTTGCATCAGTAAGATCAGTCATAAGACTGACTAACAAGAGATCTTGCAATATATTAATGATCCCACACATGTCAGTCAGGTGAATTTTGCCTTTAGATGGGGCATGACCCTTCTTGCAACAACAAGGACAGAATTGCAGCAACTGGAAGCAGAATTAGGGCAAAGAATGAAGGCAGTGAGAGTGGCAAGGGTGTGTCATATAGGTGAAAGAGGAGGACTGGCAAAAGCTGTGAGGCATGAACAGTTTATGGGAAACAGAATTATGAGTTACTACTTAATACCATGAATCTGTCCAGGACAGATTTTTCTTAGATACAATGCAAAGAAGCCAGCATTAGTAATCCTTTCTCATCTTGAAGTATGATTTTTCTGAGGATTCATTCCCTTCCCTACTTGTTAGATAAAATCAAACATACAAATAATTCTATCATTTCTGCATGGGAGTCAAGGCCATTACTGCTGGTATTTTGCTATTACTTTTTAAAACTGCAATAGTATTTTATTTTTCCCCAGTTGCATGTCAACAAAATTTTTTGCATATTGCATCCCAAATTTTTCTCCCTTCCTTTCTCTCCTCACTCCTTCTGAAAATTCTGGTCAGTTTGGTATAGTTTATACATGTGCTATTGTGTAAAAAGAAATTTCCATATTAGTTACAATTGTGAAAGAAGAAACATATTAAAAGAAAAAAAAACATGAAAAAGAATGAAGCAAGTGAAAAAAATATGCTTCAATCTACATTCAAGCTCCATCAATTATTTATCTGGATATAGAGAGCATTTTTTTAATGAATCCTGTGTATATGTCTTGGATCATTGTGTTGCTAATAAAAGTGAATCATTCTAGTTGATAATCACAGTGTTGCTGACACTATGTGTGATGTTTTCATGGTTCTGCTCTTTTCACTTTGTATCAGTTTGTGCAAGTCACTCCAAGTTTTTCTGAAATCTGCCTGTTCATCCTTTCTTATTGCACAGTGGTATTCTGTTACATTCATATACCACAGTTTGTTCAGCCATTTTCCAGTTGATGGGAGTCCTGTAAGTTTCCAATATTTTGCCACAATGAAAAAGGTTGCTATAAATATTTTTGCATGTGCAGAGCCTTTCCCCTTTTATTATTATCCTTTTGGGATACAGACCTGGTAGTGGTTTTGCTGAATCAAAGGGCATGTAGAATTTTATTGCCCTTTGTGAACAGTTCCAAATTGTTCTCCAGAAAGGTTGGGTCTGTTCACAACTCCACCAATAGTGCATCAGTGAGACATTTTCCTCCCATCCTCTCCAATATTTATTGTTTTCCTTTTTGGGGGTCATATTAGCCAATCTGGATAGGTATGAAGTGGTATCTCAGAGTTGTGTTAATTTGTCCTGTAATCAAAAGTGATTTAGAGTACTTCTTCATTGACTATATAGCCTTGATTTCTTCATCTGAAGACTTCTTGGACATATCCTTCGACCATTTATCAATTGAGAAATGACTTGTATTCCTCCCAGTTTGACTCAATTCTCTATATATTTGAGAAATGAAGACTTTATTGGACAAAATTTCTATAAAAAATTTCTCTCCCTTGTCAACAAGAGTAGCTTCTCCTCAGAGGCTGGGTTCTAGATCTGGAATTCAACTCCTGAAATTGAAGTCCTCCACCATTAGACAGATCCACCTTTTGATTGGTTGATATTTTTAAGTAAAACTCAAAGATATGTCTTATTTCAACCACTCATAAGATGCTTCCTCTGTCAAGTCATCTGCTTCTGACCCAAATCCATAGTTAGTTGATAAAAGGTTCATTCATATGAGGGGAAATCTCAACATCCCAGTAAGCTATTGATTTATTTTTTGATTGATTCAACTGGAGTGATTGCTCACTCCACACTTAGATAGGTAGCTAAGTGTTGCAGTGGATAAAGCATCCAGCTTGGTAACCCTAAACTGATATAACAATAGATCGCATGAGGGAGATAATAATTATAAAGTGCTTACCACAGGGTCAGGCATATAGTCAGTACTATATAAGTGTTGTACATCGTGTTGTTTTTGCTATTTTAATTGTGGTGAAGTTGGAACTTCTACCTTTAAATTCCTACAAATATGGTTGCTAAGAAAGTTTTGTTCAGATTTCAAGATGGGAGGAGACCACCACAGGGGTTTTTATAAGAGCTGACATTTAGAATTTAGATGCGCTCATTTGATCTTCAGATATTATACCCCATAAGAGAGGTACTAGTTTTACTATTTTATAGATGGAGAATCTAAGAGTCTAGGAAATTAAGGGATTTTTTTTGGAGTCACATAGTTATTAAATATCAGTGACAGAATTCAAATCCAGATAACTCGACTCCAAGGCCACTCATCTTTCCATTATCTTATATTGCCTTATTTTTAAATGCCAATGTCTAATATACAAATGAGTCAGTAATTTTATTATTTTCCTTTTATTTTATTTTTTTCCCTGATCTTTAAAGTGTTGGAAGGGAACTGAAGACATCCCTCTATTAATGATTAAAAAAAAAACAATCTGTTATTAAAGAATTCATTAAAAAGAAATATGCATATTTAAACTTTAGGTGATTTTATAAACTGGAGGTCCAGGTGGAAAGCATGTGCTATACAATGTCTAAAAGCACTGAGGATAGAAGAAAGGAGATTTTTTTTTATTTTCCTGAGATTTTGAAGGAAAGCTAACGTTTTAGTAATTTAACATGTAATCCAATACAATAAACTCTAGAACTATACATGAGTTAGGTTCAATGTATAAAAAGAGGTCAAACCACCATCAGTGACTACTGGTAGACCAGGTAGGAGCCGTGAGCCAAACAGTAAAATATTTAATAGGAATAGAATAGCAATATACCTACCTACCTACATACATACATATATACACACACATACATGGTTATACACATATACCTACATGTGTGTGTATTTCTCTCTCTACCCTTCCCCTCACAAGACCATATTATTGAATAAACCAGAAGCAGACAGTATATGAATTTCATATCATAGGGATTAATCTAGTAAATGACACCTAGCCAGGAACTAAATGACTAAATGACGTACTGAGAAAAAACAGATGCAGAGAGACAGCCACCTGGTGAGGGAAGTAAGTTCATGCAGAATAACTAATTGTAAAAGAAAAAAAAGTGCAGACTACATACTCAGGAAAATTTCTAGGTCAGAAATCACTGAGATATGTGAGATTTCCATTTGCCACAGATATTCTATGTATGTAACTTATAATTTTGTATACTGAATTTAAACCAGTTCTTCCCATGTAACAGTATAAATGTGTGAGAGAGTTGCTTCAGGCATTTGGGGGGAATGTTTTGTGTCTTCTGCTCTTGTTGCATTAAATTTGTATACATCTTTGCTAAAAGCTAACTGGAATAACTGGCTGCTTATTATTGGGAAGCAGGCCAGTGGGGGCTAGACACCTAGCTTCTCAGAATTACTCTATAAAATTTGAGACCAGCAGCAATGGGCCTATGCATCCTCAAACAGTGAGTTAAAGTTCCTTATTGGGACCTGAGTCCAGATGACATACTAACCATTACTCATCCACCCACATTTGCAGAAGCAATTAGGTGGTGTAGTGAAAAGAACTCTGGATTTGGAGGCAGGAAGAACTGGTTTAAAATTCTGTCTCAGACCCTTACTAGCTGTGTAATTCTATGCAAGCAGCAACTTCTCTTGCTCTCATTCAACTCATCTGTAAAATGAAGAATATAATTGCATATTCCTCAGAGTTGTTGAATCAAGTGAAATAGCTTATACAAAAACATTGGTTGAAGATTGTCCTTCATCTTCGAAGAGGAACAAAATGAAACCACCATTGTAAAGTGAAATTTCAGTGTGTCTGATGGTGACTGATCAGACCAATACAAGTTCGCAGTACTCTACCACAGGTGGGCAAAGATAGTCCATTTGAATATTTGCTGTGAATAACCCATATTTGTGCATCCTGCGTTCACTTTGTGCTGTCTCAGTTCTGCTTTGCTCAGAGTACAGCACCTTTTCTTATGTGGGCCTGCCATGCTGAGTGGTCCTGTGCCAGTGTCTCTCATGTTCCACAGTCAAACCCAAAGTTCTTGAGAGAGACCTTGGGAGTGTCTTTGTATCATTTCTTCTGGATACCATGTGACCCATGCAAGTTCTCCATAAAATAGTCTTTTTGGTAAACATACCTTTTGCATTTAAACAATGAGGCCAGCATATCAAAGTTACACTATCTGAAGCATAGTGTGAATACTTGGCAGTTCACCTCGAGCAAGGACTTAGTGTCTGGTATCTTATCCTGTCAGGTGATCCTCAGAATCATCCTAAGACAGTTCAAATTGAAACGATCCAGTTTCCTGGCATGGCGCTGGTAGACTGTCCATGTTTCACAGGCATACAACAATGAGGTCAGCCCAATGGCTTTGTAACACTTCAATTTAGTAGTCATTCTAATACCTCTTCTCTGCCAAACATTTCTTCAGAGCTTCCCAAACACTGAGCTAGCTCTGACGATGCGTACATCAACCTCATTGTCAATGTTTACATCCCTGGAAACTACACTACCAAGGTAAGTGAACTTATCCACAACATTCAAAACTTCTCCATTTATTGTAATTGATGGTTCCACATATGGATGGTGTGGTGGTGACTGATGGAGCATCTGTGTTTTTAAGGTGGTAATTATGAGGCCAAAATTAGCACAGGCAGAGGAGAATTGATCCATATTTTGTTGCATCTCGGCTGCAGAGGCTTCATTGAGTGCACAATTATCTGCAAATGGAAAATCATGCGCCAACACTCCCTCCACTTTGACCTTGACTTGTAGCCTTTTCAAATTGAAGAACTCACCATTAGTACAGTAGTTGACTTTGATGCCATGTTCATCCTCATTGAAAGCATTTGTCAACATGGCTGAAAACATCATGCCAAAAAGCATGGGAGCAAGCATACAGCCCTGTTTCACTCCATTGGTGACTGGTAAGGCACAAGAGCATTCTCCATTATCCAGAACCTGGGCAAATATGCCATCATGAGATTGACATACAATATTGATGAACTTCTCTTGGCAACCAAATTTTGACATAATTTTCTATAAGCCCTCATGACTAACAGTGTCAGAGGTCTTGCTCAGATCTGCAAACATTATGTACAGACCTCTGTTCTGCTCCTGGCATTTCTCCTGGAATTGTCAGGCAGCAAATACCATATCGACTGTTCCTCAGGCCTTTCTGAAGACACACTGGCTGTCAGGTATATGATCATCTTCCAGGTGAAGGATCAGCCTATCAAGAAGGACTCTAGCAAGAATTTTGCCAGCAACGACTAAGACTGAGATCCTCCTGTGATTGTCACAGGACAGCCTATTCCCTTTAACCTTATAGAGATGGACAATGGAGGAATCCTTGAACTCCTGGGGGATAACCACCTCTTGCCATATAACCTGGAAAATTTCAGTCAGCTTTTGTGTGAGCACCGGCCCCCTACCTTGTAAATCTCAGCTGGAATAGAATCAGCACCAGGTGCTTTGCCACATGAGAGGAGCCTAATGGCCCTCAAAACCTCTTCTTCAGTTGGAAGTTCAGCTAAGAAGAGATTGACTTCAACCTGAGGTAAATAGTCAATGGCCTCAGCATTGATTGATGATGGTCTGTTGAGAACACTATGGAAGTGTTCATCCCATCTCTCGGCATTTTCTTATCACTAATCAGTATGGGTCCATCAGCACTGAGTACTTATGATGCACCATAGGTTTTGGGTCAATAAATAGCTTTCAGGGAATCATAAGAATACTTTAGATTGTTACTATCAGTATAAAATTGAATTTCATCTGCCTTCTTACTGAGCCAGGAATTGTGCATCTCTTTCAGTTTTGCTTGTACTTTGCTTTCTATGGAATTAAATGCTGCCTTCTTAGAGGTGGATGAACTATCATGCTGGTAATTCTATGGAGTTCTCATTTTTCATTTGGCAGCTTGTGAATTTCCCCATCATTTTCATCAAACCAGTCTTGGTGTTGATGAGTGTTCTGATCCAGATGAGCAAATAGTAGCGCTGCACACCAAATCTCTGAAAATTTCCCATTCCTTTTCTGCTCCACTGTTGCCAACTAATACTTGTGCACACTAATAGACAACACAAATCCAGTAGACCTGAAAGAACTGCTCTTGTTGCAAGAGAATTCAACAGGTATCACATTCAAATAGCAGCCCTGAGAGAAACAAGGTTGACAAATGAAGGCCAGCTTACCGAGGTTGGATACACCTTTTTCTGGAGCGGGTGCAGTGAAGGGGAGTACTATGAAGCTGGCATGGGTTTTGCAATCAAAACCAATCTAAGCTGTATGTTGGCATGCCTGCCAAGAGGCGTGAACAACAGACTCATGACAATGTGATTGCCACTCATTGTGGTTGTCACTTGCAGAAAAACGCCATGCCACCGTCATCAGTGCCCATGCTCCAACCATGACAAAACCTGAAGAAGTCAAAGGAAAATTTTATGAATCCCTAGAGACCCTTATTTTCAATGTGCCAGAAGAGGACAAGCTTATAATTCTGGGTGAGTTTAACGGTAGAGTAGGCTCAGACTACCAGATTTGGCAGGGAGTCCTAGGGAGGAATGGAGTTGGAAACAGCACTGCTGAAGACTTGTTCATCACATGACCTTCTCATCACCAGCACTGTCTTCCATTTACCTAAACAGAATAAAACTTCATGGATGCACCCTCGTATCTAATAGATTATGTGATTGTAAGGAGAAGAGACAGACAAGATGTGAGAGTGACAAAGGCAACATGAGGTGCAGAGTGCTGGACTGATCATAGACTTATCCATTCCAAGCTAAATATTCACATTCCTCAAAAGTGCCAGCCCCAAGGCAAAATGACTACCAGAAGAATTAATGTCAACACATTAGAGCTCTTCTCTGAGTGTGAACAGTTTTACAAAAACATTGCAAACTTTACATATATACATACATATACACACATATATTAACTGATCTTTGAAGTCCTTTCTTTATTAATGCTTCATGAACAATTCTATATTTTCTTTGATAGTCTGCACAGTTTACAGTAATCTGTTATTTTCTATACCTGTGCTTTCATTAAAAGTAGCAAGATATAGTGGACAAAGGATGAACTAATAATAAAAAAAATGATCCATGTTGTGTAATGTTGGCCAAGGGTATTAACCTCAATAAACCTCAGTTTCCTCCTCCATAAAATAAAAAGGATGAGGTAACCTGGAAGATCTCTAAGGTCCGTTTTCATTTCATGTTATTTAGTTATATGTGTAGCAGTAAATGTTTACCTCAGGGTGGAATGGAAAACAGCCACAATAGCAGCAGCAACAACAGCAGCAACAGCAGCAACAACATCAACATCAACAACAGCACCATATTTGACCAGATGCTGCATTGTTCATACAAACAATTCTTTCTGTGTGTAAGGAGACTCTTGTAGTGCCTGCAGAAGAGGAGATGTACTTCTCAACCTCAAAGACGATGGACACTGCGTATTTAGGAAGGGGAAATGATGCCGAGTGGCATGTTGTTGTCCTTTGTAATCGAAAAGGACCAAGACAACGTCACCATATCAAGGTCAGTGTGCAGCATGTCTGACTGTGGCTTATCAGACCAATGCGAGCTCACGCTAGGCACAGTCCGCATGAACAGCTGGGGAGGAGATGTTTCTCAGTTTGCATGTCTCCCATTTCTTTTGACCTATTGCAATTTGCTTTAGTCATAGAGCATGGCATTTTAATTGTTGTGGGAATGCCATTGAGGATGGTCCTGTGCCAGTGTCTCTCATATCGCACAACTCATTTCAAGGTTCTTCAGAGAGAACTTAAGAGTGCCCTTTTAACACTTCTGACATCTGTGTAAGGCCATGTTTTTTGTGTGCCCTCCATTAAATAGTCTTAGGCAAACATATCTGGCATTCAATCAATGTGGCCAACCCACTGGAGTTGCGGTCTCTGCAATAGCATTTCAATATTTGGCAGTTCAGCTTAAGGAAGGATTTTATCTCATCTTGCCAGGTGATCTTCAGAATCTTCCTAAGACAATTCAAATGGAAGCAATTCAGTTTCCTGGCTTGGACCTGGAAGACTGTCCAGGTTTTGCAGGCAGACCACAAAGAGGTCAGCACAGCACAAAGAGGTTCAGTTTGGTGGACAGTCCAATTCCTCTCCTCTCCCATGTTTTCCTTTGGAGCCTCCCAAACACTGATCTAACTCTGGCAATAAGTGAATCAACTTCCCTGGAAAGTGTAATTCCAAATTAAGTGAGCTTACCCACAGCATTCAAAATTTCTCCATTTGCTGTAACCAATGGCTCTATAGATGAATGGTATGGTGCTGGTTGGTGCAGTATCTCTGCTTTCTTAGTGTTAATTGTTAGGCCAAAATTAGAACAAACAGCAGAGGATTGATTCATACTTTGTTGCATCTCGACTTCAGAGGCTGCACTGAATACATAATCATCAGTGAACGAAAAAAAATCAAGCACTATCCTTCTACTTTAGTTTTGGCTTGTAGCCTTTTCAAGTGAAATAATTTACCATCAGTGTGGTAGCTTGACCCTGATGCAATTTTTTTTTTGTCCTTGTTGAAGCTGTCCAGCAACAATGGTGAAAACATCATGCTAACAAAGCTTTGGGGTAAGCGCAAAACCCCACAGCCATTCATGACTAGGAAAATACAAGACCATTATCCAGAATCCATGCAAACATGCTACTATGAAACAGGGGTACAATACTAATGAACGACCCTGGGCCATCAAATTTCACCCTGGTCTCCCACAAGCACTCAGGACTGATAGTCTCAAAAGCTTTTAGATTGATGAATGTTTTGTGCAGACTCTGTTATACTCTTGGAATTGTCCAGCAGCAAATGTCATATTGACCATTCCTTGGTCTTTTCTGAAGCCACACTGGCTCTTTGGTAGATGGAGGTCATTGAGGTGAAGGATCAGCCTACTAATGAGGACTCTGGCAAGAATATTGCCAGCAATGACTAAGAAAGAGACATCCCTGTGATTGCAGTTATAGAAATGGACAGTGGAGGCATCTTGAACTCCTGGGGGAGAGCCCTCTCTTTCCATGTAACTCAGAACATTTTCAGTCAGCTTTTATATGAGCAGTGGATCCCTCTGCCTGGTAAATGTCAGTTGGAATTGAATCAGCATCATATGCTTTTCCATAGGAGAGGAGCCAAATGGTATTCAAAACCTCTTATCATTTAGAACTTCAGCTAGAGAGATGAGTGACATCAACCTGAGGTATATAGTCAGTGTTTTCAGTATTAGTTGATGATAGTCTATTGAGAACAAAATAGAAATGTTCAATTCATCTCTCCAGGATCACTAATTAATATGGTTACATCAGCACTGAGTAATTGAGAAGTACCGTAGATCATTGGCTCATAAATGACCTTCAGAGCATCATAAAAGTACTTTGGATCTCTATTATCAATATAAAACTGAATTTCATCTATCTTCTTACTGAGCCAAGAGTCATGCATCTCTCTAAGATTCATATGGACTTTACTTTTGATGGAGTTAAACTATGCCTTCTTGGATTAGGAGGGAAGCAGAAAACTGGGAAAGAATTTTTGCACCTAGTATCTGTGATAAAGGACTCATTTCTAAAATATGTGGAGAACTGAGTCAAATGTACAGGAATACAAGTCATTCCCCAATTGATAAATGAATAGGCAGTTTTCAGAAGAAGAAATTAAAGATATCTATAGACATATGAAAAAATGCTCTAAATCACTATTGATTAGAGACATACAAATCAAAACAACTCTAAGATATCACAGCACACTTATCAGATTGGCTAACATGACAAAACAGGAAGATGACAAATGCTGGAGAAGATGTAGGAGAGTTGGAACACTAATTCATTGTTTGTGGAGCTGTGAGCTGATCCAACCATTCTGGAGAGCAATTTGGAACTATGCCCAAAGGGCTACAAAAAAGGTCATACCCTTTGACTCTGCAATATCACTTCTAGGAATGTATCCCCAAGAGATCATAAACATGGGAAATGGTCCCACATGTACAAAATTATTTATAGCAACACTCTTTGTGGTGGCCAAAAACTGAAAATCAAGGGAATGCCAATCAGTTGGGGAATGGCTGAATAAACTGTGATATATGAATGTAATGGAATACTATTGTGCTAAAAGAAATGATGAGTAGGAAGACTTCGGAGAGGCCTGAAAAGACGTTTATGATCTGATGCTGAGTGAAAGGAGCAGAACCAGGAGAACTTTGTACACAGCAACAATCACAGTGTGCAAGATATTTTTTCCGCTAGACTTAGAACTTCATTGTAATGCAAGGACTTAAAAAATTTCCAGTGGTCATTTAAGGCAAAATGCCTTTCACACTCACAGAAACAACTATGGAATTCAATCACAGAAAATGGCAGATCATTTTCTTTTGTATTACATTTTGGTTTGTTATATGATTTCTCCCATTCATTTTAATTCTTCTATACAACATGACTATGGTGAAAATGTATTTAATAGAAATGTAGGTGTAGAATCTACATAAAATTGTATGCTAGTTGGGGGAGGGAGGGAAAAACATCTAAGTTATATGGTAGTGATTGTAGAACACTGAAAATAAATGAAAGAAAAAAATTTAAAAAAATAAATTATGCCTTCTTAGAGATGGATGAACTAACTATCCTGTTGATAAATCCCATGGAAGTCTTGTTAGCTTCTGAATTTCTCCACCAAAGAGTTTTTTCCTTATTTTAAGGGCTCAGATCTGAAACCATACTATGCAACTGTATATATTGTATTAAATAAAATCCACTCTATATTTTATGTTCTTTTACTCAAATCCTCGAGGATGTTGCCTCTTTATTTTCCCATTACTTATCACTATGTCTGGCACAGAGTAGACAGTGAATAAATGCTAATTGACTGATTTTTATGAATTTTAGCATGAATGCTTACAAAGAACTATGGAGCCTTTTAAGGAGAGCAGAGGAAGATAGAAATTATTATTTCCTGGACTTATTTGGGGGGAAAGATAAACTAGAGATTTATTTTGAAAGATGTGCTCCAGAATTATGTTCTGGTATTCTTTGTCAGTGGATGGCGTTCCACTGATACCCAGGTTATTTAAGATTCTATATGATCTTGGGCCATTCAAATTTCTGGGAAGTAGGAGAGGAGTGGAGGAGGCTGCTCAAAATTATGTTTAATATGTAATTAGTTAAAACTAATTCAAAACTATGAATTAGCTCTAGGCAAATGATTTAATAGACAGGTTTCAGTTCAATTCAACAAGATTTTGTTTAGAATATTCTGTGGGACAAGAACTATAGTAGGGATTGGATGGGATAAGCATAAGAGAGAAAGAGTTCCCCTTCTAATACCCTTTTATTATTCATTTTGAAATAGATTTCACTTGTATAAATGTACTGGGAAGAGGATGGTGTAAGGAACAGAAAGAAGACACAGTGTGATTTTCCCTTAGTTTCCATCCCCCCATAGGGTTAATCCCGTCATCAGTAATTTCAATAAATTTATGTCGAATCATTTCTAGAGTTGTTCTAGCCATCATCATCATCATCATCATCATCATCATCATCATCATCATCATCATCATCATCATAGCAATAGTAATAAGATGGTAATTCAGGACCTGCTCAATGATATACAAAATAACAGTATTATCTTTAAGAAGCTCATATATACTCCATAATCAATGTAGATTATTCAATGAATTTATGGAGATGGTATAACACATCACTTCAGTCTGCCAATATTTAATGCCTGTTAAATATCTAGCAATTTATAACCTGATAGCTAGAATCATCCATCAGAGACACCATTTCTTTCATAGATGAACAGATGGTAGATCTGTATACTACAAATGTAGGTCTCCAAATGTCATTGAAAGCTTAACGAATAAACTGAAGTTAGATCATTGTCCCAGAGAGAAAGATTGCCCACAATCATCCCAGCATCCCATTGATTCAAACAATGTTTTTGAGAGATGATATCTATAATCTCTAACCTATGTAGAATGAAAGAATTTTTTTTAATAGGGACCAGACAGAAAATATACAAATAATGTGGAAATAGGAAGAAATACATATCAGTCAGTCAGTAAAATTAAGCTCCTAATACGTGCCAGTCACTGTGCTAAGCACTAGATGATTATTAATGGGATGCACATCATTTGGGGCTCATGAACAACAGAAGTGGAAAACTCATCCCTATGATTCTATGTTATTGGAGTTGGACCAAGGATGCCTTCAGTGAGCCTTCAGAGAATAAGTATATGCATTAGACCATCCATTCAGCTATAACAGGCAGTTTGATCGTCGCCTGTCCAATAATAGTCTTTAGTGTATTGCATATAAAGGCAAAATAACAGGTCAGGTACTTGTTCAAGGACTGTTTCTATTAGAATCTAATTATAAAAGATGAGAAGAATGTCTTGACAAGAGTAATCCAATAAAAAGTAAACACAGTGTCTAAAATTTACCTTGGGAAATAGTTAGAAATGCCAAGATTCAAGTCTGGGGTGTATCTGGAGACAGGCTTTTCTTCACTTAGTGTCTATTTAAACAGTTCTTCCTGGGGCATATTGCTATGAAAAACAAATAAAAACAGAATCATAGATCTTTTCTTCTCAAACAACAGAATTTTTGAGAAATCTAAATATTTCCACAGCTGATGAAAAGTTTTTGGTAAATATCTTGATTTTATTTTATTTTTTTTACTTATTACGGCTGAAACAGTCTGTCAATTTTCCAGGCTTAAATACGTAATCTCTTCCTAAAATCTTGAATTAAAAAAATTACTATACTTGTTTAAGATTAAGTGAGCAATTCTAACCATGTCTGCTTAATCTAATTTAGAAAAATATCTGAATTTCCCAGGCACAACCATATGTACCATATTCTGAGCTCTAGAGAACAAGCAGAGATTTAGAGGCACATGAGAGTGATGAATTACTGCCTGATGAGAGAATGTAAGCTCCTTTTGGTAGAGACTGTTCAATGTTTGCTTTGTCTCCCTGGCACCTAACATAACACATTGCTCATAGTAGGTTTATAATCAAATATTATATTGAATTTATGATCTCATAGATATCACTGTTTCCTCCAATGATACGATTCATCTCATCCATGCCCTGCTGACCTCTGCAGCTCTTGCTCATATTTTGTGCATAGCTTTACCCTGTAACCTTTCACCCATTATGTCTGGTGTGTATGTGTATGTGTGTGTGTGTGTGTGTGTGTGTGTGTGTGTGTGTGAATGTGTGGAGGAGGCAGGCAGTGAAGGTGGTATAGGGTGGTATTCTTGCTTTGTCCGAACATTAGGAAAATACTTGTGGTCAAGCGGCACTACTCATCTGAAAACCCTTCATTTTTGCTAAATGATGAGGCCATCTTTTGCAATCAAACATTTTTTTGATGATGCCAAATTAGCTACAACTCCATTCTGTCTTCTGATTTCCTTTGTAGTGACATTAAGATAGATATATTCCTTTTCTTCTTGTAGGATAACCATTCTTTGGTCATTTGGTGATAAACTCAAATTTAGAGTAACATTAATTTTATAGAAGATCCAAAAACTCAGTGTCAGACCGACATCTTGCTTTTAAAATTTTCTATTCCCTTTTCTGCTTCTCTGTTACTATGACTATTGAATACAGTCATAGCTTTTTTCATCTATTTCTATCAGCAAACAATTCATCACCAAGTGGATAATCTACTTAATATCTTTAATCAATTATCCAATTGAAGAAACCCAGGACTAAAAGTCAAGACGGCAAGCATCCAGTCTTACTTCTTCCACTTATTAGCTTTATAGCCTTGAGCACTTCTAATATATTTAGTTGTCAGTCTTCACATCTTTAAATTATGGGTGATGGATTCAGTTTTCCATGTACCATGGAGTTTCTAATTATATAAATTCTTCTTAAATAGGTGATAGAATGATCAGAACTCAGAGCCTGGAGTCAGGAAGATCTGAGTATCAGTCTGAGTTCAGACACTTATCAGTTACATGAGCCCAGTCAAGTTATTTCACCTCTATCTTCATCAGTTTCCCCACCTGTAAAATGAGAACAGTAATAGAACCTATCATTCAGGGATGTTGTGAGAATAAAGTGGGATTTTATTTGAAAAGGGATGCGTGTACCTTGAAGTGCTTTATTGTTCTTCTTTTTAATATAGACATAAGTTGACCTGTGTTTATGATTAAATCATAATTTAAATACAAATGATCAACTAAAGAAGATTCACAGAGGATGAGGTCAGAAGGAGCCTGGTAAGGCCCTCCAGCATTCTTTTTATATCTGATAAGCTGATAATTCCTTGACCCCGGCAAGTGTTTGTCATGGTTTACTCCTTGTTTAAAAAAGTCAACAGTAGATGAGATATTGATGATGTTTTCTTGATAAGGTATGTCTTTCCCCATTAACACTATATTAAGGATAATGGAATTAGTCATGACTATTCATGCTTCTCAGCTGTATCCTTGAACTTGACCCCTAACAGGATGACTGGAGGGTAGGAGAGACATGTAGAAAAAAATCTGAGTTGAGGGAGAAAGAGAAATTGGCGAGAAAAACACTGATTTCATTTCCCTGCAAGGAAAACTTCATAGCTCCGTGGGCCTTCTAGGGCACCATGTATATTCAGGATCAGTGCGGCCCCATCGGAGTGAAGAATTATATTGTCCCATAGATAGTGGTGGAGTCAGTGACTGAGTGACCTATAGTCAAGCCTGCAATTGTAGCATCAAAAAGAACAATCACTGTTCTTCCTATTGACTCCTTTATTTCTGTTTTTCATACTATCATCATCCCTAACACCTAGGTTCAAAATTCCACGTCATCTTTCATTCCTGTTCCTAGATACACAGTCAATGAATTGTTGATTCTTGTCTATTCTATTTCCTAAATATTTCTCTTAGCTCTATTACATCCTTTCCATTTTCTTGCTTACCTAGACTACTTTGAAAATCTGCTTGCAGTTTTTCTCCTCTCCATTCTAGCTCAAACACTATATTACCAGATTACTCGTCAGAAAGCAGAGCTCTGACCTTGTAGCTATATGCTTAAACAACAACAACTTTAAAGATTTCTCCTTTGCTCATAGACAATATCTGCGCTGGTATTAAAGGCCTCCTGCGCTCTGATACTAACCAGATGATTCACTGTGACTTAAGTCTAAAACAGGAAGACAGGTACCCACAGTGAATGGGGGATGGATGATGAGAGGCATGCTCTAGGGGGACTCTTGTTCAGACATCAATTGGAATCGCTGGCCTCTCTAGCTTCAGTGTTCTTCAGTTCTGTGACACTTCTCTAGTCTTGTTAGATATGAGTCTCATTCATCCTCCAACCAAACCTTTCCTCCCCTCCCAAGAAGATCCTGGACTTTTAAGTCTAAAACCTTTCCTCAGTTCTATCATTTATCTATCTATCTCTCTATCTATCTACCTGTGTCTGTCTGTCTGTCTGTTCACCCACCCATCATCTATCTCTATCATCCACCTACCTAGCCATCTATCTATTTATCTATCTATCTATCTATCTATCTATCTATCTATCTATCTATCTATCTATCTATCTATCTATTCATCTCCCTGATCTCTCTCCTGAGCATCATTATCTTCTTTTTTGAGCTTCTAAAACTGAATGTCCCACAGAATTCTCAAACTCAGCACATCCAAAACAGACATCATTATTATTTTCCCTAAACCAACCCCTCTTCTCAACATTCTCCTGTCAGTCTCCAGGATTGAAATCTCAGTGTCATCCCAGGGTTCTTATTCTCACCTCAATTATCCCTGTGTTTCAAAATCTTGTCCCTTTTACTCTCAAGACACCTCTTTCTTATGCTCCCTTTACTCACAAAGCAAACACCTTGGACAGGTCCTCCTAATCCTCTCTTGAACTATTCAGGTATCCTTGCAATGTTTTTTTCTGCTTCAACTCTTTCTGTCTGTAGCTCAATGCACTTTTCACTCAACTGCGTTTCCAAATTGCCAGTCTGACAAATCATTCTCCTACTCTATAAACTCCAGTGGCTCCCCATTATACCTAAGATCAAATGCAAAATCCTGTTTGGTTTTTAAAGCCTTTCATAATCTGGCCCTTTCCTATTTTTCCTCCAGTCTTCTCATCCCTTACTTTCCTACCACATGGGGCTAATTTATGTACCTCATGCCGCAGCTCCCTAAGCTGTGCCTTGCTATGTCTGTCTCTCTATTTCTGGAATGTATTTGCTCCTCACCATGTTCTTCCCTCTCTGGATGCCTTGGAGTCAAGATAATTTACACATATGTAGTCATTTGTATATTTTCTCTTCCATTAGAATGTGAGTTCCTTGAGGGCAAGGACCATATTTTTGCCTCTTTTTATTCCTAGCTTTTAGTACAGTGCCTGGCACATAGTAGGTGCTAAACAAATGCATGTGGGCTGAATGAATAACCAAAAGATTGTTGGCTTTGGAATCAGAGGAAATAGATTCAAAAACCATTTATGCTACTGATTATTTCTGTGACATTGGCAAAATAAATCTTTATCTCTCTTAGTCTGCACTTTCTTCTCAGTGAGGCAGTTAAGTGTTGCAGTATATAGAGTGGTAGGCCTGGAGTCAGGCAGACTCATCTTGGTGAGTTCAAATCTAGCCTCACACACTTACTGTGTGACCCTGAGTAAGTCACTTAACCCTGTTTGCCTCAGTTTTTTTTTTCTTCTGACAAAAGAGCAGTAGAAGGAACTAGAACTACTGTAGCATCTTTGCCAAGAAAACTCCAAATGGGGTCATGAAGAGTCTGGCATGACTGAAACAACTGAACGGCAATAATGCAAAACAGGAAATTTGGATCAGAATTTCTTCAGGTCTCTTTGAACTGCAGACCCCATGCACTTTCTTTATTCGGGACACGTTGAACTTCTAGATTTTAAATAAATACTTGAGGAGTGATGGATCAATTGTCAACCTGAGAGTGTTTGTCACTCAACCACTCTGGAATATGGAGAAATTCTATCCACATCTTAGGCCCCAGATGAAAACTCTAGACTTGATGCATAGATCTGGGTTAAGAAGAGACCTGAAGGTATTTAATAGATGAGTTCAAATAGGTATGACAATGATAATTAATACTTTTATTTTAGTCAATAGATATAAATAATATGAAATATGAATATAATTGTAGCTAATATTCATGTTATAGAAAATAACATTATTATGAGATGCTATAAATAGATGATTTCTATGACAATTAAATATTTCATAGTTAAAGATGAAGCATTGAAAAGGAAAAATCAATCATTTCAACAAAGCTTTAAATAATTAAGTAAAAGTGTTAGTTAATTCTTGTTCCTTGCTATGAAATTGAGGACTGAGTTTCAAACACATTTTTTTTTTGCCTGCTAATCTGCTATAATTAAGGTTCGATGCTTTTCTCAAACAAGCAACAATTACCACTGGGAAGAGAATTACAAATTTGAGGCCAATTCAATTGAGGCCCAATTGCTAGGACCCATTAGTCAGTGTTCATGTTTATATAGTACAAAAACATGTAAATAAATACATACAAACAGACAATATTTCTGAAAGAATCAGGCATTTTCTTTTTGATTTATCAGGGTCTAATTAATATTTCCATTGTCAACTCTATTCAAATTTGTTTGAATTGACCTTCCCTGCTTTCATTCTAGTCAGCGTCTTTCTGTGAGTGATGATATGTGTGGGGATCTATATATTTAGATTTTAATTTAGAACTGAGTTTCAATCAGCTTTTTCCTATGTTAACACTTATAACCAAGGCAGAAAGTCTCACTGAAAATGAATAAATTATAATACTTAATAGTTAAACCAAACACAGGGTCTTAATGAATGCCATAATACTCAGTCACACAAAGTAGCTATTTGCTGTGTTAAATCTCAGTCTTACTGATTCCCTAAAAGACACTAAGACTGACAAAACTATCAGCATACCTCTGACTCACCTGAAGCTGATTCAACAATGAACCCATCCAAGGGGAAGGCTTTAAGGACTTTGGAGAATGAGAATGGAACTTTAGTCAGGGTAGGGTTATTCTCAGTTCAAATCATATCTAAGGTTCCCCAAAGTTAGAGTAGCTATAAGTGCTATCCTGAGAGTAATGCTTAGCAAGATCAGCAACCTGAAGGACTCCCCAACTTGTTTACAACTCACAGTTATTCCATGTCCATGTGCTTAGCGTCAGCTTTCCACAGGAGAGATTTAGAATGGGGAAGAGTCAACATACCCACATATATTCCTCATCAGCTGAAAATAGTCAACAAACATTTTTTAAGCACCTACTGTAGGCCAGGAGTTCTGCTAAATGCTGGAGATTCAAAATCGAGCCTCTACTAGAGGAATAGCAAGAGGAACAGTGTCACTAGTTATAGAACACCTGACGGTGGATAAAGTATACAGGACTGAAGAGGCAGGAGGAGAATAGGTTATGAAGAACTTTGAATGCCAAACAAAAGATTTTATATTTGATCCCAGAGGTGATAGGGAGCCACTTGAGGTTTTTAAAAGTAGGAGAGGTGACATGGTCAGACATATACTGTAGGAAAATCACTTTAGTGCCTGAGTGGAGGCTGCAATGAAGTTAGGAGAGATTTGAGGCAGTCAGACCCAATAACAGGCTTTGACATATTTCAGATGTGAGGGGATCCAGGTCTATACCAGGGTAGTGGCAGCACCAGAAGAAAGAAGGTGGACTATTCAAGAGATGTTGCAAAAGTAAAATAGACAGTAGTTGGAAAGGACTATGGCGGGGTGAGAGACAGTGAGGAGCTGAGGTTGACTCCTAGGTTATAGACCTGGTGAGTCCAGAAAGGTGGAAGACAATTAGTTCAGTTTGGATATTTTGAATTTAAGATATGTGCAGGTAATGGAAAGTTCAGAAAGCAGTTATATACAGATCCGGAGGTCAGGAGAGAGATTCAAGTCAGATGTGTAGAAGGAAAAATCTTCTGTATGGACTTGATAACTGAATCCAGAGGCTAATGAGATCACCAATTTGAAATAGTATGGAAAGAAAAGAGACCCCAGAAGGAATCCTGGGCAGAAGGTGAGGAGTATGGCTGGTAGAAACTATGGCTTATCTTTAAGACATACACATTCTGTTCAGTCATTTTTTTAGTCATGTTCGCGTCTTTGTGATGCCATTTGGGATTTTCTTGACAGATTCTGGTGTGGTTTTCATTTCCTTCTCCTGTTCATTTTATAGATGAGAAAACTGAGGCAAACTGGATTAAATGACTTGCCCAATGTCTGAGGCCAGATATAATAACTTCAACAAGATGAATCTTCCTGACTTCAAACTTGCCACTGTATCCACAGCTGCCCCAGACATATACATATGCATACACAAATAACTGAAGGATCTATGATTTCACATATTTGTGAATATCATAGAATGAGATATGATCAGTATGGAAATTCCTGGTATGGGAAATTCCTTCAGTACTGCAGATTGTAAGAGTCTATGGTTTATTAGATAGGTTCTAGTCGGTGGCATAAAGCACATGGTTTTCAAATGAGCGGGATCATACAGTTTCTTATTGAGTTGGAGAAATAATTAAAATCAGATCATCCTGAAGCTAAACTCAATGCTATCCATTAAGCAACACTGCCTCTCTATGTTTATGCAGAATTACTACCTAAATATTTATAGAAATACATAATATAAAAAAGTACGGTACCTAGGGATTAGGCTTGTGATTCCATTGGTATGAGGAAGTTCAGAGTAAGAAAAGTCCCTCTCTCAAAGGAGGATGGAACCATTTCTGTGACTTAGTCTTAGTGATGTCCTTGGGGCACTGAGAGTTTTCTTACGGCTCACCCAGACATTATGTGTCAAAGAACCAAAATCTACATCTTCCTGACTCCAAGATTGACTCTCTTTCCACTCTACCAAGCCACCTCTCACAGGCAACATCTCATCGTTAGTAAAAATAATGATGATGACAATAGTTTACATTTATATTGTCCTTACTATTTGCCAACACTCTCATTTGATCTTTACAATCCTAGAAGGTAGGTGCTATTATTATCCCTATTTTAGAGATGTGGAAACTGAAGTTAAGTGACTTGCCCAGTGTGAGTGAGTATATGTGTGTGTGTGTGTGTGTGTACACATGCATGTACAGATGTACAAGAAGGATAGAGCATAAATACATAATAAATGCATGTATAGCATGAATAATACAAATATATTTAAATTTATTCACTGTGATTTTCGGGTTCTTAGAGAATTATCTGGGGCACCGCAACAGTGCCCAACATTACCTTATCAGTATTCATCAGGGACAAAATTGAATCCATTCTTTCTTTTTTCTTGACTATGAGACAAGCTCTATTATCTACCACATGACCCTGACTCATACTTAAATCTATATGATCATATCCAAGGAGACTTGGTTTTCCCTAGTGGTCTGTTCCTGGCCTCTACTGCTGTCTCATTGTGGAACTTTTCTCAGAACATGAGACTTCTTAGACCTAGAGTATCCCATCATCCCTGCTGCCTTGTCAATATGAAAACTCTTTACAACACCTTTTTCCTCCTCCCTCTAATAGGTTTCTCCTGGTGGGAGGCTCCATTTTGTGGAAGGACCAAGGCCAATCTCTATTCCTCCTTTGATTTTTGGACTTCAAAACCATGCACCCTCCCAGTGCGTCTTCATCTTTCTCCCCCTCCCCTTTTCAGACCATTGAGGTGAGGACTATCTTTGTGCCTGTATGTTTATCCTCAGCATCTAGTGTAGTGTCCAGCACATATTAAGTACTTAATGAATGCTTCCTCCCTCCCCTTCCCTCCCTTCCTCCCTCTGTCCCTTCCTTCCTTCCTTCCTTCCTTCCTTCCTTCCTTCCTTCCTTCCTTCCTTCCTTCCTTCCTTCCTTCCTTCCTTCCATCCTTCCTTCCTTCCTTCCTTCCTTCCTTCCTTCCTTCCTTCCTTCCTTCCTTCCTTCCTTCCTTCCTTCCTTCCTTCCTTCCTTCTTTCCTTTTTAAAACAGTCCAAATTGGAAATCACCATAATTGCTGTATCTTTCACAACAATATCAGTACCTAAACTTTAAACTTGAAAGATTTCCTCAGTATCAAAAACAAAGAGGTAGATGACAATTCTTGTATCAATCTTGAAACCCTAGAGGACTTGGAGTCAGGTCTGCTATTCATAAAATCTAACTATAGCTTGTTAAAGTTATTAAAGCACTTCATAAAATACTCAGTTTCCTACATATATTTTTCTGACAGAGAAGAGTTTTTTAAATATTTCATATGGTCCCCCTTTATGATTTTTTGAAAGGATGATTCCCAAAGAAGCTTTGCAACAAAATCCATGATTAAGTGGAAAGCTTGGGGAACATGTATTCTAATTAATTTAATATTCTTGTTAAAATTTCAGGATTAATCAAAAAGTCTTTTTCATTTCAACCTGGGTTGAAAATCTTGCTGAAATATATTAGTCCATTTTCTGTCCACAGTTAATTGAGGACTTTGGTCTTTTGAGGATTCATGAATTTATCAGTGACTGTACTCTCTCATGAATACAGATCACAGTTGCTATTAAGCTTTTTATCTGGTGGAAGTTTTGACCATTCCTTCTCATAAATGCACAAGAGAGGATGCAGCCAAAAAATCGAGATGCCTTACTCTCATCTCCTCTTCCTTCAATCTCTCTGTCAATATCCGAGAGGGAGAAATCCTTCTCCTCTGCCCCTAGTTACCACTCTCTCATACCCGTACACTTCAACCCATATCTTCCTGAATCCAAGGGCTTCTTGCCCCCCCTTCTCAAACAGCACCTTCTATATGGGCACTTTCCTGATGCCCCCAGATGCTACTGCCCTTCCTTCAGAATCACCTTTATTTCACTGAAGCTTCTTGGGGCAAGGACTGCTTTTCCTTTGTCTTTCTACCTCTATCACTAGCACAGTGTCTGGTATGCAGTAGAGGCTTTTAATAAATATATGTTGGTTGACTGATTCTTTATTTTAAAATTTCCTTTTATCTTCTACTTTGTGTCTCATCTTCATTCCAACTTCTTGTATTTCTGGTCATCCTCACCAATACAAGTTGTGCCTTTTCTCATGGACTCATTGGATCAGGATTGGTTAGAGAAACACTCCTCAAGTTCAATGTCAATTCAAGATTCTCTCTCTAACACCATCCCTCAGCAAATCCTCCTCCTTCAAGAGTTTCTCTATTTGTCTATATTTCTTCTGCACATTCTCATCAGAGAAACACTACAGCTTTCAGGATAATCGTCATTTTTTTAAAGCAAATAATGTATTTTTATCCCCAAAGCTTAAATCTTTACATTTGTCAAACATAAAGTTACTATGACCATTTACTACTATGTATTATATATCTACTCGGTTCCACTGATTCATCTTTCTATTTCTTAGCCAGCACCAGATAGTTTTGATAATTATTGCCTTACAGTATATTTTAAGATCTGGTACTGCTAAATCTTCCTTTACATTAAAAAAACTTCTTTGATATTCTTAATCTTTTGTTCATAAAAGTTAATTTTCTCATTATTTTTTGTAGCCCAATAAAACATTTTGGTAGTTTAAGTGAGATAGCATTGAATAAACTGAATTTAGGTATAATTGTTATTTTTATTATATTGACTCTACTCACCCATGAACAAATAAAGTTTCTCCAATTATTTAAATTTGACATTATATAAAAAGTATTTTATAATTCTGTTCATGTATTTTCTGAGCTTGTCTTGGCAGATATACTTCCAGATATTTTATATAGTGTATAATTATTTTCAATGGTTTATCTGTTACTCTCTTCCAGGGTTTTCTTGGTGATATATGGAAATGCTGATGATTTATGTGGGTTTACTTTTTATCCTGCTACGTTGTCAAAAATGACTGTTTCAATGAATTTTTTTTGTTGAATCTCTATGATTTTCCAAGTATATCATTTGCAAAGAGAGATAGTTTTGTTACCTTATTTCCCATTCTGATTCTTTTGCTTTCTCTTTCTTCTCTTGTTGATATTGCTAGCATTTCTAATACAGTATTGAATAATATTGGTGATAACGAGCACCCTTATTTCAGTCTTGAACTTACTGAGAAAGCTTTTAGCATATCCCCATTAAAATACTGATTGCTGATGCTTCTTACCATTTTAAGGTAAAATCCATTTGCTTTTGGCCTATGGTTTCAAGTGTTTTTTAATAGGAGTGAAGGTGGTATTCTACCAAAAACTTTTCTGCATCTATTGATATAATCATGTGATTTTTGTGATTTTTGTTTTTTGATATAATCAGCCAGGTTAATGGCTGTCCTTATGTTAAACCATCCCTGCATTCTTGGTACAAATACCACTTGGTCACCATAAGCTTTTGATATACTGTTGTAGTTTCCTGCCTAGTATTTTATGTAGATTTTTTCTATACATATTCTTTAGTGAAATTGGTCTTTAATTTTTTTTTCTCTGCTTTTTGCTCTGCCTGGTTTAGGGAACAGCACAGCATTTGTTTCATAAAGGGATTTTGGTAGGGCTTCTTTGCCTTTTATTTCAATAATTGATTTAATACTGGAAGTAGTTGATATATAAATGCTTGATAGAATTCATCATAAATCGATCTTCTCCTGATGCCTTTTTTTCTTAGAGAGCTCATTTTTGGTTCATTCAATTTATTTTTCTAAAATACATTATTTAAATATTCCATTTCTTTGGATCATTCAGGCAGTTTATTTTTTTGTAAACTTTTTTTCCCATTTCACTTAAATTGTTAAATTTGTTGGCATGTAATTGAGTAAAATAATTCCTAATAATTTATTTAATTTCATTTTCATCAGTGATAAATTGACCATTTTCATACTAACAATTTGATTTTCTTCTCTTTTTTGATCCTATTAAACAAGGCTTTATATATTTTATTGCTTTTCCCCTAAAATCAACTTCTACTTTTATTTATTAATTCAGTGTTTTCTTTCAATTTTATTAATCTCACCTTTATTTTTTTAATTTAATTACACAATAAATGCTGGTCATTATGTTCCTCTTTTTTCTCCTGTCACCACCCTTGATCTCCTCTCAAATTTCTCCCTTTCAAATATTGAACATATAGTTGACTAGTTCAACTGTAGGCAGACTGCTCCCTCCTATTGATCACCTTTGGTCCTCTGTTCCTTTCCAAATGACAGTTCTGGCCCCCAGTCTAGCTGATTTCTCTGCTTTTACTCTGCTGCTGAAATCTAAAGAAAGTCTTCTAAAAAATCACCTAAATTGGCTGACTGGGTATGTTGTAAATGGACCTTCTCTGACATCAGCTGGGCCCTCACTCTTTCCTGCTCATTTCTATCTTCTTCCCTTGCTGAATCTCTACCACATTTTATACAGTGGCTTTGCCAAAACCTCTTTTCTCTCCTCAAGCCCCTATCAGCACACTCTCCTCCCTCCCCTGCAGCCAAAAATCTCCCATCTGACTATACTATGATAAGCCAAGGCCCTTTCTGATGAGCTTCCTCTTTTCTTCTCTCCATCTTTAACCTTTCCCCATCATATGGTATACTTTCATCCTGTGCTCCTGTCTCTGATAAAATGAAATGACCCTTCCCCCTTTCCAAGGCTCTGATCTCCACCTATGCCCTTGGTCCTATCCCTTCCTATCTCTTCCAAGAGTTCTTAATTTTCATCATCTTTTTTCCTCCTTTTCAATCATTTACTAGGTAGTAATGGCCTAAATTGGCCTGTGTCCCTGTTTAAACAAACAAAACAAACCCTTTATTTGTCATCTCCATAAGCCCTTACTCTATATCTCCCTCTCTCCAGTCAAACTTCTAAAAAAGAGTGTTTTTATTCACTGCCTTGACTTTGTCATTTCTTGCTCATTTTTCAATCCCTAGCAGTACAGTTTTTAACCCCATCACTCAACTGAAATTGCTCTTTATCAATGATCTCTCAACTAGCAAATCTGAAGCTCTGGTCTCATGCCTCATTTTTCTTGACCTTTCTGAAGCTTTTGAGCTGTTCCCTGTCTTCCTCCCTCCTAGTTAACTCTCTTCTCTTAGCTCCTGGGGTTTTGCTCCTTTCTGATTCTCACTCCTCCTCATTTTCCTTTGCTGGATAATCATCCGTCTCCCACTCTTTAAGTATGTAAGCCCTCTTCTTTATGCATTTGCTTTTCCTAGGTGATTGCATCCACTCTCACAAATTCAATTGTTATCCCTGTAACTATTTCTGCCAAATCTATAAAACTGCAGCTAATCCTTGCCCAGATCTCTAGTCTTGTGTCACTGACTGACTATGAGGTTTATTTGTTTGAATTTCTCTCAGTCACATGAAAACCAAATCATCCAAAGTGCTGGATAGAGCTGTGAAGTGCAAATCACAACTCACCCATGCCTGCCCAGCATGTCTCATTCATTACTTAGCTCCTCCACTTGTTGTTCTTTGAAACTAGCCCACTTTTGGTTATGCTTTGGTAAATGGTAGCAGTAATTTAGCTTCACAGTCTTGGAGTAATCCTTGACTCTTTCCTTTTTCCTCATTCCTATATCCAAGTATTCACCAAACTTTGCCAATTGTGCATCCACAACATCTCTGCCATTCATTTTCCTATATCCATTCACTTGGTCACTGCCCCATTTTATTCTCTGTCAATACTTACTGTAATGGCAATTTAAATAGGAAGATCTTTCCCATTCATTAATAGGCCCATGTTACCTGCTTGGGTCACATGGGAGCCTGAGTCACATGAATATGAGTCACATGGAACCTGTGGTAGGAGGAATTTGCTGCAGGGTGGAACAGGAAGAGGCAGAGCTAGAGAAGAGTTGAGAAGAAATTGGTCAGTCTAATTAGAGCTAGAAAGGATGCAGTAAGCTGCCCAGTGTGAGTGAAGAGCTTGTTCATGCTTTTGTTTAAGGGGGCATGCTTGCGATTTGTTTAATGGAGTAGGTTTGTGGGAAGCCTAGTGGGGGGAGAGGGAGAAGGCTTGGAAATGGTGTTGCTTTCTGCATTGTTATTTTGTATAGATTTTTGTTACTATGATGGATTTGGCTTTCTGGTGTTTGAATAGATGTTTTGGTTCTGTCTTCCATGTGGAGAGTCTGTGGTATTTCATGATTCAGAATTGCATTGGGATATTCATGGCCTTCCTGCTGTGAATATTGTATTGGTGCTACACTCACCTGGACTCCTGCAATAGCTTTTGAATGTAGTTCTCATTTCCCATCTCTCCCTTTCTCCCTTTACAATTTCATCCTCTATGAAGCAATCTATGACAAGCTCACCTCTTTTATTTATCCTATGCACTCTTGGTGATACATATTCTGCTGTGTTTCAGGCAATTTTGTGGTGCTACCTCATACCTCTTAAATTGGCTAAAAGGACAGAAAATAAAAAGGCCAAATGTTGGAAAAATGAAACATTAATGCACTGTTAGTAGAGTTGTCAACTGATTCTACCATTCTGTAGAGTAATTTGGAACTGTGCTCAAAGGTCTATAAAACCTTATATACCCTTTGACCTAACGCAACCACTACTAGGTCTATATCCCAAAAGAGATAAAAAAGGCAAAAAGACATTCATGTGCAAAAAATATTCATAGTTGCTCTTTTCCAGTGGCAAAGATCTGAAAATTGAGAGGATGCCTATCAATTGAGAAATGGTTGAACAAATTGTGCTGTGTGATTGTGATGGAATACTGTTGTGTTACAAGAAATGTTGAATAGGCTGCTCTCAGAAAAATGGGAAGACTTACATGAGGTGATGTAAAGTAACATGTACTGTGTAAAAAGTAACAGCAGTATTGTAAGATGATCAACTGTGAATGACTTAGGTATTCTCAGCAATACAATGATCTATGACAACTCTGAAGGACATAAGATGAAAGTTGCTATCTTTTACCAGATGGGGAAAAACAAAACAAACTGATGGTGTCTGAATACAGATTAAGGTATACTTTTATACTTTATTTTTCTTGAGGGTTTTTTGTAGTTATATGACTTCTTTTGCAATATGACTAATACGAAAATGTTTTACATTACTACACATGTGTAACCTACATTGAATTTCTTGTTTTCTCAATGGGGAGGAAGGAGAAAGGGAGAGAATTTGAAACTTAAAGTTTTAAAAACAAATGTTAAAATTTGTTTTCATATGTAACTAGGGAAAAATAAAATACTAAAAACCAAAAAGAAATGGTCTTTTAATGCTTGAAAATTCTGCCATCATGAAAAATCACTTGGAAATATGCATATGTATGTGTGTATATGCACACATATATTCATACATGGATATATATGTATTATATATACCCAAATATATATATGAGCATATATGTACACATACATATACATATATGCATACATATACACACACAAATCCAACCTAACACTTTGTTTACCTTTGGTACTCAAAGACTCACTGACATTTTGTTCCTAATTTTATTTCTTTGAGGATTCATGACTTTACAGTAACTTAGACTCATCACTGTGTTCTCAGTTGTCACTTCTGAAAAATACTGTTGAGACAGAAAGTATAGAAGATTAGGTTGAATCTAGGCTATCATCAAAACATACCTGAAACTTACTTTAATGAAATAAACCTTGATACCAGAATATGTTTTCTTATCCCACTGGGTCTTTTACCCAACTAAAAACTTACTTAATAGGGGGTCCTGGCAATTTAGATTACAGTCAGTCAAGGTTTTGTTATATCATTTTTCTATCACATACAAATATCAACCTTTCATTTAAGTACAAGTGCACCCAAAATTTTATTATAATTCATGAGAAAGATATAAATTAACTGTAATGGGCTATTGTCTATGTGACATTAATAGAAAGAATATAGTCAATTCTTAAAAAAATTGCAGACTTCCTAAAATATTTTACTGGCAGGGGGAAAAGTGTGAATAATGAACACTTTATGTCACTGTGCATGAACATGTTTCCCAGTTTTACAGGGATATGTAAATTCAGTGCTGAAATGACTTCCAAGGGCATGAGGATGGAATTGTGTGGAATAGCCACTATGGATCAACATGAGGCCACCCTCTAAAACAGCATAACAGGGCAGATGATCCATATTTCAAGGCACCAGTGAAGAATTTTATAAGCTAATCATTAAAAATGGCAGGCTGACTCAGAGGTCAATCAGTCATCCCAAGACAAGCTGAAATTTGGTGCCTTTACATACAGCATCTCCTGGGTTTCACTAGCTTAGTAAAGTGGCATTTTTATGGCAGCTCCTTGACTGAGATTATAATAATATAAACTGCCATTTCGGTATTATTCCCAGAGAAGCATCACTTGTCATAGGGAACTCTCAATCATCAGAAATGCTTGCCATTCTAACAGCGTTTAGGTCCCATAAAGATATTTTCATTGTCTCTTGCTCTGCATACCAACTACCCCCAAAAGTTTGCCTCTTAATCTATGTATATATTCATATTTTGTCACTCTTTTATAAACCTGTGCTCATTTTCAATAGTAAGCCCACAGCCCCCACCAACAAAGAAGTCTATTAAAAATGAAAGAGGAGCTATGCGGCCTTTCAGAGTTTTTAAACAGTTGTTGTGGTATGAATGGATGAGTAACAGTCCAGCAAGGGTTAACAGTCAAGAGCCCCACCCATCTTTCTCTACAAGAAGGAAGGCAACATACTGAATATTAGAATAAATTGAGAAAGAGAATCAAATATATGAATCATTGTTCAGTCAGGGGTAGGAGAGAGAGTTGTGCTGACAAAGGAGGTCAACAAAGCAAGAACTGAGAAATCTAAGTTTGACTTCTATACTGAAGAAGAGAGAGAAACAGAAAAGAACTCAGAAATTTGAGGACCAATTGAACTCAGAAAAATGCTGGAAAATAATAGTAGTTGTAATAGAAATGGCTAACACAAAATGATTGGACATTTCTTGCATATTAAATTTTTTCACCCTCAGGACAATCCATCGAAGTAGGTCAATCAGTTAATACTTTATGTTTCAGAAAACTGACTCAGGGGAGTTGTGATTTTCCTGTCACATTGATAGCCAAAAACAGAGGGAAGATTTAAATCTGGCAGAATGCAGACCAATTGAATTTTCCTGTTGCTTGAAAGGTGACAATACTAAATAAAAGCTCTTACTATTAGATGACAGTTTCCTCAATTTCCTGAATGTCACAATTGGAAGGAATTCAGAGGTCCCTTATTTAGTACTACATTAAGGAGGAACCCATTCTAACAATAACCCCAACAAGGGGGCTATTTTACCTTTACCTGACCTTACATGAACAGAAACCTAGCATATTGTGAGGTAGACCATTCCACATTATGAAGAGATTATTGGGAAACAGAAAGTGAAAGCCCTTGAAAATCTAATAGAAGAACTTAGATATGATGCTAAAGACCAGAGAAAGCCCCTGATCTTTCTTGAATAGGGAGGTGACTTGGCTAGACCTGGAAGCTGCTGTAATGTAAACAATCACAGGTAATGAGAGTTAAAGATCTTCCCTGCCCATTTACAGGCCTCCAGTGGATCCCATTAAAGGAAGCCTGATTAGGGGAGGCTTGTTTTGTAGGAAGGCCTACACCTTTTGTTAATTTCTAATGACACACTGGGTGACAAAGGTTGTGATGCCTTCTGTTTCTGAGAAGCCCCTCTCCCCTCCAAAAAATCCAGATGTTGGTGTTTTTCTCTCTGGTAACTATGTATGTATGAAATGATCAGTTAGTTCGATCTGTTGGTCTGTAATGCATGTATTGCATATGGTCAGATAGAAGTCCTATCTGTTGTAGATAGAAAAATAATGATGAAATTCATCTGGAAGAGCAAAATTCCAAGGATATCAAGGAATCAATGAAAAAAATGCAAAAAACCAAGATGGTCTAGTTATACCAGATCTCAAATTGTATTAAAAAGTGGCAAAATTATCAAAACAATCTGGCACTGGCTAAAAAAGAGTGGTGGATCAATTGAACAGGTTAGGTACAAACCACAATGACCATTGAATGACCATAGTAATGTAGTATATGATAGATAAACCCAATGATCTAAACTTTTGCAACAAAAACTCATCATCTGTTGAAAACTGCTGAGAAAACTAGAAAACAGTATGACAGAAATTAGGGTGTGGACCAACATCTCATACTGATTACCAAGAAAAGTTCAAAATGGGTACATGATTGACACATAAGGGGTGATACCATATGCAAATTAATAGAGAATGGAATAATTTGTTTCTCACATTTAGGAATAAGTGAAGAATTTAGGATTAAAGAAGATATAAAGAACATTGAAAAATGTGAAGTAGATCATTTTAATTACATAAAACTAAAATGTGTTTTGCACAAAATCAATAAAATGATATCATTATATATGGTGAATATGTAAATGATATTTCTCCCAGAAAACTGGAGGAGATTTTTGCAACAAGTGTCTCTGATAAAGGATTTATTTCTTAAATATATAGAGAAACTGAGTCAAATTTATAAAAATACAAGTCATTCTCAAATTGATAAATTTTCAAAGGATATGAACATGCAGTTTTCAGATGAAGAAACCAAAGCTATCTATGGTCATATAAAAAAATTATGTAAATCATTATTGATCAGAGAAACTCAAATTAAAATGACTATGAGGTACCACCTCACGCCTATCAGATTGGCTAATATGACAAAAAAGAAAAATGTTGGATATTGGAAGGGATGAGGGAAGACTGGGACACTAATGCCCTGTTGGTGGAGTTGTGACCTGGTCCAATGGTTCAGGAGAGCTATTTGCAATTATGCCCAAAGGATTATAAAATTGTGCATACCCTTTGATCCAGCAATACTACTGCTAGGTCAATATCTCAAAGACATCCCAAAAAGGGGTGAAATGACCTATTTGTACAAAAATATTTATAGCAGCTCTTTTGTGGTGGCTTAGAATTGAAAATCAAAGCGATGCCTGTCAATTGGGAATGGTTAAACAAGCTGTGCTATATGATTGTAATGGAATATTACAGTGCCATAAGAAATGAAAGAAGAATTATTTCAGAAAAACCTGGAAAGATTTATACAAACTGATGCATAGTGAATTTAACAGAACCAGAATAGTGTACACATTAATGGCAATATTATTTAATGAAGAATGACAAATGGCTTAGCTCTTCTTATCAATACAGTGATCCAAGAAAATCCCAAAGAGCTAATGATGAAGCATACCATCTGCTTCCAGAGAAAGAACTGATATTGATTGAATACAGACTGAATCATGCCATTTTTTCACTTTCTTTCATTCATTTTCCCCTTTTTGAATCTTCTTGTACAAAATATCTAAGACGGAAATGTTTTGCATAATTGCACATATATATCCTATATCTGTTTACTTATTACAGGGAGGTGGGAGTCCATGGAAGGAGGGAGAGGTGAAATTTGCAACTCAGAACTTTAACAAAGTTTAACAACAAACAAAATTTAACAAAAATTTTACAACCTGAAGAAAAAAGACCAGTGTACTAAACCAGGAGATGGTGACGAAGGCTGTTTGAGGGAAAAGAGGGGGAAGATGCAAGGGGTGTTGTGGAAGCAAGATCAACAAAGAAATTGCCAGCCTCAATGGGGAATTGATTTCTCCCTAGGCTGGTGAGGCAGGGATTCAAGATTTCTGTTCTTGCTCAGGCAGCCCACAGAGAGGAAAGGTGGGCAGGGCAGATGGCACGTCACCAGTTCTGATTGGAAGCTTGATAATCCAAGGTAGGGGTAGAAAGTTTATTGATGTCATTCTTAAAAGTTGGTATACAGAAGGAAACACAACACTACTGATTTGATTTGACCAAGCCTGAGAATAGGGAAACCATAATTTCCCTTTTCCTATATGCTACCACTTGTTTTAATGCTGTCTAAGATTGCATTCTTGAATTTCGCAGTAGCATTTTTGAGGATGGCTGTAATCCAACTGTGACTTCATTTTGAGCTTGTGGTCTGCTAAAGTCTTGAAATCTTTTTTCACAGAAATTGATGTCTCCTTATACCTGCCCACCTCAAAAGTGTCAGTGTTCAGTCCTCTACCTTTCTTGTTTGAAGCTCCACTGAGACCAAAAGTTATGGCAATGTCTCCTTGAACCTAGCCTGTTTTTCTCACTGAGAACTTGGTCCCTAGGGGCTCATGAGACAGTTTCATTTATTATCCACATAATTTGCTCAATTGTCTTGATTAGCCACTTCCTGATCCCAAAAAGGCTGTCTACAAAGTGTAGCTGAGAACAATCGATGTCTGTAACATCTGTAACAGTTGGGTGTCATGGTATATAGAATACCTTACTGAGCTATCCAGTCCAACTTAACTCTGATATTTACTAGCTGTGTGACTCTGAAAAAGTCACAGCTTCTGTGCCTCACTTTCCTCAGCTGTAGGATGAGAATAAGAATGGTACCTGCTTCACAGAGTAGCTATGGGGATGCTGAGATAATATGTGCATAGTGCTTTACACACCTGGAAACACTATTTATACATTACCTAGTGTTATGAAGTTGGTATCTAGTTGAAAGTGATTACTATTTGTTTGTTATTCCTTCTTCCTCATCTGTCCTCTGCCAATGATCAAGCTTTAAGAAACCTCCTCCCATCTTTTCCTTGAATTCATTAGGGCAACTGAACAAAGAACAGCTGGCCTTTGGGGCAATTAGGAAGAACCTGACCAGTGCTCAGCATTGTACTTTACAAAGAGAGAAGATGAGAATGCCCAGGGAAGAGTTTGAGCAGAACTCTGGGATTACTTCCACAATTGATGGAAGGGAGATTGAGCCACTTTCCTGGGGACCTGGATGAGGGAGACAGCCATTACATCCCTCCTTTGAGCATGCCAGACACTCATTCAAATCTATTTTGCCTTTCCAGAGAGTCAACCTGTAAGATGCCAGGTGCTCTCAGGACACCATGGGCCAATGTCAAGGCCTGGTTCTTGGTGCACACTCACTGTGGAGCAGACCTTCCTGCCTCACAGAACAGTTTCTCACAACCTCAGCTTTCAGAACTTCCCCTAACAAGCCCAAATGTGGTGGTTTTCCAACTTGGCTGATGGCTTCTTTAGGAGGACAACAAGAGCAAGTAACCTATTGGATTTTAGAAGAATCAGGAAATGACATGGCACAATCAGAATTGGGTAGCTTTTTTTGACAGAAGCTGTGATTTCTTCCATGTCAGGAGTTCCAGTAAGGAATGCTCTCTTGAAACAGATGGGTAGCTGCTCTGCCTTTTGCAATTGTAGAGTTATACTGAGAGGTTGAGAAGCATTCCTGGGGCCACATAGCCAGTTCGTGTTAGAGGCAGGGTTTGAATCCAGGTCTTTCAGACACAGGTGAACAGTTTCCCAACCACCAAGCCAGGTTGCACTCAATGAGCATGCTATACATGGATAGATAGACACAGATATCTGTGCATGTATATGGATGTGAATGTATGTACATGCATAGATATACATAGAAGCGCATGACTTTAAAGGTTTACAAAGCAATTTCTAGCCATTATTTCAGCTGATACTTAGAACTGTGTGGTGAATTCTACAATTATCCCCTAATTTTTCAGATGAGGACATGGAAGTTCAGACAACTTATATGAATTGCTCAGGATCACTAAGCTAATTCTGCATCAGCCCAGGTCTTTTTGATGCCAGTTCCAATATTCCATCCAGTATACCTTGCTAGTTAGCCTAGAGACGAGATTTAACTCAATCAGAGAAATACATATTTTTCAAACTAAGGCTCAATTGATTAATGAACTACTACATTTAATAATGGGGATTTTTATGCCCTTGCATTTGTACTTTGCAGATCCAAAATGCATAAATAAAGCTATTATAAAGCACTGCACATGTATGCTAAGAAAATGACATTAAAACTTTAAATTCTGCTTATTGTAGCATGCATAATGCTTCCAAAGAATAAAAATCCCGTGACATTCCTGGAATAGGTCAGATAATAGAAAATGGCATTTAGATATAACTGTCTCATGCTTTAAAAAATAGCATCCACATTTTCCATTATATTCATTGCCTTAAAAAAAAAAAGAGCTATGAAATGATTGGCAGAAGTTCCTTATCAGAATAAAATCTATTAGGACAAGAAATGAATGCTTTTATAGAGATATAGATACAAACTCATTGGGTTGCCAGTGTATCCATGGAAACACTCACCTGTTGGAAGTTCTAATATGCACATACACGATTATTTTCTCTTAGATTTTATTTAAACGAGGACGTGAACAGAATGAAAAGCTGTGTGCGATAAGAAAGCTGAAATACCTCATTAAAAGGTTTTACTCAAAAATCAAACCACTTTATCATGTATTTCTACCTTTTGTTTTTCATGGAGGGGTATTTTGAGTGTATGCTTAGTAGTACACAAAATATTATCAACAAATAAGTCCATTGAACAGCTTTTGGATCTTAACATTATATTTTTGAAAGTAAGTTCATGGCATTAACTTTTTGTCTTGGATGACTAAAATATGATGCTGCCTTTTCTTCGCAGAATGATCGTCACAAAATATTTGAGTCGGGAAGGCGTTGGATGTCATCTGGTCCAACTCATATACAAAAGGAAACTCCTATTATAATATGCCAAGAAAGTGGCAACCCAGCCTGCAGATCTCCAAGGGGATAGAGCCCAACCCCTCCTAAGGCTGCCCATCTCCCTATGGGGCACTCTAATTGTTAGGGAAGGTTATTTTATTTTTTTTGTTTTTCCTGACACCAAGCCCTAATTTACCTTGTGGCAATTTCCACCACTGCTTCCTCATACTCTTTCTGGGACCAAGCAGAAAAAGACCAGTCCTTCCTTTACATAGCAGCACTTAAAATACTTGAAGATAACTATCATAATCTTCCTGAGTCTAATCTTCCTCAATTGAAATATACCTAGTTATTTCAACTGATTCTTGTAAGACCAGAACTCCAGTCCCTTCTCCATCCTGGTTGCTCTTCTCTGGACACTCTCTAGCTGATCAATGTCTTTCTTAAACCACAGCACCCAGAAGTGAGCTTATCCCACTGAAGCTCGAACTTGGGAGCTGAAGAGATCTACCATATTCAGCCTTCCCATCAGCGCATATTAGAGCCATGCACTACTATGCCTGTTTTTTTTTTCTGGTAATTTAATAAACATACTCTTTTTACCTCTTTGTTCAAGTCATTGATTTTAAAAGAAAAAGGTAAATTGCCCAGGACAAAGTGGACATCCCTGAGCTATTCCCCTAGCAACCTCTTGCCATGTTGACATTTTCCTAGCAAGTAAAAGATTAAAACCATGGCTGTGATGTGTGTGGATAAATCCATAAGTGATAGATTTAAGCCCTTTAGGTCAATTCCTTTGAGAACCTCCATTTAAAGGAAAGTACTCAGATCAGTCATGTTCACACCTTCATTCTTCCCTGATCTCCACTTGTATACCACCCCCAGCAGCCTGCATATCCTGGGAGATCTTTTCTACCCTTACACACCTTCTCTCCCCCATTGGACAGTTCCACCCCAAACCTCCATTTTAAGGAGGCCCAGAACAGCCACATTCACTCCATTTCCTCACTTCTCTCTTTTTCATCTACCTTTCATGTGCTGTTTGTTACTATTACAATGTAAGCTCTTCGACAGTAGCTTCTTTCTTTTAGCTAGTATTTGTATCCACAGTTTTTAGCACAATGCCTGATGTACAGTAAGCACTTAATAAATGCCTGTTGTTGGTTTGAGAGAGATCCAATTGATGCTCAGAAGTGCCAAAGATGCAACATTCAAAGAAAAGTTACGATTAATTAATTCATTGGCTGGATGACTTAAAGTCTAAGCGTACTTTATATAATGTTACATTATTATAATTCATGTTATAGTTCATCGGTTCACTGGTGGGAGATGTGTCCTATAATGGCATCATTTCTCAAAGAGAAGCTCCATCATGAGGAGAACTCACCAGGAAGATGGTGTAGCTGAAAGGTCAAACAAAGCCAGGCCACACCCTGAACTGCTAGAAGTTCCAGATTGGTAAGAAGAATGGACAATGAAGATGAGAGAGATCAATGAACTAACCAAGAAAGGATAATGTGTAAGTGCCATAGGCTTTTATTTTTAAAGTATTTGTTAATGTGTGTTTATGGATCTTTAATATTTTTGGTAATTTTGTGCTAAATTAAATAATTGCCTGATACATACTTTGTATGTTGAGCATCTTTTCTAGGAGAGGTCCTATTAATCAATTTCAGGGAGTTCCTGAATATGTTATACTAAATTCCACTGTAGAAATTTCCCCTGAATTCTGGAGGAGAGAAATAATGAGTGAGAGACTATGAAAAGCTTGTCCCCGTCTTTGGGTTTAGGTCAAATCCCAAGATAAATCTGGTAGTCACTTAAGCCCAGAACAAAAGCCTCTCTCTGGGAAGAAAACCCCCTGGGATATGAGTCATATGAATAAGACATCAGTAAGTTTTCTTCTTTTCCCTTCTCAGTGTCTGTCTTTCCACATAAATATAAGTCAGCATCATACTGTTAGGTAGTATGGAGGGGATAGGCCCCTGGGTCCCTGGGCAAGGGACCAAGAAAGATGTGGGTTCACATCTGGCCTGAAGCTCAGGCCTTGGAAATATCTCAATTTCCTTTCCTTTATTTCTCCACCATGGGGGTAAGTATTCATTTCCTCTGGGAACACCAGACTAGCAAAACTTTTAATAGAGAACATATTCATGGAAGATACATAAAGAACAGAGATGACTTAGTATCCAATCTGAAACAGGTAGGGAGAAATGTGGCTTGCCTTTTGCTGAAGAATTTTCTCTTGCTTGCTCCCCCACAGACTCAGACCAGGTGAATCACATAGAATCCATCTCTTAAGAACCTTGAATTGTACAGTGGTATGTCCAGTCTCCCCTCCTGGATCTCTGCCTCGTCATGGCAGAGGGATTTGTGGAGCTCAGTGAAACTACAAGCTAGGCTATGCAGGGGTACCCACCATGGGCAGGTCATAGTGGAAAGTTGTCATCAATGGTGATTCACTGAAGAAGAAAGTGGTGAGTCACTCTTAGGCCTTTACCAAGAAAAGCCCATCGAAAGCATGGACTTGACAGACTTTGGGAGACAGTGGAGGACAGGAGGGCCTGGCATGCTATGGTCCTTGGCATCAGACTAAACAAATCAAAAACAGCAACAAATTCCAATTTGGCCCAATGTCATCTGCCCTCCTCCTCTGCTAGGCATGGACGGGACTGCATTGTCTTAGCTTCATGCCATCTTGGCATTGTGCCATACCCTTCTCTCCCTCCCATCCAGATGTTTCTTTTCGTCCTCCTTGACCTTCCCCTCCTCAATCACCTCATTTCTGATGTGGTCTCCTAGAGTTGGGAGTGAGTCTGTTCATATCCAGGGTTGGGAATATGGATGCAACCACCTGCATGAAAGCCATCCAGGGCCTCATCTGAATACTGCTTCACCCTCTAGTATGTGCATTGTAGTATATACATGTACACAGACACACATATAAGTATACGCATACACATGCAGACTCTCACTCACTCACTCACTCCCTTCCTCCCTCACTCACTTTCTCCCCTCAGCTAGCATTTTGTGAGTCCCTACAGGACAATTGGAGACAGTTACTTCTTGGGAGGCATGTGGCAGCTGCTTCCACTGACCTACCTAACCCACCTCAAGCCTGTACACACTGATGTGAGATGTAGCCCTACCCTTTCCTGTCCCCGAAAGGGAAGCAGCTAACAGGAAGTGGGGATGTATGTACATTCAATCTGCCTTCAGGCCCTGAACCTGAGTCCCGGCCATGTGAATGACCCTCCCTTTTACCCAGTCATTAGTTTTGCACTTAGCCTGGCTTCCACAGCCATAATTGAGGATAATAATTCCTGTAGAAAGGGCAGCCAGGTGGACTTGCTTAAAGTAAGTTAAAGAAAGTCTTAAAGCATCATACAAAAAAAAATCAACTATTTTTATTTAAACCCAATAATTCCTTTAAAATCATGGTTTCTTTCTACTATAGCATGATATAATACTTAGGTAACTCATGGCTTAGGAGCTGGGATCTAAATTTTTTTTTCACTTTACATTATCTATGATTCACTTTCCATCATACTGTTAGCAAATAAAATATTTCTCTGGAAGGCAGAAGAACCTAACCTTCACCCCTGTTTCTGTGTGAGGCTATTTCGCACCTCTGTCTCAATTTCTCTTGTAACTTGAGGCTAACAACACTCACCACCTGGGTAACCTGAGTGAAAGGAAAACTACTCGCTAACCTTGACCCTGGATGGGTCATTCCTCATCTGCAAAGTAGGGATAGTAAAAGCACCTACCTCTTAGGATTGACATGACGGTCAAGTGGGATATTTGTAGAGTGCTTTACATTGTACCCAGCATAAAGTAGAAATTTAATTAATATTTATTACTGCCACTAGCACCACTATCCAACGACCAGCCAACTGCCATCAATGGATAGGTAAGCCCAAGAGCCCCTGAAGTTCTGTTACCCTTCAGATCAACCAGTGTGCTCCCAACCTAGCTCCTGAGGCATCATCCAAGGAAGCCCCTCCTCCTCCTCTGAACTCATGCCTTGGCAGATGCTGAAGCAAACCCAAATACTTAAGTTCCAGAAAAGACCGTTCTTCAGGCCAGAGTTCTTGGCATTGTCATATGGTTCAACATCAGAAGCTTCTGGGATTATATCAGTGAAAACACTATGAAAGAAGAAGCATTATTACCATCTCCTTTTCTACTGCATCTGAGGACCATGAGAGTTTTCCAAATGAGTCACAGCTAAAACTTTTTCTTACCTTACTAATCAAGTAAAGTAGGATCTGTTTTTTTAGATATTTGTATCTCTGCTGATCAGTAAAATATAGAGGCTTTTCATCCATTCATTCATTCACAAACATATATGTACATGTATTTATTGATTTTTGGAGATCTGAGCTATTTTGCATGGAATTATCACATCCCATGATGGTTCCTGTAGCTCCTCACTTGACCCAGGGGAACTTCTCAGAATTCAGCCAGTTCCTGATGCTTTCTGTCTGCACCTGCTATCTGCACATTCCTCCTGACAGCCATGCTCTGGGACCTCTGCCTCCTTCTCAAGACTTTCCCTCCCAGCACTACTTGCTCTGGGCTCCCCTTTGCCTACAGCTAGAGGGCTTCTGTGCTGACTCCTTTGCTAACTCAGATACTCTCAAGAAGGTCTGACAGAACTCTCCAAAACTGTACAAATGAAAAGCTTGGGTGGATTTCTGTGCATGTTCCTCAATTTGCAATGAATGAATGCATCTTTTTACTTCACCATCCCCTCATGTTTTCTTGCCATATTCCAACTTTGTGCTTTCGTATAAATCACATGATCATAGATTTGAGATTGAAGGGAGTTCAAAGGTCATCCAATCCAACTCCCATACTTTACAGATAAGGAAACTGAGGACCAGAGAAGTTAAGGGATTTGCACAGGGTCACACAGCTAACAAGTGTCTGAAGAGGAATTTGAAACCAGTTCCTGTGATCCTCCTCTTCCTTATAGGATCTCTTTTTGTTATTTTATTGATTTAATCATAAACTCTTCATGACACCATTTGGGGTATTCTTGGAAAAATTACTCAGGTTTTTTGCTATTTCCTTCTCCAGGTCATTTTAAAGATGAGGAAATGAAGAAAACAGAATTAAATGACTTTCCCAGGATCACACAGCTAGAAAGTCTCTGAGGCTGAATTTGAATTAGATCCTCCTTACTCCAGGCTCAGCACTCCATCCACTGTGCCACTTAGCAACTCATAGGATCCCTCATTTCTTTCAAAGCTCTACCAGGTACAATCCTTTTACATGAGATCTTTCTTAATTTCCTCGTGTCTTCCATTCTTTCTCCCTTGAAATTGCATTGTTTTATGTTGTAGGAAATGCTCTATCAATTACAGGAGCTGACCTGCATTGACAGAGAGAGTTTCCTTATCTAGGGATTCAATGAAATTTCAGGTCTAGGCACTGTCCTTATCCCAAGTCAATCTTATAGAATATTTTGTATTCACTTATTTGTGTTTATATCATATGTTCAAAATAGCCCTCAAGGGTAGGATCTATTTTGCCTTTATATCCCCATTGTATAAGACAGTGCCTTGCATATTGGAGGGGCCTCATAAATGCATTTTGACTTGAGTTAAGATGTATCTCTTTCCTTTCATGCATTGCCAAACTTCTTAAAGAGATTATTTATAGCCCATGGAGAACCTGTGGCCTTGAGATCATACGTGGCCCTCTAGGTCCTTAAGTGCAGCCCTTTAAATGAATCCATTTGTATTGAATCCATATTGTATTAAATAAATCCATTTAAATCCATTTGAACTAGAGGGTCACATGGGTCTCATGGACTTCTTTGGGAAATCAGAGATTTTCCAGTAAAGTCTACATGTCCACTTCCTAGGATTGGTGTAGAGGCCATTCTTGTCCAAGAACAAATGGAACTCTAGACTCCATAGCCTTTTCCAACTTTGAGATTCTATGAAAGTATTCCACCACTTAAATTGTAAGTTCCCTTGGCCACAGCAAATCCCCTTGAAGTATTTAGAGGTTTGTGTGCTCTTATAAGGGGTGAAGGAGACTCTGGGTATTTGCTCCAGTAAGGGATCTGGAGAATCGAGAGAGACCTGAGGTAGATTAGAAACCAAAGTAAATCTCCAGATTTACCTGTAGTCTCTGATAAGGGGGAGGCTAAGACTGATGAATCACATAAGTTCAGGAATTCTGAGTTCCAAAGGATATATGGACACATAATAGCCAGTATTGAATCACTTGCCTTCTCAGTGGGGATGGGTAGAGAGGGAGGGAGGGAGGGAGAGGAGTGGGAATTCAAAGTATTAGAAACAAATGTTAAGAATTATTATTGCATATAACAGGAAGAAAAGAAACACTAATGGGGCATAGAAATCGATCTTGCCCCACAAGAAAAGAGAGAGGATGGGGATAAGGGAAGGTTGGTGTATGATAGAAGGGAAGGTACATTGAGGGAAGAATGCAAGGTATTATGGGGAGGGGGGAGAGGAGAGATGGGGAGAAAAATTGTAACTCAAAATTTGGTGGAAATGAACGTCAAAATCTAAAAATAAATTTAAAAAAAATAAGAATGAATAGAATGTCAACATACGGATCATGAAGGAAAGAGTATTTAAAGCATAGAGAAGAAACTGAGCAATAGCAGAGAAGTGGGAAAATACAAGCCAAGTCTGGAGCCCGAGGAATAGCCCAATTGGATTTCAACACAGAGCATATATGGGGGAGGGGCATGAGCTCTAGGAAGAGTGCTGGGTTTCTAGAGTTTGGAACTAGAACTGAGGTTACAGCTTACCTTAATCTAGCTCCTTCATTTTAGAGTGAAAGAGATGGAAGCCCCAGGGAAGGGTAGTTACTTTTCCAAGGTCATACATGTAGCTAGGAGGGACAGTCCAGAGTGGAACCTGAAGTTAGGAAGCTCTGAGTTTGAATCTGTTTTAGACAATGAGTAACTAAGCAATACTAGAAAATCATTCAATCTCCCCATGCCTCAGTTTCCTCATTTATAAAATGATAATAATAATAGTAGTATCTACCAGTCGTTGCTGTTATAAGGGTCAAATTAGATGGGTATGGTTCTTTAGAAGTCTTACAGCGTGATGTAAAAGATATGAACTATTTTTATTTAAACTCAAGTTCATTCCCTTCTAATCATGGCTTCTTTCTAATATGTCATGATATAATACTTAGGTAACTCATGACTTGGAATGCTAGGCTTAGGAGCTTGGATTTTTTATTGTTTTTTTCACTTTCCATTATCTGCGATTCACTTTCCGTCATAGTGTTAGTGAATAAAATATGTCTCTCAGATCCAGAAGAGCCTAACCTTCACCACTGTTTCTGTTGAGGCTATTTCACACCTCTGTCTCAATTTCTCTTATAAGTTGAAGCTAATAAGACTGACCACCTGAGTAACCAAAGTGAAAGAAAACTATGGCCAATCTGGACAGCATACTAAAAAGCAGAGACATCACCTTGTTGACAAAGATCCTTATGGTTAACGCTGTGGTTTCTCCAGCAGTAGCCATAATAAGGCTGTGAAAGTTGTTCTGTACAGAAAATTGATCCCCACAGAATTAACACTTTCAAATTACGATGCTGGAGGAGATTTTAAGAGCTCCTCGGACAGTATGCAAATACTTCAAAAATTGCTAAAGTTGAAGCTTAAATAGTTCGACTATTTAATGAGAAGATAAGACTCTGGAAATGACTCGGATTTTACAAAAGTTGGAAGTCAAAAGGAGAAGGGGACAGAACAGGATGAGATGGGTAGCTGGTATCATGAAGGTAATGAACTTGAGCTTGGATAGACTTTGGGAGGTAGTGGAGGACGAAAGGCCTCGGCATAATGTGGTCCATGATGTCGCAAAGAGTCGGACATGGCTGACTAAGCAACAAGAGGGAAGTGGTTCTTACTCCCCAAATTGCTCAATATTTCTATCAAGAGTGAGAGTTCCTTGTGAAAAGACTATTTGTTATTGAGCAAGAAAGGATTCACTTCACGGAAACAAATACTCTTAAGATAGCAAAAGCAAAATATAATACTGTATTTCTAGAAAAGGGGGAGAAGCCAAAAGAACCAAAATGATAATAATAGACAGCCTTTAGATGGTGTTTTAAGGTTTACAAAATAACATCTATTATATTATTTGACAATTATCCTTTGAGGTGAATGTTATTATTATCCTTATTTTACAGACAAGGAAACTGAGGTATGTAGAGTGATTAAATGACTTGCTCAGGGTCACATGGCCAGAATGTTGGGACATAAGACTGGATTCAAACTTACGTCTGCCCTAACTCTGTGTCCTGGCCTCCATCCATTTCATCTATTAGCCCTATAGGTAGCATTTATATAGTGGCAAAGGTTTACAAAGCGTTTTACATAAGTTAACTCATAAAGCATTTTACATAAGTTAACTCATTTGATTCTCAAAAGTTCCCAAGAAGTACTTAGGAAAGTATCTGCCATGTGTTTGTCATCTTCATATTGACAAAAAGAGTGTTTTAAAAAAGACTTAAATCAACTTTGGGATTTTAATTCAAACAAGGATTAGATATAAGGGGCCCTAATTTTGATGTATTTCTCATTAGCATTTTAAAACTGCTATAGAGAGCTTTGGGAGGATAAATTAATGAGTTGTTTACCAGGAAAAGTACTCTTTTCATCACGCTGGCTGGAAACAGACACAAAAAAGGGTAAGCACTAAATTAGCCAGTAAAATGTCACCACCTCTCAGTAATCAGTCCTAAATCTGATGATAGTTCTTTTCAAATCCAAATGTTACATAAAAAGTTAATATTTGGGTGGTGGAGAAGTCATTTCTGTTGTATCTTGTTTGAAGGACAATTGTTCTCTGATGATGATGAAGACAGCCTTCTTCATGCTAAGGAAAAAAAAAACATAAAAAATCTAGGTTTGACTCCATGAATGATAAAGAAGAGATATTAATCAACGAACACATGAAGTGGACAGTTCTAGTTCCAAACTTGACTTTTCAGGCACTCCTAGCCAAACCTAAAGGCAGTGGAAGCCAGCTGGGTCCCTGACAGGATAATCAGATCAGATCTGAAGAAAGAACTCTCTCTTTTTGACAATAGGCATAGCTCTCCAAGGAGATTTTTTTCTCTATCTTTGCTCTAAAGGCATATCTTGATAATTGGAATATGGGAAGCCTATTATGTGAGAAAGTATCTCACATCTGAATAAGGCCAACCTATTTTTTTTTGTCCTTACAGTTAAAAGAATTGTACTATTTTTGAACCCAAGGGCTTTCCTTCATGCACTTAGTGACAATTACTCTACAGGATGCCCAAGGGAGCAAGGAAATTTCAAGATTTCATTGTTCTTCCAATGAGCTGGTGGCGCTTTAGGAATGTCCTGGTTTTGGCACAACTGACTTGTCTATCATCAGTTCTTTCAGCATTTTAGGTCGAGCAAGCATCTGGATTCAGCTATTTTAGGAGAGGCTGCACACCCCAGGGTCAAGGCTATGAAGTAAAGGCAAGACACAGTAAATCACTGCTAATTAGAGAGAATACTGTGATCAGGGGTGTCCAGCTCACCCTGCTCTTTCTCCAAAATATGTTTCTTGGCAAGAGAACCGATTGTGAGACATAGAAATGTTTCATAATGGAGAGGAAATATTGCTTGTGTGTTCTTAATTGGATTTTGGCTGTGGAAGGAATTGAAGGTCATTGAGTGTATAGTCTACTATACTGAAGGGAATGTTGGCTTAATAGAATGGTCATACGAGTTTTATCTCTAACTGTGGGTGTACCCTGAGGCTCAGCCCTGGACCTTGTCCTCTTCTCTTCCAGCATTCTCTCACTTGGTGACCTCATCAACTCCCATGGGTTTAATTTTCATCTTTGTGCAATTGACCTTAGGATCTCTCTATCCAGGCAATATATTTTTCCTGAGTTTTAGTTCACCATCACCAGTTTACCATCTATAATAGATGCTTCATTGCTACCTCAAACTCAACAAGTCAAAACTAGAACTCAATATCCCTCCATGTTCATGCCTTTTCTGAACTTCCCTGTTTCTGTTGAGGATGCCATTATCTTCATTATCTTTGGAGTCTCCCATATTTGTAATATTTATATTAACTCAACTCCTTACTCTACCCTACCCCACATACTCAATCAGTTGTCAAGCCATGCTGTTCCTAGCATTATGATAGTCTCTCATGTTCATCTACTTCTCAGGGCTCACCCACCTACCATCTTAGCTTGAGTTCCCATTTCTTCTTATCTGGACTATGGCAATTCCTCCTTATTGGTCTCCCTATTTCCAGCTTCTTCACACTCTCATCCATCTTCTACAGAGCTGCCAAGGTGATTTACCTTAAGGACAGGTCTGACCATGTCACTGCCTTATTCAACAAAAGCCAGGGACACCTTATTGCCTCTAGGAACCAATATCAACTCCCCCATTTGTTGTTATTTTTAAACTGTTATTATGTCAAATACTTGGTTACATTTGTGTTTCATGGACAGAAAAATGCCCCTGGTGAATAATGGACTGAAGTATTATTTGCTTTGCAAGACAACTGAACTTTTGAGTTGGAACATGGTCAAGAGCTTAATGCACAAGCTTTGGGGGAGAATAATACAATATCAAGAGGGAGACAGAGTTATATACAGGAATATTTTTTAAAGGATTTATTTTTTTTATATTTTAAGTTTTTTTTTTTTTTAATTTATGTTCCAAATTCTCTTTCTACTTCAGGACCCTCTCCCATTCACTAAGAAGGCAAACAATATGATATCAATCATACATATGAAATGGTATAAAATATAGTGCTATCACTAGGAAAGCAATAAAAATAAAAGAAAGAAAACCATCTTCAATTTGCCCTCAGAGTTCATTAGCACCCTCTCTGGAGGTGGACAGTGATTTTCATTATCAGTCCTTTAGAATTGTCTTGGATCATTATATTGATCAGAATATCTAAGTCTTTGACTGTTGGTTATTATTACAATATTGCACTTACTCTATAAAATGGTCTCTTCATTCTGCTCATTTCAATTTGTTTCAGTTCATATAGAGCTTCCCATGTTTCCTAAGCTCCCCAACCCCCCATCATTTCTTTAGACAGAATAGGATTCCATTATAATCCTATGTCACAACTTGTTTAGCCATTTCCAAATTGATGGGCATCCTCTCAAGTTCCAACTCTTTGCTACCACAAAAGTGTTGCTATATTTTTATACTTAAAAGCTCTATTCCGTTTTTTTGATCTCTTTGGGATGTAGATTTAATAGTGGTATTTCTAGGTCAAAGGGTATGAACAGTTTTATATCCTTTAGGTATAGTTCTCCACAATTAATGTAATCAGAATAGAATCTCTAGAATAATTGTTCGTTAGAATGATTGGATCAGCTCACAACTGTAACAAGAGTTCATTATTGTACATATTTTTCCCATCCCTTCCAGTATTTGTTGTTTCTTATAGGTGTAAGATGCTACCTCAGAGTTGTTTCAATTTTCATTTTTCTAATCAATAGTGATTTAAAACACTTTTTCCATATGATATACACAGCTTTGATTTCTTCTGAAAACTGCCTGTTGGTATTACTTGGTAATTTATCAGATGGGGAATGGCTCTTAATTTTATAAAATTAGACTTGGTTCCCATATATTTAAAAGTTACTGCAAAAATATTTTTATATCATTTCATTGTTTGTGGTTCCTTTTAGTTTTCTTTATTATCTCTTTTAATTGGGCCTGTTTTTTTTCTTTGTCTTGAAACATAATTTAATCATGACCCCTGCCTTAATTACTTCAAGTAAGGCATAATAGATTTTGCTAAACGCATTGTTCTAACTCTGTGTTTCTGTTTTAGGTTTGACTCTTGCAAACAACATATTTTTTTTTGTATTCTAGTTTCTAATCCATCTTGCTATCTACTTCAATTTTACGTATGAGCTTACCGAATTTCCATTTACAGTTACGATCACTGTTTATTTCCCTCTGTCTCATTTTCTTTGTTTATTCTCTCTCTCTCTCTCTCTCTCTCTCTCTCTCTCTCTCTCTCTCTCTCTCTCTCTCTCTCTCTCTCTCTCTCTCCCTCCAATCCTTCCCCAGAAGTATGTTTTGCCTGAGACATTAATGCACTTTTGGGGGAGTTGTGAATTCATCCAACCATTCTGGAGAACACTTTGGAAATATGCCCAAAGGGCTATCCAACTGTGTATACCCTTTCATCAAGCAATACCATTGCTAGGTCCATATCTCAAAGAGATTTAAAAAAAAAGGGGGGGGGAGGAGGACTTATTTGTACAGAAACATTTATAGCAGCTCTTTTTAAGGTGGCCAAGAACTGGAAATTGAGAGGATGCCCATCAGTTAGGGATGGCTGAAAAAGTTGTATATGATTGTAATGGTATATTGTTTTGCTGTACACAATAATTTCAGAAAAACCTAAAAAGACATGTATGAACTGATGTAAAGTGACGGGAACAGAACTAAGAAAACATTGTACACAGTAACAGCAATATTATATTGTGAACAATTGTGAATGATTCAGCTGTTATCAGCAATAGAAAGATGCAAGGTAATCCCAAAGGACTCATGTTCAAAAATACTATCTGTCTCTGGAGAAAGAAATTATATTGTCTGAATACAGACTGAAGCATACTATTTTTCTTTCTCTCCTTCCTTCCTTCCTTCCTTCCTTCCTTCCTTCCTTCCTTCCTTCCTTCCTTCCTTCCTTCCTTCCTTCCTTCCTTCCTTCCTTCCTTCCTTCCTTCTTTCCTTCCTTCCTCTGTTTCTTTCTCCTCCTTCTGTCCTTTCTTTCCGTCTGTATTTTTGCATAAAATGAACAAAGTGGAAAGGGTTTACATGATTTGCATATGCATAACCTATATTAGGATGCTTACCACCTCAGGGAGGTGGGGAGGTAAGGATAGAAATTGGAACTTAAAATTTAAAAAAAAGAACAAAGTTTAAAGATTGGTTTTACATGTATTTTGGGGGAAACAAAATAGTGCTTATTTTTTTGAAAAGTCAATTTGTCTTATAACAACTCCTTCCCTTAATCAGCCCTTTCATCATCTGCCTTCCATTTTTTTCTCCCCATTCCTTTTTGCCATTTTAGATAAGCTAGATTTCTACACCCAACTCTCTGTCTCTCTCTGTCTCTCTGTCTCTCTGTCTCTCTGTCTCTCTCTCTCTCTCTCTCTCTCTCTCCTTCCCATTCTGTTAGTATGTGTGTACACTTCTCTTTTTGAACCAGATTTTATGATTGAGGCCATAACATCATCCATTTCCCTGTCTATTGCAAAAGGTCTTCTTTGCAAGACTCTTTTACATGAGAAAACATTTTCTGCATTCTGTCTCTCCATTTACCTTCTCCCAGTGCGTACTTTTTCATTCTTTGATATTCAATTCTTTGATATCATCCCAACATAACTAAACCACACACATGCACTCTGTCTATTTATGATTCTTCTAACTGCCTTAATAATGTTCTTAGAAATTCTTAGGAGTTCCATGTATCATTTTTCCATATAGGAAAGCAAACAGTTTGTCTTTATTGAGCCCCTTATGATTTCTCCTTCAAATTTACCTTTTTAGAATTCTCTTGAGTTTTGTATTTGAAAGTCAAATTTTCTACTCCATTCTGGTCAATTTATCAGGAAGGTTTGAAAGTCCTTTCATAAAATAATCTTATTTTTTCTTTCTGCTGAAGGATCACACTTAGTTTTGCTTGGTAGGTTATTCTTGGTTGTAATCCTAGCTCCTTTTCCTTTCAGAATATCATGTTATAAGCCCACTTTTCCTTTAATGTAGAAACTGATAAATTTTATGTGATCCTTTCTGTCACTCCAAATTTTTTAATTCTTTCTTTCTAGCTGTTTGCATTATTTTGTCCTTGACCTGGGAGCTCTGAAATTTGGTTGTAGTATTCTTGGGAGTTTTCATTGGTGAGATTTCCTACAAAGAGTAGTCAGTAGATTCTTTCATTTTCTTATTTACCCTCTGGATATAAGATATCAGGGCAGTTTTCTCTGATAATTTCTTGAAACACGATATCCATGGTTTTTTTTTTTTGACATCTTGACTTTCAAGTAATTCTTTAATTCTTAAATTCTCTTGCTTTGAGCTGTTTTCCAGATCAGTTGTTTTACTAATGGGATATGTTTCTTTTTTTTTTTAATTTATTTTTTAATTTCATTGTTTCTTAACATTTCTTTGTGTCATTAGATTTCTACTTGCCAAAATATAATATATGTAGATATATATCTACAAATATATGTGTATATATTTGTAGATATATATATATATACATATATAAATATAGATATATGTGTGTATATATGTGTATATATATATATGATTTATTTTCAGTTTTCAACATTCACTTCCACAAAGTTTTGAATTCTGAGTTTCCCCCCCTTCTCCCATCCCCCTCCCCTCTATTTTCCTGTAAGGCAAGATTTTTATACCTCATTGCATGTACAACTTATTTCCCAATTGCATGCAAAAACAATTTTTAACATTCATTTTTAAAATTTTGAATTTCACATTCTTTCCTTTCCTCCTTCCCCACCCACTCTCATTGAGAAAGCAAGCAATTTGATATAGGTCATACATGTGTAGCCATGCAAAACACTTCCATAACAGTCATGTTGCAAAAGACTAATTCCCTCTATCCTCTCCTGCTCTGCCCTTCAGGAGGTGATGAGGTGCATTCTTTCAATATCTATTTTAAACTCTGGTTATAGTATATAAAGACAGTTTTCCATGATGCTTTCAGGTAGTTCAATAATTTTTAAATTGTCTCTCCTGGATTTATTTTCCAGGTTAGTTGTTTTTTTTTTTCTTATGAGATATTTCACATGATCTACTATTTTTCATTCTTTTGGTTTTGTTTTATAATATTTTTATTTTTCATAAAGTCATCAGCTTGTGTTTGTTCCATTATAATTTTTTAATGATATTTTTGTTAAATTATTTTGTTTTCAGTGTTCTACAATCACTTCCATCTATCTTAGATTTTTTCCCCTCCCTCCCCCTTCTTCCCCCATCTCTTCCCGTTTCCTCCCTGAGATGGCATGCAATTTTATATAAATTCTACACATACATTCTGATCAAATATATTTTCACATTAGTCACATTGCATGGAAGAATTAAAATGAGTGTGAGAAACAATAAAACAAAGCAAAACATAATACAAAAGAAAGTGCTCTGCTTCATTCTGTAATCGAATTCCACAGTTCTTACTCTGGATGTGGAAGGCATTTTGCGTCAACAGTCCATTGGGAATTTTTTCAGTCCTTGCATTGCAATGAAGCACTAAGTTTACCAGAAAAATTCTTCACACACTGTGGTTACTGCTATGTACAAAATTGTCCTAGTTCTGCTCCTTTCACTCAGTATAAGTTCATGGAAGTCTTTCCAGCCTTCTCGGAAGTCTACCTGTTCATTGTTTCTCATAGCACAATAGTATTCCACTACATTCATATATCACAACTTGTGCAGCCATTCCCCAGTTGATGGGCATCCCTTTGATTTCTAGTTTATGGCGACCACAAAGAGAGCTGGTATAAATATTTTTGTACATGTGGGACCCTTTCCCATTTTTTTAAATTATCTCTGAGATACAGTCCTAGAAGCAATATTGCTGGGTCAAAAGGTGTGCACATTTTTGTAACCCTTTAGGCAGAATTCAAAAATTACTCTTCAGATTGGATGTATCAGTTCACAGCTCCACCAACAATGAATAAGAGTTCCTGTTCTCCCACATCTTCTCCAACATATATTATCTTTCTGTTTTGTCATATTAGCCAATCTGATAGGTATGATGTGGTACTACAGAGTTGTTTTGATTTGCATCTCGCTAATAAATAGTGATTTAGAGTATTTTTTATATGATTATAGATAGTTTTAATTTCTTCCTCTGAAAGCTGCCTGTTCCTTTCCTTTGACCATTTATCATTTGGGGAATGATGTGTATTCTTGTACATTTGACTCAGTTCTCTCTTTATTTTAGAAATAAAGCCTTTATCACAGACACAAATTGCAAAAATTCTCATTTTTCTGCTTCCCTCCTAATCTTGGTTGTATTGAGTTTATACATAATCTTCAATTTAATGTAATCAAAATTGTCCACTTTGAACTTCATAATGTTCTCTATCTCTTGTTTGGTCAAAAAATCCTCCATTCTCCATAAATCTGACAAATACACTGTTCCTTGCTCCCCTAATTTGTTTCTACTATCAATCTTTGTACCTAGATCATGTATCCATTTGGACTTTATTCTTGTGTACAGTGTTAGGCATTGGTCTATGTCCAGTTTCTGCCACACTGTTATCCAGTTTTCCCAGTAATTTTTGTCAAACACTGAGTTCTTATCCCAGAAGCTGGGATTTTTAGGTTTATAAAACAGTAGATTGCTATATTCATTGATTACTGTGTCTTGAGTACCTAACATATACCACTGGTCTACCCCTCTGTTTCTCAGACAGTACCAAGGGTTTTTGATAATTGCTGTTTTATACTACAAATTGAGATTTGGTAGGGCTAGGCCACCTTCCCTAACATTTCTTTTCATTGGTTCCCTTAATATTCTGGACATTTTGTTCTTCCGGATGAATTTTGATTATTTTTTCTAACTCTAGAAAATAGTTATTTGGAAGTTTGGTTAGTACAACACTGAATAAGTAAATTAGTTTAGGTAGAATTGTCACTTTTATTATATTAGCTTGGCCTACCCATGAGCAATTGATGTTTTTCCATTTACTTAGATGTGACTTAATTTGTGTGAAAAGCATTTTGTCATTGTCATATAGTCCCTGGGTTTCTCTTGAAAGTTAGACTCCCAGATATTTTATAGCATACACCATAGCTTTAAATGGGATTTCTCTTTCTATGCCTTGCTGTTGGGCTTTGTTAGTAAGATATAGAAATGCAGATGATTTATGTGGGTTTATTTTGTAACCTGATACTTTGCCAAAGTTGTTTATTATTTCAAGTAATTTTTAGTTGTTCTCTGGGATTCTCTAAGTATATCATCTGCTAACAGTGATAACTTAGTTTCTTCTTTGCCTATTCTAATTTCTTCAATTTCTTTTCTTCTCTTATTGCCACAATATACCACATTGAAAAACAGTGGTGATAATGGATATCCTTGTTTCACCCCTGATTTTGTTGGACATGCCTCTAGCTTATCCCCATTGCATATAATGCTTGCTAATGATTTTAAGCAGACATTGATTATTATTTTATGGGAAGTTCCTCTTATTCCTGTGCTTTTCAGTGTTTTCACTAAGAACGAGTGTTGTATTTTATCAAAAACTTTTTCTGCATCTGTTTAGATAATTGTGTGGTTTCTGTTAGTTTTGTTGTTGATATGATCAATAATGCTAATAATTTTCCTAATATTGAACCATCCCTGCATTCCTGGTATAAATCCTTCCTGCTATATTTTTCTCATGATAAGTTGCTGTATTTTTTTTGTTAATATCTTATTTAAAATTTTGCATCTATATTCATTAGAGAAATTGGGCTAAAATTTTCTTTCTCTGTTTTGACTCTTCCTGATTTAGGTATCAGAACCTTATTTGTATCATTAGAATTTGGCAGGAATCCTTCTTCCCCAGTTTTCACAAATAGTCCATATATGTTCTTTAAATGTTTGATAGAATTCTCTTGTATATTCATCTACTCCAGGAGATTTTTTCTTATGGATCTCACTGATGGCTTGTTCAAATTCTTTTTCTGTGATGGGATTATTTAAGTATTCAACCTCCTCTCCTGTTAATCTGGGCAATTTATATTTTTTAAAATAATCATACATCCTATTTAAATTTTTGAATTTATGAATATACAGTTGGGTAAAGTAATTTCCAATCATTATTTTAATTTCCTCCTCATTGGAGGTTAGTTCCCCCTTTTCATTTTTGATATTGGTAATTTGGTTTTATTCTTTCTTTTTTGTAAATCAAAATGACCAAATGTTTATTAATTTTATTGTTTTATCATAAAACCAACTCTTTGTTTTATTTATTAGTGCAATAGTTTTCTTAATTTCAATTTTATTAATCTTTCCTTTGGTTTCCAGTATTTCTAATTTGGTATTTACTTGGGGATTTTCAAATTGTTCTTTTTCTAGCTTTTTCAGCTGCATGCCCAATTTATTGATCTCCTCTTTCTCTCTTTTATTCATGCAGGTATTCAAAGATATAAAACAGCCCCCAAGAACTGATTTTGCAGTATCCCATAAGATTTGGTAGGCTGTCTCATTAGTGCCATTCTCTCGAATGAAATTGTTGATTGCTTCTGTGATTTGTTGTTTAACTAACTCATTCATTCTTTAGGATTAGATTATTTAGTTTCTAATTAATTTTTTTTTGTTTATATTTCCATGGCCTTTGATTCTATATAATTTTTATTGCCTGATGATATGAGAAAGATGCATTGACTAGCTCTCCTTTTCTGCACTAGATTGTGAGGTTTTTATGCTCTAATACATGATCTATTTTCGTATATGTGCCATGTACCACAGAAATAACGGTATATTCCTTTCTATCCCCTTCAGTTTTCTCCAGAGATCTATCATATCTACCTTATCCAGAGTGTTATTCACCTTTTGAACTTCTTTCTTGTTTATTTTGATATTAAATTTATCAAGTTCAGAGAGAAGGGGTTTCAGGTCTCCCACTAATATAGTTTTTCTATTTCTTCCTGTAACTTCCTTATCTTCCCTAAGAATTTGGATGCTATACCACTTGGAGCATGTATGTTTAATAACGAAGCTGCTTTGTTGTCTACGGTATCTTTTAGCAGGATAAAGTTTCCTTCCTTATCTCTTTTGAATAGATCTATTTCTGCTTTTTCTTTGTCTGAGATGAAGATTGCTATCCCTGCTTTTTTTACATCAGCTGAAGTACAATATATTCTGCTCCAACCTTTTACCTTTACCCTATGTTTATGCCTCCATTTCAAGTGTGTTTCTTGTAAACAACATATTGTTGGATTATGGATTTTAATCCATTCTGCTATCCATTTCTGGTTTATGGGAAAATTCATCCCCTTCACATTCACAGTTATGATTACTATCTTTGTCTTTTCCTCCATCTCCTTTCCCCCATTTATGCTTTTAATTTTCCCTCCTTCCTTCCTCTCCACAATAGAATTTTAGTTTTTGACCCCAGCCTCCCTCAGTCTTCTCTCTCTTCTTTCAGCCCCCCTACCTTTACTCCCCTTTTCCCTTACTCCTTCTTCCCTCCCTTTTAGCCTCCCCTCCCTTTTCTTTTCCCTTTTCCTTCCTCCTGCCTATAAAGCTAGTTACAATTCTATACTTAACTGAGTTTTTTGTTCCCTCCTTGAACCAAATGAGATAAGAGTAACTCTCAATCAATGCTTATCTCCCTCCCCTCTTTCCCTCTACTGTAATACATTTTTTGCTTCTTCTTGTAGATATAATTAACCTTTTTCTGCCTCCTCCCTTTCACATCTCCCATACAATCCTGTTGGTCCCTTAAATCACATTTTTATTATGACATCATGTGCTCTATAACTGCTCCCTCTATCTATGTTTATCCCTCTTATATACATAATAAACATACAATTCTCATCGTTATCAAGCATCATCTTCATTTTAGGGATGTAAACAGTTTGCCCATATTGAATAACAAGTTTTTTTCCTCCTGTTTTACCTTTTTATGCCTCTCTTGAGATCTGTGTTTAAAGATCAAATTTTCTATTGAGCTCTGATCTTTTCATCAGGAAGGTCTGGAAATCCCTTATGTCATTGAATGTCCATCTCTTTACCTGAAATATTATGCTCAACTTTTCTGGGTAATTGACCCTTGGTTGTCGTTTCAGCTCTTTTGCCTTATAGAATATCATATTCCAATCCCTTCAATCTTTTAAAGTAGAAGCTACAAGGTCTTGTGTGATCCTGACTATAGTTCCTTGATCTTTGAATTGTTTCTTTCTTGCTGCCTGTAGTATTTTCTCCTTCACTTGATAATTCTGAATTTGGGCAATAATATTCCTTGGTGTTTTTAGTTTGGGATCACTTTCAGGAGGCGAATAGTTGATTCTTTCTATGACTCTTTTGCCCTCTGGATCTAGGACTTCTGGGTAGTTTTCCTTGATGATTTCTTGGAAGATATTGTCCAGGCTCTTTTTTTTTTTACATCGTGACTTTCTGGTAGACCAATAATCCTTAGATTTTTCTCTCCTGGATCTATTTTCCAGGTCAGTTGTTTTTCCAATTAGATATTTTACATTTTCTTCTATCTTTTCATTCTTTAGATTCTGTTTAACTGATTCTTGACGACTCATAGAGTCTTAGCTTCTACTTGCCTGATTCTAATTTTTATCAAATTGTTTTCTTCAGTTAACTTTTGCATGTCTTTTTCCATATATCCAATTGTTCCTTTTAAGGATTTATTTTCTCCAGTTAGGTTTTGTACTTCTTTTTACATTTGTTCAATTTTCTTTCTAAATTCTTCTGTGATTTCTTTTTTTTCACATTTTTAAAATCATTGGCCAGTTTGCCTTCTGTTTCTCTAATCTGTCTTTTAGAATCCTTCCTAAGCTCTTCCAAGAATGCTCTTTGACCTTGAGATCAGTTCTTATTCCCTTCTGAAGTTTCAGATAGGAGTACAATTTCAATACTGATCTCTTTGGAATTCATGTTTTGGTCCTTGTCCCCATAGAAAGATTCTATGGTCTTTTTTTTTCTGCTTTGCTTCTTACTCATGATGGTTACCCTTTTCCTGACTTTTAAAGTAGATCTCTGCTTCTGGGGCACAAGGGGCTTTGCCCCACAGTTCTTGCTCCTAGTACTTGAACCTTTGCATATTGTGGCCTCTAGTTCTTTCAGCTAGAAACTAAAATGCTGCAGCTTACCTGGTGCTGAGCTGACTGGTGCTGGAAAGTTGAGGCCAGGTGAAGTCTTTCTGGGTTTCCCTAAGTTACCCTGGAGCTGGTTGTGTTAAGTGTGGTGGAGGGAAAGTTTGGCCACAGGAGGTATCTTCTGCTAAGCTAGAACATAAGCAAGCTCAGAGGTTGGTCATCCTATGTGCATTAGTGTCTTCCAAATTCCCCTGGATTGCTGAGGCATGTTGGTGGTTGTGGGCTCCACCCACCTGAGACTTAGGATCTCCTCTTGGCTTGCTGAGATGGGGCTGTCCAGGACAGATCCATTCCTGCACTGGTCCCCTTCAGCCACAGTAAGAGGGAATCTCCTTAGTGATTTTCCTAGCCTCATGGGCTAGGAGACTGTTTATCTCTTTGTCTGATCCCACTAATACAGGATTTTTTCTGGGGAAATATTCTCTGGGCTCTTCAAGGTCAACAAGGGGAGGGAGATATAAATTACAGATCAATCTGCCATCTTCGCTCCTGGATATTCTTCATTCTAATTTTTAAGGAATTATTATCTTCAGTGAACTTTTGGAACTCTTTTTCCATTTGACCAGTTCTGCCTTTTATGACATTCTTCTTCTCATTGGTTTCTTGGATACCTTTTGTCATTGGAGTTAGTCTATTTTTTAAGGTGTTATTTTCTCCAGCCTTTTTGGGAGTCTCCTTTATGAAACGGTTAAGTCATATTTTTCATGATTTTCTTGCATCACTCTCATTTCTCTTCCCAATTTCTGCTCTACTTCTCTTACTTGATTTTCACAATCCTTTTTGAACCCTTCCTTGGTCTGAGACCAATTTTTATTTTTCTTGGAGGCTTTGAAAGTAACGTCTTTGACTTTTTTTTCTTCTTGTGGTTATATGTTTTGATCTTCCTTCTCACAAAATTAAGATTCTCCAGTCTGAATTTTTTCTGGTTTTGCTCATTTTCCTAGGCAATTACTTGACTTTTGAGTTCTTTGTCAAGGTAGGACTCCGCCTATGGTGGGGTTGCGGGGTGTACTGTTACCTGCTGAATCCCCCCACAATCTGTGGACCTAGAGCTTCAGAAACAGCTGCTGCTGCCACTGCTACTTTGGCTGTAGTGGGCTCCTCCACCCCCGCCACCTCCCTGGGGCTGTGACTCAACCATGCTACTCTCACAGTTCTGACAGGTTTTTCTTTTTGTCCCACAGACTTACAATTTGTCCTTGGCATTTTGGGGTCAGGAAGTCTGGAAACCATGACACCTTCTAATGATTCAGTCCCCCTAAGGCCTGCTCATTTCCTGTCTGTGCCTACAGTGCCCATGATGAACTGTGTTCCACTGCCAGTCTTGTGCAATAGAGTCTTCCATTCCTCCTTCCAAACTCTCTTGAGCTGGAGATTTGCTTCACACTGTCATTTTGTGAGTGCTGCAGCTCCCAAATTTGGTTAGTCATTTTTTACATGTATTTGGGGGGTGTGAAGGGAGAGCTCAAGCAAGTCCTTGTTTTTACTCTGCAATCTTGGCTCCCTCTCCTCATTCCCCCAAATATTCTCATTCATCTCCTCTGTCTCTTGGAATCTCTAGTCCATGGGTGGGGAACCTCAGGCCTAGAAGCCATGTGTAGATCTCTAGGTCCTCAAGTGTGGCCCTTTGGCTGAATCCAAACTTCACAGAACAAATCCCAAAGGATTTGGATTCAGTCAAATGGCCATGCTTGGAGACATAGAAGACCAAATGTGGTGTCTAAGCCTCAGGTCTCACCCTTGCCCTAGTCCTGTCAAGGTTCAGTTCAAGTTCTACCTTCCAAAAAGGGACATGTCTGGTATTCTCAATTATTTGTATTTCACTAGTAAAGAAATATGTTTAAATTTACTTTTAATAATTTTCATTTCAAATTTATTTTCATTAAAATGTCAATCAACAAGATTTTTTTTTAAATGCTCAAAATGTACCAGGAACTGTTCCAACTTTTAGAGATACAAAAGAACTAAAGTTCTTTGAGATTAGGAATAATTTTTACAATTCCAGGCCTTACATCAGTGTCTGATGCATATTAGCTGCTTAAGAATTTTTTTTAAAATTTAATCAGTTCAGTGTATGACAGGTATTTCCTCCATGTCCTAAGTCACAAATCATTCACACTTTTCATTCTGAATTAGGTCCATGTCCTTCTGTAATGGTAATTTAAGTGGGAAAATCTTTCCCATTCATTAATAGGCCCATGTTACCTGCAAGTCACATGGAAGCCTAAATCAAATGGTTTTGACTCACATGAAGTCTGTGGTGGGAGGAGCTTGCTGAAAAGGTGGAACAGGAAGGGTTGAACAGTAAGAGGCAGAGCTAGAGCATAGCTAAGAGGAAATTAGTCAGAGGACAGTCAGAACTGAGGGACACAGGAAAGCAGGCTATTGTCTGTGAGTGAGAGACAGGCATTTTTATAAGGGGTCTTGTTTATGATTTGTTTAAAGGAGCTCTTTTGTGGGAAACTTAACAGAGGGAAGGCTTGGGGCTGATGTTGCATTTTGCATTGTTGTTGTGTATAGATTTCTATATTAGTGTGATGGATTTGTCTTTTTGGGGTTGAGACTTGACTTTCTGGTGTTGAGACTTGACTTTCTGGTGTCTGTGGAGAGTGTTTTACATTTTGTGATTCAGAATTGTGCCGGGATATTTATAGCCACCATAGTCACTATAAATATCACATTGGTGCTATACCTCCTACAAATCTTCTCTGGAGTATCTATCAGAAGAGCCAAGAAGTGCCAATCTTCTCTGGGTGTTTTAGCATTCTCTCAGGCCTAGCACTGATTCCCTTTCCTCTTGGTCAATAAGAACATCTCCTCTCCCAATCAGATATTTCCAGGATGGTATCTTCTGTGTCATTTTTAAATAGTGGTCAGAGACATGTAGAAAGCAAGAATTTTGAATATATTTTCTACGACTGAACTCTCCTGCTTCTAGCTAAGGTTGTTACCAACTGTAAAAATAACAGAGACTCCTTTTTGTCCTTGGTTTTTGTCAACTTTGTCTTGGGGTGATAGAAAGTGCTGCACAGTTTCCTGAAATCAACTTGATTTACTCTCTTCTGACTTTGCATTCATGTCCTAAAAGAATTTTCTGTCTGTACCATTGATTGTGATATAGATGCTAATGGACTAGTTCAGTGGACAAGCCATGTAACTGCACATCCTAGGTAATGCAGTGGTCTTTCCACTACATGGTGAGAAACAAAATGGGGTGTTGGCTAGAGTGCTAAATCTGGAGTGAGGACATGCTGAGGCAGGGAAAGCTGGTGCTGATGCGTAAGAACATTTTGTCAAGTCTGAGGAGCTGGTAAAGCTGCTTATATATTACTGTCCATCCTTGGCACACCCCTGCAACCCAGATCATCTCACCAGAGGTCAAGTTCTTGTTAGTGCCGTAATATTTAAGTCTATTGTCAGCCTGCTGTGGGGTCAAATGAGACAAATTCATTTATAAACTTTAATGAACAATATGTGCCAGTCAATCATTTAGCAAGCACTTAGTAAGTGTTTATTATGTGCTAGAGAATGTTTTAAGTGCTAGAAATACAAAGAAAGACAAAAAACACATCAACCTTCCAAGAGCTTACATTATAATGGGTGTGATAACGAGAAAATAATTGCATACATACAAGATAAACATAGTGTAAATGGAAGGTAATGACAGTATTAGCATTATTGTTACTTATTCCACACTGTTTGAATTGAATATTTACTCACTTAGTTCCAGGGCATTTTGAAGCTATATAGTAGCTATCTACTGTAACATATATTTCAAAAAATCTAAAACTTAGATCTAAATTTGGCTAAATCTTCTGGATTTTAGAACATCACTGGCCCCTAAAATATCTATTCATTGTTGAAAATGTGTAGATTTGAAGCTAACAAAAAGTATCTTCCTTGAATATTATTACTGTAACTCAAATCTCAAACCTTGAAATGGAGTGGATAGGTCTGAGAGTTGAGATCCACTAGAGGGACTTCTCCTTGGTTGTTGTCCTTCCTTCTCAAAGAGGACCAAAATGACATCACTACCCTAGAGTTAGGTTTCAATGTGTCCAACTGTGGCTAATCAGACCACCATGAGCTTGGAATGCTCTATCATAGTTCCATCACAAATAGTCCATATGAACATTTGAGGTGGATACTCTAAATTTGTGCATCCTGTGTATCATTTAAATCTCAATCAAACAGTCCCTTCTTCACAACCTCTTTTTCCAAAAAACTCTTATGTTTAATATGGAAGCTGCTAGAAACCTCAGTAACTATTCAAACCAATGGTGAGGCATGGACAGTTTTTGAACATCACCCCCAAAGCCTGATATTGTAGCTCAAGGGATGGGATGAAAATGAAACAGCAATGCAACAACAGCAACCAAAAAAAAAAAAACATAAACCCTTAAATAAGATAAGGAGGATAAAACCCATGTCCTTCAGAGCTATGTGTGTTTTCTCTAACAAGACGTCCTTCTAATTTCCCAGAAAACCTACAACTTTTTGAATGATCTTTATTTCATATTCTCTAAAAATCTATGGTACATTGGGGAGGATTTCTTGGTAGTCTTCTTTTGGGGGTGTTTATCATAATTCCTCTCAACCACCATTGCAAGGTTTAAGTGTATGAATCCTTTCCAAGTGAATCAAAGAAAAATTTAGGGTAAACATTCAAACACTTTCTGGGGGGTAGTGCTAATGGTAAGAGGAATGGTTTACTTTGGCTACCACAAGGGGAGAGGATGAAGAAATATTGAAAATATACATTAATCAGATTAGGCCATTCTAATCTGCTGTGTGATCTTTGGGTTTAAATACACAATTAAGACTCAGGTCTGCATGGTTTAGTGTGTTCATGAAGAAAATTCATTACCAAAGAGCCTGCCCCAGGGGTACCCAGGATTATTATGTTCTCTATCCCATGACCACCATTACATCTTTGTAAACATGATTCCAGAATTTGGAGTGGATTTATTTTTCATTTTTAAAAATTATATTAGTACTACGTTCTTTCAATTTGTCAGTAAACAAGCATCTCGATCTAAAGAACACTTGTATTTACTATGTACTAGATATAGTGAGTAGGTGAGGTTGAAAAGGAAGTGTTTAAATAAACATATAAGGTTCTTAGATGAAAAGAATTATAGTTTTTGTAAATAATAAATTATATTTACCCACAGTTATTTAGTTGCAAAGAGATTAGTGGTTGAGCTGGCCACTGAGATCCTTCCAGTTTGGTTGATGAAGTCTTTTCAATATCATCAACTATAAGGGAATATTACACAAACACCGACAATGATGCCCTTTCCTCATTATTTCATTTCAATGACAAATTGAAGTGGACAAATTCATTTCAATGAAAATTGCTCTAAAACAAAAATCTATACAATAAGAACTCTTTTCCCATTTATTTCACTGGGGGAAAAGATGAATCTTCCCACTCTCCCTACCCAGATACAAAATAAGAAACAATAAATATTTGGCTAATAGCACTGCCAACTGTGTTGCAAATTTTACAACTGGTTGCCTGAAAGATATCTCAAACTCTTTGTGTCAAAATGGAAGCTTGCTATTATTCCTCCCTCAAACATCTCACTTCAGAAGTTCTCAATTTCTGAGGAGGGTCCTTTAAGTCAAACCAGTTTCCCAACCATGGTGCTATTCTCACTACCGATTGATTATTCCTCCCCAACAGCCTTCTGTCTACTAATAGGCCACCACACAGTATAAGTACCTTAGCACCACTCACCTAGACTACTGTAATAGCCTCCTTATTGATATTCCTACTTTAGCTTTCTCCTCCTTGAAATCCATCCTCTACAAACATGCCAGAATTGTTTTCTTTAAATGAAACTTTGATCATGTCACACTACTACTCGATAAACTCCAGTGGCTCTCTATTACCTCCAAATTAATTCTTCTTTTTGTCACTTAAACCCTTTCTTGTATTCCAAGTGCTTTTCCCTTGTCTCCTTTGTCCTCCATCATGTGAAATCTACCATATGAAGGGATTTGTGCATATTAGTGAGAAGCCCTATAGATGTGAGTTTTTAAAGGGAGTGGAATAGTAAGAAGGATTATAGGACAAGAGCATGGCAAAGGCATAAGACACAAGATACGTGAAGGTGAAGGGTGAAAAAGTCATTACTGACTAATTACATCAAGGAGGGCTTCCTGGAGGAGATAGCACCTGATCTGACTTTTAAAGAATTGGAGAGTGGATGGGGAGAGAGAGAAAAGAGAGGATTATTGTTAGACATGCAAATTTTTAAAAATGAAAAGAACGTCATGAACTATTTTTAACACAAAAAAAGAGCAGTGAATGAAGTTTGGATAAGCACTGAGAAGGAGGGCAATTTCGACTCTACTATGTGAAATTTCTTTGTTGTTGCTTGTTTTTGTTATGTCTGACTCCTCATGAACCCATTGAGGGTTTTCCTGGATAAGATACTGGAGTGGTTTGCCATTTCCTTCTCCAGCTCATTTTACAGATGAGGAAACTGAGAGATGACTTGCCCAGGGTCACAGAACTAGTTAAGTGTCTGCGGCAGAATTTGAACTCAGGTTTGCCTGACCTCAGGTCCTGTGCTCCATTCACTGTACCACTTAGCTACTCTACTGAATTTATATTATGGAATAGAGATTCATGCTTTAACATATTATCTTTTTTCTTTATTACATGGAAATCTTCATTTTTTTAAAATGCTCTTCCAGTTCATAACAATATAACATTAGCATTAAAATCACGAGAAAAGTTGGTTACATATGGAGAGGCAGCATATAAGAGTGGACAACACACCAGACTTGGAGTTCAGAAAACTAAGTTTAAATCTCAACTCAGATACTGGCTGTGACCTGGGCAAATCACTCTATTTTTCTGCACCTCAGGTTTCTCATTTTTAAAGCAAAGGGGTTCAACTCAACAGCTTCTAATGCCCTTCCCAGCTGCCAGTCCATGAGCCTATGAAATTCAACAGGAGCCAGGGTACATGGGGAGAGGGGCCATTTCAGGAATAGGTAGCAGCATGAACCATTTCCTGAATATCTGAGGTGCAGAAAGGGCATAGACTCGTTTTGCTTGAGATCAGAGGGTAGGATTGTGAGGAATATTGGAAACGGAAGAGAGACAAATTTAGGAAACACTCCCTGACAATTAAAGCTCTCAAAAAGTAGACAGGGATACCTCAGGAGGCCGTGACTTATTACTCACTGGAGATTAGTAAGTAAAGGCTGAATGAAGCCTTGTTGTATGTAGGGTAAGTAGATTTCTCATTGAACAGGTTGACCTTTGAAATGTCCTTAAATTTGAGATTCTGTATTTATTATGTTATAGTATATAACTATAATATGTGATATGATATTTTATATAATATTATATAGTATTTACAATGAATATACAAGATCAATGGGTTTCTTTCTACACAAATGATCCTTTAGGGCTTTCTTCACTGTGGAGCAAGAAAACTTCTTTCTGGTCTGAAAGTACTCCTGTTCTTTGTCCTGCCTTTCCTCTTACCACTGACTGCCCAACCATCTAGAAAAATTAATTTCCCTTCATCTTTCAACAGCTCTGTCTTCCTCATCCATTTCCTCCTAGAGTAAGAGGAAACCTGGGCTCACTGGATTGTAAGCTCCTTGAGGTTCTGCCTTTACTTACAAATCTCCAGTGAGTAGTAACTCATGGCCTCCTGAGGTATCCCTGTCTACTTTTGGAGAGCTTTAGTTGTCAGGGAGTGTTTCCTAAATTTGTCTCTCTTCTGCTTCCAATATTCCTCACAATCCTACCCTCTGATCTCAAGCAAAACGAGTCTATGCCCTTTCTGCTCCTCAGACTGTTTTGCCTCTTTTTGTATCCCCAGCACTTAGCACAGTTCCTGGTACGTAGGAGAAATTTAATAAATGTTTACTGATTGATTATTGTTAAAGAGGTTAATAGAGGGATCTGAGGAGATAACAATGACAATACAAAACAATTTTGATCACATGGTGCCTTCTTGAAAGGTAGATAGGACAAGGATTAAGATCCTCTTTTTTCCAGCAAAGAAAATGAGGCCTGTATTTGGTAATTAGAGAGGCTAGTACCTAACTAGATTTGAAGGAGTCCAATATTTATTCCCTATGAAGCCTATAACACACCTCCCTGAGCATCCTTATTGTGCTAAAAAAAAACCCCAACACTTTAGTACTTCTACACTGAAAGACGTTATCTTTCCATTGTTACAAGCCAAGTCTGGGAAAAGTATCAGCTGGCAAATAGAGAAGTATGTCTCTGTTGGGCAAGTGGATTTCTAAATATGGACCATTTCCTACAGGTACAGATCATGTACAGAAGATATGCAATCGTACTGAGTTCACAACTGGCTCAGCATTGGCCTTGGAGACAAATTGCTATATTTTAGGAGAGTGAGGAAAGAGATTTTCTAATATCTTAGTCTTCCATTGGCCTCTGGTTTTGGAGATTGGTTAGCTTTGCATAAGAACTGGGATGAAGAAAGGCAAAACTTAGAGATAGTGTTAACTGCCCCTGTGAAACAGAGCTGGAGATAGTCTAAAATAACATTACTCATGAAAATAAAGAGAAAAGAGATGGCCCTCATCTTTCTATCTCCCTCAGCCCTGTTTTTCCAGAACTTCTAGGAATTAGGCTTTAAAATGCCCGTAGAAAGAAGGAGTATCAGCAGGGCTTATTTAGTTCGTTAGGGTTCTTATCACCATCATCCTTGAATGCCTTACCCCTTCTACTACTCCCAGATGATTCCTCATCTGTAGGCTACCATACTAATCTAAATCCTTTTACAGGAACCAGGATGGGGAGAACAACTCCCCACTAAACAGGGCTTATATCTCCTTCCTGCCACATCACAGTAGCCGAATCTTCAGGGTTGCCAGACAGTCCTTCTACTCTGTCTTTACTGATGTACACAAAACCTGGATTTCACTTCTTGTCAACACAGTGTCTTGCCTTTGTTGACTTTTATCTAGCTTTTCTGTGGCTTTGACCCTGGCTTTTAGGTCCTGGTATTCCTCCTTTGGTCTTTTGTAATTTGGTCTACTTTTCTCAATGTCCATCTCCAAGCAACTCAACTCCTTTTTTGCTCCTACTCCTGCCTGCCACCATTGTGAGCTCCTGACTCATTTTTCAGCTCTTCACTACCCTCACTAGCATCTCCAAAATCTCTTTCACATCTTGCCTCTGGAATCATTATTTTTCTACCAATGTCTGTGAGGTGTATGGAGTTTTCATAGAGGATGAGCACTGCTGATATGAGGACCTGCCAAGGTATTTGCACGGCTGCTTATTCACCTTTGGTGACACCTATCACCCATACTTCCAAGAAGCTTAGCATACACAGCAGCCCCACCTCAGTAAAACCTTCCTGGTAATGGACGAAACCTGGTTGAGGGTAACCAACAGGTCTCAAAACTATGGGTAAGTTGGGGAAATCTTTACTGCATGCATGTGAAGACTTTTCCCAATAGAATGAGCAGATGAGAACAATTTGTTCCAATGGCCATGAAGGTGACTGAAGTGACTTTGGAAGACAGAGTGAAACTGATGACTGCACAAGGCTGCCTCACTTAAATCTTTTTCACATGTAAATCAAGACATTACCTATCATCCTAATGGTCCTCTTAGAAAAAGAACAAACCATAAAAAACAACAAACTCATGTCTGCTCACAAAATCTACTTTGCTAACTCCACCCCCTCTTCCTGACAATGCCTGAAGAACCTTTTTTTCTAATGTTTTATTTCATATGCTAAAATAAATAAACATTTCAAATTTATCATTTGCTTCTAACTCAAGTGATCAATTAAACTGAGGAGTTTATGGCTTAATGACCATATTCACTTTCTGAAATTAATCTGATAAATTATTTACATATAAATGTTTCATAAATACATGTATACACACACATGCATATATATACATATATATTTCATTTTTGTACTTAAAAAATTCTTATCAAAGAATTTTAGCACAAGACTTTATGATTACAACAGAAATAATTTGGCTCATTTGCATTAGATTAAATAGATTTGAGCATTATTTAAGTGGACAAAATTCTCTTCCATCTTCCAATGGTACTTCACTTCTTTTTTATCCATGTTGAGAACACCTTTAAAAAAAGGTAATTATGTGTGTTCTCCTAAAATGGAGAACTTGCCTCTGATTTTCTCCTATTCATAACAAAACAGCAGGAGAGAAAATAGCTTATGGAATGTCATCCTTCCCCTTTTCCAGCTGTGTACCTGTAACATTCTACTTTCTACCAGATGATTTTTGTTTTGTTTTGTTTTGTTTTTTGCTTTGCCCAGAAATGCATCTACAAGTAATTCAGGTCAAGGTCACTAGATTTCTCTATGCCTGATATGTAACACTCAATATAGAAATAAGTCTCCATAAACTGCCCAAAAGAATCCTATCAAATAGTCTCTGAGAAAGTAGGAAAAAAATCATGTGTCTAAGAGAAATAAACCTTCACTAATAGTTATAAGGAGATGGTGGGAGTTGAGAGCATGATTTTACTGACAGCTTGTTCTAGAATTTGTTAGCCACAGGTGGCAATTTTAGCTGCTGATCCATGAGCTTGGATACTATTTTTCCTTTTTTATAACAGTTCTTTCTCTTTCCTTTTTAATAATTAATGCAGCAAGCTTGTTTGGTTTGTGTGCAGAAGTGATATTTGCTCACTGCTTGGGGTGATGTGAAGTGATATTGTGAGTTCCAAAGACTCAGAAAAGGAAAAATCCAATAAACCCTGCCTGTCCATAGATTTTTTTTCCCCACAAACTTGTTTAGACTTATTAATTCACATAATTGGTATGCAGAATGCTCAGGTGAGGTGTTCATGAATTTACCTAGGCTGCTAGGGAGAATTTTACAAAATGTCTAAAGTTCAAAGAATATTTTTTATCAGGAAATGTATATTTGATCTTTCTAATACCACCCAAGTATCCAAGTCTTTGTCAGTTGTCTCTTTTAAAATGCTCTAGAAGGCATTGCAGGACGACATCGATAATTCTAGAGATGATGAGGTTATGAGTGGTAGAGAAGGAAAACAACTTATTCAGTGTCACGCACAACAAAGACAGAAGATCCATCCTTACTTTGGATGATTAGTTTTAGTTACTAGATTTCACATTCTGTGTGTGTGTGTGTGTGTGTGTGTGTTTTCTCTCTTTGTTACTTCAAAAAAACCTCTATTTTTGGGGGCAAAGCCGAAATGGTAGAGTAGAAAGACACACCTACTCTAGCTCTTCACCCACAACCCATAAAATACCTACAAGAATGACACTACACAAATTCTAGAGCAGTAGAAGACACAAAATGACAGAGTGAAAGAGATTTCCATCCCAAGGCAGCCTGGAAGGTGGACAAGAAAGATCTATCACATCAGGCCCGGAGAGGAGCACAGCCCATAGAACCCAGCCTAACCTTGGCCATGTGGCACCAGTAGGAACAGGACCAGAGAAGGCCTCGGGGGCAGAATCTCCAGCAGCATCTACAGTTCCCAAATCCTCAACCCACAAACACCAAAGACATCTTCAATGATCAGTGAGAAAGCTTTTTCAACTGGGTGAGAAGGGAACAGGGTCCTCCCATAGCCCTCACCCTAGGTGTTGGCAGCAGCAGTAGTGTCCATTTTTGGAGCCCTAAGCCTAAAGCCCTAGGGGCAATTGAGTTGCTGATCTGAGTCTCAGCCCTGAGTGGCAGTCCTGGGGTGAGGAAGAATGCTGGTGGAGGCTCTGGAAAAAGAATTCTACTTGCAGATCCTGGGCAGAAAAGCTTTGGTAGCTCCCACACCAGACTACAGGCCAGGAGAGAAGTACACTCTTCTGCCTTGATTGTGACACCTTGGAGGAACTGAGAATTTACAGGTTCCCCAGAGTATACCATCCTCTTGAAAAAGGACTAAAAAGTCAAGTAACTGGCTGGGAAAATGCCCAAAAAAGGGGGAAAAATAAGACTATAAAAGGTTACTTTCTTGGTGAACAGGTATTTTCTTCTATCCTTTCAGATGAGGAAGAGCAATGTTAACCATCAGAGAAAGATGTAAAGGTCAAGCCTTCTACATCCAAAACCTCCAAAACAATATGCAGTGTTCTCAGGCCATGAAAGAGCTCAAAAAGGATTTTTGAAATCAAGTAAGAGAGGTGGAGGAAAAATTGGAAAGAGAAATGAGAACAATGCAAGAAAATCATTAAAAGTGACTCAACACCTTGCTAAAGAAGACCTAAAAAATGCTGAAGAAAATAACACCTTTAAAAATAGACCAACTCAAGTGTCAAAAGAGGCCCCAAAAGCTGATGAGGAGAAGAATGCTTTAAAAAGCAGAATTAGCCAAATGGAAAAGGAGATTCAAAAACTCACTGAAGAAAATTGTTCTCTAAAAATTAGAATGGAGCAGATGGAAACTAATGACTTTATGAGAAGCCAATAAATTACAAAATAAAACCAAAAGAATGAAAAAAATAGAAGACAATGTGAAATATCACATTGGAGAAACAATTGACCTGGAAAATAGATCTTGGAGAGACAATTTAAAAGTTATTGGACTACCTGAAAGCTATGATCAGAAAAAGAGCCTAGATATCATCTCTCATGAAATTATCAGAGGGTAAAATAAATATTGAAAGAATCCACCAGTCACCTCCTGAAAGAGATCCAAAAAGAGAAACTCCTAGCAATATTGTAGCCCAATTCCAAAGTTCCCAGGTCAAGGAGAAAATATTGCGAGCAGATAGAAGCAATTTGAGTTTTGTGGAAATACAATCAGGATAACACAAGATCTAACAGCTTTTTCATTAAGGGCTAGGTATATGATATTCCAGAAGTCAAAGGAACTAGGATTAAAACCAAGAATCACCTACCCACAAAACTGCGTATAATACTTCAGGGGAAAAACTGGTTATTCAAGAAAAGAGAGGACTTCCAAGCATTCTTTATGAAAAGACCAGAGCTGAATAGAAAATTTGACTTTCAAATACAAGAATCAAGAGAAACATGAAAAGGTAAACAATGAAGAGAAATCATAAGGGATTTACTAAAGTTGAGCTGTTCACATTCCTTCATGGAAAGATAACATTTGTAACTCTCGAATCTTTGCTCAGTATTTGGGTAGTTGGAGGGATTATACACACATACCTATATAGACAGAGTGTACAGGATGAGTTGAATAAGAAGGGATGATATCTAAAAAAAATAAAATTAAGGTATGAGAGGAATATATTGGGAAGAGAAAGGGAGAAATAGAATGGGACAAATTATCTCTTATAAAAGAGGCAAGAAAAACTTTTTTTTGATGGAGGGGAAATGGGGGGAAGTGAGAGGGAAAAAGTGAAATTTACTCTGATCACATTTGGCTTAAGGAGGGAATAACATGCACACTCAATTTGGTATGAAAATCTTTCTTACATTATAGGAAATTAGGGGAGAAGAGGATAAGTAGGCTATGAGAAGGATGATAGAAGGGAGGGCCAATGACAGGGTGGAGCAATTAGAAGTAAATGCTTTTGGGAAGGGACAAGGTCAAAAGAGAGAATAGAATAAATGGAAGACAGGATAGGATGGAAGGAAATGTAGTTAGTCTTACTCAACATGACTATTATTGAAGTCATTTGCAACATGACACATACATAGCCTATGTTAAATTACTTGCCTTCTCAGTGGGGATAGGTGGGGAGGGAAGAAGGGAGAGAAGTTGGAACTCAAATTTTAAGGAATGAATGTTGAGAATTGTTTCTGCATGTAACTGGGAAATAATGTAGGTAATGGGGTAGAGAAATCTATCTTGCCCTACAAGAAAAGAGAGAAGATGGGGATAAAGGAAGTGGGGATAGGGAGAGCAGATTGGAGGAAGGGGCAGTCAGAGTGCATGGTGTTTCGGGGTGAAGGAGGGGAGAAATGGGGAGAAAATTTGGAACTCAAAATCTTGTGGAAATGAATGCTGAAAACTAAAAATAAATGAATGAATGAATGAATAAATAGATAAAACTATATTTTCAAGAATATGGGCTATCCTTTCATTCATGTAGGCTGTTATCCCTCAGCATATTGGTGCAAAATTTCAAGATTTTTTGTCACAAAATTTGTCATTAGTGAGGAATCTTCAAACATAAGATGATTTTTGGATGACTATCTATTGTCAGACTCAAGCTCGAAGACTTTCTACCCTGGTGGCACTCATCCAATAGAATTTGTATTCTGTAGTCATAGTCACTGAGATGTCAAGGTCACGTCCATGTCGTGATGAAACCTTGGAACAAGATATAAATGTAGGAGTCATAATGTTGGTTGTTATCATTAGTTCTTGAAGAGGACCAAAATGACATCACTATATTGGGATCAATAGTGTGTTTGAATGTGACTGAGTAAACCAATGTGAGCTTGGAATGATCTACCACAGATCGGACACAAATAGTCCATATGAACATTTGGAGTGGTGATATCTCTAAATTTCCACATCTCACATTTCTTTTGAGCTACTGAGATACTTCTTTGCTCATATAGCACAAATTCTTTGATGTGGGCATGCCACATTGGACAGACCCATGCCAGCGTCTCCCATGACATACAATCAATTCCAAAGTTCTTCAGAGAGACCTTGAGAATATGTTGTGTCACTTTTTTCTAACCTCTCTTTGAGCTCTTGCCTTGAGTGAGTTCTCTGTAAAATAATCTTTTAGGGAAACATACATTTGGCACTCACATAACTTGATCAGCCCATCAGAGTTGCATTCTCTGCAGGAGAGTTTGAATACTTCACAGTCTAACTTGAGAAAGGACCTCAGTGCCAAGTAACTTATTTTGCCATGTGATCTTCTGGATCTTCTTAAGACAATTCAGTTTCTGGCCGTACATGTGCTACCTACTTATAAATCTTAGGAGTGCATGAACTTTGGGGATTCAATTATAATGATGATAACATTGATTCCGTGTTGTTGAAAGTGAATAAAGTCACTGATTCTAGAGAGAGCAGACTTGGGTTCAAATAAGGCCTCTGACTTGTCATATGTGTGATCTTGGTTAAGTCACACAATTGATTGTTTTTTGTATTTCAATCTCATGGTACTTATATTCCATCTCCTGTTACAGTTTTGAGTCTCCCATGGTGTCAGTTTCCCCATGTGTAAAAAATGAAGGTTGTACTGGATGTTATCAAGAATCCTACCACTATTATAGACTACATAGGTCTATAATCCTATAGCAATATATTCCTTCTTCTTTCAGAGAACTCATCCCCCATGGTGCCTGTTGGTTAGCTTTCCATCATCTCACTATGAACATGCTTTTAGAGTATTCATTAAACTTGAAGATGGTTAACATGTTTAACTCCCAGCACAGGATTTCTCTATGGAGACCCATAGTAGTATCAACAATAGATGTTTGAACCTTTGGAACTTCCCAACAAATATATGCACATCAAGATTTCAAGTGATCCCTCCCTTACAAGTGCTCATCTTTCAGTTCTTTGACCTCTGCTCTGAATGCCACCATTATTGTTAATTATGTTGTTGGTGCAATGGGCTTTTCTTTAGTCCCAGTGGGGTCTAAAGAGAGAACAGCATTTCACCCTAAATAAGCACATGGTTATGAATTTGCTCCACAGCAAGAGTTCGGGCAACTTATTTTGAACATTTCCTATTAATAATTGATGGTTTGGGCAGCATAGCTCCATCTCTTGTGCCATTTTGTTCGTTGTGCAGCTTTCAGGGTCTTTGTCATTAAGTGACTTTATTTAGCATCTCTGAGATGTTTCTGTGATTCCTGTCATACCTCATTTGTTACTTTCTCACCAACTCTAATGGTGTATATGTTTTCATTATGAATACTGGATCAGATAGTCCTCCTATCAGCCTTGTTTCAGTGCAGAAATGACCTTGATCTCAAAGGCAATTCAGTGGGGTTCTAGCCACATGGTACAGTGACTGGTTTTAAGTCACAAGAGTGAAATTCCAATCCTTCCTCTGACAGATATTTCCTGTGTGACTTTGGACTAATTATTTACCTTCCTTGAAACTCAATTTTCTTATCTATAAAATGAGGGAATTAGAGAAGAATGTTCCTTCTAGCTCTGCATCTATGATTGTAAGCTCTGGTCAATCCTCCCAAGTCAGAGATGATTTGTGGACAACTCCCGGGATGGGCTTTATTTCTGTCCAAGGACTTTTCCTTTCAGGATGAGCTGGTTGCCTGCATGGTGAGTGATTTTTTGGAGGGAACTACTCACAAAAAGTATGTGTAAAGGTGGAGCAGGATTGGAAGTTGCAGTGGAGGAAATAACTACAGCAAACAGGAGCACAGACAATTGAAGTTTGGAAGTAAAGGGATCATGCTTAGCACTTCAAATGTGCTTTCCTCCATGTTGCCGGGGCCTGGCCCTTCAATCATCCTACCTTGAAAATGAGCACAATGGAATTAGTATTTTTATCCATCCCTTTGATTCAATCTTTATATCCCCAGTGACGGTGTTTTATACATAGTAGGTGCTTTGAAATGCTTGCTCAACTGAATTGAATTATTCAAACCGAACACTTCAATGTTTTGGTGGCACGGTTCACCCAAATGCATATTTTATCAGACAGGAAGCTGAAAATCCCTAGAAAATAAATGACTTTCCTTGCTCTATATTTTATTTATGTGAAATTTCACATGCTGATTTCTTAATTACACACTTCCCAGATAGTCTGCATTTCATTTTCCTAAGAGGAATTTTCAAACAATAAATATAACAGATATTCTTGACTATTTCTGTAATGCATAATCAAATGTTAATAAATCAGATGTGTGGTTTGGTTAAATAGGATTGTAATTAAAGGAAGTGAATATTATATAATAATGTGGATATTAATGTACATTTCCCTTTTAAAAAATTATTTAATTTTACTTTTCAATAGACACTTCCACAAGATTTTGAATTCCAAATTTTCTCCCCATCTCTCCTCTTCACCCAATCCAAGAGATTATGCATTCCAGTTACTACTTCCCCCAATCTGCCCTCCCTTCTATCACACCTCACCCTTCTCTTATCCCTAGCCCTTCTATTTTCTTGTGGAGCAAGATACATTTCTATACCTCATTGCCTGTATATCGTATTTCCCCGTTGCATGTAAAAACAATTTTTAACATTCGTTTTATAAGTTTGATTCCAACTACTCTCCCTTCCTCCTTCCCCACCCATCCCCACTGAAAGGCAAGCAATTCAATATAGATCATATATGTGTAGTTATGCAAAACATTCTTGTAACAGTCATAATGTGAAAGACTATATTTTCCTCCATCCTATCCTGTCTCCCATTTATTCTATTCTCTTTTGACCCTATTCCTCCTCAAAAGTGTTTACTTCTAACTACTCCCTCCTCCCATTTGCTTTCCTTTCTATCATCCCCACCCACCCCACTTACTTTCCTGTAGTGTAAAATCAATTTTCATACCAAATTGATTGTGCATATTATTCCTTCCCTAAGCCAAGTGTGATGAGAGTAAAGTTCACTCCCTCTCACCTTCCCTGTCTGCCCCTCCATTGAAATAGCTTTTTCTTGTCTCTTTTATGTGGAATAATTTGCCCCATTCTATCTCTCCCTTTCTCCTCCCAATTTTATTTACCTTAATTTTATTTTTTTTGGTATCCCTACCTATTCAACTCACCCTGTGCCTTTTGTCTATATGCATATAATCCCTCCAACTATTCTAATACTGAGAGAAGTCTCGAGTTACAAATATGATCTTTCCATATAGTAACGTAAAGAGTTCATCTCTAGTAAGTCTCTTATTATTTTTCTTTTGTGTTTGCCTTTTCATGTTTCTCTTTATCCTTGTGTTTGAAAGTCACCTTTTCCATTCCACTCTGGTCGTTTCAACAAGAATACTTGAAAGTGGCCTATTTCATTGAATAGCCATTTTTTTTCCCCTGAAGTAGTATACTCAGTTTTGTTGGGTAGGTGAGTTTTGGTTTTAATCCTAGTTCCTTTGATCTCTGGAATATCATATTCCAAGGCCTGTGATCCCTTAATGTAACAGCTGCTAGATCTTGTGTTATTTTGATTTCCACAATACTCAAATTGTTTTTTTGTTTTTTTTTTCTGTATGCTTGCAATATTTTCTCCTTGATCTGGGAGCTCTGGAATTTGGCTACAATATTCCTAGTAGTTTTCATTTTAGGATCTCTTTCAGGAGACAATTGGTGGATTCTTTCAATATCTATTTTACTCTTTAGTTCTAGAATCAAAGCAATTTTCCTTGATAAGTTCTTGAAAGATGATGTCTCTTTTTTGGGTGGTGGCTTTCAGACAGTCCAACAATTGTTAAATTGTCTCTGCTAGATCTATTTTCCAGGCCAATTGTTTTTCCAATGAGATATTTCATGTCTACTATTTTTTCATTTCTTTGGCTTTATTTTATAATTTCTTGATTATTCATAAAGCAATTAGCTTCCATCTGTTCTAATCTAATATTTAAAGAATTATTTTCTTCAGTGAGATTTTGGACCTCTTTTTCCTTCTGGCCAATTCTACTTTTTAGGGCATTTTTCTCCTCATTGGGTTTTTGGATTTCTTCTGCCATTTGGGTTAGTCTATTTTTAAGGTGTTATTTTCTTCAGCATTTTTGGGTTCTCCTTTAGCTAGCAGTTGATTAATTTTTCATGATTTTCTTTCATCACTCTCATTTCTCTTCCCAATTTTTGCTCTCCTTCTCTTACTTGATTTTCAAAATCCTTTTTGAGCTCTTCTGTGGATTGAGACTATTCCATATTTTTCTTAGAGGCTTTGGATGTAGAGGCTTTGACTTTGTTGTCTTCTGTTTGTATACTTCAGTGTTTCTTGTCACCAAAGTAAAATTCTATAGTCTAATTCTTTTTCATTTTTTTTTACTCCTTTTCCCAGCTATTTACTTGACTTTTGAGTTCTTTGTTAAGATAGTTCTCTGTTTCCAGTGGGGGTGGGGTGTGTACTGTCAGCTACTTGATCCTCTCCACAATCTGTGGGAATAGAACTACAGAAACAGTCGCTTCTCCGCTCCTACCCCTACTTCCTCTGTTCTTGCGGTGCCTTCCACAGGCTCTTCCTCTGGGCACTCCTCCACCCTCTTCACTACCCTGGGGCTGGAGCTCAACTACTCTGCTTTCTCACACAGGTCCCACAGGTTTTTTCTACTGAACTTCCAATTTGTCCTTGGAGTTTTGGGGTTGTGAAGTCTAGAAACTGCCACAGATGCCCAAGATTCAGTGCTCCCAAGGCCTCCTCAGGTCCCATGTGTGTCAATGTGACCTACGCTGCTCTGCACTCTTCTCCCAGTGTGACACAATAGACATTTCCTGGTGACCTTCCAGGCTGTCTTGGGCTGGAGACTTGCTCCACTCTGTCTTTATATGGGTTCTGCAACTCCAGAATTTGTCTACAGTAATTTTTTAAAGGTATTTGGCTGGGTTTGGGGGAGAGTGCTATTGAATCCATTCCATTACTCTGCCATCTTGACTGCTAGTGCACAATTCTTAAAAGCATGAAATTAATGATATCCATTCAGTTGCCTCCTTTTCATATATTGAAGTGAAAAATTCAATTCAACAAACATTTTGAATGCCTACCATATGCAAGGCATTGGGGATACAAAACAGAAAGAAAAAGCAGCATCTGCTATCAAGTGACTTACATTCTCCTGGACTATACAATGTGGAAACCAGATACTTATAGACATAATACCTTGAAGAGTATAACATCATATCATTGGAAGATAAGATTGTTGAAGGTATGTTTGTCCTTTTTTTGCATCTACGGTGTGTAAGTAGGCATTTCTTAATGATATAGTGATTGCACTAATCAGAGGAATTGGACAAAACTTCCTGTAAGAGGTGGCATGTGACAAGAACCTTGGAAGAAGTCCTGTCATTAATTATGAAAAATCTAAATTTCCTGTGTTTGTGCATACGTGTGTGTATATGTGTGCATGTGTGTCCCAAACTTTTATTTCAAAAATCATGTCATGAAAAATGCTTATGGTGAAAACTTGAATTGTAGATAATATGGGATTACTATTGTTCATTCATTTTCAGTCATGTCTGACTATTTATGACCCCACTTGGCGTTTTCTTGTCAAAGATATGAGTGGCTCACATTTCTTTCTTAGACCATTTTACAGATGAGGAAACCAAAGCAAATAGAATTAAATGATCTGTCTACTGTCACACAGTTAGTAAGTATCTGAGGCCAGATTGGAACTCAAAAAGATGAATCTACCTGGCTCCATAACTGAAAGTCTATGCACTGTAACATTCTGCTGCTCCTACACATAAATGTTGGGTTTGGTGACAGGTTGTATTTTCTTCTGGGGCAAAACATAGCTGGACATAGACAAAATTCCTTCTTCTTATATTCGTTAAATGCCTAATCTAAGCCAAATGCAGTAAGGGGTATTAAGATGAACAACCTGATATTCCCATCTTTATTAAATTTCACTCAAGTATAAGAGTTAATACAGACAGGTATCTAATTGCAGCCTGGGATAGTGGATAGAGTGCTATGTTTGGAACTCGGAGACCTGAATTCGAATTCCCACTTTAAAACTCATCAGCTGGGTAGCCCTCGGCAGCTCTAGAACTCCAAATAGCGATGAATAGTCAATATAAATTAGCAGATGGAATTTTTCCACTTGAAGTTTTCCATATCATTGAAATTAAGTCTTCTAATTTTGTTTTATTTTTTAAAAATTTATTTATTTGTTTAAGTTTTCAACATTCATTTCCACAAATTTTTGGGTTCCAAATTTCCTCCCCATTTCTCCCCTTCTCCCACCAAAATGCCAAGCATTCTAATTACCTCTATCACCAATCTTCCCTCCCTTCCATTATCCCTCCCTTCCCTTGTCCCCATCTTCTTTTTTGTCCTGTAGGGCAAGATAACTTTCTATACCCCATTACCTGTATTTCTTATTTCCTAGTTGCAAGAACAATACTTAACAGTTGTTCCTAAAGCTTTGAGTTTCAACTTCTCTTTATCCCTCCCTCCCCACCCATTCCCTTTGCGAAGGCAAGCAATTCAATATAGGCAATATCTGTGTAGTTTTGCAAATGACTTCCATAATAATTGTGTTGTATAAGACTAACTATATTTCCCTCCATCCTATCCTGCCCCCCATTTCTTCTATTCTCTCTTTTGATCCTGTCCCTCTCCAAGAGTGTTGACTTCAAATTGCTCCCTCCTCCCACTGCCCTCCCTTCCATTATCCCCCTCAACCTGCTTATCCCCTTCTCCCACAATTTCCTGTATTGTAAGATAGGTTTTTATACCAAAGTAAGTGTGCATTTTATTCCTTCCTTTAGTTGAATGTGATGAGAGTAAGCTTCATGTTTTTTTCTCTCATCTCCCCTCTTTTTCCCTCCACTGAAAAGTCTTTTACTTGCCTTTTTTACGAGAGATAATTTGCCCCATTCCATTTCTCCCTTTCCCCTCCCAATATACTTCTCTCTCACTGCTTAATTTCATTACTTTAAGATATGATCGCATCCTATTCAATTCACCCTGTGCTCTCTCTCTCTCTCTCTCTCTCTCTCTCTCTCTCTCTCTCTCTGTAATCCCACCAACTACCCAGATACTGAAAAAGTTTCAAGAGTTACAAATATTGTCTTTCCATGTAGGAATGTAAACAGTTCAATTTTAGTCCCTTATGATTTCTCTTTGCTATTTACCTTTTCGTGCTTCTCTTGATTCTTGTGTTTGAAAGTCAAATTTTCTTTTCAGCTCTAGTCTTTTCATCAAGAATGCTTGAAAGTCCTTTATTTCATTGGAAAACCATTTTCCCCCTGAAGTATTATACTCAGTTTTGCTGGGTAGATGATCCTTGGTTTTAGTCCTAGTTCCTTTGACTTCTGGAATATCTTATTCCATGTCCTTTGGTCCCTTAATGTAGAAACTGCTAGATCTTATGTTATCCTGATTCTATTTCCACAGTACTTGAATTGTTTCTTTCTAGCTGCTTGCAATATTTTCTCCTTGACCTGGGAACTCTGAAATTTGGCCACAATGTTCCTAGCAGTTTCTTTCTTTGGATCTCTTTCAGGAGGTGATCAGTGGATTCTTTCAATATTTATTTTGCCCCCTGGTTCTAGAATATCAGGGCAGTTTTCCTTGATAACTTCATGGAAGATGATGTCTAGGCTCTTTTTTCGATCATGACTTTCAGGTAGTTCCATAAATTTTAAATTGTCCCTCTGAATCTATTTTCCAGGTCAGTTGTTTTTCCAATGAGCTATTTCACATTATCTTCCATTATTTCATTCTTTTGGTTTTGTTTTGTGATTTTTTTGGTTTCTCATAAAATCATTAGCCTCCATCTGTTCCATTCTAATTTTTAAAAACCTATTTTCTTTAGTGAAATTTTGAACCTCCTTTTCCATTTGGCTAATTCTGCTTTTTAAAACATTCTTCTCCACATTGGCTTTTTGAACCTCATTTGCCCATTGAGGTAGCCTATTTTTAAAGGTGTTATTTTCTTCAGCATTTTTTGGGGGTCTCCTTTAGCAAGGTGTTGACCTGCTTTTCATGCTTTTCTTGCATCTCTCTCATTTCTCTTCCCAATTTTTCCTCCACCTCTCTTACTTGATTTTCAAAATCCTTTTTGAGCTCTTCCATGGCCTGAGACCATTAAATATTTATTTTGGATGTTTGGGATTTAGGAGCCTTGACTTTTATGTCTTTCCCTGATGGTATGCATTGTTCTTCCTCATCTGAAAGATGGGAGAAGATATCTGTTCACTTAGAACATAACCTTCTATAGTCTCATTTTTTCCCCTTTTTTGGGCATTTTCTCAAGCAGTTACTTAACTTTGGGGTCCTTTGTCAAGAGTAGGGTATATTCTGAGAGTCTGTAAGATCTCAGTTCCTCCAAGGTGGCACAATCAAGAATGTATACTGGTCTGGGAGGAGGAAAAGATTTTTGTGCCCAGAATCTTAGCAGTTTCCTCTTCACAGCCTCCTGGCCTCCAGTTCCACCAAGCCAGCACTGGGGGCTGATTTTCCAATAAGCTGCATGGACAGGTCTGCCATTCAGTGTGAGATAAAGACCAGCTCTCTCAGGGCCTCTACACTGGGCTGAGGCTCAGCTCCTCAGTGCCCCCAGGGGTTTTACGATCCAACAATGGATGCAGGCTGCTGAAGGGGCTGCTATGGGAACTGCTGCTGCCAGCCCAACATGGCCTCTGTGACCGCTGCCTGGGACTGGAGCTTTGGGAAAGCTCTTCTCCCTTCCCAGCCAGCTGAAAAAACCCTGTCACTGATTTTTCTAACAGTAATTTTCCTGGAACATAGCATGGAAATCAAAACGTCCCCAAAGTAGTGCCCTGAGATGAGAAAAGAGGGAATTCAGAAATGAAGTAAGAAAGGTCAAGAGGCATTTATATTCCCTGTGCTGCCATGTTGTTTTTGTTGTGTGTCCTTAGTTCTTCAAGATGTCCATGACATCAGGAAGGTGATGCCATGCCTTGTAGATGAATTGGATTTGAGTGATGCAAAGTCACCAGTCTCACTCTCTCCTCTGGAGCCACCTGAATCCAGTGGTGAAATATAGATCAAGATGACTGAAGATGGCCCCCCTCTGCCCTCAAAGTGAATAATGGATACCACTGGATCTGGTTTCCAACACAGTCCTTGCTAAGTGTCCTCTACTGAGCCATCAGTTCACTGTCCCTCTGGGTGCCATTCATTGATAAATGTAGAAGCAGTGACACAGCATGAAGACCATATTGAGAATAGAAAGAATGAGAAAGATGACAGCTGACAAGAGAAACTTGGAGGCTACCTACTCAAGTTAAGGTGAGAATGAGATGGGATTATAATCATCTCCAGGGAAGTAAAATAGAAAAGAATGGTGAGATCAGTCTCAGAAGACCTGGGCTCTAGACTTGAAGCTACCATTAAGTATCTGGGTCACTGTTAGCTAGTTTCACACCCCCATCAGCTTCTTCATCTGTCAAAGGATGTAATTTACTAGAGAATTTCTTAAGTAACTTCTGATTCTAAAATTCTATGACCCTAACATGGCATTTTATAAAAGCTTAGAAACAGACCTCCAATGCAGTACTTATGCTTAAAATCCTCTTTCTAATGCTTGTGTATTCTTAATTGAAATCTCTTTTAACTAGTCACTTGGAAATGTGATTTCCTTTGGTGTAATCCTACTTGTAGCTAGATTTGATGGCTGAGGTATCTATCCTGGCTTATCATATGACTTACTACTTACACTAAGGTTTAGCAAATTCTGGAGAAGGTTATTTCAGGCCCTTGTCTATTCACCTTCCTTGGAGGCCTTGAGAAGAATTGAATTGGATCTTTCATGGTTTATTGCCTGGTAAACATATTTGAGATTGAAGGCAAGATAATCCACAGGAAAAACTCATGAGGTCCTTTTCAGATCTGTGATCCAGCACGGTACCCAAAACATTATTTATTCTGATATTTAGGGTGCAGGAGAGATGGATAAAGTGGGAGAGAAGTAAGAACCAATGAACAGGAATTGCACGAGTTAAGATGGCAAACAAAAAATGATTCAACTAATCTGCCCTCAAGAATTCCCTGAATGCCTACTATGTCCAACATACTATTTAACACATTTGCAAAGTACTAGGGATATAAATGCAAAACCAAAATGGTTTTGTGCCCAAAAGGAGCTCACATTCTACCATACTTATGTGAAAAGTGGTTATCATCTTCAAAGTACATGCCATCCAAAATGTTTTCAAAACCAGGGAATCTGCTGATTTCCATTTTTCTTTTTGCTAGAATCTCATGCTATATTGATAAGTAAGTCATAACCTGCTCAAGTATGAAAAGAACACCTATATTAATTTTTAAAATTGTGACCTCATATCTTGATGGAAACGGTAGCAGTAGTGGTAGTAGTAATAGTACTAGTAGTAGTGGTAGTAGTAGTTGTAACAAACATTTATTTGGCATTTAAAGTTTACAAAATATTTTAAAACTTTCTTTTGATCCTTACAACTATCCTAAGAAATGGATGATATCATTATGCCCATTTTATAGATGAAGAAAATGAAACACAGACAAGTCAAATAGTTTGCCTAGTATCACCTAGGTAGCAAGTATATGAGGATATATTTGAATTTGGGACTTACAGACTCCAAGTCCAACATTATATCTGCTTTGCCTTTTAGCTGACAGCTTGATAAGAAGTTTCACTATCTGTGTAACACGAAGTGAATGGAGTCCAATGGGATAATTAGGTCTTTGTACTAATTGTTATTGCTTATTTCTTGAGGTGGAGTGAGGGAAGAAGCCTTAAGACACTGGTCCCTATAATCAAGCCCCTGGAACTGTGGAGGAGATCACTGCCAATATGGGGAGCAGCATGGGAATGGGTCAAGGATTAGCTTGCCTTGAATATAGTCTCTGTTATGCATCACTTGGTAGGTTCTTATTTTAGCATATTGTACTTACTAACTATGGGAAAAGTTCAGGTGTTTCTAAAAGCAGAAAGAATACAAGTGCTAACAGCACCCTGAGACAAATTCTCATTTTTTTTGCCTTAGGCATAGCTCTATAAAGGCTGATTATATAGCAATAGCAAGGAATGCCATAATTGTCCGGGGTGCTATTTGAGTTCACTTGAAATATTAATAGAATCAGTGGAAGATCTTGAGCATATTGAGTCTTTATAGGAAGACATAAACAAGAATCTTACAGTAGTAGAAGATAATAATCTTCAGCAGTTAAAGTAAAATCCACATTGATAAGATGACAGACCCATCTAAGAACCTAATCAATAGTCAGAAGATCTTAATTTTCTTCTTGGTTCTACCCACAGTTAATCTTATTGACCTCTTGTAAGTCATTTCATTTCTTTGAGTTTAAACTTCTGTTATGAGGAGACATGACTAGGTACTCTCTAGTCCTAAAATTCTAAATTGTAGAAAATTCTTGATTCCAACTGTAATCTAGACCATTTCATTAAAAAAAAATATTTGGAACAATTATGGAAATTTTCGAATAAAAATGTTAATAATTACAATGAGAGCTATTTATATAGCACATGATTTTTAATTTTAAATATATTTTTATTTCATTAAATGTTTCCAAATTACATGCAAAAATAAACACTCATTTAAAAAAAAAAATTGAGTTCCTAATTTTCTCCTTTCTTTCCATTCCTCCCCAAGCCCTTGAGAAGGCAGACAATATAAAACTGATTTTACATGTAAAGTCATACAAAATGTATTTCCATATTAGTTATGTTGCAAAAGAAAACACACACACACACACACACCAAGAAAAACAAAGTTAAAAAGGTATACTTCAAACTATGCTCAGAGTTCATCAGTTGTCTTTCCTTTGGTGAATTGCATTTTTTACGATAGATCTTTTGTAATTGACTTGAGTCACCATCTTCCTCGGAGTAGCTAAGTCTCACAGTTCCTCGTTCATACACTTTTGCTGTTCTTGTGTTATGCACCACATTAAAGCTTATAAAGTGTTTCATTTAATTTGAACCTCATGCTTGACTGATAGAGAAATCAAGATTCAGTGAGGCTGTGACTTAATTATAGTCATATAGTGGGCAACTGTCAATCTTGAATTCAGTTCCCTGTCTTGACACAAAGCTTATCATTCTATCCACTTCAACACTGAAAAAATTATCAGAAGAGACAAGTGAATTTGAACCATTTATTTGGGAGAAAAGAAGGCCAAGTTTCCTTTACAAGTAATGAATGTATTTAAGGTTATTATGTGAAGGCTGATAATAAACAAAAGTAAGATGTCTTGTCAATATTGTTATTCTTTAAGTAAGAAAGTCCTTAATATAAATCCTTAATTAAATTCTGAAGCAGAGAACAGAAGCAGTCTATGGAATCTCCTTCCCTGAGGAGTTTTAAGCAGAAGATAGTTACCCATCTGTTTGGAATAATTGAGGGAGAGTCTTCCTAGAGGTAGAAGACAGAGAGAAAATGACCTCTTGAGGTTAATTCCAGTTTGGTGTTTGCATAACTTTAAAATAAAGTTCCCTGACACTCAGCCAATAGCAACTATCTAAGTTCATGAATCATTTAATTACAGGTAAGCTCTGGGCCAGTAGTACAAACATGCTTGAAAGCCTTAGGCCCTATGTGCTCAGGAAAAAATAACATCTCATGAATTTTTAATGAATTAAACAGTACTATTTCCATAAAGAAAGAAAGAATTCTAAAAAGGAGTGACAGGAATTCCAAGGGGGAGTGAGGAAGGGAGAAGAATACTTTGTATTTTGGACTTTGATCTTACAATGAAGATATAGGAGAAAACTAGGAGTTTATAGTGAGATAACCAGATTGGACTGTAGCAAAACTTGGCCTGGTACTAGTTTGCATATTTTGTATAAATTTACATAACTATGTAGAAGAACTAAGAGAATTGACCTAACTTGAACTCTCTGAGCATAGCAAAGTTAGCATCTGTATCTCTGGAGGGAGTTTCCCACACAGGAAATTCTCTACACCACTGAAGTTCCTGAACCAGACCTACTCTCTCCCTGGACACAAAAAAGCCTGGAAAATAAGATGGGTCAATCCTATGGTAAAATAAAGAAAGAGATAGATTAGCCAAATACCACATCAATGCCCACAAAATACAAAAATATTGAAGGCAGGACTCTAACATATCAGGAATCTCATCTACAGAGTGTTAAAAATAATTGGCATTGTTTGATTATGTCTCCTGCAGTTCCAAATATATCCCATTCCATCCTCTTCCCAGAGAGCTTCTTCCTGTAATGAAGGAAAAAATAATAAGGAAAGGAAAAAGCAAAGAAGGAAGAAATGAAGGAAGGAGAGAGGAAAGAAAAAATGAAAGAAAGAAAGAAAGAAAGAAGAAAGAAAGAAAAGAAGGAAGAAAGAAAGGAAAAAAGAAAGGAAGAAAGAAAGGAAGAAAGAAAGAAAGGAAGAAAGAAAGGAAGAGAGGCAGTTGATTAAAATTAACCAGTGTTCCATATTAATAGTCCTCCATTTTGGTCAAATGATAATAGGTGAGTTTCTTCATATACAAAGGATTTGCTTTTTTTTAAGTACAAAAACTTTGAAAGATGAGGATTTTATTGTTTTCTATCTGTACTGGCAGAGAGGGTACTCACCTCTTGGACATGTGGATCAAGTAAATTATTGAAATTCAACAACCACTTACTATGGACAAGATCCTTGCTACAGAAATGACCCTTAATGCCAACACCTGTGCACAAAAACCCCTTTTTCATTTGAGCACTATTGTCATGACCCAAAAGAACGTGTGGATGTGACTGACCAACCACTCTTGGGAATATAGAGAGATCATGGAGAACAGGAGGAATCATTAAATTGGTAAAGAGTCAATGCTGTTCGTTTTTGAAAAGAGGGAAGGGAAAGGAACCTGTTAGTGATTAATAATAAGCAAGTGAATATGAGTAATCCATCAAAAATTCCTAGAATGTATTATTGAAGATACTAGCTGTGTGACTCTGGGCAAGTCACTGAACCCTGTTTGCCTGTTTTCTCCTCTGTAAAATGAGCTGGAGAAGGAAATCTCAATCTCTCCATCATCTTTGCCAAGAAAACCCCAAATAGGGTCACAGAGTGCAGGCACAATCGCCCTTGATTTTACAAAAACATTTCACCAAGTGTCTACAACTTTTATGTAGAAAATATGGAGAGATACAAGCTAGATGATACAATGAAATGGACATAAAACCTCTCTGTCTACACAATAATCATTAGTTAATGATTTGATGACAGCTTTGTAGAAGGGCCCTTCGATCTTAGCTATTTGACATTTTTATTGATGCTTTGAATGCAGGGACGGATGGTAGACTTCGCAGTTATGGATGACAGAAAGCTGAGGGGAGAGAGACAGAGAGCACACTGAATAGCAGAGTTAGGAACCACAAGGGTCATGAAAGATTAGAATTTTGTACCAAATCTAAAAAGATGAAATTTAATAAAAGCAAATGTAAAATCTCACATTTGGGCGTAAGAAAATCTGTCTTGTGGGAATAACATAGAGGAGGAAGCATTAGCTGTTAATTCTTCTGCAAAAACCTCAGAGAAACCAAGACCAAAAGGACAATTCTCCCCTTCGAAGCTTGTTCTCATCACCAAACACATCATTTCCACTTGGTGACAGCTGCTTGCATTACCATCTAAAGCCTAGAAGGTACTAGCCAAACTAAAGGAAATTTCCCTCGCAAACGCAAATTTATTGATAGCCAGCTAACATTAATTATCACTAGCACTCATATAAACCTTTAAGGGTAGAAAAATACACCAATTACAGGTGTCATAATGATTTCCACTTTACAGGTAAGGAAGCTGAGTCACAGAGACCCCTTGCCCCAAGTCACACACCTAAGTCTGCCTGAGGCAGGCTTTCTAATCTGATACGCATCATTTCAAGTTCTTCTTGAGGGGAAATAAAAAAAGAAGCTGCTCAGTTCAGACTGGTGAGAGAGATTATAAAGTATGGAATAATTCTTCAAAAACAAGAAATTCTAGATATTTATCTCTGCTAGGGGTGGAGAAGAAAATGTGCAGGCCCCTAGAAATAGGGAGAATTTAGGGAAACTTGGAGTTATGGGGAGCCGAATGGGCAGCTTCATTCTGCAATTCATTTATTCCCCCTGGGGAGATATAAAAACAAAAATAATTGAAATGAAAATTGAAGGTGGTGATCAAGTACACTGAGAGATGAGCTTGCAGTCAAAGACATGAATTCAATTCCTGCTTCAGGAACTTTCTCGCTGTGTGACCCTAAGTCACTTCATTTGTCTGTCTCAGTTTCCTCAAGTATAAATTGGTTGGTCAATAAGCATTTGTTAAGCACCTACTATATTCTAGGCATTGTGCAAAGCACTAAGGGACATAAAAAGAGGCAAACGACAATCCCTACCTTCAAGGATCTCATAATCTAATGAGGAAGACAACACGCAAAGCACATAGAGATGACTAAATTCTATACAAGTTAAATAAGAAATAGTTAACTGAGAGAAAGCACCAGACTTAAAAGGGATTGGGGAAAGTTTCCTGTTGAAAGGGATATTTTTAGTTGGGATTTAAAGGCAGCCAGGGAGGTTCATAGCCAGAATGGAGGAGGGAAAGCATTCCAGGAATGGCGGGCCACCAGAGAGAATGCCCAGAGCTGAGAGTTGGAGGGTCTTATTTGTGGAACAAGCAGAAAGCCAGAGTCACTGGAGTGAAGAGGACCTCTAGGGAACTAAGGTCTAAGAAGACTGGAAAAGTGGGAAGGGCTTGGAATGCCAAAAAGGACATTTTATATCTCCTCTTGGAAGTAATTGGGAGCCACTAGCATTTCCTGACTAGGGGAATTGAAGTGGTGGGGACATGATTAGACCTGGGCTTTAGGACAATTCTTTTGTAGTTGAATGAAGGATGGACTTGAGCGAGGAGAGACTTGAGACAGGTAGACCCACTAGTAGCTATGGTAATTGTCTAGGTGTGAGGTGATGACGGTCTATACCATACCAAGGGAATGGCAAGTTTCAAGGAGAGAAGGGGAAGGATTGGCGAGATGACAGGAGATGTTGCAGAGGTGACATCCACAGGTCCAGCCATCAGCTTGGATATTGGGGTGGGGGGAAGGATAGTGAAGAGTCCAGGATGACACCTAGGTTGAAAGCATGATGGACTGGGAGGGTAGTGTTGCCCTTTGAAATAATAGGGAAGGTAGAAGAAGAGGAGGAGGAGGAAGTGGAGGAGGAGGAAGAAGAAGACTTCAGGGGGAAGATGAGTTGAGGTCAATAAATAAATAAAATGGGGATAATAAGAGAAGCTACCTCACAGGTTTGTGAGGATGAAATGAAAGAATATTTTTAAACTCTTAGCTCAAGGTCTAGTTCAGAGAGTAAGTGCTTAATAGAATGCACGTTCCCTTCCTTCTTTCCTAAATATGTGTTTGCGTCTGTATGTGTGTCATATTCTACCATCTGCCTCTATCTCTTTGTTGATGTACATGTGTGTCTGTCCATCTCTGCCTCTGTCTCTTTATACTATATACACACATATACACATGCACATATATAATACATATATATGGAAACAGATTTATAATACTCATACATTGAACATAAATATCAAAATCTTTAAATTTTTAGATGTTCCCCTCCATGTATAATTATATAAGTAATATGTGCTTATAAAATTTGTAAGGAATTCGGTTGTGCCCTCTATCAGGAAGTCCAAAGTACAAAATGAGTTGTTTAGAAGTAGTCAAAGGAAATTCGATTTTTTTTTCAAACTGGCTCCTTAATTTATAAAAGCTATGAGAGGGTTTTTGAGCCTTTTTTATTCCCTGACAGCCTGGTTCCATAAATATTTCTGTGCTCATGGGCAGCCTGTGGAGCATTAGGCTTCCCTTTTCCCACAGCCATTTCCTTAACCAAAGCTAGAACTTCTCACTTTTTAGTTCCTTCTTACAAGGGTTCATTTTGAAATTCTAGGTGAAGGCATCATTTGCTCATGAGTCCATTAAGACTTTTGCAAGTAACATCATCTCATTCCAAATTTCTAATTTCTTTAGTGGGAAGGAAGGGCAAACCCAGACAATCAAACAAACAAAAACCATAGCATTTGCTTCTTTTACTCATTTCCTAATATGTGTTGTTTTTTTTTTTTTTCCTGACCTGGCCCTTTCATCATCTTCAACTTCAAACTCCAAATCTCCCTGAGCCTCCATTCACTGAAACTCTGAGATGTTGGTGATGTGGTCCAGAACACTGAAACACCATACACAAACACAAGAGGCAGTATTGACTAATGGTTGGAGCACTGATGATCTGAGAGAAATATATCCTCTGATGCTTTTGAATCTGTGAAAGTAAATAAACTTCCATCAGTGTGACTCTGGGCAAGCCATTGAAGCTGATTAATACTTAGCTTCTTTAAAGAAAAAAGAAATATTTTGTTTTTAAATGCACAAAGGAAATACAAATGGTTAGACAAAAAAATAGGGCAATTTTGTAACTACCTGTTTAAAGTCTATATGTCACACCTATTTCTTTTTTAAATAATATTTTTTCCAGTTGCATGTAAAAATAATCTTGACATTCATTTTTTTAGAATTTGGAATTTCATATACACTCCCTCTTTCCTTTCCCCACCTCTCTCCGAGAAAGCAAGCAATTGATTATGAATTATACATGTGTGATCATAAACACAAGTTTCTTAAAAAACAGAACATTTTCAGTTTCTTTTGCAATTTTCATTCTTCATCCACTAAAATATCTCTTGATGATGGTTAAGTTTGCAAAAAGAAATTAAAGCAAAGTAAAATTTACTAAACTAGGTTGCTTTGAGGTTTAAATGACAATTTACTGCAAATACAGTGCTTTGGAAACTAGAAAATGATATTTTTAAACTATTATGTGTGCATTTATAACACACATACAGATATGTGTATATATGTATATATACATATCTATATATAATGTATATATTTTATATATATATAATGTATAAATGTCAACTATTATCATAATGAATGGTGAGATTATTCCCAAATCAGCAAAAGTTCACTTTATTGAATTTTTGGGTAATTGTAGAAATTAATAATAGCACTTTTTTGTGTGTAGCACTTTGTAACCTTTGGAGATAGGCACTGTTATCCTTATTTTACAGATAAGGAAACTGAGGTCAGCAAAGGATAAGTGACTCGCTCAGGGTCACACCACTATTGAATGGGTAAGGTTAGATTGAACCCTTGACTCCTGGTTCTGTGCTCTACCACTGGGCCATTTAACTGCCTCTGGATTATTAAAATGCCCTCAGATACAGTCATGAATGTTCATTATAACTTAAAACACTTTAGCAATTATTTTTAACTATTTCTAAGTTTGACTATAAAAGATAAAACCTTCAAACTTACACACACACACACACACACACACACACACACGGATAAATGCTTACATGTTTGCATTTATTTTAGGAGAATAAGGTTATATTGAACATTAGTAAATTTAATACAGAAGGAAATGGTTTCAAATGAAATGATAAATCAGGGTGGGAGGGTGGTCGAAGAATGCCAAATTCCAAAATGAAAATTCAAAAGCTTCAACTTCCTATGACGATGGACAGTTTCAAGACTTCAAAAAGCAGAGACAAAATCTCACATTCAGTAGTCAATTTGACTACAGGTTTTATTGATTAATATAGAAACCACATGGACATACTCAGTGTTGCCAGATGGGCAGAAGAAGACACATGTATTCCCATATATTGATGCTGCCATCTTTGTCTGGATGATGGAAATGAAGTCATAATTGCTCTGAAGGAGCTGGCCGGATGATGGATACTTACAACTGGATGGCCAACAGACAGAGTCATTAGAGAGTTCAAACCTAGTGTGAAGTTTTATGTTGAGATAAATAAAAGAAACTTTCTGCAAATGCACTGATTGTAGGGTAAATAGATATCAGTTACTCAGATTGATGATAGAAACTCAGCTTGCTCATAGGAGGTGAGACATGGGAGAATTCCTGTGGAGGCAGACTCTTCATCATTCACTTCAGATGTTATGCTGCATGGCTATGCTAGGCATATCATTTAATCAGGCTGCATCAAGTCTGAAATCTCTGATTGGAAGGGGCACAGAGTATCGAGAGTGCATAGTACCTTCAGGCACTGCGTGCATGCTGCTCAGAGCACTTACAGCTAAATGGGAAACTGCATGGAAAGGCACAAGTCGTTAGGATAAGCTTGCATAAATTCTCCTGAGTTGGGCCTTTCTTCTGGTAGGCTAGAAGCACTCCTGCGTTCTGAAGATCTCAACGCCCATGACAACACTGGGCATGGTTTCCAACTTAATCTAACTTAATCTTAGAAGACATTGACAAAAACTGGAGCTTGGGCTTCTAGAATTAAAACTGAAAGGAAGAGCTGAATGTATTTAAATATTTACCGTAGCATTGTAGTCTCTTCTCCTCATTCTTCCCTCTCATTCTCCACCAACCCATCTAGTGACTTCAGAGAATCACAGAATATTCGAACTGGAAAGAAGCCTAGAAATCATGGAATCTAACCCCTTTATTTTATAGATGAAGAAGCTGAGATCTACAAAAGTGGATGTACAGAGGCGATTAGTCCAAGGCCCCCAATTTAAAAATGGATTTTGGAGTTAATACCTGAACCAAGTCTAGTGCTCCTTCCTCTATAAAAACTGATGTTCAGTTGTTTCAGTCATGTCTAAAAGCTCCATTTGGGGTTTTCTTGGCAGAGATACTGGAATGGTTTCCCATTTCTTTCTATGTCCAGTTAATTTTACAAATGAGGAAACCGAGGCAAATAGGGTTAAATAACTTGCCCAGGGTCACACAGCTAGTAAATGTCTGAGGCCAGATTTGATTTCACAAAGAGGAGTCTTTCTGACTCGAGGCCACTGTGCCATCTAGCTGAAACACATACATACAGACATGTTTGTATGTATACGTATATGTACATGTATATGCATATATGTATGTATAGGCATATATGTGTATATTTATATAGGTATATGTGTGCGCATATGTATTTATGTGTATATATGTATTGTATATATGTGTGTATGTATATATATATATATATATGTATAGGTGAGCATATGGACTTTAAGGGACTGAGCAGAAATAGGCCAATGTTTTTTATTGAATCTTTGAAATGAGGATATTATTTATAAATATGATTGAGTATGCCAATATAATTCATAATGTGGAACATTTTTTTAGTGTCATTAGCCTTTCAGTACATATTGCAATTAGAGATTTAGTCTGCTTAAAACAATTGTAACTATATGGCGATTACCCCATGACCCCTGGGCACTTACAGACAAGGCTATTTCCACATGATGGAGGAAGTTGATTATAGATCTAACCCCCCAAAAAATTTCCTATGTATAATCATTGATTCCTAAAACGTGGCAGTATAAAAGGTAGCTTGTCTTTATTTTACATGAAAATGTTTTTCAAAATTGGTAATAAATTCAACTCTCTTAATTTCCTATTTAAAATGTTACTAGATTTAAGAAAGAAAACTTAGTTTATCTTTGCATTGCTTCTCGTGGAAATCTTGGTTGGGGCACCAAAGGAAGAAATAATGATTCTTTTTAGATGGCACATAATTTTGGGAAGAAAAGAAAAACACCCCACAGATAAGGAAATATCCTAAGGGGAAGATGTGAGCCATTACAAGTGTCAATGGATTTATGTATCAAGTTTATGAATGGCAAAAGGTCTTAGCTATTCCTCCACAGAAAGTGTTAGAAATTTGGATGCAAATTTGAATTTAAGGTGTAATTTTCAATGGGAAATAATTATTTTTAATTGTAAAATTACTGAATTCTTAAAAGTGAGAATAACTGACCCAGAAAAGAGATAGCATAGCATGTAGAAGAAAGAACTCTAGGCTTGGAGTCAGAAAGGTGGGTTTCAACTCCAGTTCCCCTCCCCCTCCATAGCTATGGGATGTTGGTTGGTTAATTTCCAGTGGAAAGAGCACTGGGTTTGCCAAGAGACATATCTGGCTGAATCCTGCCTGTCATTTACTCCCTATGAGATCTTTTCTAAGTCATTTAAATTCTCGGTCTCAGTTTCCTCATCATAAAACAAGAGGTTTAAGCTTGAAGACCCCTGAAGCCAGTACTCTGAATGTCAAACTCTAAATTTACAGTTTCGTGTTTGAACATCTGAGGCAGTTTTCTCAAATAAAATAATATTGCAGTATTACAAGTCCTGGAGAAATCACTTCACTGCCTGGGGCCTTAGTTCTCTTATTTATAAAATAGACTCCATCACAAATCCTATTAAATGATCTCTCTAATGTCCTGTTCCAAAGGTACATGGGTGTATAGTACTGAACATGGATTCTTAAAGAACATACCTGAGGAGATCAGTGTTTGGCAGGACCTACCGAACTGAAAATGCTTTGAGCCTGGGCCCTGCAGTACATGGAAAGAAGGAAGGGAGGGAGAGAAGAATGAAGGAGATAAGTGAGGGAGGGATGAAGAAGGGAAGAAATCTAGGAAGGGAGGGAGGGAGAGAGGAAATAAGTCCTTATTAGAAGCCCATCGTGTGCCAGGCACTGTGCTAAGTACTTTACAAATACCTTCTCATTTGATTCTCGCAATATCCCCGCGAGGTGGTTGCTATTATTATCCCCATTTTTACGACTGAGGAAATTGAGGCAGAAAAATGTTGTAGCCCAGTATGACACAGCTGGGAAGTACCCGAGAGCAAATTTGAACTCGTCTTCCGGACTCCACTTGTAACACCTTTCACTGGGCCACTGAGCTGCCTGTACAGTGGATAATATGTCAATCAGCCAAAATCAAATCTAGCCAAATTAAGAGAGACATATCAGAAGGTTGACCCAAAGGTGACAGATTTATTTTTCCAGACATAGAGAAGCATGAAATAGAAGAAATAATAAGATGGAAGGAATAAGAGGAGGATTTCTTAAGTGCCTGTCATGTGCTAGAACAATTATAATCTGTCCTTGAGATGTTGTTGCTCATGGAACCTTGGATTACAGAAGTACTTGCCTCAGAGGGTGATATGCAACTTAAATGAAGTAATGTATGTGAAAGTCACTTGTAACTGGTAAAGTGCCACCTGCATGTCAGCTGCTATTAACCATTAGTATGCAAGGCATCTGGGTCCAGTAGACCAAAAGCTGGCTGTAAAATCAGAACACCGGACTCAAGCCTTGCCTCTGACCTAGACCCACTGTGTATCCCTGCAGCAGTGACTATATGTCTAAGTACTCTAGGTAATTCTCTAGGTTTCCCCCAGTGTTGATTTCATTGGTAGAGAAAATTCCCTTGTGGGGAGCTCCTTGAAATGATGAAATCATAGATTCTCTGGGTAAAAAAAAGAAAAAGCAGCAAATCACCCTAGTTCTGATGGAAGCGGATCATATAATTGATGCCCTTTGCCTATAAACTCTCTTACCCTCTGATATGTGTGGCCCTAGTGAACTGGAGTGGAAACTCTGATCTTTAACTTCCTTCAGTGTTCACGTTTAGGAGAGCTCCAATTACGTATGCACATGGGACGTATGTACATGGGAACTTAGGAAGGTCCTTCCCCAGAAATGATGTGTGTGGTCAGCACATGGTTTTAGAAAATCCATGTTGTATCTTAAGATTTGCAAAGTGCTCTCATGTACATTAATTATTTTAATTATGTTTTCCTTAAAACGATTCTTAGGTTGCAACTGTTATTATCCCTATGTGATAGATGACGAAGCTGAGGTTGACAGTAAGTAGCTATTTAGTGACTGACACAAGATTTGAATCCAAGCCTTTTCAGCTCTAAGTACAGCATTTTATCCACAATCCACTTGGTTGTCCCAGTAAACATCTGTGCTAGTTTCTAGATTAGAATTTTTTTCTTTTAGGGGAAAGAGATAAGGAAAGAGCTAGAATAAGGCTTTATTCTCCCTATTGGAATATGGAGGCACTGTTCATTAATGACCGAGGAATAAATATCCACCTCTCCAGGAAAAAGAGTGCCTCTTTCTATGGGGTCACAATTACTTTGTGTTTGGTCTCTCCAAGCTCTGGGTATGTTTCTGAGCTCAACCTGTGCACAGGTCACAGCATTCTCTCTATTTCATCCACATGGTACTCCATCTCCCACCTCCCTGTCCATCCCGTTGTACAGTGTGTTCCTCATGTTTGGAGTGCATTCCTCCTCTCCTCCACCTCATAGAATCCTTCTCTTCCTTCAGAACACAGCTCAAATACCAACTACAGCTACCTTGGCTTTATTTTTGTATTTGTTCTGAATAGCTCTACGTATCTAAGGTCTTCACAAACCAGGTCCAGCCAACCTTTTCAGCTATGAGGCACATTGTTCACATCTGCTTACTCTCGATTCCAGCCAAAGTGACTCTCCTCTGAACTTGGCCTGCCCTCTTCCTGCCTCTTCCTATCCTTGTGCCTTTGTTTATACTGTTATGACTGATGTGCTCAGCTTCTTTGTCAGTACCTCTTGGAATCTGTGTTTGCCTTCAAGGCTCAGCTCAAGGGAAATCTCCTGTGGAATGTCATTGCGAACACCTCATGTGATATCTCTACCCTCAATCCTATGTAGATCTACCTATAATGAATATATCTGGATTTATAATATCTGTCCATCCATCTATCCATCCATCCATTTTTCCTTCCATCAATTCATCTCTCCGTCTATCTATCTCGATTTGTCACATGATATATTGGCCCAAGAGAACAAGCACATGAACTCAGCCAATGACTTGCCCTTGGCCTTTGCAGCTCCAGCAACAAGCTTACTGACTGGCGTGTGCTAGGCATTTAAGAAAGGCTTCTTTATTGATTGATAGAGCCTCTTGGTAGAACGGAAGCTCCTTGAGGTCAGGGCTATTTTCTTCCTCTATTCTATCTCCAGAACCCTGCACAGTGCCTGGCACATATTAGGCATTCAAGAAATGATTGTTGGATTTGGTTGGATTATAGAAGGATGAACTTCTCCATACTTAACTAGGCAGGTCACATACAGTCCATCACCCATGCCTGAAGCTTTTATAATTCCTCAGAGTCAGCTGGAGCTGGTGTTCTTCTAGCATAGCCTTTGAGACCCCAAGATCACATGCACACCACAGTGAGCAGCAGACTAGGACTGACTTGGAACTCTCTATATAGTAGGCATTCAATATATGGTAGTTGGCTAAATCAATAAGTGAATAAATCTACAAATGTTGATATTCATAGCACCCCCAGACAAGGAAATGCTGCGCTGCTTCCATAAAATGTGCATCTAGCTTCTTAGCTCTGATAACCTACTTTTTTAGATTGATAGTTTTGTTTGAATATTACCCTCATTTTCAAATATATCTGTCCTGACTCCTCTACCCAGGGAGAGTCACCTCTTGTTACAATGAACACAAAAGAAAGAGAAAACAAAGGAGTTGAGCAGAGTTAACCCCAACACATCCGCTGTGGCCGAAAGCAGATTCCCCGTTGCACATTCAAGAAAGGAAGAAGGGAAGGAGCTACTAGTCTTGCTCAAATGTAAGGACCAGGGTTGGTCAGCAAGGATACCAAACAGCAAGCTTCTTTGTGGCTCTTCCTTCCATTTGGATGGTTGTAGCTTTTGCATGCATTGCTATCCTTTGCTTTACAGAGTGATTGAATTTTTTCATATTCTTTCTAACTGGTTTTTGCTATGTTTGTGTCTCTGTGTTCTTTTTTTAATTCTTATATTTCTGTGATACTCTGTGGATGATGAAGTCCAGTCTAGTGATAATATCATTTTCCTTTCTCTGAACAGGCTGGCAAATTGGGAAATTGGCCTCATTTCTGGTTGGTTTTTCCTGTGTCAGGCTGTCCTGGTGAATGCTACTCATTAAGAATTTCAGTGTCAGGGAAGCAATGAATGGCGTGGAGTATTCTAAAGAATGCCAGAGCAACAAAATTCAGGATCTGTCTCTTCCCTGTCACACTGAATGTGAGTTTGTTTGGGAAGGGAGTGATGCTTCCTTATTCAATTCCACTTTTCTTTTTTTCAAATAATATTGAATTTGGGGAGTGGTGGAATTTCCTTCTCTTTCTCCTTTCTTCCTTCTCTCTCTCTCCCTGTCTATCTCTTCCCCCTTTTCTTTCCATCTTTCTGTCGCTCTGTCTCTCTGTCTCTGTCTCTCTCTCTCTCACTCTGTTAAATGCCCCCCTCCTTCCTGACTGTCTCTCCAGCTTTTATTCTCCCTCTGTCTCACACTTCTTCTGTCTGCTCTTCTATCTCTCCATCTCTGTTTTTCTGTTTGTCTCTGCCTCTTTTTCTCTCTTTGTCTCTGGCTCTGTCTCCCTCCACACACACACACACATGCACGCACTCACCCACACACGCATACACATATATGCTCACGCGCGCGCACACTCACACACACACATCTCCATCTCTGCCCTCATCTTAATGGTCGTAATCATTAGCAATTCAGAGCTTTAGCTTAAGCCTGCTGAACAGGGTCAGTCTTTCTGCTGGAATTCACCCGATTGCCCAAAGACATCATCTTACTTACATTTTTTTCTCTCCCTGGTATTAAAAAATCCCTCATTCTGAGGTTCAATCACAACTCAGTGGCAGCTTGGGGCAGTAGACTGGTGACTGTATTTGAAATATGGAAGATTTAGGTTTGACTCTTGCCTCAGAAATGCATCAATTCCTGATCATGATCTGGTCATTTCATGTCTCAGAACCTTAGTTTCTCTATCTGGTCAATGGGGATAATAAGACTTTCTCACTGAGGTGCTGTCAAGACTCTAATTAGGCAATTCAGGTCTGTCTCTTTTAAACCTTAAAATGCTCCTAGGTCTGGAGTCAGAAAAGACCCCAGAGATCATCTAGGTAAAGCTATTCTTTGTACATATAATAGAAAACAGAGGCTCAGGGATAGTGAGGTGACTTGCCTAAGATCACCCAGGTAGAAAGTATCATAGGACTGAAATGAAAATCTTTGACATTGATATAATTGACATATTATCATTATTATGATTGATCAGGTATAAAATAAATCTTCCTGGCACATCAGTTTGCCTTCCCAAGTCTCTTTGAAGCAAGGTTTCCAATAGCGATCAAGTGGACCCATACTTGCTCTGGGTCCAATGCTCAGTCTTGTCTCTTGAAATCTTTGTGTTTCCTCTTCTTCCTTTGTCCCTGACTGTTCTGTCTATCAGCTGTCAGAGTAGAGGTGAGAGCCAGGCCCATTATGTCCTTACGTTGCCATGGTGAAGAAAGGGGGTAGGGTCGGAATTCTATAGTTAATAAAAATGAGAAGGGTGAAGGAAATATTCCTTCCAAGCTTGTGCCATTTAAATTTCATTACGCAAAACGGAGAAACATTGCAATGATTATGGAAGCCAAGCCCTATCTTGGGTTTAGTTCAAAATGCCATGCCATTCCCTCAGAGTATAGTGCCCTCCTTTGAGAAATGATTAAAAATGCCAGCATTGGTTGAACATTTCTAAAAGAGCCTCATGTGGTCATTTTTTTCCTCCCTTTTAACTAAAAAGAAAAAGGGACTGATATTCTACAGATTTCCATCTCTCAAACTGAGCAGCACAGAGAAACATTGTTGTAGGGGAGCTTATTAATTCGAGCTCTGAAAAAATGATTTGTAGCTGTTCAAAGGGAACATGTCTCTATTTAGTCTGGCCATCCAAACTTGCCTGTGAGAAGAAAAGAAAAGGAAAATGCTGCTAGAAGTATAAAGCTTATATCCATTTTTAAAAATTTTAACAGCTATTTGAGTTTAATCAGGGAAGATCTTTTCCTGTCCCTCCTACCATCTTTTCCCATTGCCTTTGCCCCCCCTTTTACCTCCCTACGCAAAGCTACATTATTGAGAGATGTTACTCATCCAGGGCCATTGGAGGGGATACAAGGCTTGCCTTGAAATGAGAATTTCTCATGAGAAGAAGGAGAATACACTGGATGAGGTCCCTGAGTCAGGTTGAAAGCCAGTCACTTGACTTTTTTCCACTGCTAAAATGTTCTTGCTGAAGCTAGATCTTTGTGCAGACAAAACTCCTAAGCCCAGCATTTTTTTATCCAGAGGTCACATTTAGCTTTTCATCCCTACAAGAGAAAAGGGGAGGGAACTGATGACTTTCTGAGTTGTGAGGCCCATGCTCACATGACTGACCACTAAGTCAAAAAAACAATCGAACATATTGTTAAAAAAAGAAAAGTCTTTTCCCCACAAAGAACAAGAAGCAGAAACATCATCAAAAAAGGCATTCCAGATTGAAGAAAATCTTATATAATAAAGATATCCAAAAAGAATGAGTGAATGTTCTATAGTTTTCTTGCTCTGTAGAATTCCACAAGATTCAGTTGTCACTGAATACTAAAATTATTCCTCAAGTTAAAAGTATTTCTATTCTGATGTATTTAACTCTTACATGGGAAAGCCTTTAACTTGAGATAAATACTTGGAGGAAGAGGCAAGAAGAATGGAAAAGTGGAAGAAAAGATAAAAGAATAAATAGATATAAATAAACATGAAATAAATATATACATGTAATATAAAATAAATAGGCAAAATGAATAGATAAAGATATATGAGGCTTCCAGGAAGATGAAAGTACTCCTGCATCTCTGAGGGGCAAGAGAAACCCGTGACCAGGCCAACATTCTTTTTGCTCTACCATGATGATCAGCATAGTACTCTCATTATATTCAGTAAATTATGAATTCCAGACATCATAGGTCTAAAGCTAAAGGTCATCTGGTCAATTCCTTCTTATTACAGATAAGGAAATTGAGACTTGAAGAAGTTCAGTGACTTACCCAAGATTGTATCCTAGTAAGTGAAGCATTTATTCCATTGTCCCATGTTTCCTCAGAATATTTAATTTAGTGAATATCAATGATCAGTGATTTTACATAATTTTCTGAGCAGCTGCCATTGACCATCTGCTAGGTCCAGAGCGTTCTAAACAGTCCAAAAAAAGTGAAACAGAAGAGGAGATTTGGATTTCTTTTCTCTTCACTTACTAGGTGCCCCATTTTAAGTCAGGGCAAGCATTAAAATCATACATATGCACATACCATGAAATATATATGTGTTAAAAATATACATCATAAACTATTATGCATTATAGATAATAGCATCTGCAGACACATGTCTGTTCTTCCTTGTCAGATACTCTGGATAAAAGGAATTACCAGAACACAGCTATTTAGGCTCCTAGAACCCAAGATCATAGATGCTTGCCAAAAGTAGGACAGTCTCATTGTGGGAAAGAAAGTTTACCTCTAAACTACAAATATGAACCATCACAAACAACTATAAGAAACATAAAAATAGCTTGTGGCTGAGTTCCTTAAATTACTGCCAGAAAAGTACAGTTGACCCTTCCTTTTTGAAATGAGAACATTCTCATTGTAGGCTTTGCAGAGGAAAACTATGGGTTACCTTGCTGTCCAAATTCCCAATCCAAATAGGAAAGTTTCTCTGGATCAATTGTTTCTTTTGAGCTTTTGGTTTAGAATAAAATCTCAATTTAACTATTTCCCTTAAAATAAGAGCATCGTGCTAAGAAAGAGAACTCTACCATGTTTCACTCCTAAGATGGAAGAGATGAAAGTAAGAATGTTTGCTGTGAATTCTTCATACCATCAAGGTAGATGACAAAGAGAAAACAACAGAGATAATGAAGAAAAGTTTCTCAAGTCATTTCAATTCCCATTCACAAATTATGCATTGAGTTTTTGCTATAAGGAAGACATTGTGCTACCGCCTGAAATGTGACAACATGGATTCGATTTGTGCCCAGTATGTGCAAATCGCTGGAGGTACAAAGGCAAAATGCAAAACTGCCCTGACCTTCCAAAGGCAAAGGAGATGCAATCCCTGATCCAAAGGTGTGCTGCGCACTTAGGGGTTGCTTAGTAAATATTGTTCATTGATTGACTCATCAAGTTTACAATCAAGTAGAAGGAAAAAAGATTCATGTGTGAATAAATAGAACACAGAATACAATGTGAAACGATTAGGGGAGATATATTTTATGGGATTCCAAAGAAGGTGAGGCTGATTTCTGATGGGAGAATCATGAGAGGCTATACCACGAAGTGAGCACTTGACCTTGACCTAGGGTACAGATTGCTCTGAGTAGGAATTGGCAAGCATATGTTCAGGTGAAATGGGGCTTGAGATGGAGAATTCTAAACTTGAAATTGGGCCAAGGCACATGCAAGACCAAGAGAGAACACAGGCAATAAAAAAGGCAGAGACAAGACAGAAGTGAGAGACAACATATGAGCTGTCTCCTGGAATTAGAGTTCTGCTAATAAGTTTGCCATCAAATGCTCCCTCTCCCTTTCCCTTTCCTTCTCCCTCCCTTGTTCTCTCTCTCTCTCTCTCTCTCCCTCTCTCTGTCTTTTTCTCTCCCTCCCTCCCTCTCTCTCTTTCTCTCTCCCCTTCTCTCTCTCCTTTTTCCTTATGAATCTAAGAACCTTTAATACAAACACCTCAATATATAAAGAACAAAAAAGAATGTAAATTGTGGACTTTTGCATATAGTGTGATTTTAAGATAAGTGAGTAGGCATAATAGAGAGAAAAAGAGAAAGAAAAAAGGAAGAGAGGAAGAAAGAAAAGAAGGAAGAAAAGAAAAAGAAAGAAAGGAAGGACAGAAGGCAGAACAAAAGAAAGAAAGAGGATAAGAAAGAATACGGAATAAGGATTTATTTTTAAGCACTTGCTATATAACAAGCACTACACCACATACTTTACAAATATTATCTCATTTGATCATTAAAACAACTCTGAGAGGTAGGTGCCATTGTTCTTATTTTACAGATGAGAAAATTGGCTGAAAAAAGTGAACTGATTTGCTCAGGGTCACATGACAAACAAGTGACCAGGGCCAGGTTTGAAGTCGAGTTTTTCTGATTCCAGGTCCAGTGCTCTATTCACTGAACCAGTTAGGTCCACAATATCCTAGATTCAGAACTGAGGACATATAGTCTACCCTTGTTTTACAGATGAAAAAACGGAGACCCGGAGATACAAAATAATTTACCCCCGTTTCTAGAGGTAGTAAGTGACTGATTTGACCCATTTCTCCTGACTTCCAGTAATTTTTTTTTTTTTTGTTTTCAATAATGGCAGTCTTCAATATCAGGGGAAAAGAAGGATTGGTGAGAATTTAAGCTCATGGTCACATAAGGAAGTTGAGTCAAGTCTTCAGACTTCTTGGGCTGAGTCCTCCTAATGCAGCTTTGTTGATTCATGGATTTAGATATGAAAAGGATCTCTGAGGTTACGTATTCCTGCCTCTTCATTTTACAAGCAAAGAAATTAAGGTCAAGAAATGTCAAAGAACCTTTCCAGATCATACAAGAAGTGGAAGAAACAGGATTCCAACCCAATCCCTTTCTTTCCATGTCCAGTGTTCTTTCCACTGTGTTTGTCAGTCCTAGAACATCAAACAATTATTTTAAAATAATGACAGGAAGCTGTGTCCCAAGACCAGATACACACAAGCTCCCTACTATCCACCAAATGGAGACAGTTCATCTCTTTTTTTTTCCTGCAGAAACAAAGGTCAAGCAAAATGGGCCTGGGCAGCTTCATTTCTATGAATGAGTAATTGCCTATGGGCAACTCTTAAAGTAGGTAAGTTGCAGAACAGATTAACATTGTTAAAAGAAATTTCTATCACTTTGAGTTCCCTATACTGCCATAATTTGAGATCTCTATCACGGGAAAAAAATGCTTATATCTAAGTGATCATAGGACATTAGAGCAGAAAACAATGTCATAAAATTAGCCCAGCCTTTTTTTACAGATAAGGAAACTGAGCCCCAGAGCAGTAAAAGGCTTGGTCAGGATCACACATTGATACTACATTTCTTAGTCATGTATTCCCATGTCTGCCCATCCCTGCCTCCCAAGGAGGATTTGTCTTTGGGCACCTGTTACCACCACTCAACAAGGAGTAATGCTTCTTTCATATCTATATACTGCCTCTGGAAAGAGGGAATAACTGAATCAAACTCAAGAGACTTCAAGCTGACATCCTTCATACAAGAGATGTGATTTTCCAGTGGGTGCAGAACCTGAACCTTCTGCTGATTTATCACCAGGATCTGTTTTTTCCTGACGTTCTTTGCACACATATCAGAGTGCAAACCTTGTCCTCACAAATGCTTCTGTTTCTTGTCCTCATTTCCCTTGTGAATCCAGAAAAAAAAAGCTGACTTTGCCACTTCTTTTTCAAACACTCATTCATTCTGAAGCTTTCCCCAAGGTATCTCCATTCTGCTCTTGATAAACTAATGGTACCAACAAAATAGTAAAGTCCTCCACAGGCATCTCAAAATGAACTGGACAAAACTTCCTAATCCCCTGCCTTTTGATCATTATTTTTAAAGCTAAGCTTTACTTTCTGTTCACCACTGGCAAAACAGACTTCTTCTTGAGTTTCTTTTTAATAAATAACTTTAAGAACTCGTGGAGAGCTTGGCAGTAATCAAAGTTAAAATTAATTGTAGGTGACTTCTGCATGTAGTTTAATATCACTACAGATTTCCATAGAATTCTGCATTGAGACTGAGGCAACAGCACTGGAAAAAAGTGGTGGAGAAAATGAAATGAGGCTTTGTTTTTGAGTTTGACGAAATGGCAGTGTTGCCTAATGAGGATTAAGCAAAGGTATCTTCAAATTCCTTCTTTTTTGTGTATGTCTATTTTGAGTTGATTTAACATATACTAAATAGAGCTAGAAATGATGTGTGTGTATTTTTGTCTGTCTGCATGTGTGCATGCACAAATGTGTGTGTACTTTTGTCTAAATTCCTAATGTACAGGGTGAAGCCAAGATGGTGGTGTAGAAGGATGGACCTGGAAAAGCTCCCTCCCAATAGTTCATAAAATACCTGTAAAAATTACTCTTAACAAATTCTGGAGCAGCAGAAGCAAAAAACCCACAGAGTGAAAGATTTCCAGCCCTAGGCAGCCTGGAAAGTCGACAGGAAAGGTCTGTCGCACCGGGCAAGGAGCAGAACACACCCCGGCCTTGACTCCGCAGCACTGGTAGGAACAATACTAGAACAATGCTTGAGGATGAGAAGGATGATACTGATAGTGACAAAAGCTAGAATTCACTATGCATTTAAAAGTTTGAGAAGAGTTTCATAAAATTGTCCTATTGGATCCTGGACCATTAAACTTTTATAACATTCTTTACAACACTTGCAAAATTTCTGTAATTCATTGCAGCCTGCTCACACTCATATCTCTCTCTCTCTCTCTCTCTCTCTCTCTCTCTCTCTCTCTCTCTCTCTCTCTCTCTCTCTCTCTCTCTCTCATACACACACACACTCACACACACACACAGAGTTTCTGATATTTGATGTTTTCTTTTCCTTGCCAAATACTCTGATGGAGTTAAGGAATTAAAAACAAAACCATTTTGTGAAACAAGATAAGAAACAGATACATATTTATAACAAGTTATCTCAGGTATGAATATTTGGACTGTACTTTATTTCTGTTTTTACCTTCAACTCCATAGTATCATGACTAAATGAATTCCTTAGGAGTGCAGTTTCTATAACAAAGAGATCAATTAAGGTTAATTAGCAGACATTCATGATTAATAACCTACCTGTTTCACTAAGGGATTTGGGGGGAGGTGGCTCTGGAGCTCCACATCTCTTATCAAGTGTGATATAGCCCCAGTAATTGAAATAATAATGTGTCTCTTAATAAGCAATTATTCAGCAGAAAGAAAGCCTGTGCACATTTTCAACATATTCATTCTCCTTAAGCTAATTTATGCATTTGTTTGAGATGTTGTGCTTTACTTCCCATTAGATTAATTCAGTGGAAACAATCCCAGGGATGTATTGGCATCCTGTGGTTCAAGAGAGTCTGTCTATATGTAGATGTCTTCACTTCTCAGAGTGCATCATGCATGCTAAGCATCTTCTTGGATCACAACTGAATTTCTTCCTGTGGTGTCACTCTTTTTGGCACACTGGTTATCAGAGACACAGCATGCCCAGCTTCCTCAGAGAATGAATGATTTAGGAATAGGAGGAGCCTGACATGGCCTTGGATTTGTCCAGGTAAAGGCCAATGGGAAGAGTGCATTGATTACTCAATACATATACACACACATATATGAATACATGTGTGTGTGCTTGGATTGCTTTATATTTATATATGTGTATATATGCATATATGTGTGCATATTACATATAAAGATATTTTACACACACATATACATGCATGTGTGCATGCATACTGTATGTATGCCTGAGCCTGTGGAAGGGAGGGATGGCCAGAATTTCTCAGAGGCATATTCATGGATGTATTGGTAAATATTTAACAAGTGGCTCCCCAAAATGTAGGGGAGGAAGGATTATTTTTAAAATTATTTTTGCATTATGACCATTTCCCTATCATTTTCTTAACTCTAAATAATCAATAAAACAATGTATCAAGGACAGGATTTTAGCTTGCTGATTTGAGGAATGTAAATGTTTACTCTGAACCTTTAACGATCAGACTCTGAAAAGCCTGACTCCAGCACTGATCTGAGGGGATCTCAGACTCAGAGCTGCAGGAGAAGAGGGGAATTTGAAAGGCTGATTCCTCTTCAGGAAAGGTCAAATCAACCCTGCTGGGGGACCACACTAGACAGCATGCAAAACCAATCCTAACATCATCAAATGCATTCTTATTGTGTGGTTGGTAGAGGGCTAGACTGGGAGAGCTGGTAGTGAAGATTCTGGTGCTCCTACTCCTACTGCCTGCCCTGGGAAAATTATGCAAGTTCTCTGGGCCTAAATCTTATCAAATGGGGATGGAAGAGGTCTCCATGCTTCCCCCACATGTAAATGTGGAAGATTTTGAACATTCATTGATACTGAGCTTTGTGCTCAGTACCATGATGGCCAATACCTGTCAACTGCCTGAATCCAATTGACTGCTTTGCTCATCCCTGTTTTGCTTCTAAGAGAGCTTATCTCCCTTTGCTCTCATTCATTCTTATGAGGGACATCTTCATGCTGAGCTATTAACAGCTGATAAATTCTAATGCACTGATGCTCCCAAGGCTATGGCAACTTTGTATTATTTGCATGACACATGTGTACTTTGATGAAAAATAATTCCTTTAGTGACCTAAAAGGAATAAATATCTAATATTTGAATTTAAGGCAACTGCTAACAGGTTTATAGAAAGATTTTGCCTAGAAGTCTTCACTGAGTCCTTCAAATCATATCACATTGTGCACTCTCTATTCAAAATCAGCTCTAGGTCTTATTTTAGATTAATTCAATTAAGTTCTATTTGATAAGTGTTTATTAAGCAACTTATGATGTGTTAAGTGTTGTCATAGCCACTTGATGTACAGAAACAAATAAAAAGGTATCTGTTTTTAGAGTTAATGTTGCATATGGGAGAAACATGTGGATAAAAATATATATTAAATATACACACAATGAATAGAAAGAACTTTTTGGGAGTAGAGAGCATTAACAATGTTGAGGGACAGGGATCAGTAAAGGTCTCATTTGGGAAATACCACTTGAGCTAAGCCTTGAATGAAGATGACTCCAAGAAGAGGAAGTGAGGAGGGATGGCATGATAGGCAGGGAGGACAGCCTGGACAAAGGCAAAGGGGCTGAAAATCAATCATCACATGTAGGAAACAGTAAACAGGACAGTTTATCTAAAAGAGAATGAATGATGAGGGGGTCATGTTATGTGAGATTTGAAAGGTAGATAGAAGCCATATGGTGAAGGACTTCATAGGACAAACACAGGCATTGGTTACGGGATCCTCAAGATAATAGTGTAACATTGAGGCCTTCTGAGCAGAGGAGTGAAATGGTCTGACGTGAGCTTTCAGAGTATCCATTTGATGGATGAGTGTAGGCTGGATTGGAAAAGAGAAAGACTGGTGAGAGGAAGACCAATTCGGAGTACATTGAAATGTCCCAGGAGAAGGGTGATAACATTAAGTAGGATAATGGTTGAGTAAACATGGAGAAGGGGCTGGATGTGAGAAAATGGTGGCAACGAAAATAAAAACAAAACCAAAAATCTTATAGACTGATTAAATATGGGGAAGCAAGAAAATAATTGAATATGTCTGTGGGGTTTGAAATCTGAGTGAATTCAACATGTCTATGGCATTATACCCATCTTCATGTGATTACTCTCTCCTTGGAGCACAGCATCCATCCATCCCTTCTTATTCCGTATGACTTTTAAATTCAGGTTCTCTGAATTTCCTTACCCATGTGCAGGACACAAGCTGTCCAGAAAATGAAGGAGATAGTCAGTCTCAGATCTAAGAAGGCTCAAGTTCAAATGTGATTTGGAACACGTTCTGGCTAGGTGTTGTTGGGTAAGCCACTCAGTTTCTCAGTGCTCTGAATCTATGACTCTCAGTTGTAGAAAAGGGATCAACAAGCAGGGCTGAGGGAATTTCTTCTGCAAGTGTCTCATGACAAAGAAATTACAAGGTTGAGTCCTATGGGCTTCCACCCATTGTTACTTCGCTGTTGCTGAATGACAAACCAACTTTCTTTTTCAGGCATGTATCGCTTAGATTATTTAATGCCCCTTTTAAAAGAACACACACACATGCGTTCATCATCAGCGACATTGTGTGGCACACTTAATGAACTTTGTCACATTTCTCTATATCGTACCCCTTGGATGACCTATAATTTGGATTTTGTAGAGACTGTGGTATTTAATGATCAGTAGTCCTATGGTGCCATAAGAATGGAGATTACATGTGTGACTTCATTGGTCTAAAGAACTCTCATGAAAAGGAACTCCCTCTGTCCATGCATCCTGGTTGCTTCTCTGTAGCTTAGACAGTTACATTGAAAGGTTAAATAATTGTCCAGAGTTGTACAGCAATGTGTGTTAGATGTAGGGCTTGAATCCAGGTCTTCTTGACTTTGAGCCTGGCTCCCTCTCTACCTGCTTAGACCATGCTTCCTTTTAATGGAAGAATACGGGAGTTAAAGAAAGAGTTCCAGGGAGAAGCTTGCTGTTTTCGTACTTTTGAATTTTGCTGTTCTTTTACTAAATATGGAGAAATTTTGGGACATTTTTCAGTCAATATCATTTAGGCCAAAGGTTTGGAACTCTAGGCCAAGACAAACCTTCTTCTGAGGCCACACATCAAAAATTGAAATGACGCCATTCTGTGATGCGATGTTTATATGCTTTTATAGTCTATGCATTAGTCTCTAACTGAGATAGCCACACTTCATTAAATTTCTTGCTTCTTTCCTTAGTCAAAATATTGTAATGGAAGCTTTGAAGGGAATAATTGAAAATATAATCAAAAGATTCCATTTCTTTGTTATGTTTCGGTCCATTCTTTCCAATTTATTCATCAGAACATAGAGACTTGGGTTAGAAATGAGCAAAAATATGCACTTGCTTTATAATTCCCAAAGGAAGAGATATCTCATTGTGGGAAATAGAAAGAAAAAATAAACAAGGTCCCATGTCATTGACAAAGTTTAAGGCTCTATGGAAAGGATTAAAAGTATTGGAATACACATTGTTAGAGTTTTTAAAATATACATATAAACAGACAAAGAATTTCAGATTCTATCAGACTGTCTCCCAGGTCTTTCTATTAGAAATATAAAAATAATGTAAGCTATTTCCAAATAAGGCCAAGCTATTTTTGATTAATAATCACATTCTTCACTTTAGCTTAATACCTTTCCTCTGAGGAGCTCAACTACTTCTGCATTATGGGATCTCTTCTCTCACTTCTACCTTACAGCTAATCCCAGGCACTGGGAGTTCTTACACACTGAGTTCAGGCAGTTAAGAAAGGCAAATTTCATTAGGACTTCAGGTTGTAAGGACTCCGCAAAATTCTTTTAAAAGCTCAGAATAAATACAAAACACAATTTTTGAAGCGGTTTTGCCAGTAATACAGATTACTTTTGACCGAGATGTCTTTCCTCCTATCTCCAAACAGATTGGTTAATGAATGTGCGTTTAATGGGATTCCACCCAGCATTCTGATACAGCAGTTATTGATGTTTGCATCTTTCCCCCAAGGGGCAGCGGTCAAAATAAATGATATCATCCCAGGAACTATGTGTGGAGAGACAGGGTTGGCCTTTGATGATCTCATCATGGTGAAATGTTGGAACTGCCTCATTACTTTGACTTTCAGGAGGTCTTTTCTTTCTTCACTCTGCTTGCTTCTCCTCTACCCTGGCTGTCCTCCGCCGGCCCCATCATCCCTGGCCTAGGGCTCTCGATTCCTCTGGGGTCAGCTTCTTTTGGGAAAGTCTGCTCTTTTTGTTTTTAGCAAATATCCTGTGGTACAGAATATGCTTGTTCTTTTCTTTCTGCTTGTGATGAGTAAAACTCATGCACACATATAACTACTTTAATAACGTATATACGTGCCTTTGTAAGCATATAAGCATTCATTACATATGTGTATATATAGACGTACCTTCTGTGCATATATATGTATATAATTATGTATCTTTGCATATTAATGTACAAATAAATGTATAAGATCATATGCATATTTTTAAAAATAATATGATTTGAACTGCCTTAAAACTCAGGTTTAATTCAGGACAGAGAGCAGGAAAGACAGGGAGAACTTATGTCACCAAATGTCATGTTAAAAGTTGTCCTTCACTGTCCAATAAACATTTTAATGAGAAGTCATAAGGTCAATCTCTGTGTGCGTGTTTATGTGTGCATGTGTATGTACGTATGTGTGCACACGTGTAAATTGATTCACATTTTAAATGCCCTATGGGAAACACTATGTAAAGTGATAAAGATAAAAATCCATTCATTTGCTCTTTGAGGGGTCTAGGTTTAGATTTTTCTCCCCTTAAACCTAAGGGCTTTTTATCCTAGATATCCTTCCTGTCTCTATTACAAATCTCAGATAAAATTTCACTTTCTCCCTAGGTTCCTACCATTTCCATATCAGCATGTGACTCTGCCATTTTTATCAGAACTAGTGAGCACACTTTCCAAAGACCATCACAAGGGTCTTGCCATTTTATTTGCTGGCACAAGCATAGCATCCTTGTCTCCACTCCCACTCCCAGACCCTGATCCTATCCTTAGCTTTTTTTTGCCTTTTTTTCACTTAAGTAATAATAATCATGTCATTAGCACTGCTGCTCAATGGATTGCCTTGTCCCAGCATTGCTCCTGGGAAAACATGACAATCTGATGTCGTGGCTGTGGCTTCATCTAGAATCTTTAAGGCAGTCGCTCCATGCTAGAAGCTTCAGGGGCTCCCCATTCTCTTCAAGACAAAATTCAGATTCACATATTCGACACTTAGAGGGGACTTTCAGATTCTGGCCCCCAGACTACCTTTGCTAATCACACATTCATTTGTACCCCATTTCCCCAGGCGTGCTTGGCTCCAGACCAAACTGTCCCATTTGGTGTTTACCCCACTTTCATCTCCCTGACATTGCACAGACTGATGTGAATGCTTGGAGGGTCTTTCCCTCCTTCAGCATCTTGGCAATCCTGACTCCTTTCAAGGCCCAGTTAAATGGGCAACTCTTTCAAGAGGCCTTTCCTGATATTCCTTGGCTTTACCCAACCATTGGGCATTTATGCAATATTTATCCTATATTGGCATATATGGATTACCTTTACTTCTCTGCAATATGCTGTAACCTCTTAGTAGAATGTGTGAGACTAGGGGAACATGGAGGGGTCAGGGAAGAGGAGGCCCTTATTGATGTAATAACAAAAAGCAAAGAGTAGATAGTAGAAGTAATGGGTAGTTATTGTGTTAACTATGTGTTAACACACTGTGATCTTGTTTTATAATGTGAACACCTTTCTTGGCTGGAATTAAAGGGAGTAAAAAATTAGAAACACCTTTAAAAAAGCAATAAATTTAGGTGAGAATAGTACATGAGTTACTTTCCCTGAAGAGAAAGACAAGGGAACTTCTCTCCTCACCATACCTGAGTATTACACTCAGCAAGGGAGTTACTTCTCAGAAGGAGATATCATATCCAATAGTTGGAGAGTTTGAGGCACAAATGAAGATGTAGATACATACCACCCAACAGATAGAGAAGCAAACAGTTCCCCTCTAGGGAGTGAGCAGATTTTAGGAGTACGGTGTCTAGCAGCAGGTAAGACAGCCTGCATGATGGCTTAAGAGAAGATCTGTGTTATTGTTTAGCTATCTCAGTTGTGTCCAATTCTTTGTGACCCCACTTGGAGTTTTCTTGGTGAAGATAGTGGGGTGGTTTGCCATTTCCTTCTCCAGCTCATTTTACAGATGAGGAAACTGATGGAAAGAGGGTTAAGTGACTTGCCCAGGGCTACACAGCTACTAAATGTCAGATATGAACTCAGGTCCTCCTGACTCCAAGTCCAGGGTTCTATCTATTGTTTTACCTCACTGCCCCCTAAGAGAGGACTAGCTGGAGGAATCAAGGTGTTCTATAGAGAAGAACAGTTGTGTTCAAAGGTGAGTTTTGCCAGGATTAAACTAGGAGACAAAGGACTTCAAGTCCTAGACCACAAAGAAATGACTTTGGTCACATATCTGCCTTATAGATAAACTTTACTGTATTTGTCCTCAGACTTTGTGTTCATTAATCCTAAAGATATTGAGTTTATTCCTGGGAGAGAAAGATCTATGCTTATGGTGGTGGTGTAGGGGAATTTTGAAATGACTTTTCTTTAGTATTATTTCTTGGCAAGTACCTTTATGAGGAACTAATTGTACCCTAATCTAGAATTGAAATGTACAGTTTTACGAATACAGTTTTAGGCTACCCTAAAACCTGAAGTAACAGTCATCCTCTGTGGCCCACTCTTAATCCTAGTAGAAGTTGTTTTGTAAAGTACTTAGCACAGTGTCTTGCATATAGCAGGCACTTAATAAATGCTTCTTTCCTTCTTTCCCTAGAGAATGAGTGCCACTAGATTCTAAAAATATTTAAGTCTCCTATCACTTATACACCAATACCAGGTTTGTGACTTGTTTCCCAATTCCTTATCTAGTGTCTCCTTATGTCCAGGTGATCTATAAAAGAGTCCCATAGTGAAACTGTGTCTTCATCTGCCTTTGTTGATTTCCATTCAAATGCTTTTCACCATGTTAAGTCCTTTCATGATCAAGAGTTTCTTTGCAAGAATGTATCTTCATAAATATTATGCCATGCTTTTCCATTAGCTTATTTGCAGTCCTGTTCCTTTAGAATATGTAATGTATATACTCCCAGACTTATTTCCTAGGCATGCTTCTAATCCTATGAAATCTCAATGACACTTATGAGGTCACATTTGTGTCCTTACATAAGATCAGATATGTGACTTTATTGGCATGCAGTACCAATACCAATGTATCTTGATACCTGTTCTGACATCTAGAGTGTTTTAGTGAATTACCTATGGTTCTAAGAGATCATCTATGTGACTTGTCTAGGGGAAAAGAGGAAGGGAATAAACATTTATATAGCACTTATGTGCCAGGCACTACGATAAGTACTTCACAAGCATTAACTTATTTGATCCTCATAACAACCCTGGGAGACTGGTGCTTTAATTATCCATCTTTACATTTGAGGAAATTGAGGCATAAAGAGGTCAAGTGACTTGGCAGGGATGAGACAAATAATATTTGTCTGTGGATGGATTTGAACTCAGATCTCTTTAACTTCAGGTCCACCACTCTATCTATCTAGCAGTCTCTAAAGATCATATAAGTCTTGTGTGATTTGTCCAGAATCACACAGTCAGTCTTTATCAAAAGCAAGGCTTGATATCAGGAGAATAATACACTTTGATCAGGTAGAATTTATACCAGGAATGCAGGACTGGTAAAATAGTAAGAAATCTATTAGCATCATTGGTCATATCAACAATAAAACTAATAAAAACCATACAATTTTCTCAATAGATGCAGAAAAAGCTTTTGACAAAATGAAACAGCTATTCCTATTCAAAAAACACTAGACAGCATAGGAATAAATGGATGCATCCCTAAAAAGAATATGTAGTATCTACCTAAAACCACCAGCAAGCATTATATGTAACGGGGATAAGCTAGATGTATGTCCAATAAGACTGAAGCTGAAACAAGGCTGTCCATTATCACCACTGTTATTCAATATGGTACTAGAAATGTTAACATTAGCAATAAGAGAAGAAAAAGAAATTGAAGGAAGTAGAATAACCAAAGGGGAAACTAAGATATCACTCTTTATAGATGATAGGAGGACATACATAGAGAATTATGGAGAATCAATTTAAAAAAGATACTTGAAATAATGAACAACTTTAGCAAAGTTGCAGGATATAAAATAAACCCACATAAATTCTCACCATTTCTAAAAATGACTAACAAAGCCCAACAACAAAAGATAGAAAGAGAAATTCCATTTAAAGTTACAGTAGATGCTAGAAAATATTTGAGTCTACCTGCCAAAACAAACCCAAGAAGTATATGAACACAATTGTAAAATTTTTCACACAAATAAATTCATATTTAAATAACTGGAAAAAAACAGCAGTTGCTCATGGATAGTCTGAGCTAATGCAATAAAAATACAATTCTACCTAAATTAATTTACTTATTCAGTGCCATACCAAACTACCAAAAATATTTTATAGAGCTAGAAAAAATAATATCAAAATTCATCTTGAAGAACGAAAGGTCTACAATATCAAGGGAATTAATGAAAAAAAAATGTTAGGGAAGGTGGCCCAGTCATACCAGATCTTAAATTGTATTATAAAGCAGCAATCATTAAAAGGGTATTGGCTAAGAAATAGAGGGAGATAGGTTATTGTAATAGGGTAGGTACACAAGAAGAGCAGTCATTGATTATAGCAATCTACTGTTTGATTAACTGAAAGATTCCAGCTTCTGGGAGAAGAACTCACTATTTGAGAAAAATTGATGGGAAAACTATAAAATAGTATGGCAGAAATTGGGCATAGATCAACATCTGACATCATATACCAAAATGAAGTCCAAATCAGTACACAATGTAGATAAAGGCTGATATTAGCCATCTCCCCTAGGGATTAGGGGAAAGGAATAGTTTATCTGTCAGATTTATGGAGAATGGAGGAATTTAAGATGAAACAAGAGATAGAGAACATTATGAAATGCAAAATTGATAATTTTGATTACGTTAAATTGAAAAGTTGTTGCACAGACAAAGCCATCACAACGAAGATTAGGAGGAAAACAGAAAACTGGGATTTTTTTTGTAATTAGTGTCTCTGATAAAGGCCTCATTTCTAAAACATGTGGAGAACTGAGTCAAATGTACAAAAATACAATTCATTCCTCTATTGATAAAATAGTCAAAGGTTATGAACAGGCAGTTTTCAGAGGAAGAAATTAAAGATATCTATAGTCATAAAAATGTTCTAAATCACTATTGATTAGAGAGATGCAAACCAATACAACTCTGAGGTACCACATCACACCTATCAAATTGGTTAACATGACAAAACAGGAAAATGATAAATGTTGGAGAAGTGGGAAAGTTGGAACACTAATTCACTGTTGATGGAGCTGTCAGGTGATGCAACCATTCTGGAGAGCAATTTGAAATTATGCCCAAAGGGCTATAAAAATGTGCTTACCCTTTAACCCAGCAACACTTCTTCTAGGGTTGTATCCTAAAGAGATCATAAAAATGGGAACTAGCCCCACATGTACAAAAATATTTATAGCAGCTCTCTTCGTGGTGGCCAAGAACTGGAAATCAAGGAGATGCACATCAATTGGGGAATGGCTGAACAAGGTCTGGTATATGAATGGAATACTATTGTGCTAAAGAATGAACAAGAGGACTTCAGAAAAACCTGAAAGATTTATATGAACTGATGCTGAATGAAGTGAGGAGAAACAGGATATCATTGCACACAGTAACAGCCAAAGAACCAGAAGAACATTGTACACAGTAACAGTCATAGACTTATTTAGCCTTTCTCAGCAATGTAAGGACCTAAAACAATCTCAAAGGACTCATGATGGGAAATGCCATGCACATCCAGAGAAAGAATTGTGGAGTATGAATGCAGAGCGAGGCAGACTATTTTATTATTTCTTGTTTCATTTTTTCTTTCTCATAGTTTCTCCCATTCATTGTATTTCTTTTATCCAACATGACTAATGTGAAAATATGTTTAATAGGAAGGATATGTAGAACCTATATCAGATTATAGGCTATATAGGGGGGGAGTAGGGAGGGAGGGGAAAATTTAAAACTTATGGAAGTGTTGAAAATTAAAAGCAAATTTTAAAAAAGAAGCAAGACTTGACATTGTCCTCCTGATTTCAAGGCAAGCTTTCTGTTCTCCCTATGGTACTGATGCTCTTTTCTTGTACTATTATCTCTTATTCACTTTTAAATTACCCATACACTGATAACTTGCATATAAACTTTTAAACCATGGCTTTTATTGGTGACTCTCTTTTTGATTGCTGTCTCTTGTGAATCAATGGTCCTATGCATTCTTTTAGCTCTTCTTTGTTCTACCTGTTCCTCTCTGAGGGACCAGACTTTTGAAATCCAGGTAGACAGTTTTCTTCTCCTCTAATTTTGTTTTAAAACCATCTTAATCAGATTCACAAAAGGACAATATATTTATACTTACCTTCATTATGTACCCTTTATCCTTGTCCAAAAGTCCATCATTCCTATGTTGTAAATTTAGATCTTAGAAATCCTTTTGTAAATCAGCTATTCTTTCAACAACCCCCTTCCCACCACAACAATAGGTATCTTCTTTTGAAACCTCTGCTATATCTGAGCATCAATGGTCTTACGTTTTTCAATTTCTCATGTAGGATTTATAACACCTAAGATTCCTTGTAATGAACTGTTTCTCCTCTGTGAATCACCAGAGCAGATAGCAGTCATACAGTCTGGTGGATCCCAGGAACTTCATTAACATGCTATGTATATGTCCAGGGATATTGCCAGACCTCTTTATTTTCCATGTCAGGTCAGCAAATTAAGACCTCATTATCCTTTAGGATGAAGTAGCTAACCGTCACTACTTCTTTAAACTCTGACTATTAATTCACAAGCTCTCTCTCCAGTGAGTATTTATATATATATATATATGTGTGTGTGTGTGTGTATTGTGTGTATATATATGTATATATTTATGTATGTATACATATATGTATATATGGGCATATATGTGTATGTATATATTTATGTGTGTATACATATATGTATATATGTGGGTATGTGTGCACACATATATATGTATATTTCCTCATTCCTTGAAATGTAAAAAGTTCCTTCTCTCCTCAGCAACCTCTCCTTTTCATGGGAAACCCTGTTACTTATTTCAAAGTTTTATTTATTCTGTTGACTTTCTTCTTTTCTTTCTTCTATATGGCACATTCTTCTGCTCCCCAACCTTCTGCTCCTGGTTAAGAGTCTCCTTTGATTTTCCAGATGACTTTTCTTCTTGCTCCCTTTGGGAAAAAAAAAATTATGTTCTTATAAAGAAGAGTTCATTCTTTTTGATAACCTAAGAATTAATAACCTCCCTTTCACTTTCTGTCAGTAGACAATTCTGTCTGCACTGTGTTTATCTATGTCTGCCGTAAACCAATGGCCAAAAAAAAAAAACCCAACTAACAAAATAAATCCCTTTTTACAGGTCCCAGAAAATTCCCCTTGTTTTATATATTTATGAGTAGCAAGATCTTTATTCAAACTTTTGTTGCTAATTATAAAGGCATAGTTTGTATTTACCACATCTATCTATTGCATACAGTGTTGCTAAGGAAAGATTAATTTATTTGTAACTATCTTAGTTTACTTGGACTAGAATATTGCCTTTGGTTAGAGGCTAAGAGACTGCTCCCCAAATCTCAGTGCCAAAGGTAGTTGCTTCAGTTGTTCTCTGCAGGAGAGTCTGGGATGGAAATTCTACTACTGGTAGTTCACAGTTCTTGCCTTTTCCTGCTTTCCAGACTTCAGAATACTACCCCTCCAATCCAAACTTGATATTTCTTTGTTATGGTATTGATTGTCTTTCTTGACCCTTGAGAATGTTTTTTTAAAGATTTTCATAAATTTAATAATTTTTTTCTTACAGTCAGACAATAATTTGCTTGACTGTTTTATCTCGTAACATAAAGTTAGTTGCCATCCCACAAAACTCATTGTCCAAAAATACTTAGAAAAACATTATCAATCTTAAAAAAATAGTGTTTATAAAACTTGACTCTGAATGACCTTTGCATATTTCCCCAATGTTGGATACACACCCAAACATACACACACACATATGTATATATTTGTTGGATGTGTGTATATATGGTATATATGTATATATACATGTGTATATATACAGAGATACATACATGCATTGCATACACATATATATATACACATGTTTATACACATATACATGTACACATATATTATCATTTGAATTGATTATTTTAATTTTAAAATTATTTTAGTTGAATTCTATCACTGACCCTTTATATCCTTTATATGATAAATGATGCAATAATGGATATAATAAATAAACATATTGGATGTAATAAACAAATATAATAAATTTTCAAACGATGAATTCCTCAAAACAATTTGAATCATGGCTACTTTGTTGAAATCAGTGTAGAGCTCACAAATATGTCCATTTTGAGGGAGATGAATCCAAAATTTTAATGACTCTTGGTACATTTCTTTCAATTATTGGAATGGCTACAGAAGCATTGACACTCTAACACACTGTTGGAGGAGCTGAGCATTGAGCCAACCTTTCTGGATAGTAATATGTAACTATACTCCCCCACCAAAAAAAGATCACTGACATATACCCTCTGATGTGGCAAAATCATTACTAGGCATCTACCCCAAAGGTAAGAGAGATAGAGTGAAAAGGTCCAGATATATCAAAATATTTATAGCAGCATTATTTACTTGAGCAAAGAACTGGTAGAAAGGAGGACATCTATTAACTAAGGAATACCAAATTATGGTATATAAATGTAATAGGATACTATTGGTTCATAAGAAATGATGGAGTTTATGAATTCAGAGAAAGAGAATGAAATTATGTCAGATAAAGTGAGCAGAACAAGCTGAACAATGTAAACATTTTCTACAACATTGATAAAGACAACATTGAAAGACTTAAGAATTCTGATTTAAGCAATGAATAAATACAACTCCAGAAGGTACATTATGAAGAGAATAGTGAGGAGAAAAAAAAGAAAAGAGGGAAGGAATTAAAGAAAGAAGAGAAAAGGAGTATTAATGAAACACAAAAATAAATAAAGGAGAGCAAAATTCAGAACAGGATATGGACAAGTCAGATGTGTGCTTTACAAATAGGCTACATATAAAATAGACTAATCATTGCACATACAATTCCTTTTTCTAGGTGTCTTTAAATGTAAAAAAGTTCATGAATGACAATTTTCTAGACAATAATAACAATAAAAATATACTTTAAATCAGTCTCTCCTTTTTTTTTTTAACTTACTCATCCTCTTCATGGATGGGTATAAAAGGTATTCACACTAGAAGAGAATGAAACCCAAGTGATCACGCTAAAATCAGTATAATGGAAAATATGTCTTTCAATTTGGAATAAACAAAGCATTTTAAGAGAAATTTTCTCTAAAAATTCATAATTCATGACACTACATTACTGCCAAAAATTATATGATTATTTTCCTTACTTAGAAGTGGTTCATTTCAGTAACTGCAGAAACATGATAGCTAAAGTGAAAAGACATTGCTACATAAAGCACTCCCTTTGTGCAATTCAGTCACCCATATTAACAGAACTGAGAATGTACCATAAAAGGAAACAAATTGTAGAAACTGTACCTTTTATTTTTATTCAATTCTGGAAGATGTTGGCATAGAAAAATGTACCATGGGCAATTTGTTTTCTGAAATGCCAAAGTAGCTTTCTGGCAGACTAAGATAATAGATCTTCTCAGTGCAATATTTTTATTTGAATGCACAGAATTTCTGTTGCTTTTAAACTTAGTAATGCTCCACATTCCCACCTCAGTTGGTGGTATGTACTTTGAGATATATGACTGAAGAATCCAATTATACACCTCAGGGAAAGGGCATAATGAACAACACAAAAAATGGCTTTATTTAGAAATACAGGGTACCCTATTTTTACCTCTGAGAAACTGGCCCACAATTGGGGATTAATGAGCCATATGCAAAACTTAGTGAATCATTTATTTGGGGGAAAAAATTTAAAGGGAGCATTTGGAAAAGGCATTTGAAAAATCCTCTCTGTCACATTTCCTTATTGCTTAATGCTCGCAGAGAACTTGCAGTACAAAGCATGCTTTAAGATTTGGTGAGATGGACAATTGCATCGGTGGAAAGTAATGAGCCAAAGCCTTGATGGATTTTTGATAATGCCAGGCAGTCTGTCAAGGGTTCACTGAAGTTTATGCTATATTAAGAGCCCCATAGGAAAGGATATTAATTTTCCACAATCAGATGAAATCTTACACATGCATATACATATACATCATGTACACACATGTGCATGTATACATGTACATATATCATATACACATGGTGTATGTATGTATAGTGTGTGTATCTCATAGATAACATATGGAGACATTGATGGAGTTTAGGAATGTCTATTATTTTATAGTTTATTTTAAAAAAACAATGTTCAATTGCTTTTGAACCCATCCATCCTAAATACTGTGTGGTCAGATATATACCCTCAATTTACTGGGTTTTTTTATTTGTGATGGACTTAAAATTTGATTGATGTAAGGAATTCCCACTGAGAAATTGTCCTACTAGTGGCACTTTCTGTGTCAGTTATAATCTTTGAGAGTTGCCTAGGGACACTGAGAGCTTGCCTAGTGCCACAGAGTCAGGATGCAATGGACAAAGAAATTGTCATCCTGACTCAAAACCAGGTCTCTCCATTGTTGTCTACTCATTCTTTATAGGTATATAAAATTCAGAAAAGTCATGGAAATACTGCTTGACGTAGAAGCACAAGATCTAGATTTGAACCCTTCTACATCTATGTGACCCAGGGAAAATCACTTAATCTCTCTGACTTTGAAAAAGAAAGGTTTGAATGAGATGGATCCCAAGGTCCCTTCTGACTTGAAATCTGTGATCCTGTGTAGAAAGGCTAAACTTTGAATCAGGTCCATCTCTTGATTGTTTCCATTCTATCTATTGTCAACTTCAATGTTTTCTGGACATCTACTGGACATAGTTGATGCTTGTTTCGTTATCTCATATGATTTCCAAGAGACTACCAAATGAATGTCAAGAATCATGATCCTTAGAAACTCATTAAGGGCAGCCTTGTCTCTTTTCAATCACACAGCTGGCATGATCTCTCCTTAGATACCACATTTGCTTGTGATGACAAGACATCCAAGATTCTGATCTAAAAAATCTAAACCTCTCTCCATAGTCATCTGGCTTTCCCTCTCCCTTTCAGGGACATTGAATCTGTTCCTTGTTTTCATCCTGATTTTTACTCCTTTAGCCCTTCCATTTTCTCATCTGTTTTCCTTCCTCTGACTTCACTTGCCTCAATAACCCAGTCTTAACACCATTAGCTATCACCATCTGTCTCCCTAATCTTTCCCTGATCCAGACCGCTAATCAATGAAGGATTACTCCCATCATCTTACTTTTCCACTCAATCCTAGACTTCTGAGTGGTGGAATGAATAGAGCACTGAACCTGGAATCAGGAAGACCCAAGTTCAAGTCCAATCTCAGATATTTACTACCTGTATGACCCTGGGCAGGTCACTTAGTCCCATTTACCTTAGTTTCCTCATGTATAAAATGAATTAGAGAAGGAAATGGCAAACCAATATCTTTGTCAAAGGGGTCATGAAAAGTGAGACATGACTGAAAATTATTAAATGAGAACATTTCGTCCACTGTTTATTTTTGTCTGTAATCTCAAATGGACCCTCACTGCTACTTGTTAATTGTCAGCACATTGTGAGTGGGTGGTAAGAAAAGACTCCCAGGTCAACTTTAGTCTTTTCTCCTTCCATTAGTTAGTGATTTCCACATTCTGCTTATCTCTGTAAGGCACAGTTCAGAAGTCTTCAAAGGAACTCCCCCCACTTCTCATACTATGTCACCTACTAGATACTTGACCTAACTGGACTTTGCTGTAGGCACCGCAGACGTCTTCCCTTCTTCTAGCATAGTTTTTCAGAAACTTGTTTTGCTCATGGATCTCTTTGGCAGTCTCATGAAGGTTCTGGCTTCCTTCTTAGAATTTTTTTTTTAAATTTATAAAATGAAATAGAATTACAAGGAAACCAATTATTATGACAATAAAGATGTAGTTTCCTCCCCTAATTTAAGTTGATGGATATTCTGAAATCTCTCCACAGACTCCTTGGGGGTCTATGGACCCCAGGTAAAGAACCCTTACTCTAGTTGATTAGAATATCCTAGGACAGAAGCCCCCATGAGAGTTTTCAGAACTTGGTGTTTGACCATAGGTATTTTTCCCATGTGTCCTATATAACACCCAGGGAGTTTCTTTCAGCAGAGACATTTGTTCTCATGTTGGCAACTTTTGTTATAATGGATCCTAGGGCCATAAACTCACAGGTTTCAAGATGAAAGTGACAGTAAAGGTCAGATATATGTACCTATGATAACACAATACAGTAAGCAAAAGGCAGAATTTGAAAACCATTTCTCTAACTCCAGAATTCTTGTTCTTTCTACTCATACCAGAGGCTCAATAGATGTTAGCTGAAGGTTTTGATGATGAAGTAAAACTCCATTTAACAAATATCTCCAGGTTACTGGAAACATCAGAGAACAGAACCTGCTATCAATCCTACTATTAATGGACACAAAAGGGCAAGGAAGAGATAATCAGAAAACTTGTTCTCCAAAATTGTTTTTCTAACCTTTCCATCTAAAACAATAGTAAAACATAAACTCTACCAACAATAAAAATGCATAGAGCATGCAACAATAACCTCAGCAAGAACTACAACCACTGCAACAAACACAACCTATTTCAGAAATCATTTTGAAAGCCTTTAGATGGCCTATTACTAGAAAGAAGACCATTTTGCAGGTTGAGCTAGTCCATTCAGGTAGAGTAACATTCTCATTTTGACTGTGAAGGTTAGGATGAAAGTGTCATTTAACTTTTTATCCAATATTTCCCTCCAAATTTCTGAAAATTTCTACTCTGTACTCCAGGAATCTTAAGCAAAAGGAATTCTTGCTTTAGTTAGAGGTATAAGTTTACATTTAGCCTCTAGCATAGCTGAAAAAATGATGAATTTAGAATAAGTAACATTTATTAAGCACTACTGTGCATGAAAACTGATGCAACACACTGACGGCATGTGACAAGGGCATACCCCAACCCCAGAACCTTAGTTTTCTTATCTATAATATGGAAATGATATTATATGTCCCCTACTCAACAGGAGTGTTACAAAAATCAAAGGAGATAACACGTGCCAAGTTCTTTACAATCATCAAAGTACTATATCAATATCAGCTATTATTGATAAACTAATATCATAACAATAATAGATCCAAAAGCATATTCACATTTGCATGAATATTGTAACCTGATTATTTTAACAAGCCCTGACTTAACGTACTATGTCTCTGAATATCCTCTACTCTCTTCCACTCCCAGACTTGATTTTTATTTGAATTCTTGTTTCCTTTTTTCTTGTAGATTTATGAAATTTTATACCTAGATGTTGTAGTGCCAACCAGACACACAGCTCCCATGGTGGCCAGGAATATTGTGGTGCAGTTCTGAATAATGAAATAGCACAGACTCCACATGGAAGACAGAACCAAAACACTTATTCAGACACCAGAAAGTCAAATCCATCACAGCAACAAAAATCTATACATAATAACGATGCAAAGAACAACACCGCCCTCAAGTCTTCCCCCTACTCAGCTTCTCACAAAACAGGTCCTTAAAAAAATCACAAACAGGCTCCCTTAAACAAAATGCCCTTTTTGCACTCACAGCCAACTGCAAGCTTGCTTGCATCCTTCAGCTCTAACTGCTCTCTCACCAACTTCCCCTCAGTTCTGTTCTAGCTCTGTCTCTTCCTGTTCCAGTCATTCAGTAATCTCTTCCCACAACAGGTGACTTAGGTTTCCATATGACTTAAGTTGGTCACATGGGTTTATTAACCAAAGGAAAGATTTTCCATTAAAATTACCATCACAGATGTCTTTAAAGAAATGTGTTAAGAAGATGGGATGGCTACATAACAGATAGTCAACTGATATACAACATTCAAATTAACACAAGATCAAAAGTGCTTAAGTGAGGCCCCTACCCAGTATGAGTGGAGGATGGACCTCATATCTTTGATTTAGCAAACATAGAAGGCTTATGATCTGTATAGTTGGAGGACATAAGTGCATTGATGATATCACAGCTCCTTTAGATTATCAACATATGAAATTAGCATATGAAATCCACCTTTAGTTTTGTTGCTTGGTGATCCTGGATTTTGACATGAGAAGAACCTCAGAGGTCATGTAGTCTATCCCATTATATTGTATTATATCCATATATATATATATATATATATATATATATATATATATACTAGCTATACACACACACACACACACACACACACACACACATATATATATATATGTATATATATATATACTATATATACTAGCTATACGGGTCACTCAGGTTCCTTTCACCACTTCAGAATGCTTTCCATTACATCAAATATTCATGAAGTCTTTAGAAAAGACCTGACTTTTTTTTTGGGGGGGGCAGATGAGATAATTACTAGATTAAGGATTTGTGGTTGTGAAGTAAGTTCCAGACATGTTTGTGGTTACTCAGTCATTTCAGTCATGTGCAAGTCTTCAAAACCCCATTTGAGGTTTTTTTCTTGGTAGAAATAGTGGAGTGGTTTGCCACTTCCTCCTTCAGTTTATTTTACAAATAAAGCAACTGAGAAAACAAGTTAAAGTGATTTGCCCAGGGTCACATAGCTAGTGTCTGAGACCAGATTTGAACTCAGGAAAACGAACCTTCCTGATTTCAGGCTTCAACTCCTATCCATTGCATCACCTAGCTGCTCTGTTTTCAGAGATACAAGTCCCTAAATTTCACGATGGCATGACTTTGGCTTATTCATGTTCACTGTCTACAGGGGATAAAAAAAATCAATAGTCGATGTTCTCAAGCAAGTCAAACCTATTAAGGAAGAAAAATTCAAATAGCCTTATTGTTTATAACAAAGAAAATCAGTTAACTGAGATACCCATCTCCTTTCTCTAACCATTCCAAAGAATTAAAGCATTATAATTTTACCATATTTGTTCACTTATTTTCTTTTTTTCTGTGATGCTTTCTATAGACCCAAAGTTTTTTATTAAATTTATTTTTTCCAATGAACAAGTTTGTTTTTCCTCTTCCACTTCTCACCAGTTGGCAAAAACAAATGGACAAAACTAAAAGAAAAGAACATCATTCATTGTCACTCTCTATGACCAAGTGAACAAAGCTCATGTCTGTCATGTCCCCAAACATCTCGTTCTGCACCTCGAATGCATTTTCTCTATCAGGAGACACCTAAAGAGGAAATAACTGACCCCTTCCACCATCAATGTTATTTCACTCCGGTCACTTCTCTGGATTTGTCAGTGTTAATGATTGGCTTAGAAGCCTTGGTGACCAGTCAGAGTGGTCCTGTTTATTGAAAGTAAGAAAATCATGCTTAACAGCAGTTAACTGCTTTGACAAAGCTTTCAATATCTCCTTCTTGGGGAATTTTTCTCCTTGATATCAAATCTATCTCTGTGTTCACTCCATCAGCCTTGTGGGAGCAATCAGTTCTCATCATCCCCTCTTCACCTCTATTTCAGCTATAAATTAGCTGGGCAAAATACAGGGATTAGGAAGGAAGGATTTTAAGAAACAATCTTAAATATAAAAAGGGTACTTTTAGTAAAGAAAAGGAAGATAGTAAAACAGCATTTAACAAAGAAGAACATGAAGCTATGAGGATGACAGCCAGGGTGGTAGACTGCCTCAGGATCATGACATGGTGAGAATTGGTTGAAGGAAAGGGGTAAATTAGCCTGAAAAAATCCTTTAAGGTAAGAGGTGTCTTTACATATTTGAAGGACTGCAATATGGAAAAGCAACCACATTTATTCTTTTCATCACAAAGGAAGAACCAAAAATAAATGGGTAGACATTTCAATGAGACCAATTTGGCTTCAATGTAAAGTAGAAATTCCTAAAAAAAAATAGTAAGCAGAATGAGTGGCCTTGGGAATCATCGTGAATGTTGCCAGTCTTTGAGCAAAGGCTAGATGAGCACCTATAAGACATGTCGGTGAAGCAATTTCTTTTATAACACAGATTGGACTGCATGGCTGATGAGGTCCCTGCCCACTTAGAGAATCTGTGATTTTATGTGATAGCTTTTTTAAAAAAAATTAATGCTCATAAGGTTTACCTAGAGGAAGAAAGATTGAAAGAAAAAAAGAGGTCTTTCATCTCAGTCTTGGCCAGCAAATGGTTGCTTGTGGATGGACTCCTGCCCTCTAGGCCTTGGTCAACAGGTTTTCACCCCCCATACACTACTCATGCACCACCACAAAGGTGAAGTTAGGGAAGGATGCTAAAAATCAAACTGAGCCAAAAAAATGACTCCTCCCCCAAAGGAGGTAGAAGACAGTGAAGATAAGAACATGTTAGAAGATGAAGAAAGCAGTGGAGAAGAGGTTGTAGTATCTCATAAGAAGGTCAAAAAAGCTGTGGCCATAGCAGCAAAGAAGGTAGCACCAACCACTATGTTGTTGCCACTATGCCAGCCAAGAAAGCAGCTGTGACTCCTGATAAGAAGGCGGCCACTCCAGCCCCCACCGAGAAGGTGGCCATCCCTCCCAAAGCCAACATCACACCAGACAAGAAGGCAGCCACTCCAGCTAAGCCAGCCTTCACCCCGGCAAAAGCAGCACTGGTCCCAACCAAAGTGGTAAAGAATAGAAAGAACACCAAGAAGAAGGATAGTGAAGATGAGGAGGATGACGAATTTGAACTTCCCAAAGCCACAAAGATGGGAACCACTTCCTCCAAACAAGACGCTGAGGATAAGGAGGATGAAATAGATGAGGAGGACAGTGATGATGATGAAGAAGTAGAGGATGACTCCGAAGAAGTCATAGACATCACAATTGACAAGGGGAAGGCTGCTACCTTGAAAGCTGCTGCATGGAAACCTGGAAAGGCCAAGGGATCAGAGGAGAAAGAGGAAAATGAGGAAGAGGAAGATGATGAGGATGATGAGGAAGAAGAGGAGGATGCAAAAGAAGCACCTGGCAAGAGGAAAAAAGGAAATGGGCAAACAGAAGGCCCCTGAGGCCAAGGCACAGAAACTGGATGCTGAAGCATATACATGTTTCAATCTCTGAACTTCAACAAAAGCACTACCAAGCTCAAAACTGTTCTCACTGACTTCTTTGCCAAAAAGGACCTCACCATTGTGGATGTTCACACTGGTGCCACCAGGAAGTTTGGCCACACAGAATTTGAATCTGCTGAAAACATGGAAAAACTCTGAAACTCAGTGTCTCCAAAGTGCTTGATTCTGAAATTAAGCTGGAAAAAGCAAAAGACAACAAGAAAGAGTAAGATTCAAGAATGCTCACGGTCCAGAATCTGCCCTGTAAAGTAACTCAAGAAGAGTTTAAGGTGGTATTTGAAGATGCTATTGAGGTCAGACTGGTGTGCACCAAGGATGGGACCCCTGAAGGAACTGCCTATGTTGAGTTTAAGACTGCAGTTGATGTGGACAAGGCCTTGGAACAGAAACAGAGCACTGAGATTGATGAGTGCTCATTTTGTACTACATAAGGGAGAAGAACCAAGGGCAGAAGAATTCCAGAGGGAAGAATAATTCCTGGGGTGGGAGCAACAGTCAGCTGTCAGACTCCAAGACCCTGCTGCTGGATACCCTGGCCTACAGTGCCATGGAGGAGAACCTGCAGAAAGTGTTTGAGAAGGCCTTGTCCTTCAGCTTGCTCCAGAACGACCGAGGCAGACCCAAAGGTTATGAGTTCATTGAATTTTACTCCTTGGAAGACGTGGAAGAGGCTTTGAATTCTTGTGACAATATAGAGATTGAAGGCAAAGCCATCCACTGAAGCTGAAGGGACAGAAAGCTGCCAATGCAGCCCTGAGGAATCAGTCCTACAAAATCTTGTTAGTCAAAGGTCTATTTGAAAACACGATGGAAGACACATTGAAAGATTCATTTCAAGGCTCTATAGGCACCAGGATAGTCACAGACAGAGTGATGGGGTCTTCGAAAGGGTTTGGTTTTGTGCACTTCACAAAGAGGAAGATGACAAAGTTGCAAAAGAGGCCGGGGGGGAATGATAGAAACAAAGTAACCCTGGACTGGGCCAAGTCTAGGGGATTTGGAGGTTGAGGGGGCAGCTGAGGGGGCAATGGCAGTGGCTAGGGAGGCTTTGGGGCCAAGGAGGCTGTAGAGGAGGCTGAGGGGGCTTTGGAGGGCAGGGTGGTTTCCTAGGAGGTGTTGGAGGTGGAGGAGGTGACAATAAACCATAAGGAAAAAAGACAAAGTTTGAATAGCTTCCTCCTTTTTCTTTTCCTCTGCCATGTGAATGAACTCTGGGGGTTTTATCCCCCTCTAATCACCGATAAAGCCTTGTGAAGACATTCCAAGGCAGACATGTAGCCCACAGGCATCTTGGGCAAGCCTGGATAACCTGAGTTTGACTGGAATGATGTTCCATACAAAGTTTTTGTAGAGATGGTAGATGGTAGCTTTGGGAGGTCACCTTTTTGTCATTGATTTGTCTTGAGTTTGTAATGTCATACATCAAGTACAAAAACCATTTTTTCCCTACAAATACCTGTAGTGGTTTTTTCGCTTCATTTTTATCCCCTTTTTGGCTGTGAAGAAAAAAAGTCAAATATTTTCTCATAGTTCCTGCTTTAACAGCCTGTCTTAGGACACATTAAAAGGGGCCTAACCCTGGAAAAAAGAAAGAAAAATGGAAAGATTCAAAGAAGGAAAGAAAATCGAAAGGAATGAGAGAGAAAGAAAAGAGGAAAGAAAGGAGGAAAGAAAGAAAGAAAGAAAGAAAGAAAGAAAGAAGGAAGGAAGGAAGGAAGGAAGGAAGAAAGAAAGAAAGAAAGAAAGAAAGAAAGAAAGAAAGAAAGAAAGAAAGAAAGAAAGAAAGAAAGAAAGAAAGAAAAGGAAAGAAAGAAAGAAAGAAGGAAGGAAGAAAGGAAGGAAGGAAGGAAGGAAGGCAGGAAGGAAGGCAGAAAGGAAGGCAGAAAGGAAGGAAGGAAGAAAGAAAAAGAAAGAAAGAAAGAAAGAAAGAAAGAAAGAAAGAAAGAAAGAAAGAAAGAAAGAAAGAAAGAAAGAAAGAAAGAAAAAGAAAGAAAGAAAGAAAGAAAGAAAGAAAGAAAGAAAGAAAGAAAGAAAGAAAGAAAGGAAGAAAGCATTTTATGTTACTTTGAAGCTGGTGGCTTATTTTTCAAACTGCCAATTATTGCCTTCTTTCCATGACTCCTCAGTTTTATAATGAAAATACCTGCTGGGTGTTACAGGTGTAGTCTAACATTTACCTTGCAACTTGTGGTGAAATACTTTGCAATTTTCTGTCCAATAAAATTCAATACAGGAACTACCTACACAAGTCTTTCTTGCAATATTGACTGCATTTGTTATAACCCCAGCTCTCCCACTCATCTGATAACACAGTCACTGAACAAGGTTCTATCTGCAGATGTCCCTATTCAGATGTTTTAATTTGTCAAGCCTGCTCTAAATAGAACTTCCAATCTGAATGCCCTGAATGACTGGTGGAGTAGTGAGAAAAGATCCTTTATTCTGAGAGACTTGTCCTCACCTGCGTCCCTTAATTAGGCAGGATAACTGAGAACGCTACCAATTCATGAATATGTTTGTCCTTGAAGATAATGGCTTGGCAACCCATACTGTTTCAAGCAAATATGATCCATCTATGAAGAGTTCATACTTTTCATCTCTCAACTCAACTGCTTAGAATGCAGCCTCAGGGCAGCAGATGGGAAGTGGGTGAACAAGACTCAAATTATAATTCCATAATTATTTCACCAAACTAAGCCTTAGGTATGAGTTTTTGTAATAGTTCTCAACTTGTTCAGTCGTAGAGTATTCTAACCTTCCTCAGGATATGATCAAACATGGAAGCCTCATTGAAAAAGGTGGTAAAGATTAAAATCTGTAATCTACTTTGTTCAAACAATGAACCACCAACTCCAAGGCAGGGTTCCAGAGTTCATTGCTAGCTTATTCTTTAGGTTTTTCTTCAGAATGGAAATATGTTTGCAAGAGCCAATCAATCAAAGGATTTCCTTGAAGATTTCAGGGTCAGAACACAAGATACATCTTATTATTCCAAATGAAGCTTCTACCCGATCAGAGTTGGACAGCTTACAGGGTTTCCTGTTCCTCTGGCATGGAGTCCTTTTCAGAATAATGTGCTTAATAGAAGAACATAAAGTACAAAGAAAACAGGTTATATCAAAATACAGTTGTCCAAATATTAAAAGATCAAGTTTAGGGCCATCAGGTTAAGAATCTCTGGTTTTAAGGACATAGAGGTTTTTAGAGGTTAATTGATTAATTAAATGCAGGTAATATTAGAATATGAACCAGAAAAAAGATGAAAAGGAAGGACATTTCAAGAATGTGGGAGTCTCTTGTGGAAGTGATGTTGAGTTTAAGGAAGAATGAGCAGTCCAATCTGACTGTGGGGATTTGGGAAACAATGAAATCAATCAGCAAGCATTTATCAAAGTCTGGCACTGGTATAGGGGCTGAGAATATAAAGATAAAATAAAATGCTTCTTTCTCTCAAAGAACTAATAATGCCAGTTAATTGTAACCACTTGATAGTATTGATGTGTGCTTTAAAAACAAATGAATATTCTTTTCTAGAGGATAAAATGGATCAGAATTCTCATTGATAGCATCACAGAATCTCCCAGTTTGAAATAATATTGAGTCTGAGAGGTAGGTTAGTCCAAGCATCTGAGTTGGAATCCCTTCAAAAAACATCTCCAACAAAATTGTTTGGTGTTACAGCTAGAATTCTGGAGTTCCTCACTACTCAAGCAGAATTCCATTTGTAATATTAAACCATTTCTCAATGTATTGTATTTTAATCTGTAAGCATTCCCCAAGAACTGCTCCAATGCTCTAACCATCTAGGGAAGGCACCATTTAGCATTCTTAATAGAAAAGGTTGCAGTTTGTTCAGAGTTCTGTAGACATTTATTCTCTCAGTAGATTAGACTATCCTGAATGAAAATACAGAAGTGACTCATTTCCCTATGGCTGTTCAGAACTCTATGTCTGACCAAAGCAATGTCTCTGCATGCATATTTTCGTAGATATATATTTTTTTCAACCTAGATACTAACATTTTCTTAGACTTGTAAATTCCATTATGATGGATTATAGGATCAAAAGGTCATAGAAATACAACTGAGATCATTGAGCTAAAAATCAATTTTAGAAATGAAGAAATTGATGCCCAGAAAGGTTGTGACCTACCTACAGTCACATAGTTAATAAGTAACATAGAAGGGTCTTTGAGTAAGAAACCATGAGTTCCCATCTTGACCCTACTGATTATTTCTTGTGTAATGTTGGACAAGTCACTTTATTTCTCTAGGTCTCAGTTTCCACATCTGTGAAAGGAGGGCACTCAAATAGCTCATGTCTAAAAACCCTTTCAACTCCCAGATCTATGTTCCAAGGATACCAATTTTCAGCAATACTTAGGAACTCCTTGTTTCTTTTTGTTTCTTTAATTTAAAAAATATTCATCTCTAAGGAGGGGACGAGGGAAGAAAAATTGTTTGATATACTTTTTGAGGCACCTGAAATGAGCACTCCCTATGCTTTCTTCCAAATCCCCCCAAATATTTGACAGTATTGTCATGAGAAAGGAAATAACTGTGTGTGTGTGTGTGTGTGTGCATGTGTGTGTGGGCACATGTTTGGGCACAGTGTACATCACAGATAAGATTTTAAAATTGTGCTTGCCATGTGTTTTGCACTATAGATTTTGAGCCTTTATCAGGAATTAAAGAAAAATAGGCATTTATAAAAAGTAATATTTTAAAGGGCAGCTAGAAAGTGCAGTGGAGAGAATGCCAGGTCTAGAGTCAAGATGTATTTTCATGAGTTCATATCCACCCTTAGACACTTAACAACTGTGTTACCCTGAACAAGTAAGTCACTTAACCTTATTTGCCTCAGTTTCCCCATCTACAAAATGAGCTGGAGAAGGAAATGAAAAACCACTGTGGTATCTGCCAAAAATACCCCCAAATAGGGTCAGTGAGCTTCAGAAGACAGAACAATAAACAATATTTTAAATATTCTTGGAGGTCCCTTTTCTCTCTTTTCCTAGAGTGTGCCTTAGGCCACTGCCATTCTTACCTGTCTTTAAATATATCTTTGAGAACAACCAGCCAGTCTGGTTACATGGCCCTGGGTGAGGAGGAGGAGGGTGGAGAAGAAATAGATACTGGGAAGACTTGAAAGACCTAACAGTCACACTACCTATGGAGTGAGAAAGAAAAGGGGGGTAGGTGCTGTAGGTATTGACCAACTGTAGGTGTGTATACACCTGACTATGGCTAGAAGCAGGGTCTGATAACAGTAGGGGTTCAGCTGGCCACAGCCACTGTGTAACTCTTAGAATGAGAAGGAATGCACAACAAACCTGGTATCAACACCAACAACCAAAGCTGTGTGATGCAAAGTATCTCACCTTGCTTGTCTTCCAGCGTCTCTTTACCACCCTCTTACCCACTCCCACCGCAAAACATCCCAGTAGCTTAGACGGTATGCATTAATAGTATGCCCGTATTGTGCTGGTGGGTGCTGACTGAATGGAAGTTTTGGGTGGAATTCCAACTATAATGCTATAATACACTAACTTTGCAGCCAAAGAAACTGCGTTACAATTCCAGATTGGTGTTACATTTGTTGAGTCATATCTCACTGTGTCTCTGCTTGCCCATGAATAAGATAAAAGGGGGGAGTAGAAGATTTCTAAAAATGAAATTCTAAATTTACGATCTTTTGTTATTCAATGTATTTCTATTTATTTTCTCTATTTTACTAAACACATTTAATTACAAGCATACAAAAATCATTCTTTTAATATAATATAGATGGATAAACAGAGGAATTGGTGAAATGTCAGAAGAGTAAAAATTTAAAGAAAATACAGTTTGATCATTTTCAAGTTCATCCCATATCTAGAACCAGAATGACCAACTGTTATTTAGATCCTATTTCAAAGGAATAGGCAAGAAGATGCATAATTAGCATCTCAAAGTATTTTTCTGGGCAGATTGCATGTTCTTCACACGTCACTAGAAGGTTTTGGAAGTCATCTTAGCAGATGTTGGTATTATATCGTTAGGTGGAGCATTGATCCTTCAAACCTTCCTTAGCAACTACCAGCTTCAGTAACAAGGATAGAACATTTGGCATTCTCATGCTTCTTCTGCCTAAGGCATTTGGAATTGAGCAAAAAAGAAAAAAGAAAGAAAGAAAAAAAGAAAAGAAAATCCACCCATCACACTGTACCTTTTGATCACAAGTCACTGGTCATCTTCTTCTCTTTTTTTTTTTCCTCCCATTTTTTTCCTTCCACATTTTCTCTACCCATAAATTACTTTTCCTCCCTTTTACATTTTTTATGTCTTCCACCCTATTTTTCCATAACAGTATATAAGACAAAATGAGTGAAAATATGGGGAGAATATTTTTTCTTAAAATTATCTTTGTATTTTGTGTTTCAATTTTTAGCTCTTTCTGTCCTCCTCCCTATATATCAATCAGTTGACACATCCCATGCCTTCCATCATCACATTATTCCTTGAGTTCTTTCACTTGTCTCCATTCATAAGACTACCAGATTAGTTCACTCAGTCAACCCTTTTTGCTTTGCCTATTTCAATTAGTACTCCTGCTTTTTTTTTTTCTCTTTGGCTATAGTATCTTGCCTCTTCAACCTATACTCTACAAAGCTACTACCATGAAATTCACACAGCACAGGTTTGACCATGTAACTTTCTTGCTCAAAAAGCTTAGAGGCTTTTATTATATGTTGAATAAAATAGAAACTCATCCCTTTATCATTTAAAGGTCTTAATAGTTGGCCTTCACAGCCCCAATCTATCTTTTCAGATTGATTTTACCTTCTCCACCTCATGAATTCTACTTTATAGAGAAGTAGACAACTCCCTGTCCATTATATTCCATCTTGCACCTCCATGTTTTTGCACAAGCTACCTCATGTGCTATTCCTGTTTCTTGGAATCTTTAACTTCATTCAAAGTTCAATTCAAACGTCTTCTAATTAAGACCATATTTGACCCTCCTCCCAATTTTTAGTGCTTTTTCTTTTAAAGTGTATTTGTTTTTCCATACCTATATACATCCCTATCCTATACCTACATATATAGTTTTCACTTTATTTAAATGGGTTGCTACATAAAGTAATTTCTTTTACATAATTTAAATTTACCTCTACCCAACCACTTTAATTATCCTATAAAACAAAGGCATAGACAAAATAATACCTTTATAAAAGTCACAAACTGTACTAAAATGCAGAATTCAATATTGTGCCATGATAATAAACAGAATTATGAAATAAGAGATAAAGTTAATGATAAAGTATACACAAGACTGTACAATCAAATTAACTTAAGTGTGTAATATGCTGCTCCTTCCCCAACCACTGCACCTACTCTTTATCACAAGTGGTTGACTATATAATGTTGTTTTATGAAACTATCAAAAGAAGTTTGGGCAGTGACTGCATCTATCCTGCTTACCTGATGATAACAAGCAATAGCCTCAACTAGTCTTTCAGAGTTTCTTACATGAAGTAGAATTGAGATAATAATGAATTTACCTAAAGTTAGAACTATATACATATAAAACACACACAGACATATATAATTTCATAGATTATTTTTCACATGTATGTTCATATTGCTTCTTCCCCATTGAATGTATGTTTCTTATGAACAGGGACTATTTCATTTGTCCTTGTGATCTCAGAACTTTAGCCCAATGTCTTGCACATATTAACTGAATTGAAGGGGAATGAAAAATTAAATTTGAGATTAATAATTAATAAAGAAAAAAAATACATCACTCTGTACCACTCATATATTGAACTATTTGAGTGGAGTTATCAAAAGTAACTGTAAAGGAAACAAAATATAATTTAAATACCTCTAGCCTGTATAACATAATCTAATGTTGGTATAACAAAGTTACTGAAGTTAATGGTCATAAGAATAAAGGATGAGAATGAGACAACAGTGATAATAGCTAGCATTTACACAAAATTTAATTGTTTCACAGAGTTTTACATATCTCATTTGATCCTTTTTGTAACCCTGGAAGATGGTTGTATATATGTATGTGTGTATACATACACATACAAAGTAATATACAAATACATATATGTGCATCTACATAAAATTTTTCAAAGTAATCTCTTTTTTGATAGAACAAGAAACCGAGACTCAGAAAATGCAAGAGATTTGCTCATGGTCACACAGATAATGCCAGGTATGAGATTTGAATCAAATTCGGTATATTTTCAGCAGAGATTTTTGATGTAATGGAAAGAACACTGAATCTGGAGACAGAAGTCTTAGGTTCAAATTCTTCTGATATTATGTGAACAACCTTGAAGCTTATTTAAGTTCTGAGCGCCTGAGTTTCTTCATATGTAAAATAGAGGGGTTGGCTAGGTCTATGCTGGCATGCTATACTAACTTCAGCTCACACATTCTATGCATACAATATCACAGGCATGGCACAGCTGTGTTTGTGGCAGCTGAGGAAGCATTACTTGGAAATACAGACCTGTGGATAACCTATTTTTCTCAGCAGGCAGGTGATCTCTTCACCTGACTTCATATCAACTATCTCACTTGTAAAATGGGTGGGAGAGTGGTTGGACCATACAACCTCCAGGTTCTTGTATCTGATTGCAGCTATTGAATGCATTGAATGCTGACCCCAGAGACACTGTATCAACTTAACTAAAATTTTGAAAGCGCCAACTAAATACCTGTTATGCGCTTAGCAGTGGGGACGTACACACAAAGATAAAACAGATCCAGCCCTCAAGAAGTTTGTATTTAACTAGGAGGGGAAGGTGTGTGGGAGATATACACAGATAAAATAAGGAATACTATGTGGAATATAAAATCAAAGTCATTTCAGGATGGGGCACTTATGACTAGAAAGATCAAGAAATGTTTCAGAATATCAGAGTGAACATTAAGAGGAGTGGAGGTGAGAAATTCAAGAGGTAGAGGTGAGGAAGGGAAGTGTCCTAGGCATGAGGGTTCAGCCTGTGCAAAGACGTGAAGGGGGAAGGTAAAAGTGTTATGCATGAGGAATAATGAGTATGCAGGCTAGAAGTGGGGAGGGGCTTAAATACCAAAGAGAGGAGTTTTATGTCAGTATGGATTTGGCATCAAGAAGACCAGAGTTCAAATGCTATTTGAGACATGTATTAGCTTTGTAACCCTGGACTGAACATTGGCATATTTCTTTTTCCTCATCTATAAAGTGGGGGTAATATCATTAACCTGACAGTGTTTTGTGTGAGGGTAAAATTACAAGTTATTAAGATTTTTAAATGCACTAAAACTTTTGAGACATACATATACAATCTAAAAGTTAACTGCTAGTAGTAGTAGTAGTAGTAGCAGTAGTAGCTGTAGTAGTAGTAGCGGCAGCAGCAGCAATAGCAGCAGCAGCAGCAGCAGCAACAGCAACAGCAGCAGTAGCAGTAGTAGTAGTATCAGCCGCAGCAGTAGCAGTAGCAACAGCTGCAGTGGTAGCAGTAGTAGTGGTAGTAGTATTCAGCAGCAGCCTTAGCAGCAGCAGTGGTAGTAGTGATGGAATAGGGGGCCATTAAAGCGTTTCAAGCATGGGATCTGGTCAATTCCTATGCTCACAAAAAGTCTATTTGTCAACTTTACACTGCATGTATTAGAGAGAATAGAGATAAGGCAAAGAGAAGAAACAGGAGAGTCCAATTGTAAAGGCCAAATGAGAGGTGACAGGAAATCTCTTCTCAACTACTGTGGTGACTCATGTGAGAAGAGAGAAGGGAATGAATCTGAGTTCTGCCAGAGAAGTACAGCAGTCAAGAATTAACAGCTGATTAGGGGAGTGAAAGAGAGACTGACGGGTCAAGGAAGGGTCTAAAAGTGGAAACATATTGAAAGAATAGTGATTCCTTTGACAAAAATAGGGACATTAGGAAGACAGAATGGTTTGAGGAGCAGGATGATGAGTTCTGTTTTGGGCACGTTGAGTTTGAGTTTATTATCCAGGTAGAGATAAGTAGCAGAGACATGAGCTTGGATCTCCAAGAAATCTAAGCCTTGGATGTATACTATTGAGAGTCATCTCCTTGTGGGAATGAGAGAGAGAGAACACCACGATGAAAATCCAGGTAGGGAAGAAAGTATCAAGGGAGAGAGAATGGCCAATAGTATCAAATTCCACAGAGAGTCAAGAAATCCGTTCCTTGTGAAATGGCTATTGGAATTAGTAGTCAAGAGGGAATCTACAACTTTGTGAAGAACAGTTTCATTTCAGTCATAGGATCAAAAGTCAAACTGCAAGCATGTAAGAAATGAAAGCGAAATCAAATAGTGGAGGAGGTGTATAAAGCTTCCCTCTCCCCCCAAAAGTATGGAGGTAAAGGCAGCAAGGTGGAACAGTGGACAGAGCACTGGCCTAGATCATTCAACATCAGAAATCTGTCCTTCATACAACAGATATCTTTTGTCTGATTGGTGTATTTATATCTCCAGTATTTAGCATATGACTGGAATATAGTAAACAATTGTTGTTTAGTCATTTCAATTATGTCTGACTGTTCTTGACCCCATTTTTAAAATGAAATTTACACTTCTTTCAAAAGGCAGCAGGGAGGATCACTTTGTGTATGTATGTGTATATATACACATATATGTACATGTATATGTACATATGCACAAATATACGTGTTTGTGTATACACATACATACTCACACATGTATATATGTATGCATATGTGTGCATATAAACAGAGGAGTGACAGGATAATAACTCACATTTCTATGGAGTTTTGCAGTTATAAACCATGTTCTTCTCAATAGAACATAATGTAATTGCTTTGAGGGTAAGTACCCAGTACAATGCTTTGTAAGTAATTAAATATTTAATAAATTTCCTTGAACAAATAGGAACAACCTTTTGTTTTCAAATATAATATTTTTCATTTCATATATGAAGATGCTGAAGACTGGGAATTTTCCCAGGGCCACATGATAGTAAGAATAGTGAATATTTAAGCCAGGATTTGAACTGAGATTTCCTAAATCCAAGTCCAGCAAACTTCTCATCAAAGCACCAGGACAGACTTTGGGAATATTGCTTAGGCAGAGATGTGAAATCTTTATCTCTGGTACAAAGAAACATGAGGAGTTCTTAGATAACATTTTGTGGTTTTCTTGGCAAAGATAATTGAAGTGGTTTGCCATTTTCTTCCCCAGCTCATTTCATAGATGAGAAAACTGAGGCAAATAGGATTAAGTGACTTGCCCAGGGTCATACAGCTAGTATTGGATTGGATTGGAACATAGGAACATAGGAAAATGAGTCTCCCTGAGTCCAGGATCAGTGCTTCATTCTCTGTGACACCTAGCTGCCCCTTTCCTTTATCAGCACTTAATAAATGTTTATTGACTGACTGGCATTTTTTCCCCAGGATGGGGCAATTTCATTATGTTTGTAGGCAGTACAGAAGGAAATACAAGAGAGGAAAATAAAAAAGAAGTAAACTCTCAGACAAATGGGAAATGTATATGAACAAGGGCAGAAGTGTATTTGGTGGGGTGGCCTTGGTCAGGGTCAGGGGGGAGGTCATTTCCTTTGAGACTGGAACAGAAGAGGATAGGAGGGAGTTATGTAGAGAGGAGTCTGAGATGTATAATTGTAGCAAATAGTTCCTTAATCTACATGTCTTTTGTTAGAATACTAGCTTAGCTAAATTTGAAGATCAGAGACTTTCAGGCCAGGTAATGAAATTTTTGGCCCTAGCAAACCCTGAGGACTGTCTATTAAGCAACAGGGAGTTATGTCCACATGTGTGGGGAAAGTATTCATAGAGATGAAATCATAGATCCTGGAAATATTTCAACCTATAAGAATACAGAGAATGTGTTTTCTGATATGTGGACAGCTGCATCTCTGTGACCAGTATATTTTAATATCAGAACAAAAGAACTGTTTCAGTCAGAATTATCTTTTCAAATCTCTTAATAACTTCACATCATTTGAATTCATATTCCTTATAATATGATCCAAATTGCTTCAAATCTTCCACTATAATTGTGCCTTTCTAACCTCTTATTTGAGAAAAAAAGAACTGATGTGATTCAGGTCTTTGTTTCTCTTGCATGCTCCATTTGCATGCTTTCAAACAATGGTGCAATCATTTGTTATGAGCATGTTAATAGCCCACCATACAGAGAACATGTGGAAGAGAGGTCATTTTAGAGGATGTAGAAATGAAACAAATATGTAATGACCCTTTAATGGAGACACAAACAAAGCCATCACGAAGCATATTTTGAAAGAGATGAATCTGTGTTTTCCTTTACTTTTTTGAAAATTTATTTTGAGTTTTCAGCATTCAATTCTACAAGATTATGACTTCCAAAATTTCTCCCTATCTCTCCCATCCCCCACTCCAAAATACCTTGCCTTCTGATTACCCCTTCCTAATCTGCTTTTCCTTCTATCACACTCTTCCTTTCCCTTATCCCCATCTTCTCTTTTTTCTTGAAGGGCAAGATAGACTTCTATACTCCATTACCTGTATTTCTTATTTCCCAGTTGCATGCAAAAACAATTCTCAACATTCTTTCTTTAAAATATGAGTTCCAACTTCTCTCCTTTCCTCCCTCCCCACCCATCCCCATTGAGAAGGCAAGCAATTCAATATAGATTATATATGTGTAGTTTTGCTAAAGACTTCCATAATAGTCATGTTGTGAAAGACTAACTATATTACCCTCCATCCTACCTTGCCCCCTATTTATTTTATTCTCTCTTGAGACCTTGCCCCTCCTTCTTATTACTCTCTCCTCTCATTTGCACTCCCTTCTATCATCCCCCCATGCCACTTATCCCCTTCTCTCCTACTTTTCTGTAGTGTAAGATAGATTTTCATACCAGATTGAATGTGCAAGTAATTCACTCCTTAAGCCAAATGTGATGAGAGTAAGCTGCGCTTTTTCTCTCTCACCTCCCTACTTTTCCCTTCCATTGAAAAAGGTTTTCCTTGCCTCGGTTATGAGAGATAATTTGTCCCATACCATTTCTTCCTTTCTCCTTCCAATATATTACTCTCACACCTTAATTTTGGTTTTGTAGATATCATCCCTTCCTATTCAACTCACCCAGTACCCTGACTACACATATATATATATATATATATATATATATATATGTATGTATGTACATATGTGTAATCCCTCCAACTACCAAATACCGAGCAAAGTTTCAAGAATTACAAATATTATTTTTTCCATGTAGGAATGTAAACAGTTTAACTTTAGTAAGTCCTTTTTGATTTCTCTTTCCTGTTTACCTTTTCATGCTTCTCTTGATTCTTGTGTGTGAAAGTTAAATTTTCAATTCAGCTCTAGTCTTTTCATCAAGAATGCTTGAAAGTTCTCTATTTCACTGAATGACCATTTTTTTCCCCTGAAGTATTATACTCAGTTTTGCTGGGTAGGTGATTCTTGCTTTTAATCCTAATTCCTTTCATTTCTGGAATATCGTATTTCAAGCCCTTCGATCCCTTAGTGTAGAAGCTGCTAGATCTTGTGTTATCCTGATTTTATTTCCACAATTCTGGAATTGTTTCTTTCTGGCTGCTTGCAATATTTTCTCCTTGACCTGGAAACTCTGTAATTTGGCTACAATATTGCTAGGAGTTTTTCTTTGTGAATTTCTTTCCGAAGGTGATTGGTGGATTCTATCAATATTTATTTTACCCTCTGGCTATAGAATACCAGGGCAATTTTCCTTGGTAATTTCATAAAAGATGATATCTAACCTCTTTTATGGATCGTGGCTTTCAGGTAGTTGCATAACTTTAAGCTGTCACTCCTGAACCTATTTTCCAGGTCATTTGTTTTTCCAATGATATATTTCACATTATCTTCTATTTTTCTCATTCTTTTGGTTTTGTTTTGTAATTTCTTGGTTTTTGTAAAATTATTACCTTCCTTCTGTTTCATTCCAATTTTTAAAGGAACATTTTCTTCTGTGAACTTTTGAACCTCCTTTTCCACTTGACTAATTCAGCTTTTTAAAGCCTTCTTCTCCTCATTAGTTTTTTTGAACCTCTTTTGCCAATTGAGTTAGCCTATTTTTAAAGGTATTAAGTTCTTCAATATTTTTTTGCATCTCCTTTAGCAAGCTGTTGACTCACTTTTCATGATTTTCTTGCATCACTCTCTTTTCTCTTTCCAATTTTTCCTCCACCTTTGTTATTTGATTTTCAAAATCCTTTTGGAGCTCTTCCACGGCCTAAGACCATTGCACATTTATTTTTGAGGTTTTAAATGCAGAAGCCTTGACTTTTAGGTCTTTCTCTGATGGTAAACATTGTTCTTCCTCATCTGAAAGGATGGAAGAAAATAACTGTTCACCAAGGAAGTAACCTTCTATAGTCTTATTTTTTCCCCTTTTTTGGTCATTTCCCTAGCTAGTTACTTCACTTTTGAGTGGCTTGTCAAGAGGAAAGTATACTCTAGGGACCTGAAGGTTCTCAGTTTGCCACCACTGAGAACTGAGACCCACACTAGCTGTTCAATTCCCCCAGGGGCTTTAGGCCAAGGGCTCCAAAAATGTCTGCTGCTGCACTGCCTGGGGCCAGGGCTAGGGGAGGATGCTCCCTTTTCACTCAGGTGAAAAAACTTTCTCATTGACCTTTGAAGCTGTCCTTGGCATTTGTGGGTTGAGGGATCTGGGAACTGCAGCTGCTGCTGAGAATTTCACCTCCAAGTCCTGCTCTCCTCCTGTTCCTGCCAGTGCCTTGCTGTCAAAGTCGAGCTGCATTATATGAACTCCACTCCACTCCTCACCGCCCAATGTGATAGACCTTTCTTTTCCACCTTCCAGGATGCTTTGCACTGGAAATCTCTTTCACTCTGTCGTTTTGTGACTTCAGCTGCTCTAGAATTTGTTTAGAGTCATTTTTTACAGGTATTTTATGGGCTGTGGGGGAAGAGTTAGAATTGGTGCATCTTTCTACTCTGTCATATATGTGTGTTCCTTTACTTAACAGGACAATGTTTATTTTTAACACCGTTTATCGTCTAAAAGTTATATTGAAAATCTGAAGAAAATAAACCCTTATTCTGGATTATTTCATGAGTCTCATCTTCTCAGAGTCATAGAGTTTTACAGTAGAAAGAGACTTCATCTGCCTTCACCAGTCTAACCTTTCTGAATATAGTCCTTGCTTGGAGACCACCAGTGAGAGAAACCAATTACCTGTTAAGGTCTCCCACTTTACCTGGGGATGTATCTACATTTTGGAAGGCTGTTGTTTTTTTCCTGATCTGAAGTCTAAATTTGCCTTCTTTGCTCTCCACTTCCTCACTGACCCCAGTGCACCCCAGTGTTTGTAGTTCTGTCCCTGAGGGCAAACTGGACCACATCTAATCCATCTTTCATGTCATAGAACTTTCAATACTTGAAGAGGGGTACTGTGCCCTTCTCTTCTCTTCTCGAGGTTAAATATCACCAGTACCTTAGACCAAAACTAAGATCTTATGATACCCTCATCACCCTGATTGTCTCTTCCATGGATACTTTCCAGCTTACCACTATCCTTCCTAAATCATGATGCCTAGAACTGAATGCAATAATACTCCAGTTGTGGTATGGCCAGGACAGAGTACAAAAGAACTTTTATTCCTGGAAGCTACATCTCTCATGACAGAAAGCTTAGCATAGTGGGAAAAGGTATGGCTTTAGATCCAAGAGAAAGTGGGGTCAAGTGCTACCCTGACACCTCTGCTCTGGGACACCAGTCAAGCTTCCTCTGAGAATTACTTGGCAACACTCAGACTGTTATATGCCAATCTATCAATAAAATCAGTTTCTTCATCTAGGAGATAGCAATGAAATCACAACTCTGGAGTCAATCCCCACATTTTTTTTTAAAAAGTTCAAGCCTGTAGCAGCTGAATTATATCACATTCATGACCTGTATTGAGTTTTCAGTCTATGAAAAACCCCAGATCTTTTTTCAAACTACTGTTTAACCAGGTCTTGTAGTGTTGAATTCCTGAAGATAAACTTTTTCAACTCAAGCACAAGAACTTACATTTATTTCTTCTTAATTTCATTTTACTTCACTCATTTCAATGCTTGAGTCCATCAAGATTTTTTCATATCTGAACTCTGTCATCCAGAGCACTGACTGTTCTTTTTACCCTGTGCCTCTGCACATTTAATAGGCATGTCATCTCCACCTTTATCTGAATTACAGATAAAACCCATATGAAACATATACATGGAGTGTTATACATGGAAAGTCTTTTATTTTATCCTTACCCCCCAAAAAAAGCAAAACTAGACTTAAGCATTGATTCAAAGCTATTTAAATACTTGTGGTTTACTTTGTCTTCTTGGATAGTTACACCATAGATGTGGAATATAACAATTCTATGCCTTAACTGGGACTCACTCTCCATTCTGCTTGTTGTCCAAACTTCATTATCCTTATGTTTGAGTAGCAGACATAGAGTGAATCAATGGGGCCATGTTTGAGATCTTTTCTATATGTTAGAACCTCCCTGACCTTCAACTCTTCTTATATAGCCTTAAAAATCCTGGGATCATCTGTACATTGAGATAGACTTGATCAGAGGAAATTAAAAAAAAGTGAATGAATAAATAAATTATTGATGGATGAAAAATTCACTATATACCAAATACAGGGAACATTAAATAGAAAATATCTGGACAGTCCCTGATCCCAAAGAGTTCATGTTTGGCAACACCTATAAGAATATTGAAATATGTGGGGCAGATGAAAAGGGTCAGTGGTGACTGGAGTAAAGTTGCAAGATATATGACAATACACATTTTCTTTGGTAAAGTAATATTCATTTATAGCACTGAACCATTCTGTAGAGGCAAGAATTCTGGGGGTGACAACTTTCCTTTCTGGGTCTTCAGAAGACGGGGGATTAAAGCACCTGAAGAGCAATTTGCCAGTTTGGGTTTCTATGGGAGTTAATGTCCTGGATGATTGATGGATGGGGGGAAGGTTGGAAGCACAGGTAGGAACTGAAAGGTGATGCTATTTCCCAGGCTCTAGGGTACAGGTTCCTAGCTATATAGGGTACAACTGCCTCTCCTGCAAGTGTGAAGGAAACTGGTGCTTGGAGGCTTGGGGATGGTTTGACTTGGTTGGCCAGTACCACTTCAGTCCTTCCCTCAAGGTACCTAGATGCTCTCACTTGACTGTTGTCATAGAAGCAATATTTCCCAGGACCTTGCTAAATCCACTGAGCCATTTTTTCTAAAGTTCTGTAGGATAGGCTATTACTTTCTCTTAAAACATTTAACAGTTGCCTCAGGGCCTCCTCAGGTTAGTAGCATGACTTCCTGGTGACTGGGATACCAAAGGGCTTGGTGTTCCATCTCTGAAGCTTCTGATCATGACCTAACAGTATTACCAGTGTTGGGGAGTCTGTGCTCAACTGATTCACCTTGGTGTCTTCACTGAATAACTTTGTTGAATATTCTTTTCCCACTATGACTAAGTAAGCCTCCTTTCTGCTAAATGTTGAATGACATATTATTATCTCATTCAATTCTAATACTAAATAACTAGGGGATTGCCTTGAGTCAAACTTTGCTCATGTGAGTTGGTTTGCCTATGAATTATGATAAAATATACCATAATGTTCCAATAGAATGTAATCTCCTTTAGGGCAAGGAAAATGTTTTCAGTTATGTGAGAACTTAATGCAGAAAGTATATATAATCAGTGCTTAATACGTCATCAGTGCTTAATACGTAATTAGTGCTTAATATGTGTGTGCTAAATGATAGATGATCTATGACAAGAAAATGTGAGGTTTAAATTCTATGAACCAGTGTTTCCTTTGGATAGAGTCATTGTCTCCTGAGAGAAAGAGTGTAATGGCAATGATTGAGTGAAACCTTATGTTGTGTTGTGTTTTTCCCCTAACACATGGGTTTTTTTTTTGGCTAGTACAATGTTTGGAAATGTAACTTTGTAAAGAAAATGCTGTCCTTGAGGCATTTGTTTAGTTGACTGCCTTGGTAACAGAATCTATTTATGTCTTTTCTGGTATTCATATTCAGTCTCCATCAATGCCCAGGGTCTTCCCAGCTCTTGGCCACTCGCTCTTGTCATTCCCTCAGACAGTGACTGAGAAAGGAAGAGAACATGAAATTTGCATAGGTCAGTTTGACTACATTTAAAGAAAAAAAAAGGAAGGAGTTGTAAAAAAAAAAGAAAAAAACATTTAAAAATAGAATCTATATCTTGAAGAAATATATAACTTTAGTTTAACTGTACTTAGACTCTAAATAAATTTGAGGTTTTTCTATGGTTTTCAATTATTTATGTTGCTCTTGCTCTCCGTTAGAGAATTGGATGTTGTCATAAACTACCACTTTGTAGTTACTGCAATTATATCTTGGCAACCCAACTGCCTTCTGAAAGCATATTTTCCTGGTTTTGAGAGAGGTGCTTTCTTGATGTGAGATGAATTCTGATCCAAAAAGATGGATGCCTCTCTTGTACAGCCACCATGCTGGATGTGAAAAGTCAGGCAATTCACAATTGACTTCAGGGCAAGTATAGTGCTTTACAAAGAATCAGGATTTGATCGATTAATTATCAATCTCTCCTCCACGGTCCCTTCTGGCTCCTGGATTCTCCAATCCTTTAATTATATACTACAGTCTCAAAGGAGGAACTTAAGCCTCCTTTTGGAGAACTATGGGAAATTGGACACAGTCAGTACAGTACAGAGAAGGTTTCATTTTGTCCTGTAGTAATGTTGTATGATAATTGATTTTCAGAGTTTGCTCCAATAAAGCAGATTCTCAGGTGAGAGACATTTACAGTGGCATTAGTCATAAGGGTATGATTCACTTCATATTTGCTTCCTGGTTGGGATAAAGTAAAAAAGAGATATGTAGGCACTACCATCAAAATAATACTTTCTAGATGAATCTAGTTCACTGAATAAGGAAATCATATACTCATTTAAGTTAACAAATATTTCTCTTGCCTCCTCCAGTGACAGGACTTCAAGATCAATCTTGTGCCGATAAACCTGAACTCCATCATGAACAGGACTAGAATCAGGCTTTCATTTTGTTTATTTTCAAGTGAATGTCCTTGTGGAACTTTTTCTACGTTTCTTTTGGTTCTTATACCACTGACCCTTTGGGCACATGGTGCAAGTGGGAATAGCCAGGGGTTGATTTCATTTTATTGCATCTTTGAATTATGGATAAATTTTGTGTGTAGATTTTACAGGGAATTTAAATTCATTACCCTTTCTTTAAAAGACTTTAGATTAAGAAGACATTCCTGAAGCAATGTATAAACATCTGCAAGAAAAAAAATGCAAATCCAATTGAGATTGAAAAGACAGAGTTTAAGAAGAAATAGAGAGAGAAGAGAAGAGAGAGAAGAAAAGGAGAGGGAGAGAGAGAGAGAGAGAAAGAGAGAGAGAGAGAGAGAGGGAGAGAGAGAGAGAGATCTCATACAAGTAAATTAATATGGCCTCACTTTGATATTTCTAGGATCTATAATTTCATTGCAATGAGTTCTCCTCAAAGACACGAATTAGGGGAAGGGTATTACCATGGAAAAATAATTGGATTGCGAGTCAGGCAATCCACTTTCAGAATCTCCATTCTACTATTTATTCCCCGGCTGACAATGAGAAAATCATCTATCTGACCTGTCAAATTTGTCATCCGAAAAGAAAGTCATTATGCTTTATCATCTCTGAAGTCCAATCCAACCTGAATGCTTGTACCTCATGGTTCTTCCCAATCTCCACAGCTTCCAAAATTACTCTCCTAAGGAAAAAGTTTGACCATGGTATCGTCATCATTTAACGTTTAACATTAACATTTAACGTATCGACATCATTTAACATTTTCTTTAACAGTCATGTCTGATTCTTGATATGTTACCCCATTTGGAGTTCTCTTGCAAAGATACTGGAGTAATTTGTCATTTTCTTCTCCAGTTCATTTTACAGATGAAGAAACTGAGATAAACAGAGTTAAGTGAACGGCTTGGGGTCACTAGTAACTGTCTGAAGGAAGATTTGAACTCAGGAAAATGAGTCTTCCTAACTCCAGGCTTGGCACTCTATCCACTGAACCCCCTAACAACCAACCATGGTAATGCCCTGCTCAAAATCTTCAGTGGCTCCTCAGAGTTTCAGTGATAACATACATGATTTTTATGTTGGCATTTAAGGCTCTTTGCATTTTGACTTCAAGTTATCTTTCTAGATTTATTATACCTTACTTCCCTTCAGAGATTATATATTGTACGCCAACAGATCTCTGGGCTGTATCTACCTTGATGTGTGCCTTTTTACAGTTTTATTCTTTCTTTTAGAACTGTTTGTAAGCAATTCTTGAATGAATTGTTTCCTCATTATCAACATTCAGAACCTTACCTTTTCTCAAGGCTCAACTCAGGTATCAATCAATCATAGGGTCATAGGATTGTAGATCAAGAGCAAAAAGGGACCTCAGAGGCCATCTTGCCCTACCATCATGTCACAGACAAGAAACTGAGATTCAGTGAGAAACATTAAGTGATCTGTGCAAGGTAACAAGATAGCAAGAATTAAAAGGAGGATTTGAACCCAGGTCCTGGGTTTTTTATACTGCACCATGCTCACATAGTACCTACTATGGATTCAGGTACTGAGTCAGGTGCTGATGATATAAGAGCAGAAGTGAAAGGTAAAAGCACCTTCCTTCCAGGAGCTTATAATCTCTCAGATGAGATGACATGTGCATTTAAATTGTTCTCCACTCAACTTTTTCCCTCCGTCTTCCCACTAAAAGTGTCCTTTGTTTTCTCTTCCTTAGATTTCCTTAGAACACCATCTGAAATTATTATTGCTTCCTACCCCTATTAGTCCCTACCTTATCTATGTAATAATGTGGTAGTTGGGGCAGCTAGGTGGTGCAATGGATAGAGCACCAGTGCAGGAGTCAGGAGGACCTGAGTTCAAATCTCACCTCAGACACTTGGCACTCACTAGCTGTGTGACTTTGGGCAAGTCATTTAACCCCAATTGCCTCATATTGGGTCATCTCCAGTCATCTTGATGAATATCTGGTCACTGGATTCAGATGGCTCTGGAGGAAAAGTAAGGCTGGTGACCTGCACAGCCCTCCCTCACTCAAAACAAAGTTAAATGCAAGTCATGCCAACATTTCTCTGATGGCATAGTCTTCTGTGGCAGCAAAGGACGAACACATACACACACAATATGGTAGTAGGAGTCACGATGTAAGTAATAGTAATGACAATAGCTCACATTTCTTTCTTTATTTTATTTTTTAATATAGAATTTATTTATTTTTCAGTTCTTAACATTCACTTCCACAAGAATTTTAATTCCAAATTTTCTCCCCATCTCTCCCCACTCCCCACCCCAGGACAGCGGGCACCCCACCCATCCCTTCCTCCAGTCTGTCCTCTCTTCTATTACCCACCCTTCTTCCATTCCCCTTCTCTCTATTTTCCTGGAGGCAAAATTGATTTCTATACTCCATTGCCCATGTAGCTTTATTTCCAGTTGCATGCTAAAACAATTTTTGACATTCATTCTAAAAACTTTGAATAACTTACATTTCTTTGTAACTAAAAATGCTTTACATATTACATCATTTGATTCTCATAACAGCATTTGAAGTATTACTGATTGTTATCTCCTTTTAATAAATGTAATTAAGGCTGAAAAGGTAAGATATTAGTCATCTTCATATAACTAGCAAGAAGTCATTAAGATTTTTAAAGTTCATTTATTATTTTAAAGCACAGAAACTATTTTTCAGTTGTAAAACTCCCCTCTTCCCCCTTTGCACCCATTGAGAAGGCAAGAAAAACAAAACCCATTACAACTCTCTCTCTCTCTCTCTCTCTCTCTCTCTCTCTCTCTCTCTATATATATATATATATATATATATATATATATATATATATATATATATATTTGGTGGAGGTTAGCCATCTTCTTCATGATTCCAGTCATTGTGTTAACCAGAACTGCTAAGTCTTTCACAGTTGATTATTATTACAGCGTTGCTGTTACTGTGTACATTGTTGTGGTCCTGCTCAATTTTTATGTCTTCCAATCTTTTCCTAAAACCATCTCCTTCATCATTTCTTATAGCACGATAGTATGACATCACATTCATATTCTATAACTGGTTCAACTCTTTCTCAATTGACAGGCATGCCCTTAGTTTCCAATTTTTTACCACCACACAAAGAACTGCTATAAACTCTCTCTCTCTCTCTCTCTCTCTCTCTCTCTCTCTCTATATATATATATATATATATATATATATATATATACACATAAAATGTATATATGAATGTATGTATATTTAAATCCTTTTCCTCTTCCTTTGATCTCTTCAAAATATAGCCAGACTTACCAGCAGTATTTCTGGGTTAAAGAGTACGCATGTTTGGTTCAATAGTCTTGTGTTCCAAGTTACTCTACACAAGGGTTAGATTAGTTCACAGTTCCACCAACAGTGCATTAGTATATGCATTTTCCTCTCACTTCCTCCCATATTTGTCATTAGAAATGACATTAAGATTTGAACCAATCTCTCCCTTCACCAAGGCCTGTTTGTCTTCCACTATAGAATTTTGCATTAGACAAGAATTGTTTCATTTTTATCTATGTTGTATGCTTAGTTACTAACATAGGGCCTTGCATATAATGAGTACTTAATAGTTGTTTATTGGACTAAATTGATTTAGATTACAATCCTTGCATGCTTTGGGAGATGGTTGGCCTTCATGAGGAGCACTACCCAAAAGACAAGTGAGGAACTGAGGAGCAATTCTTTGTTTATGAACCCCTCTTTCTATCTGGCTCAGCTGGTTCTCAGGTGAGAGATGCAATCTGTTACCAGGCTGTTTCCAGATGACTTTCCAATTTGATAGACCCTGATAAAGCTTCCCATCCTCCTCCTCACAATGGGGAGGCATCAGAGTGGGAGCATTCAGGCAGACAAATCCCTTTTCTGAGTGGATAAATGAATGCTTATTGTCTGCTTGTCATCCTGCTTGACTATCATTCAATTAATAAAAATGTGACATTCCATCCCTGGCCAGTCTCAAATTAAGAAGAGATGAGCACCCACACTTTCACTCGATGATAAAGAAAACAAGAAAGAAAAACATCTCACAGTCTCTTCATTATGCGTTGAGGGAAAGATTTGGAATTACTTCCCTCTGCACCTAGTAATCTTTCAAGGTTCAACTAAAAGCAGTAAGATGCCCCAAGCCAGGTACCACTTGATATCTACCTCCTTTCCTCTCTCATTTTGGGTATTAGATTATAGACCAAAGGAAATATGATATGTAAAATAATAATTACATTAATGATAATAATAAATGAAAAATTCTTTGTAAAACAGAAAGTGATACGAATGACCAAGTCCTTTAACTTAGCTGAGCCTACCTTCCTCATCTGTAAAGTCCTGAAGAGGTTCAGTGATCTGTCCAGGGTCCTATACCTGTTAAATATCTTAGGTACATTTTTAATTAAGTTCTCCAAGACTGTCTCTAACTCACTCTCTGCTATGCCAAGTGTTTCATTGCTGTTGCTTTCATTTCTTTCTTTTAAAGATTTCATGACATTTTTTTCTTTTTAAAAGTATTTTTCCAATTGCATGTAAAAACAATTTTTAATTTCTGTTTTTTTAAATTTTGATTTCCATGGTGAGAAGCCAGGATGGCAGAGTAGAAATACTCATGTATGCTAGCTCCAAACCCACAGCCCATAAATTTTCTGTAAAAAGAACTCCCCACAAATTCTGGAGCACTGCAAGCTGCACAGAAACACAGTGAAAGAGATTTCCATTCCAGAAAGCCCTGGAAAGCTGTCTCCAGGGGTCCATCATGCTCTGGACAGTGGAGCCCACCGCTGCGCTGCCCTGGCCATGCAGCCCCAGAGGAACAGATCCAAGCAGGCTTCAAGGACAGAACCTCCGGTGGCCACGAAGGTCCCTCCACCCACAGGCGCTTCAGGTCAGTGAGAGAGACTTTGGGGCTGGCTGAGAGGGGAGCGGGGTGTCTCTGTGACTTGGGCCCCCTCAGAAGGCAGCGGCAGAGGCAGCGGCAGTGGCCTGGTACTCCTGGGGCAGACAGGAGCTCAGGGCCATTATTGAAGCTCTCTGCATAAACCCCTTGAGGGAACTGAGCCTGGGAGGCTGCTCTGCCCCTACCCAAACACCAGAACTTAAGCTCACATTGAATAGCAGCCCCACCCGCCACTGAAAGTCCTGAGGCTGAGGAAGAGCATTTGAATCTCAGACCCCAAGCACTAGCTGGGCAGATCTAGGCAGGGGTGGAGAGGAATCTCAGAAGTCAAGTAACTGGCTGGGAAAATGCCCAGAAAAGGGAAGAAAAATAAGACCATAGAAAGCTACTTTCTTGGGGGATAGATGTTCCCGCCTTTGATTTCTGATGATGAGGAAATATTCTTACCATCAGGGAAAGACGTGGAAGTTGGGGCCTCTGTATCCCAGACATCCCAGGGGGATGTCCGGTGGGTTCAGGCCATGGAAGAGCACAAAAAGGATTTTGAAAATCAAGTTAGACAGGTGGAGGAAAAACTGGGAAGAGAAATGAGAGAGATGCAAGAAAAGCATGAAAAACAGGTCAATACCTTGCTAAAGGAGACCCAAAAAAATGCTGAAGAAAATAACATCTTGAAAAATAGGCTCACTCAATTGGCAAAAGAGGTTCAAAAAGCCAATGAGGAGAAGAATGCTTTCAAAAGCAGAATGAGCCAAATGGAAAAAGAGGTTCAAAAGCTCACTGAAGAAAATAGTTTTCTCAAGATTAGAATGGAACAGATGGAGTCTAATGACTTTATGAGAAACCAAGAAATCACAAAACAAAACCAAAAGAATGAAAAAATGGAAGAGAATGTGAAATATCTCACTGGAAAACAACTGACCTGGGAAATAGATCCAGGAGAGACAATTTAAAAATTATGGGACTACCTGAAAGTCATGATCAAAAAAAGAGCCTAGACATCATCTTTTATGAAATTATGAAGGAAAACTGCCCTGATATTCTACAACCAGAGGGTGAAATAAACATTGAAGGAATCCATCGATCACCGCCTGAAAGAGATCCAAAAAGAGAAACTCTTAGGAACATTGTGGCCAAATTCCAGAATTCCCAGGTCAAGGAGAAAATATTGCAAGCAGCTAGAAAGAAACAATTCCAGTATTGTGGAAATACAATCAGGATAACACAAGATCTAGCAGCTTCTACATTAAGGGATCAAAGGGCGTGGAATAGGATATTCCAGAAGTCAAAGAAACTAGGACTCAAACCAAGAATTACCTACCCAGCAAAACTGAGTATAATACTTCAGTGGAAAATATGGTCTTTCAATGAAACAGAGGACTTTCAATCATTCTTGATGAAAAGATTGGAGCTGAAAAGAAAATTTGACTTTCAAACACAAGAATGAGAAGAAGCATGAAAAAGTAAACAGCAAAGAGAAGTCATATAAGGGACTTACCAAAGGTGAACTGTTTACATTCCTACATGGAAAGACAATATTTGTAACTCTTAAAACTTTTAAGTGTCTGGGTAGTTGGTGGGACCACAGACACACACACACACACATGTACATGCATGCACACACACACACATGCACACACATACAGAGACAGAGAGCACAGAGTGAATTGAATAGGATGGGACCATATCTTAAAAGAAATTAAGGTAAACGGTGAGAGAGAAATGTAGTGTGAGGAGAGAGGGTGAAGTGGAATGGGGTAAATTATCTCTCATTCAAGAGGCAAGCAGGAGACTTGTTAGTGGAGGGAAAAAGAGGAGAGCTGAGAAAAAAAAACGTGAAGTTTACCCTCTTCATTTTCGACTCATGGAAGGAATAAAATGCACACTCATTTTGGTGTGAAAATCTATCTTACAATACAGGAAAGTGGGGGAGAAGGAGATAAGCGAGGTGGGGGGATGATGGAAGGGAGGGCAATGGGAGGAGGGAGCAATTTGAAGTCAACACTCAGGGAGGGACAGGATCAAAAGACAGAATAGAATCAATGTGGGGCAGGATAAGATGGAGGGAAATACAGTGAGTCTTACACAACACGACTGCTATCGAAGTCATTTGCAAAACTACACAGATATGGCCTATATTGAATTGCCTGCCTTCCCAAAGGGAATGGGTGGGGAGGGAGGGATGGGGAGAATTTGGAACTCAAAGTTTTAGGAACAACTGTTTAGTATTGTTGTTGCTACTAGGAAATAAGAAATATAGTTAATGGGAAATAGAAAGTCATCTGGCCCTACAGGACAAAAGAGAAGATGGGGACAAGAGAAGGGAGGCATGATAGAAGAGAGGGCAGATTGGTGATAGGGAAAATTAGAATGCTCAGTGTATTTGGGTGGGGGGAAGGGATAAATGGGGAGAAAATTTGGAACCCAAAATTTTGTGAAAATGAATGTAAAAAGTTAAATAAATAAACTTACATTAAGAAAAATTTTGATTCCCCAGTTCTCTCCCTCCTTCTCTTTTCTCCCCTCTCGTTCAAAAGGCAAGCATTTCGATATAAGTTATATATGTGTAATCACACAAAACATAATTCTGTATTGCTCGTGTTATGGAACAAACAAGAGACAAAAAAAACCAAGAGAAAAGAAAGTAAAAAAATATGTTTCAATCTACATTAAGCTTCCATCAATTCTTTCTCTGGAGGTGGACAACATTTTTCATCATAAGTCTTCAGAATAATATTGGATCATTTTATTCCTGAGAATAACTAAGCCATTCACAATTGATCAATATATGATATTGCTATTACTATGTATGTTGTTTTCCAAGTTCTGCTCACTTCACATTGCATCAGTTCATGTCAAGTCTTTCTGTGTTACCTTCATTTCTGAGCCAGCTATTCCTTAGAATCTTTCAAAAGGATATGTGTCTCCTCCATTTTCCAGAAGATGCTCTCCCAGAGGTCATCAGTGACCTCCTTCTTGCTCTCTTCAATGGCCCTTTCTCAGTCTCCATCTTTTATGATAACTGTTTAGCAATTGATAGGTGAAACGCTTCTGACATGTTAATGATCATTGATTTCCCTGATAATTCAGGGTTGGGTTGTCTGCTGGTCAATACCACTTGTGCTTCTGTGATTAAGGATTCAATAGTCTTTGCAGATTCTTTTTCCTTTGATCCTCTAATTTGGTTCAGTCTCCAAAGCGCAGTCCTCAGTTCCTTGTTTTTCTTTCCTTGCATTTTTCTTCTTGCTTCACAACTTCAACTATCACCCTTCTGCCAGTAGTTCCTGAATTTATTTTTTCAGTTCTGAACTCTGATACAAAGTTGAATTCCATAGGTTTAGCTGTCTATGAAATATATCCAATTGGATAACTTGCCATCAAACTTAACGTATCTTTTAAAGCTAAAACAATTTTCTATTCTTTTGGAAAATTTTCCCTCCCAACTTTCTGATTTTATTCAATGGAGCCACTATTCTCCCAGTTGCCTATGCTTAGTCCTTACGGTTAGGAGTCTTTCCTTATCATTCGTCAGGGACTGTGGTGTAATGGATAGGACCTTGGACTCAGCCTCGAACTCAAAGTCAGCGAGACCTACATTTAAACTCTATTTCATATGCTTCCTAGTTGTGTGACATCAAGCTAGTCAACACCTCTCTCTGTGCTTTATTTTCTTCATCTGGAAATTAGATCATTTCTACATTATCTCTGTACATGCATATACATACATATGCATATATGTATGCATGTGTACTAAAATGTAGACGTTAATGTACTCCAATTTCTCAGCAGAACCAAAAGATGATTGTACATAACAACAGAAACATTGCATGATAACCAACTTTGATAGGCTTAGTGCTTCTAGGTAATACAATGATGTAAGATAATTCCAAAAGATTCATGAGGGAAAATGCTATAAACATCCAAAAAAAAATTATGGAGTGTAAATGCAAATCAAAGCATACGATTTTCTCTTCTTTTAAATTTCTCATGTTTTTTTTTTCCTTTTGTTCTGAATCTTCTCTCACAATGTGACTAATGTGGAAATATGTTTAATACGATTGTAAATGTATAGCCTGTATCAGATTGAATGCCATTTTAGAGAGGGAAGAGGAAAATTTTAGAGTTCAAAATCTTATAAAAGTGAATATTAAAAACTAAAAATAAATTAATTGAGAAAAGAAAAATAAAGATAGATATAATTTGTTGCATCTAAAAAATGTACTCCGATTTCAAGGTTCCCATTTTACATGGACTTTCTTTAGCAGAAGGGAGAACTTTCTATATCACTTGCCGTACAAACTGAACCATCTTGCAATGATAGAAACACCTCTCCTCCTATATGGAGCAAGGGATAATTATATTCATATCTTGAGAATTTGGAGAGTTTGTATGTGATCCCCCTCATTACCAGGAAGTTGATTTACAGGTAAGGGATTTTAGAGGGAGAGTAATGTTTGTTATTGGAGGTAATGGCCACATGGATGAAGTTACAGAGTCTACGAATGGTGAGGTGAACACGTGGATCTTGATGTTATTTCCGTGCCTCACATCTTAACTAGCTCTTCCTCCTCCTCCTCCTTCTTCTTCCTATTATTAATACTATTGGATGAACCTGCAATTTCATTAATGTTAAGAAATTCACTCTATTAATACAAATCAACATCTCCTCTGCAAGACTTTGCAAATCTTAAGAGCGCTTCTTTGGGAGGTGGAGGTGATACTTAGCAGTAAAGGAACTTGTCCAGGGTTTTTCTCAATAATAGATATGTATATTATAATATAATATATGACATATAACATATACTGTATGTTTTATATTTATATATAAACACACATTATACATGTATATATATGCATGTATATATGTATATATATATGTTTACAGAGAGAGAGAGAGAGAGAGAGAGAGAGAGAGAAACAGATTCAAAGTATCATTTCATTTTCTCTAAAGAAAGCATACTTCTCAAAGAAATTAGTTCTGTCCAGAAAGGGCACCAAGTGTGAAATACAGACCTAAAAAGCATATTTATTAATTAAGGTGGCTCTGTTTTGTGGACTCTTATGAATGATTTGTTAGCTTTAAATTAAGATTCTCCTCGTTGATCACAAGTGATAGCATGTGAAAATATTGACTGAGGTAGGCTACCCTGCCATTAGGAAACACAAATGTGAAATTTAAATATGGGAATCCTAAAGGATATGTGAGAAACTTTTCTCTCCATCAGTGGTTCTCAGACTCTGGATGTTCATGGCACAGCATTTGTTTTCATGGAGACTGTGACATATGAAAGCTCAAGAAGGCAACCAAGTTTCCCTGGGAAGTCTGACCTCTACCCAGTTATTGGAGTCTTGGGATTTTGCCCTGTTACTTCCTGTACTTCTTCATTTTCTTCTTCTCTTAGTTTCCCAGAACTCACAGCAGAGGAGATAGCTTTGCCCCTCATGCTTTCAGAAGCTGCCCAGCCCTAAACCTAAAAGAGCTGGTGGTAAACTGCAGCTGGGATAGGGGCCTGGGGGCTAGGGTTTGAGGAAGAATCTGGTATGATCCTCTATAGAAGCCTTCTCCAGGTACCTGATACAACAGATGGGAAAGTGACTAGGCCAACACCATGCCTTGAGGGAGTACTAATATCAGTGTAACGATAGAAAGTTGAGCTTCTATGAGTTCTCTCTCTGACTCTGACTTTCACTGACTGTGTGATTTGAGGTAAGTCACTTCATCTTTCTAGGCTTTAGTATTTGTGGGCAGCTAAATAGCATGGCAGATAGAGAGCAACAGGTTTGGAGTCAAGAGGACGAGTTCAAATCTGGCCACAGAAATTTACTAGTTGTGTGACCTTGGGCAGGTCACTTCACCCTGTTTGCCTCAGTTTTCTCATCTCTAAGAATGAGCTAGAGAAGGAATGACAAACCCCTTTTGTTTCTTTGCCAAGAAATCCCCAAATGGAGTCACAGAGAGTTGGACACAATTGAATGACCAAACAACATCAAGAATTCTGATTTGTAAAAATGAGGTAGCTATCGCAGATGACCTTGAAGGCTCCTGCCAGTTCAAATATATGATTCTATGGTTTAAAAGAAGGTGTTTCTTTCTCCAAAATCAGCCCAACTCACAGGCCACCACCAGAGGAAGCTCATCCTGATCTCATCAACTATCAGTGTGCTCTCTATGAAAATAGCTTTGTATGTATTTTTCATTAAAATGTCTACCTATCAATTCTATCTCACTCTACTTTGCAACTGCATCGATGCCTGCTTTGAACTCCGTGGAGCAAGTTAGCTCCTGGTGTCTTCCCCACCTCTGTTTTGTGTGTCTCCCCTTTAGATTGTAAGGTGTCTGAAGACAAGGACAGTTTTTTCCCCTTTTGATTTTTTCCCTCGTGATTGGCATAATACCTGGCCCTTAGTAGGTGTTTATTAAGTTATTGATTGGGTTGGGTTAAGATTCATGAGGGAAGGGGCAGTTTCATCTTTATCTTTCTCTGCCCCTACCCCCAGGTTCTAATAGGGTACTTGACACATTACAAGCACTCAATAAATACTTGTTGGACTACTTAATTGCCCCACCAACGTCAAACCAACTTTCTGTAGAGATAAGGATCATGCTCACTGACTCTCTGTTCTGATTTGACGGTGAGATAACAGAAAGGAAAACTAGTTAGCAAAAGAAAAGTTTAAAGAGAAAATATTGATCAGATTGTTTAGGATTAAAATGTATTTATTCCATCTGGCTGCCATTCTGTGGCATGGTCAGAGAACATGAAGGCCTGGTTAGGAGATGCAGCTGCTGCTCCTGCCAGGATCTATCTCCTGCCAAGTTCCAGAATAGGAGATAAACAAAGCTGGATCTGTCTCCCCTTAAGATTATTCATCATTTTTCCCCCTGAGGAATATGTTGTCTGTGGTTCAGTACTTCTGGGCCTAAGTAATTTGAAGACAGAGGCAACAGCTCTTGGAAATCTTAAATCACGGCATGGAAACTCTGCACTCCAAAGGGCTGTGGATAAAGTGAGCATCAGAGCATCCTTTGATTCTCCAACCACAGGTAAATGTACATCACTTGATCCTCCTTCTACTTTTGTACTAGAGTGTATACAGCGTCTCCTAAGCATGATAGATGAATGGACAGGCAAGAGACAAATCAGTCAGGCCCCCATACAGAAGGAACCACCATCCCAGTCTTTTAATGTTAGGATTTGGGCAAAGTCTGTTCTGGTCAACCTTTTTGTTAACTAAAAACAAAAACAAATTAAGTTCTCATTTATCTTTCAGTTTTTTCAGGCTGGGCACTGCTCCTTCAAAGCACAAGGTGAAACTCTCAGGAAAACCAATGTGATTTTCCATGAAGTGATGTAGATCCTTGGAGGTCTGAGTCACTTTGGGGCACAGAAGCAAAATCAGTGTAGGCCAGGAAGGCAAGAGTGGGAGGCTTGCCACCAGAGAAACCTTCTTCAGGTTGTTCATAGATGGTGGAGGAAGCAAAGGGCTGCTGGAAATGTTTTGAATGAATTGGAGAAACTGAGATTGTGCATGGAAGATTCTTCACAAACTTTAAAAAGTTATTAAGTATCAATTATGGTTAATAATAGTAATAGTGATAATATAACTAAAAATTAAATGATTCATGATATCAAAAGGGCAGCATCATGAATCTTCCATTCTGCACAGTGAAAAATAATTTCTTGATGTGAAAAATTACTATCTCATGTAAATCTTATACATATAGGCATAGAAAGTTTATATCAAATTTTGCTACAAAAATATTTTTTAAGTGAAATCTTTTCTTGATCACATAGCAGGCAGACACTGGACTTGTGAGGGAATCCTGAGGTGAAATCCCACCTTAGACATTTCTTAACTAGGTGATCATGGTCAAATCACTTGACTCCTCTCAGTTTTCTCATCTGGGAACTGGACATTATTTATTAACTTACAGTATTACTGTATAGTTCAAGGTAGAGCTTGAGACAGCTAGATACTGCAGTGGATAGATTGTTGGTCCTGGAGTTAGGAAGACCATTCTTCCTGAGTTCAAATCTGGCGTCAGACACTTATTAGCGGTGTGACTCTGGGCAAGTCACTTAACCCTCTTTGCCTCAATTTCTTCATCTGCACAGTGAAGTGATGAAGGAAATGGCAAACCACTCCAGTATCTTTGCCAAGGAAATCACAACTTTGGGATCACAAAGAGTTGGATACAGCTGAATTGACTGAATAACACCAGTAAGTAAAATACAAAAAAATACACAAAATACATAAAAATACATAAGATAAAGTACATTGAAAACCTTAAAATGTTTAATAAATATCAGATATCTTCATTCTCATGCTCACCATCATTGCTATGTTACTCTCAACAACAAGGCAAGTCTCATAAACTTATACAGTAGCCTTAGGTTGAGGTTTCTATTGCTGTCAACAGAATAGTGCACATAATTCAGCTTCCATCTTTACCATTATTTTGAGGTACAGTGGACGTACTTCTAGATTTCGGCAATTTATTACCGCTTTTGAAATATGTTTGTTTTGAACATGTATGCTAATCAATTAACCAGCTTTAATTGATAGCTCTGGCATTTCAGGATTTGAAGTCTACTTAAAAGGCAAGAATTTGACATCTCATCTTGACTGTGCATATAGACTCTAAACGCATCACTCCTTCACTTTCTGGTATATTATAATCATATTTGCATTTCTACTGCTTATAAATATTATTTTTTACCTGTTGGCTCAAAACTTTGTGAATTATGGAATCTTTGAGTTGGGAGAAGTGCCCTTAGAGGCAATATGTGAAGTCTCCTGCTCACTGTAGAAATCATTTCTAGAACAATCAATCTATCAACAGGTATTTAATTAGCATTTACTATATATACCAGGCACTGCTAAGTTCTGGGAATTCAAAGAAGAGGAAAAAAAAACCCAATACTTGTCTTTAAGAATCTTATATTATTATGAGGGAGATTAAATGTAGATAAATAGCTTCTTCTGGATAGTCACTCTATGTTCTTCCAATCATTCCTTACCCAGTGTCATAGTTTCAAATCCCCACTCTCTCCTCAGATACCATTCCATCTCAATTTTGCACTGTAAACTGAAGACAATTCAAGTCAACACCATTAATCACATGCCTGCCATATGTCCTTTGCCAGGTACAGAGAATCCATAGTATGAATATAAGATAGACTGAGTTTCAAAGAGTTTACAATTGAATATTGGAGGTGACAAGGAAATAATACAACAGATATGATACACACATAAAACAGAGGAAGCTTCAGTGTCATGAAAGACTGAAGGAAGGAAAAGCATTTCTGACAAAGGGGAGGGGAGTTCAGGTAGTTCAGGGACTAGAAAAGATTTCGTGAAGGGAGTGACTGACTTTGAAGGATGAATCAGATTTCAACGGGAAGAGATGCTAGCTTAATCCAGGCACTGAACAGGTATCAGAAAACATATGGACATAGAAAGAGTCGAAATCAGTTCAGGCAGGATGAGTGCTCTGGATGGACAGCTCTCAAGTCTAGATGACATCGGACTAGCGCAATACAATGGGACTTATTACCCGGCTCATCCCACACAACATACTCCTTTTAGGGCAGCCTCAGAGCACATCAGCTTTTCTGGCAGCCAAGTTACATATTTGAGTCATCTTTCACACAAGTTAATAATTATTCCTTTTTATCTGTGATTGTCCATAGTAGCAGAAATCATAGGGGAAAAAAGGAAAGGAAAAAAAAATGAATGCACTCTGTGACCCCCTCTTCCCCAAGGAGCTAGGAATTGAAAATGACATTATGAGGAAGAGTTGTTCCCATGACTACCCCCTAGTCTTTCTGCTCTTGCTGTAGTACTCCAGTAAAAATGTCCAATTATGGAAGAAATAGATGATAGAAACAGTGAGAGGTTCCTTTAGAGATCAGCATTCAGGAGAGCAGGGAACTGATTTCCCATTTCTATTCCATCTTGATTAAAACAGACTAAGACATGATGGAGAGGCACAGGTGGAGTGGAGCAGCTGGGTGCCATCCCAGCTGACATGTGTTCCACCCATTCACTTCATTTCTTTCTGTCTGTTAAATATATGAATGAATGAAGGTATTTGTTAAACATTTACTATGTGCAAAGTACTGGGGATACAAGTACAAAAGTAAGAACTCTATGTCCTCACCCACCTTGAATTCTAATGAGGGAGGGAGGATCTCCCATTGAGGGTTATTTTGATATGGAAAATCAACTGACTTTTGTAGAGGGAATAGTACTTTTGATCTATTATAGGTCTGAGAGTGACAGATGGAGGTGAGACTTGGGAGGGTGTGGAGAGGTATGGGGGGATGGAGGGATTGGTAGGCACTGAAGTGACAGGGCAGATACTGACTGGGATAAGAAGCGTGGCTTCAGGGAATGAGGTCAAATATGAGTGGCTTAGCTCCTCCTGGTCATTGTATCCAGAAATTTAGTTCAGACGGCAGATAAACAACTGTGTGAAAATGAAAAAGGGCCAGTGTTGTCATAGCTGAATCTACACTGCACATCATAAATCAGATCTTGGCGAATGGCCTTGGTGGTCTTTTCATTAGTAGGTCATGACACAACTTTTTTTTCATTCATATTTCTTTTCACATTGTTTGGTACATCTTAATCTTCACTCAAAAGACCTGAGGTCTGGTCCTCACTCTTGACCTTAACAAGTTGGATAATCATAGGCAAGTATTTGTTCCTCTCACAGCCTCAGTTTCCTAATTTGTTACGTGAAGGAGGTTGGACTAGTTTTTCTCATTCAAAATCTGATGACTAGATAAACTCAGGTACTGGTTCCCAAATTAATTTACTCTGCACCTCTGGAGGAACAGGGGCTACAAAGTTGTTGGAAGTGATATGTAAAGAGATATGTACTCCAGAGGTGAAGGGCTATGATTGTGGAACATTGCAATATCGAATGACAGGTTGTTTGAGACATTGCTTAGTTTTTCCAAGCTGCTTTTATTTTCTTAATCCTTTCTTGCAAGGGATGGATCTCTGGTTAGGGGATGGTGAGAGGTAGTTTTGGAATAAAGATGATGTAAAAGCTAAAGATTTCACTAAAACAAAATAAAAGATGTACTAACGCTTTGACCTTTATTTAGCAAATACACCCTATACAGAGTGAATAATGTCTAATACGTAGATAAGTAATTATTTTTTTCAAATACATATATGAAAATAAATACACATGCAACACACATACATATATACAGCACATATCATATATAACATAATATATAACAATAAACACAATATGTGTATATAGATGCTACTGTGATCAATAAAGAAATTTATTTAAAAGCATTACTGAATTATAATTGTTTTGGTTATTATGTATTTTCTTAATTAATGGATTGTATGAGCAGTACAGCTCCCATTATGCTGAATTCTGTGATAAGTTTTTGACATTAAAATGGTGCTCGCCTACTTGAAAAGGATGGAGATTACTTCTCTAAAAAGGCTAGGAGAAAAATGGTGAATTGCCTGAGGAAGAATGGCTGGCTTTTGTAGTAATGCTATAGGCTTCTTAAATGACCTCTCTAGTTCCATTGTATTGATTTCTAGTGTTAGATGGGAAAATTAGTGCTATGATTAGTAGTTGATGCAAAAGTGAAATCAGTTCTTTTCTGTCTTCAGTTTCTTTGTCTGCGTAAGTCAAATTTTGGACAATAATAGTAACACACCTACAAATTGCAACCTCAATAATGTCCCATTTTCTCCCTCCTTTGCCCCTGTCTCTGAAGAAAAGGTGGCATTCTCCTCCTCGAGCCTAAACTTTCCATTTGTGCTGTGGAAGAAGTATTCTTTGCCATCTCCTTTCTGACTGTTCATTTAATCATCCCTTTTCTCTTCTTTCTCTTCCCTCTCTCCTTATATTTTTGCTCCTTCCTTGTTCATAGGTCTCCTCCATTAACAAAATGACTTTCCATCCTTTCACATAATATTCACATCTCCTCCATTTCCTGGCCCACCTCCAAGAAAGAAAATCAGGAAAAGTGATTTTCAGTTGTGAACTTCAGTGCCTTCTCTCCCAATCAATTCTTAAACTCTTAACATCTGGTTTCTCACTCCACCAATGGACTGCTCTCTCCAAGATCATTAAATAACATCAGGAACTTTTCTTAATTTCAACTTTTCTTAATTTCCTTTTCAACTTCTGTATATCTTTTGACATCAATGACTACCTTCTCCCATTGGTCGTTCCTTAACTTTTATGACACCAGTCTCTACTTCTACCCATTTGTTGGGTAACCAGGTACAGTTTTCTCTGAACTATGATTGCCTTTCCCACAAAGGTTCTATCCATGAATTTAGTCCCTATTCATTAATGTATCCTAATGTTTTCTTTTCTATTAAAAAAAGGCAATTCTTGAAGACTGAGACTATTAACTTATTTTTATCTTTGTATGCCCAGTATTTAGTAGAGTGACTTGCATATATAGTAGGTATGTAATAAATGTGCTGTTTAAAACTTGTTGAATAGGATTGAATGTGACACATATAAAGCTAAGTAATATTAGATAGTAATTTTTAATGTTGGACTTATTTTCATGCAATTGTGCTAATTAGGATGTCTCCCACAATTGAGCAAAATCAGATAGTATGGGCAAAAGAATTCAATATACCCTGTGTGTCTAGTTTTCGCAAGACTGTTCCAATAGTAAGCAAAATAAAGATCTGAAAAGAAATGTGGTCAAAAGAACCCAAAAGAACAATTTGTGAATTTTGCAGAATGACTTTAGTTTCATCATCTATAAAATGAGCAAGTGAGACTAGATGATTTTTGCTTCCAACTTTTTATATGCAATAGTTCGTCATTATTTTCAATCTCATACAATTCTGCTCTGATGAGAATTCTTTTAGCTAGATCAGTCTTTTAGATAGGTAGCTGAGTTTAGGGATTCTCATTCTAGTCAGAGGTGTTTTAGCATCCTTCTGTTGATGACTGAAATCTCCAACTTCATGCAAAATGATTACTTTAATATGATTATTTGACTCAAAAATGAAACGGTTCATTTTAAACTAGAGACAAAAATATACTTATAACAATTTAGAGAAAAATGGTACCAAATGATTACCTGGACCATTCTTCTAATTTTATAGATTAGATACATGAAGATATCCTAGATTCAAGGGAAAGGTTTCAAAGGCTCAAGAAATGATTACTCTCTCTCTTGTTCTTTCTTTAACATGAAGCACCAAATTCTCTTTTAGTGGTTTGCCATGTAGGGAGAGTTATGATTTTGTTTCTAAAAAGTGAAAGTAAAGTGTATATCTTATGTATACAAAAGTGGGATATATTGAAGATTGGCACAGCCAGCTAGGTACCACAATGATGGAGAAGGCTGCTAGAATATGAATGCTTTTGGTGGACGTTGAATAAGAATCAGAGGCAGGGTTTGATTTCAGGTAGAACTGTTTTTGCATGTGCCAGCTAGGTGGCACAGTGGATAGAGTGCCAGGTCTAGAGTCAGGAAGACTTGTTTTCCTGAGTTCAAATCTAGCCTTAGACACTTACTAGACATGTGAATCTAGAAAAGTTACATATCCTTTTTTCCTTAGTTTTCTCATATGCTAGAGAAGGAAATGGCAAACCACTCTTATATCTTTGCCAAGAACAGCAAACAAACAAAACACAATCTCAAATGAGATCATGAAGAGTTGGATGCAAGTGAATGATTTTTTTGCAATTATTTTGGAAGTGAGTCTTGTTTATGATTCTACTTACCAAAACTTCTCTTCTTCACATGATCTTGAAGGTTTGAAGAATATTCATTGACATGATTATATATATAGTTGAACTTATAGATAACTATTCTGAAGTTGTGATTGATACTTTAGGCAGCTTGGATTTCATCCACACGCAAGACCCAGTGGCCTTACACACTTAAGTGGCGGTTATTAGAGTAGGAGGTTTACACTGTGCAGGTTCTCATAATTAGCCTAAGGATAGCACACATTCAGTAACCTTGGGAGGTTATTTTATCTTATTATTGGCAGCCTGTCATGCAGATGCTAATAACTATAGTGAAAATGGTCTTGGGGGAAACTGCCATTATCTTAAAAGTATGTATGTGTTGGAGATGGAAGGGGGCATTGAAGAAGGACAGAAAGCAAAGTAAGGTTTCTCACAAGATAAAAAGAAAATTAGGTGAAATTTTAACAGGACGGTTAAGTTACAAGTAGTTTTAGATCTGATGCAAAGAAAACTATCTCAACATGGAAGCAGAAAGGGTTATAATATACTCCATTTAAGACAATGTTTATTCTACTCAAGTAGGTGAATTTTTCTCAAAATTGCTGTATGGTGGTTTCAGTATATAGTAAACAAGAAATAGATCCCATCATACACAGGTCATTGATCAATAATTAAGCTTTCAGGGGCAGAGCCAAGATGGCGGAGTAGAAGGACGGATGTTTACGAGCTCCGAAACCACAGCCCATAGAATTAATGTAAAAAGAGACCCCATATCTTCTGGACCACTGAAAGGGGTACAGAAACGGAGTGGAAGAGATTTCCATTCCAGGGAGCCCTGGAGACCCGTCCCCAGGGTCCATCACGCCCCGGAAAGCGGACCCCACCCCCAGCACTGCCCTGGCCGCGGCCCCAGAGAAGCTGACCCAAGCAGGCTTCAGGGACGGAAGCTCTGGCAGCCGGGAAAGTTCCTCCGCCCACAGAAGCTACAGGTCAGTGAGAGAGACGGCTGGCTGGAGGAGGGGAGCAGAGTGTCTCCGTGACTTGGCCCCTCGGGAGGAAGCAGCGGTGGCAGAGACAGGGGCAGAAAGTGGCGGAGGCAGAGGTGTGGGCGGCAGCGGAGGCAGCAGCGGCGGCTGCCCGGATTCCCTCAGCAGCAGGCAGGATCTTCATTACTGAAAGTCTCTGCATAAACAACCTGAGGGAGCTGAGGCTGGGAGATGGCCCTGCCTGACCCCGCTCTTTTACTGAAAGCCTCTGCATAAAGCCCCTGAGGGAAATGAGCCTGGGAGGCGGACCCTGCCCCCACCCCAGCGCCAGAACTAAAGCTTGCTGCGGAAAGCCCATTTGAATCTCAGACCCCAAGCACTAGCTGGGCAGATCTAGGCGGGGGTGGACAGGAATCTCAGAAGTCAAGTAACTGGCTGGGAAAATGCCTAGAAAAGGGAAGAAAAATAAGACTATAGAGAGTTTTTTCCAACAAATGCAAATGATCCTGACATTCGGATCTGACAAGGACAAGGAAATATTCTTGCCATCAGGGAAAGACGTGGAGGGTGGGGCCTCAACACCTCAGGCACCCCAGGGGGATGTCGGGTGGGCTCAGGTCGAGGAAGAGCTCAAAAAGGATTTTGAAAAGCAAGTTAGACAGGTGGAGGAAAAACTGGGAAGAGAAATGAGAGAGATGCAAGAAAAGTATGAAAAAACGGGTCAATACCTTGGTTAAGGAGACCCCAAAAAATGCTGAAGCAAATAAAACCTTGAAGAATAGGCTCACTCAATTGGCAAAAGAGGTTCAAAAAGCCAATGAGGAGAAGAATGCTTTCAAAAGCAGAATTAACCAAATGGAAAAAGAGGTTCAAAAGCTCACTGCATTTATTAGTTCTCTCAAAATTAGAACGGAACAGATGGAGTCTAATGACTTTACGAGAAACCAAGAAATCACCAAACAAAGCCAAAAGAATGCAAAAATGGAAGAGAATGTGAAATATCTCATGGGAAAAACAACTGACCTGGAAAATAGATCCAGGAGAGACAATTTAAAAATTATGGGACTACCTGAAAGCCATGATCAAAAAAAGAGCCTAGATATCATCTTCCATGAAACTATCAAGGAAAACTGCCCTGACATTCTAGAACCAGAGGGCAAAATAAGTATTGAAAGAAACCATCAATCACCACCTGAAAGAGATCCAAAAAGAGAAACTCCTAGGAAGATTTTGGCCAAATTCCAGAACTTCCAGGTCAAGGAGAAAATCTTGCAAGCAACCAGAAAGAAACAATTCCAGTACTGTGGAAATACAGTCAGGATAACTCAAGATCTAGCAGCTTCTACATTAAGGGATCAAAGGGCATGGAATAGGATATTCCAGAAGTCAAAGGAACTAGGACTCAAACCAAGAATCACCTACCCAGCTAAACTGAGTATAATACTTCAAGGGAAAATATGGTCTTTCAATGAAATAGAGGACTTTCAATCATTCTTGATGAAAAGACCAGAGCTGAAAAGAAAATTTGACTTTCAAACACAAGAATGAGAAGAAGCATGAAAAAGTAAACAGCAAAGAGAAGTCTTAAGGGACTTACCAGAAGTGAACTGTTTACATTCCTACATGGAAAGACAATATTTGTAACTCTTAAAACTTTTCAGTATCTGGGTAGTTGGTGGGATCACACACACACGTACATGCATGCACGCACACACACATACACACATGCACACACATACAGAGACAGAGCATAGAGTGAATTGAATAGGATGGGACCATATCTTAAAAGAAATTAAGGCAAATGGTGAGAGAGAAATGTACTGGGAGGAAAGAGGGTGAAAGGGAATGGGGTAATTATATGTCATTTAAGAGGAAAGTAGGAGACTTCTTAGTGGAGGGAAAAAGAGGAGAGCTGAGAAAAAAAAACAATTAGTTTACCCTCATCACATTTGACTAGAGGAGGGAATGAAATGCACACTCATTTTGGTATGAAAACCTATCATACAGTATAGGAAAGTGGGGGAGAAGGAGATAAGTAGGGGGGGGGATGATGGAAGGGAGGGGAAAGGGAGGAGGGAGTAATGTGAAGTCAACACTCTTGGGGAGGGACAGGATCAAAAGACAGAAGAGAAACAATGAGGGGCAGGATAGGATGGAGGGTAATTCAGTTAGTCTTACACAACACGACTATCAGGGAAGTCATTTGCAAAACTACACAGATATGGCCTATATTGAATTGCCTGCCTTCCCAAAGGGAATGGGTGGGGAGGGAGGGATGGGGAGAATTTGGAACTCAAATTTTAGGAACAACTGTTTAGTATTGTTGTTGCTACTAGGAAAAAAGACATACAGTTAATGAGGAATAGAAAGTCATCTGGCCCTACAGGAGAAAAGAGAAGATGGAGACAAGAGAAGAGAGGGATAACAGAAGAGAGGGCAGATTGGAGATAGGGAAAATTAGATTGCTTGGGGTATTGGGGTGGGGGGAGGGGTTAAAAGGGGAGAAAATTTGGAACCCAAAATTTTGTGAAAATGATTGTAAAAAGTTAAATAAATAAATAAATAAATAAGAGAAAAAAATTAATTAATTAATAATTAATTAATAATTTCATCCTATAGTCAGAAATTCCTACATCAGTAGCAGCTTGGATCATCCACAAAATAGGCTGCCACTGTTGTCACACAGGATATGAGACAATTAAAAGTTGTCCTAGGTCAGAGACTCAGCCAGACGAGGGACTTTCTGAAGGTCACGTAGCTAATTGGTGGCAGATCTGAGACTCCAATACAGATCTACCAACTCTTGGTTACTCTTTTCAGTAATGGAGTTATCAATTTCACTGAGGGAGATTTCTGACAGGAAAAAGGTGGGAACAAAGAGAAAAAAAGACAGAGACAGAGAAAGAGAGATAAACATACGGAAACAGAAAATAAACACTAAGACAGACATAGAAAGTATTGTATTAGCAGTATCACCTTCCCACATTATTCTCAGTTGCATGTTCCTCCCCAGTCTTTTATCTCAGGCATTTCTGTACCTAGTTATTGCCTAAAAATTCTTTATTCTTGTACTTTGACCTCAGGATACTTAATTTCCCTCCCCAATCTCCCCAGGGAAACATCTGAGATGGGGACTGACTTACATCTGGGGTTGCAACCAGCCCTTTCTGGCTTCTTCCCCCTTGAACTCTGAAGTACTTGATGTGGTAAGCGGGAGGTGATGTATGACTGGGGGAGGTCTGAGGATGCCATTACTCATATCTGTGTTTGTAATAAAATTCATCTTTGGTGGGGATTTAGCAGAATATTGAAGCAAAAGAGAAAAAAGCAGTGAAAAGAAACACAACTTTGTCATGAATGGACACTTGCTACAATGTTGACAAGACATGATATTTTTGTGTTAACACATAGGTTTAGTTGTTTTTTTGGTGTTCTTTTTTGTTGTTGTTTTTTTTTTTCATGGAGATTAATCTCTGGCTAAGTTTCTAGTCTCTTATCATGGTTTCTCCTTGGTCATACTCATGAATATTTCTATTAACTAGTTCACTTCATTACCTTCCAGCTGCAGTGTGCAGGAGGTGTGGCTCACATTTGCATATTTGTGCAAGGACTCGCTATTTTCTTCATCTAAATTGAATCTATTTTTTAGTTTTAATTTTAAGTTTTTTGCCTCTACTTTCTATGGTTCAACTTCTGATCCAGAAAGACCAAAAGATCTCCATTTAGAGAGGACTAAATATGTATTGAAGTCAATCACAGCATTTTCCAAATTTTCTCGCATATTAGTGCTTTCTCATGCTCTTATTTCAGAAATAATAGATGATGAAATAAAATTATCAGGCTAGTGTTTCAAGTGGGAAATGGCTTGACTATCACTGATAGCAATAGCTGTTTTTTTAAAAATAACAGCCAACATTTTATAGCATGTTAAAACTTTGAGTGCTTTAAATATATTATTTCATTTGACCCTACCTATAAATGGTTATTCAGTAGGATAGGAATTTGAAAGAATGGGGCTAATTAGGAACCAGTGCACAGAGAGTACAATCAGAGTTCATCAAATTGAAATAAACTCCCATCATTCCCAAGTGTTCTTAGAGATATCAAGTCAATCAAAATCCAATGAGAAGGAAAACATTTCTTACCATTAATCAAAGTATAGCAACAGTGACAGGTGTGTGTTTCTAAAATAAAAACACACACATCAATTGGGAAATAAACCAATGAGATGCCAAACTCTAGAATTACTCAGACAATTAATGCACCAAATAGCAAACAGAACCTCTTAAGCATACATAATTTTGTATTTTGATTATCATATAATTGCCTGATTATATGTATTTATTTTTCTTTAGGTGTTTTGACCAAATAGAACCCCATATGCAACAATGGATGTCATGCTTGAGGGCTGATTTGTAACCCATGAAGCTCATCATCTATTCAAGTCTTCTAATTTTGTGCAATTCTCAAGCATATCATTCTGTAAATCCTCCATAGACCTATCCACTGAGCTTTCAGCCTTCTAGTTTTATTAACATAGTATGCATATGCTGATAGCAATTAGGTTTCCAAAAAGTTCTTCATTTTCTTTTATGTGGCTGACCCACTGCTTCCCACAATCAAATATCTCCTTAATGATACCTTTTGAAATATTTACTGTTTGGTTCCAGAGCTCATGTTCTTTCACCAGCTATAGGTTACTTTGAGATTTCATTCAATTCAATTCCTTTGTTATGTACCCATGAGAAAGGCAATTTAGTAGAAACCTGGATCGTATGAAGACAAAATGGAAATGGTCCCTTCCCTTTAGGAGTTTATATCCCACTGATAGGTACATATACAAATGAATAAGTACAATGCAATATGGGGAAGGCCAGTAACAACAAAGGAATCAGAGAAGGTTTCAGAGAGAAGACAGCACCTGAGCTGAGTCTTAAGGGAAAGTGAAGATGTAGAGATGGAGGAAGACTTTTTCATCTACATAGAGATAAGTGACAGCCTGCCAAATGTGTGCAATGATTTCTAACATAGTTTAACTGGAAATTATTGAACACAAAGGGAATAATATGAAATAACACCAGAAAGATAAGTAAAGACTAAATTGAAGATGCTGTTGTGCCTTTCCAGTCACCAATGGAGTGAAACAGGGCTGTGTACTTGCTCTGATGCTTTTTAGCATGATGTTTTCAGCTATGTTGTCAAATGCTTTCAATAAGGATGAATATGGCATCAAGGCTGGCAACTGTACTGATGGTAAATTTTTCAACTTGAAAAGACTACAAGCCAAGACCAAAGTGAAGGGAGTGTTGGTGCATGATCTTCTGTTTGCAGATGATTGTGTACTCAGTGCAGCCTCTGAAGCAGAGATGCAACAAAGTATGGATCAGTTATCTGCTGCTTGTACTAATTTTGGCTAACAACACCAAGAAAGCACAGGTACTCTATCAGCCACCACAATACCATCCATATGTGCAACCATTGTTTATGGTAAATGGAGAAGTTTTGAATGTTGTGGATACGTTCACTTACCTTGGTAGTGTACTTTCCAGGGATGTACACCTTGACAATGAGTTTGACATACACATTGCTAGAGTTAGCTCAGTGTTTGGGAGGCTCTGAAGAGACGTATGGGAGAGAAGAGGCATTAGGCTGGCTACCAAACTGAAGGTTTACAGAGACATTGTGCTGACCTCATTGTTGTATGCCTGTGAAATTTGGACAGTCTACTAGCTCCATGCCAGGAAGCTGAATCACTTCCATTTGAAGATTGTCTTAGGAAGATTCTGAAGATCACCTGGCTGGATAAAGTAAGACACTGAAGTCCTTACTTGAACTAAACTGGCAAGCATTTAAACTATACTGCAGAGAGTGCAACTCCAATGGGCTGGCCACATTTTTCTAATGCAAAACATTTGCTTGCCAAAAAGATTATTTTATGGAGAACTCACACAAGACAAGTGATCACATGGTAGTCAGAAGATGCGATACAAGGACACTCTCAAGGTCTCTCTCAAGACTTTGGAATTGATTGTGTGACATGGGAGACACTGGCACAGGACCACTCAGCATGGCATGCCCACATCAGAGAAGGTGCTGTATAAGCAACTTCTATATAAGCAAAGCAGGATCGAGACGGCTCAAAGGAAACATAAGGATACTCAAATTTAGAGTATTCACCACAAACATTCATATGGACTTTTTCTGCCTGATCTGTGATAGAGCATTCCAAACTTGTATTGGTCTGATCAGCCAGTCAGACACATTAAAACTTGACTTTGTCAAGTGATGTCATTTTAGTCGTCTTCATGAATGAAGGAAAAGCAACCAACAGACCAACCATTTGTCTATCTATATTTACCTATATCTATCTACATATCTATATCTAAATCTATCTACCATCTATCTATTTACTTACCTACCTATGTATCTATCACAACTTGAGGAGAGAACTTCTAAGATTGAGTCTCAAGCTACACTTCAATTTATCAAAACAATCTAGTTCTATTTAAAAATAGAAAGGATGAACTGTGAAACAGATTAGACATATATTTTACAAAAACAAGTTCATTAAGTAGTCCAGAATTTGATCAATACAAAGATTCTAGGAAGTTACAGTAAGAACTCACTGTTTGAAAAAAAAATATTGCTGAGAAAACTGCACAATAACACAGCATAAACTGGAATTAGAAACATACCTCCTATTACATACAAGATGATCTCCCCCCCCAAAATGCAGAGCATAGATATAAAAGATTATATCATAAATGAATGAATGGGGCAAAGACAAAATTACCTACCAGATCTATGGATGAGTGCATGAGTAAACAAATTATAGAACAGCGCACAGAACATAAAATGGAAAATTTCTATTGCAGAAGATTTTCAAAATTTTTGCACACATAGAACCAATATAGTGAAGATTAGAAGAGAAATAATTATTGGATTGAGGAGTTCATAACAAATCCTTCTGATTATGTCTCCTTTCCAAGATATGTAATAACTGACTTAAATTTATAAGCATGACAGACATTTGCCAATTAATAATTGTCCAAAAATATGAGCAGGGAAGAAATCCAACCTATACTGAGTTATGCAGAGGAAAAAGTGTTCATAGAGAAATACAAATTAAAGGAACTCTGAGGTTCTACCATATATCCATAAGATCAGGGATACTGAGAAAAAAGGAAAATGACTAATGGTGGAATAATGAGAAAGCATGAGTGTTAATGCACTATTAGTGAGTTGTGAATAGGTATAGCCATTCTAGAAAACATTCTAGGACTGTTCTCACATTTAGGACTATTAAACTGTGCATGCACTTTGACACAGCTAGATCACTACCAGACTTACAACCCAGGAAGATACAGTAAAGAAGGGACGGTATCATATTTTGAATGACACAACAAATCATGGTATATGAATGTAATGAAATGCGATTGTGCTATATGATATGATGAAGGATACAGTCTTAAAGAAACCTGAGAAGAATGGTATGAATTGACAGACAGTGAAAGAGAGAGGACCAGGAAAAGAGTCTATACTCTATCACCAAATTTTTTTTTTTTTATAAAACCTGACAATTTTGCAAGACTTAAAAACTCCAATCAACACAAAGGTCAGCCATAATTCTAGAGTAGTAATGATGAAATCTGCTACGACTCTCTTGACAGAAAGGTAGGTGATAAACTAATATGCAAAATGAGGTGCCCTTCTGGGCATGGCCAATATGAGAATCTGACTGGACCATGCTTACTTGTTACAAGTGAATGTTTTGTCGTTATTGCTTTTTCTCATTTCCCCATGAGGGTGATTTTAAAAGAGAGAGAAAAACAGGTGCTTGATAATTGAAAAATAAATAAAAATAATGTTATCTCATGAGCTGCAGCCCTGTGTCATCCCTGGGAGAATATCAGTTTAAAGAAGATGTGATTCTCCACCAAGAAATATATTGACCTCATTGAAAGAATGACAGTTTCCCAAATGAGACCCAGCCTGCTCTATTTTTTTCTAAATTGGTCATGACTCATCTGCAGTTCATTATGAGAGGTTGAAAGATAGCAGTATATCCTAGGTGGATGCACTTTAGTAGCAGCTAATATGCAATCTACAATGTCACAGTGTAGAGCATAATAGACATGTGAATGGAAGCTGGAAAGGGTAGTCAAGAAATAATTTGATTTACATGTTTTGAAACAGAATGGTCTTGGATAACTTAAGGAAAAAAAAACATGGTATGTTGTTGTTGTCAAGTAAATACAACCTAATATAAAAGGCATAGCCACTTCATAATTTAGAACATAAAATAACATCACTGTGTAGCTGTTTCTCCTTCCTTTGTAGTAGATCCGAATTCTAATTCCAAAGTAATTAGTAACAATTCAGCTATGGCATTTGATTCAGTTATGTGCTAATTAATTCCCCATTGCTTAAGGTTTCAGCAATTCTGGAATGGTCCTTCCAAGCATGGAGCTATAATCTAGTGATAGAAAAGAATATTTCCCTTGAGCAAAAGATTCAATAGAACTGTGATAATATTTCTGAAAGGGCAATGGTCTGTCAGTGTCCAGTTCTCTGACTTCTAAAGGAATGACCTTCCTTCAAGCATAATTTACAGTCACAAAGCAGTCTGCTGCACATGGTTTACCCCCAAGATGAACACTAGCTATGATAAAAGTGAAAGGACATATGGAAGTCATTTTAGAAAGCAAGAAAAATAGACAGCCTCTTTTTATGGCATCAATTTGTGCTTTCTTGTGCACTTTTGTGAACTGTTTGGGGATGTTCTTCCTCTTCACTACTATTGAAGAGTGTCTCAAAATTCTTGCATGGTCATGCTTAAATTACAGCTTCTTCATAAGTCTTATCCCCATCTCCCTGGTGGTGAGGGCTTCCCCCCTCCCTACTGAACTTATTTTGTAGTTCATGCATGTCATAGTATCTGTCCCAAGTAAAAGTAGGTAAGGGCACATTTTGTTTTTAGTTTTGGCTTAAGTCAAAAAACATTAAATACCTGTATTTAGTACTGGGGACACAATTTTTTTTTCTTTAAGTCACACATCTTCGGGAGTTTATAGTCTAACGACAGGATCAATATGCAGAAGGTGGTCATTCTATATATGGGGTAAAATGCGGATTATTTCAAAGTAGTAACAGGAACCCAAGAAAGGCTTCTTGGAGAACAACCATGCCAGAATTTTGAGATACTCTACAGTAGCAATGAGGAGGGAGAAAAAAAAGAGAGAAAAATAAATTTATGTGATAATTGTTGCTGTATATTGGAAAGGAATAGCGAGTTGTGGGTTAGCATATTTACAGTTTCAGGTATAATAATCTTTTTTATGGTGCCATGTTATGGAAAAATTTGTTTTATCCCATAAATTAAAAGTAAAATAAAGAAATGTTTGCAGAATGTAATGAGAGATAAGCAAATGTTAGGATAAAACTAAAGGCAATGTCAATGGTAAAAACAGAAGTGGAATCATTTAAAGGTAAATTGCTTGCTATGAATGTATATTTTCAGAGTTGCATTTAGTCGAAATGCTTAAGGAGAGAAAACTGTGTGATCATTGCTGGTCTACAAACCTACAGAATTCTAGAGTAAACAATAGTTAATTTTTAAAGAATGAAATAAATGAAGTAATCTAAGGAAACCAGGAGGCAGAGATGAGGAGAGAGACAGTAGGACAGCTATTGCAAATGTCTATCTAAGAGATGAAGTGTCATAAACGGAATCACAAGGAGGACAGCATCATTATATTTCAGGGTAGGTGGAGTAAAATATAAGAAGATTGGTACAGAAGGAAAGGACTTAAAAGAAGTTATTTTTTATGTTTTATACTGCAGATAATAGGGAGCCACTGAAGTTTATTTAGTAGGAATGGGGGACCATATGATCAGATCTACTTTTTTAGAAAGATCACTTTGATAGCTGTGTGGAGGAAAGACTAGAGTGAGGAGAGATTTGAGGCAGGGAGACTAACCAGAAGGCTATCTCCATTTTCTAGGCGTGGTCATGAAGATCTGTACTAGATTGATAGCTGAGTCAGAAGAGAGATATTGTGAAGGTGGAATCAGGAGGATATGTCAAGCATTTGGATAAGAGAGGGATGGTGAGAGAGTGAGAAGTCAAAGAAATCAAAGCTAAAGTCAGCTTGAGTTGTGAGCTTGGGTGACTTGAGGCGGGGATGGGGATGATGGTGCCTTTGACAGTGGTAGCAGATTAGAAGGAGGGGAGTATATGGGGTGGGGGGGGATTGATGAGTTCTGTTTTAGTCATGTAGAGATCAAGATGTCCATAGAACACCTGGCATAGCAGTTGAAGATATGAGCCTGGAGAACAAGAAAGAGGTTAGGGCTGGATAAATAGATCTGGGAATTATTTGTCTTAGATGTGATAATATAATCAATGATTCCAACACTTAGCATAGGGCTTGCTGAATGAATGATTCTGATCTTTTTTTAAAAAGTCCATTTCTTGTGCTGTCCATGAACCCTTCCCTACCCCCTAGTTTGTTAATAAGTTCTTCCAATTTGTATCTCCCATAGTATTTTTTTCTGTGTCTTTCTCATGTACTTAGTAGTTATAATTTTGCATTATAGTAATTAATATTTGTCAATTATCCAAAAAAATCTTGTAATTGCCTACTATGTGCCAGGCACTGTGCTAATCACTGGTGATTTAACACAAAGACAAAATACATTCTCTGAACTCAAGGAGTTTAGAGTCTAGCACAGGAGACAGTATGTAAACAAATACTTGCAAACAGACTGTGGGGTACTGATGGCACATTGGATGGATCACCAGCTCTAGAGTCAGGAGGATTTGAATTCAAATTTGGCCTCAGACACTTAGTAGCTGTGTTATTCTGAGAAAGTTACTTAACATTGATTGCCTCCAAAACACACACACACACACACACACACACACACACACAGACTGTATATGGAAAATTGGAAATAATGAACAGAGAGGGAAGGCACTTTCAATAATGTCTATTAAAGAGACTATTGGATCTGGCATTTTATATGATTTTTCCCAAAAATATACATTGAACAGCATTAGAAAGAGCATTTACAACTTGTTGAATGCTGTATTTTAGAATAGAAAAAAAGTCTGAGGAAAGAATATTCTTGCTGCCAAAAATCTGGCTTTATTTCAGTCACTAGTGAGAAGATACTGTTAAACTGGGAAATGACATATTTGATCAATAAGGAGCAAAAGGTGTTCATCCACATTGCTAGAAATCAATTGGACCTTTAAGCAAAACAGAAACTGTTCGATAGAAGCAGTTCCCAAGAGAGCGAAGGGAGAGGGGAATGCTGTTATCTGGCTGCTGCCTTTTAAATGCATGATTGAATATTCATCTGCAGCCAATAGAGGAAAAATTGTAATGTGAAGATTGCCATCATATCATATCATATTGTGGTAAAAAAAAAAAGTGTAAGACTAACTGACCAAGCCCCGTGAAAGTGATCACTACCTCCTTTCCATATCTGAGTACTATGATAAAAATTGAATATTTTTTTTAGAAGAGAAGATAATTTGCTAAGTACATTTTGTTTTAGACTTAGTTGTATCAGTATCATCCTCCAACCTGTGCTCTTAAATTAGTGTTGAGAGCAAGGAGGCTGTTTTTATTAGTGCTGCACCCTCTCAGTGCCTAGGAGAGTGTTATATACAGTATGTACATTAAAAAGGCATAATAACTTGTAATTGAATTTAGCTTGTCATTAAATTATTCATAGAATATTTTAAAATTCTCATTTCACCAGAAAGAATATGATGGAAAAAAGAAAAAACCTAAATGTAATCTAATTAGTAAACCAGCCACAAAAAGAAAATCAACGAAACAACTCTTTACTGGGAAAATTCATTTTTCTACTTTTCTAGCTCATTCTAGCTAGATGATTTGCATTTTGTGATGTAGTTGGGTAAAAAGCTATGAAATTGAGAAATTATTCTTATCTTCATTGTGATAGTCATGAAATATAGATTAAGCACGAAAGAAAAACGACTTTATCTTAATCTGGTAAGAAATGTGCTCCCTTGTTTATTGTCCTTTTTGAGGAAAGAACATCTTATTTTCATTCATTTAATGGTGCTGAAATTGTCTCCAGAGTTTATTTAGATTCTTTTGTCTGAAATGTTAAGGTTTATTCCTTTCAGTTTAACTATCATTTCACTTGCATCATTGTCAACAAAGAAGGCAAACAGTACAGAAAGGTTAGTCGGTAAATATCATATTTATATGTAATCTAAATTCATCTATTCAATGTGTAACTTATTCTGTTCATCTTATTTTACCAATGTTTTTTTTTTTTCTGATGTCACAGTAGCATGCCCTTCAATTGATCTATGGAGTTTTTCAACTGATCTTTGTAACCCAAACAAACAAAAATATTATTTAAATGAAATAGTTTGATGACAGAGACTATCCTCTGTGTACTATTTGGAAACAATCTTCAAGCAATACAAATTAGAAAAGGAGTCACTGAGCATTAGGATCACAGAAAAATGCACTGAGTTCAAATCATGACAACTCCATTCCAAAGGACCAATAAACCAACCAAGCAACATTTATTGGGCAGAAGTCATGTGAAAGATGTGGAGCAAAGACATAGTTTCTAATACTGGAGAGCTTTACTGAGTGTGTTCAGATATGGGAAGTGAGAGATGCCAACATGACTAAGTCTATCAATACCCAATGCACAGATGATTCATTTAAGCTGATGTGCTCAAAAAAGAAAGTGAGAGACCTAAGATGTTATAATTCATTTATTAGTTCAAAGAGACAACTTTTCCCCTAAACCACTTGATATTGTACCAAGACTGGACATCTTGATGGAGAGGAAGGGAGAAAGGTCATTTAGGAGCATGGAATAGGGCAGGTCTGTGTAGGGTACCACCGTAAGGGCCTGAAGCTCCCTACTTCCAGGACCCATGATTCTAGTTTCTGCTATTAGTGCTATGACTCAGTGATGTTGCAAGTTGGACAGCTTTTCTGAGCCGATCTGGGAACCTAACAATGAACTATTTCCAAATAAAGACAATGCCATGTAAAAGAAATAGTATTTACTCTTTAGGTAGAGGACTGGGGCTCCAATCCTGATCAACCACTCCCACCTGTGTCATCCTGAACAGATCCTCAACCTTCCTGGAATCTCAGGTTCCCCCACTGGGAAATGGGGAGGTTGGTCCTGGAACCAGTAATGAAAAGTTTTCAGTCACATTTTAAATCCTATGAGCAATAAAAAAGGTTGAAGTCCCAAAATTTTGTGGAAAAGGGGAATTGCCCAATAAAATGAGGATGTATATTTTATGGATTCCTATTTTTATATTTGCCTTTGAAAGCATAACCTACCAATTTGAAGATTCAAATGCTTGCTTCTTCAGTTGTACTGTTTACCACATATTTAATCTCAGTTCAAAGCCAGAAGGAATCAATTTGTGAATCATATTAATTTTGTTTTAAAAATTTCTTTGTAAAAGCCAAATTGTGAGTGGGATGAATAAAAGTCACATATATCCAAGGTTTGTGAGATGACTCTTTAAACCATGAAAACTCATTTTATTCTGTGGTTCAGGCATGCTTTAAGAATTGTCAAGGTTTCTTTTCATGTGTCTTCAAGAGCAAGCAAGAAATAAACATATTTGAGCTCAGCTAAGTTCTAAACCAACTTCTCTTTCAGTTGAAAAGATGACTTTCCGGAAGCTCCCATTTAAATATAAGAGAAGGGACTTTAGATATTGAAAAAAACATTCATGCTTGAGGCTACAGGGTACTAAGATACTGTGTATAGAGAACAGTTTCAAAATATCTTTCTCAGTGAGCTTTAATAGAGATATGCAAATTTGCAAGAATTTCTCAGTCCTAAGAAATAACTAGTGTGGGTAATTGGTCGTTTGTCTCAAGTCACTGAAATTTAGAGGGCCCAAACTCGAACACATCTTTAGAATAAGGAGGTATAAAGATCTTTACTTTTAGGTGAGGATAACTGAGTTGTACAGGGTTTACTCAGAGGTCGAAGAAGGGTTGAGAAAAACAATACTAGCATTCTTTAAGGCTACATGCACAACATATTGATGTCTTTACACTTCCTACTACTCTCAGAGGTTCACAATTTTACAGATTTTAGAGTTAGAATCGATCTCAGAGAAGATAGCTGTTGGGATTATAGATCAATAGCAGAAAGGATTATCTCATCCAGCCTCTTTATTTTACAAGTGAGGTCATAGAGTTTCATAGAGGATAAGAAAATTGCCCAAGATTATACAAGTAGGAAGCAAGAAAGTCAATATTTGAACTGAAGTCTAGTGACTACAGGTTCAGTATTTTCTTTTCCCATTACAGCATGTTCTTTTCACATCATAAAGAAATACACAACTCTTTGCCTTTCCAGTGCTTCTCCTTGTCTTCATCCCTTCCAAGTCACCTATGCAGAGCCAGAACTAGGGATTGTTTAGCGCAGGGCAAATACAAGGAACTATATCTGGAGTACAGGGCATGTCAGTTGAGGTGGAATAGAGAGACACTATTGGACATTGATGAGGCAGCTCCTGGGGAGGTTAATCTAGAAGATGATGAATCAAAGAAGGAACACTTCCCATGTGGTCATCAAATAATCTGGTAGCTTTATATTTAATTAATTATTCTTACCATCTAGTCTCAACTCTATTGTTTCTGTGCTGTTAAATGATTGAAAATGTGCTATAATCATTCTCTAAATTAAATATACTGAGTCAAAACCTTAGTTATTCCACCCTCTGTATGATTATTTTGTCTCTCTCTCTCTCCCAGAAGTAATAGTTGTGGGTAGGGGAACTGTGAAGAGATACTGCGTTCTCGCCTGAGAGTTATGTGAGTGGAAACCTTACTGATATCTCCCTGGTGAAACAAAAAAAGATATGGTAACCCTTCATAACTTGTTCCCCAAACTTGCTTTTCTCCCCTATAACTTTTCTCCTCTATAACTCCTTTCTGTTTCCTATGGTCCTATCTATATTTCTTGCTGTTTCTGATACACAGTCTTATAATTCCAAAATTTTGCACTGGTTTTCACTGAACAAGGACTAGGGCTCCCTCCTCGTCTCTGCCTCTGAATCTCCATCCTCCATCAGTATCCATCCTAAGGACCACTCTGTACATGAAATATCGTCTAATACTCCCAACTTCTCCTATTCTCTCCCCAAATCACCTTGCTACCTTGAATTTACATGTATCTACATATGCACATTACCTGCCTTCTCAAAAATGTAAACAATTTAGTTTTAAGAATGTTCCACTTCAGTCTCTGTTTCCTCATATGAAGCCTAGTATAAAGTTTGTACTCAATAAATTCCTGTTGACTGATTATATGATTGATGGGTTGGAGGTAATAATCTCTATGATTCCTTTGCCCTTTAGGAGATTCTAGCTCATAAATCACTATAGTAACGAATTCTCCTCAGCTGAGTTTCAGCTGAATTTCTCTCAGTTATTTCTTGCATTGGAAGTTCCTCATGAATTCCAATGTTGAAGGAGGGTGGGGAGCTTCACTCTGCTTGCCCCGGCTCTGCCTCAGCCCTTCCTGTGCCTAAGGTGGTATCTGAAGGCACTATGAAAATACCTTTGAGCTGGGTGTTTTTTTGTTTTGTTTCTTCTGAATGAGATCTTTGAATTAACATTTTTAAATGAGCACGAATGATTTTTCATTGATATGAACTAGTGGTCCTAACCCCTGAAAGACGTGGCACCTATTCTGATTATCCCGAAAAAAATCTGAGAGAATGTGAGCCTTGCTTATTTACTCATTCATTTATTTATTTATTCGCTCATTTGCTCATTTATTTCTTTATTTCTTTTTGCTGATTATTGACCTCTCCTCCATCTTGTCTTTAAAATCTGAGGGAGATTTTATCTTGTCATCGAAGGTCATGGGATAATAAATTCAGAGCTACAAGAGGACATAGAAGCCTCACAGGGAAAGCACCTCATTTTACAGATGAGGTTGAGGGACTTGCCCAAGATTATAAGGCTTTACTTTAGGAATGTACTTCATCTAGCTAAACCTCCTCCCTTAAAATTGTACTGAGAATTAAAATTCCATTGGCAATACAATATTGGATAAAGTATCAGGCCGAGGGTCAGGAAGATGGGAGTTCAAATCAAGGAGATCTTCCAAATAATCTGATCTATTTTTTTCATTTTGCTAATGAGGAAACTGGTACTGAGAGAAGATGAATGATTTATCCAAAGCCACAAAATAGGAGGAAAAAGACATAGGATATGAACCCAAATCATCTGAGTCAAAAGCCAGGATTCCTTCTTCTCTCTTAAGTAACTGGGTGGTGAAGTGGATGAAATGCCAGATCTGGTGTCAGGAAGACCTGAGCTCAAATCAGACCTCAAACATTTACTAGTTGTATGACCTAGTTAAGTCATTTAACCTTTCTTGCCTCAGTTTGCTCATCTGTAAAATGGGAATACTATTAGCACTTAACTTCCAAGGTTGTTATGAGTATCAAATGAGATGATTGCACAGTGCTCAGTATAATTCTGCAGATAGTAGGTGCTATATAAATGATGTCTTTTGTGCTGCTAGGGTTACTCTTTGAATTTTGCTGTAAATAAAATGATCCTTAATAGAAGCAGGCATAGAACCAAACTAATAATTGACCATTTGATTCCAGTTCATATATCTTTCTGCTTAATAGGATGTAAATTTATATTGTTTTACTTTGGAGGGTAATAGTAAAGGGCTGTGGGGAAATAGCATATTGTTGGGGGGTTGTTCATTTAAACAATGAATTTTAGTGTGAAACTGAAAGAATCCAAATACCTTGGTCCCTGTCCAGACTTCAAGGTGATACTAGAACAGTATGAAGGTGAACCTGAAATAGATGATATTTTTACTCTGTGAGTTTGCCTAAAAAGGCACTGTGAGATTTGATACATATAGCATGCAATTTATTGTAATAATATGCTGCATTTTGGCTGAAGGAGTTTTAATTGGCTGTCTATGGAGGTAATTTTCACATATTATTATAAATGTTGTCCTGAAGTTTTTTGTCTATGGTTTATGTTGTCTAATCCTGTAGGTTATTACTTGATAAATTCATTATCTTGTCAAGTAATCACTTTGCTGATGACAAAAGCAATCTCTGTGGTTGAGCCTTGCCGGCTGAGGTTGTGACAAGAACCTTGTCGTGTCTAGTAAAGAGGATGGCTTGAGAACCTCATTCCTGTTGAGACCAGTTAAATATTTAAACTTCTGGCTTACTGTTACATGTCATGAATTACCCTTTCTTTCCTTCCTAGATTTTATTTCTCTGAGATGGAGACAGAAACAAAAATCCCTTGATCTAAGCAGTGCCTTCATACCATTTGCTTTCTTTGCCTGCCTGGGCTTTAGGGTAAAATAATGTATCAACTATTTGTCATTGCGTCATAGTTAGAATATTTCCATTAGACAGCGGATTAAGTTTCAGAGTTAAGATACAGTCACTAAAATGTCTGGGAAGCAAGAAAGTGTACTAGGCTCAATTATTAATAGGGGAAAATTCCTTTATAAACTAAATCTTATAGTATAACTTTTGGAGTTAGTCTTTTCCATAGAGGACATTTTAATTTTTATTATTCATATTTAGCATTTTGGCCATTCCATTTTTTTCCTTCGGTTAGAGAGGGACAATGAAAGATTTGTGTGTCCAGCACTTAGTATGATGCTTGGAATGTAACAGGTGGTTATATAATGCTTGCTGATTGATCATCTTCTGTCTCATTCATGGAATTTGGTATTCATAATGAATATTGACTTTACCCAACAAAATCTCTATTTTTTACCCTCTCTCTTAGCCAAAAGGGGAAAATTCTTGGCCCAAACAACTGACAAAGAGATTGATGAAATGAGGGAAAAAATAGGGATAATTAATTGTTCTTTCTCACTTGTCAGTACCCTTCTTGTAGCAAATCCAAGAATTCAACAATATTATCTAATGTCTCTCCCAAAAAACTATACTCCTCTCATGGTTCAGAATTTAGGTGAGTTCCTTATACTTTCCCACTCTGCAAACTTGGCACCTGGTACTTTGGAAAATCAGAGTCATACACAAACATTTAAGAGTAGATCTAAAAAGAAACAGCTATACTTTGAACAGTCTTTCCAGGAAATTGGGTCTCATGTGCCACATTAGTGAATATAGTGAGTACCTTTGCCTTTTGACAGTGGAGAGTATACTGGCCAAGCAGAGGAGTTTCCAAAATTCTTGACCCAATAGAAATTCTTCATTGAGCTAGAAAAATTAAAAGAATGTAAGAGAATGGTTACTTATGAAAACATACAATACCTAAATTAACAACAAAATAAAGATCTTCAGCAACTAAACCTTAGAAAGTAAATTTTTAAATATATGTAACTGAATTGCCAACAGAATATAATTCCTGGTCCACAAGGATTTATAAAAGAGTCTTTTCAAATTTTTAAAAGTAGTAAATATTTATAAAAAATATTCTCAATAATTAGGAGAGTCCATCTATGCTAGATGTCTTTGATGATAAATATAGATCTAATAATGAAAGGGAGGAGCATCAACAAAAGTCACAGTATTCTGGATTGTGAAGATCCTCAGCAACTCCATAGTGAAAGAAATCCCCTGGAAAAAAAAGTTATATATAATACATGTAAGAAGCATTTACTACTCAAAGACTACTAATAAAAAGTTGTTGCATAATGCAATCTATTTTAATTTTGAACAGCTCTATTTTTAATGTTGCCTTCATTTGTTCAGTTGTATCTGACTTTTCATGACCCTATGAACCATACTGTCCATAGGGTTTTCTTGACAAAAATACTGGAATGGTTTGCAATTTCCTTCTCCACTGCATCAAGGAAGCAGATGCTAAAGTGAGTTGCCCGAGGTTACACAACTAGAGAGTGTCTGAGGATGGATTTGAACTCAGATCTTCTTAAATCCAGAGCCAACACTCTATCCACAGAGCCACACAGCTGTCTCTGTTCTAATTCCTAAGATTTAAAAAATATTCTTGAGATAAATCCCAATATTTCTTTTTTTTACATCTTCAATAAATGATTCCTGTTCCATCCTATTGGAGTCAAATAGATCCACTCTAATCCCTCTGGGTAGGGTTTCAATCAATATTAATAATGATAATATCTAATATTTATGTAGCCCTATATGTGCAGAGCTCTTTACAGACATGATCTTTTTTTTTAAATATAGTTGTTTTATCTCCTACAAATCTTCTCATCTCAGTGATAAACCTTACAACTCCTTCATAGAGTATTCATATTTTATGGACTCAAGGCCCTCCATCATCCTAATTTCATTTCTCTAAAACTTTGAACTTCTTAATGGCCTTCCTATACAGGGTTTCAGAATTAGACACAATAACCCAGATGTGCTCTTACCTCAATGGTAATGGAAATTTATGCAAAAAGAAGTAAAATAAAAGTCAAACAAAATTATGGAAGTATAACCTTAAAATCCTTCCCCATGATCATGTTGAATTTATACCAGGGACAAAAGGACAGCAAAGCTTATGTAAAGTAATTAGAGAAAAACAATTAAATACTAAGAAAAGCACAGTTTTGTAAATAGGTACAGAAAAGATATTACATACAGTATATTTTTAAGAAAACCTTATGACCAAAGGACCCTTTTTAGAATTTATCTTTTTAGATTTATATCTATCTATCTCTATATTTAAGTTTACATCTAAGCCACAAATCTAGCCATTTTGTAAAGGAGAAGCACTAGAAAATTTTACAATAAATACTTTGAAGAGTGAATATTGATAAAAATAAGGCAAGATAAGGAAATGAAAGATTTGAGCACTACCAAAGAGGATGCAAAACAATCTATTTTCAGATGTTTTGATTAAGTAGACATCTCAAGAGAATCAGGAGACAAACAAAAAAACTGAAGAGCTCAAAAGCTTTATAAAAGTAACTGAATGCAAAATAAATCATTCCCCTCCTCCAGCTCGTAAGTGTGTGTGTGTATATATATATGTGTGTGTGTGTGTATGTGTACATATATACGTATGTATATGTATCTCAAAATAAAGTAAATGATACAGAAATTCCATTCAAACTAACTGCATTTACATAAAAAACTCTCAAGGCCTAATCAAGGTATATGAAACAACTACAAAATATTCTTTATAGACATAAAGGAAGATACACAATTTGAGGTGCATTCTTTGCTCATGGTTAGGTCACACACATGTAATAAATGATGATACTGTCTAAATCAATTTATAAATTTTGTTCTTTTTCAAGCAAAGTACATGAGTTCCCATGATTGTACCAAATGAAATGATTTCCAAGTTCATTTGGAATAACAAGAGGTCTAAAATATCAAGGAAATAATGAAAAAATATTTTTTAGGTGAAATAGCACTTCCAGGTCTTAAATTATATTGCAATAAATATTATCAAAATTTTGAGAACTGGTTGTGATTTTAGTGGTATGCTCAGGATCAGTGCTCTTTTTCTGAACTGTTAAATATTTTTTTTAAATGAATTACTTGGATAAAGGCATGATGGTGGGAGTGGGGGCTTGTTTACCAAATTTGCAGATAATACAGAACTGGAGGGATAACTAACATCTTGATTAACAGGCTCAGCACCCCTGAAATCTCAATCATCTAGAATTCCAAGAAAAATTCAATAAAAAGAGTGGGAAAAGGGATAAATGTAATCTTACACTTTTGCTTCAGAAATCAGCTTCACAAAGACAAGATAAGGGAGACATTATAGACAGTCATTCATCTGAAACTGATCATAATGCTTTGGGGACAGCGAGCTCAATTGGTATCAGTTGTCAATGTGCTTTGGAGGGTACAAAGAGTGAATGCAAATTCATGCCACAGTAAGATTGAAATAGTGTCCAAGACTCAAAAAACTATAGCCCTGCTTTTCTCAGACCTCCCTCCATTGATAAGATCTGTGATATTTTGTTCATTTCCATATGCCGCAAGATTCAGAACTTTCTGAGGCACAGTGCCATAGAAGTGCTGAGATCATCAATCAATTCATAGTCATTTATTAAGCATCTAATATGTGCCAGGTAATGGGCTAGGCATTTAGGATAAAAATACAATGAATGAAACAATTCCCACTCAGCAGATATGTGGACAGGTTTAATGAATTGAATATATTGAGCCCAGAGGAGAGAAAATTAGAAGGATTGGAAACCTGCTTTTAAGCATTTGTCAAGAGGAAGAATCAGAATTGTTTTGCTTATTCCCAAAAGTCAGAATTGAGAGGAATGGATATTAACTTTTTTCCATATCATGGATTTGTTTGTCAATCAGTTTGATCAATGGTTCTGAATATGCAATTTCTGGAACTCCAAGACATTCATGGATAGATTTGATGTGTTCTATGAGCTTAGATGGAAGAAAAATATCTTTATTTTCACTACTTTGGCATTTCCTTTCATTATGGATATAGTCATCAGCTTCACCAGATTGCCAAACACTTCCATGAGGTCAAATTTAAGACTTCTGCATTTGACATGGATTTAGACTTGATGTTGGAGAAAACAACCCAACAATTGGAACAGTCTGTAAGTAAAAAGGACTGTCTAGAAGATGCTCAGGTTTCTCTTGCTGAATGCCTATGTGGCAACTGATTGAAGAAGACATAGAGGGTATTCTTCTCCAGCTGCTCAGATGTGACTTGGTCTGGATGCTACTGAGGTCCCTTCAACTTGTGACCTCTGTAATGTTCTTATGGTGCCAGGATCTGGACTGTAACTAGTCACACTTTAACTTTGCAAACTACCTGAATGATGAATCTCTTTTATCCTTTTCATTTTTCCCACCCAAATTATACATTCTGCTGCATTGTTTCATTGGCAAGGTCTGTTGTTGTTCGAGAGCCTGAAAAAGTGAAAAGGAATTATTGATGGTCTCCACCTTGGTATGAGGGTAGCTCTAAGGCTGGTTATCAGAGGACGAGGTGAGGAAGTTAAAAAGCTAAAGGAAGCATCAGTCAACCAAGACTTGGACTTACAAGTGGTAACATAAAACAAAATGGTTTTACAGGATTAGAGAAACAGAAAGAGACAGAAAGCCAGAGACACAGAAAAGCAGAAATGGGATTAGAGACACAGACAGTGTGGAAAAGACAGAGACAGAAAGGGGAAAAAATAGAGAAACAGAGAGAAAGAAGAGACAGAAAAAGAGACAGCAAAATAGTGGGTGAGATAAAGGAAAGAAACGGAGAAATATAGGAAGACAGGGGAAAGTGATAGAAAAAGAGAGAAAGAAAAGGATAGACAGAAAAAAGAAAGAGAAAAGTGACATAAATGAGAGAGAAATAGTAAGAGATAGAAAAAGGGGAAAGAGAGAGAGAGAGAGAGAGAGAGAGAGAGAGAGAGAGAGAGAGAGAGAGAGAGAGAGAGAATTTACTTGGTTTGATAATAAAGTCTCCAGATTCATTAAAAATGAGTAACTATAGCAACCTCAACATCACATCCCACACAGTTATCTGAAAAAGAAACAATGGATAAAGTACATTTGAATTAAGGCAAAAAGAAACAAAATTTAAAGTCACACTGTGCTATATTGTGCTCCAGTTTGTTCCATGGTTCTGAGCCATAGGGTAGTCAACAGACTACATATGTATTACACTGAGCTCATTGTTCTGCAGTCTTTAATTTTTTTTTCCCTTAAGTACTGATATGGAATCTTCTCAATCCTATTAGCTTTACACACACACACACACACACACACACACACACACACACACACACACACACACACACCACACTTTCTTGGAAATATAAAGCCTTCTTATAGCTGTGGCTTGGCCAATCCTTTCCTCTCCCTTGTGTATCTCAGAAGGAAAATGTCTTTTCAAATAATTTATCAGTATCCTCACCTTTACTTCCTTATCTAAGAAACAGGCTCAATTCCTCTTTCAAAATGACCTATGGCAGTCAGATTGAGAAAATGAAATGTGATATTCTCATTCCAGATTTTGCTTGAAGCTTTTACCCCCTCATGCAGAAGGTAGTATCCACTGTTTTCAAATGCAGGAGCTGCTGACAATTCCCCAGTCTGTGTCTGGAATGAAATCCCAGTTTTCCAACATGCTCTGGAGCCCTCCAAGTACTTAAGTGGGGCAATGACTTGAAAGATCTCTTTCGTTGTTTTAAGGACACTACTTCAACCCTTTCAGGCGACTCATGCTTAAAAACAAACTAAACTTCCTTTTAATATTCTTCTAAGATCTCTCCTAAGCCCCCAGACTCTAAGTCCTGCTGTTAGTTTGCCCTATCTGCCTGGACATCTTACTACCAAATGAATCCCATCGAGCTTTGCCTGAAATTTTCTTCTTTCCCACCACGTTCCCTCCTCCTCTTACATTCTCATTCGTGTCAATCTCATTTGTGAATGTTGTTTACCATCTTCTATGAGACTGTAAGCTGCCCGAGGGCAGAAGCAGTCACCCTTTTACAGCTTTGTATTCCTTCCCAGTGTTTGTATCTTGAATGCAGTTGACACTAATGGTGTTGGTTATTCAGTCGTTTTCAATCATGTCTAACTCTTTATGATTCCATTTAAGGTTCTCTTGGAAAAGATACAGGAGGAGTTTGCCATTCCCTTCTCCAACTCATCTTAAAGATGAAAAAATTGAGGCAAACAGGGCCAAGGGACTGGGCTAGGATCACACAGCTGATGTGTCTGAGGCTGTATTTGAACTGAAGTCTTCCTGTCTCCAATCCTGAGGTTCCATCCACCACACCACCTAGCTAACTTAACATTTAATATGTGAACATCATACAGTTTAGTGATTTCAAATGCTTTGAGAAGGAAACATCTAATTTGGGCTGATTCAGAGATTTCCTCTTTTAAATTTCCTTTTCTTACTCTGGGATCTGCCTTAAAATTTTACCAAGCCTTTTATTTCCATAAACTCTGACTAAATATTTCAAATTCTTGGAAGAATGATCTTGGGAGCGGAGGGGAATGGAAGGGATGGAATTTGGTGACTGCTCTAAGACAACCAGGTAAATATTTAATTTGTTTAAGCAGTCAGGAGAATCATGGTGCTGATATGGTATTGGAGGGATGGGTACGCCTTTGGTGTCCTTCACCCATATGCAGAATGATACCTACATATGGTTCAGCAGGCTTTCTAGATATTCCAATATGTATTAGATGATGAGGTGAGCAGCCAGGTGGTGCAGTGGATAGAGTGCTGTGTCTGGATTTCAAATTTGGCCTCAGACACTTACGAACTGTGTTTTATCCTCACATCAATTATGAGAAATAGGTGCTAACTCTTATAATCCTCATTTTACAGATAAGGAAACTGTGTTTCAAAAACTTTAAATGATTTTCCCAGAGTCACAGAGTCAATAAGCATCAAAATGGGATCTGAATTCAAGTCCTCTCTCCACTTCTGCTAACCCTAGAGGAAAGGGAGTGGAGTCCTCAGGCCTCCAGAGAGTCACAGAAGGAAGGGAAACATTCTAGATGAGGGACTGTGACAAAGCGGCCTGATAGAGGAAGTGCAAAAGCTCCAAGAGTGAATTGTGCTGACTTCACAGTTCAGCCTTGGGCCCGCTCTGCCTTCATGTGTGAGAAAGTAGATAAAATGAATCTATTTCGAGAACTCAGAGAAGTAATCTAATTACTGACGTCCCACTTGGGAACAGGGTAGTGCTGATGATAAATGGGACATGGTTAAATATTAGCACATGAAAGTATGGGCTGTCACTGTTTAGAGGACAAAGATTTTCATTTGATTTACAACTAATTGGTTGGCAAATTAATTTAATGTTAAAACAGCAATCCCATGATGATAAATATAGAGAAAGTATAGAGCTCAGTTGGTAATTCATGTTCTTGTGGGGGATTCAGAAGACAGAAGCAAAGATGATTATCTATTAACTCTCCCATTTTGCAGGGTACCATCCAAGTCACTTGGGAAATTGTGTTTATGTCAATAAATATTTCATACCGAAGACTGGGCTGAAACATCTCATGAAATTGCAAACCTATATCACTTCTGGTGTTCGATTTCTTCTCTAGTTCATCTACAAGATGTGAGGTTTTATCATATGGAAAGCACCACTCAACTTTAATTTCAGAATCTGGGCAAAAGATCCAAAAGGCTGTGTGAGGATGAAATAGCTTTGATGCAAACCTCATTCTTGTGATTTAAGGCTAACCAGGTTAGGAGGGAGCATATGGCTTACATATTCCTCAGATTACACATGTTCATTTGTTTAAAAATGAAGGGGAATGTTATATTTGGCAATGTTTGGGATTTTCCCTAGACAGTTGAAAAATGATCTTAAAGCTTTGATTAAATCAAAATGTAGCAATTAATACCTTGAATATATGCATTCTTAGTATGTATCTATTTGTATGATTGTTAACATGCATTTACATAGTACTCCAAATAAATTTACTTGACAGGAGGTGGCCCAGAGCAGATGGTCCATGAGCCCATGCTAAACAAATCAAACTCAAATAATCTCTGTGCCCTACCTCAAACCACTTGCCCTCTGTCATCAAGTCTTGTATTCGCATGGTTCCAAGGGTCTCTTTCTAGCTGGGTGACCCTAGGCAAGTCACTTAATCCTGTTTGCTTCCATTTCCTCATCTGTAAAATAAAATGGAGAAGGACATAAAAAAACCACTCTGGTATCTTTGCTAAGAAAATGGGGTTCACTAAGTTTCACACATAGCTGAATAAAACAACTGAATAACAAATCTGTTATAACAACTAGCTTTCTTCTAAAGGCCCACAAGAGGCTATTATGAAATACTTCATTAATTGAACCACAAAAATCATATGATTTCACTGTATTTGTATTTTGGGATGGTTCTCATACCTTGGGATAATCCTGGAGGTGGAAAGATATGAAATTAGTGAAAGGGATCCACAAATCCACATGGATAGCAAACACAAGAATTTCTGAATTAATAGGTGCTAAGAGTACAACTTATATCATGGGGGAGACCCATCATTTTTTCACCTTTAAAAACATTCTAATTTGCAAATGATATAAGATGGGAGAAGAGTTAACATACCAGACAGGAGAATAAACACTAAAAACAAAAAATAAAACATCTTTACTGGCTAGAACCTAAGTCTCAATTATAATGTTATAACAAAAACTTTGATAATAATGTGTAGCTAACATTTCCACAGTGCTTTAAAGTTTGCAAAACATTTTACAAATATTAACTTATTTTATCTTTACAATAACCCTGGGAGGTAGATACTATTATTTTTCACTTTTTTTTAGCAGCTGAGGAAACTGAGGTTAAGAGACTTGCTCAGGATCACACAGCTAGAAATTTGTTGAGATTGGATTTGGTCTTAGTGTTTTGTCTACTGGCACCTAGTTGCCATCTAGCAACTGACTCAAATAAGATGAGATGTTATGCAGGGAAGTGTAAACTTTTACATTTACCCTAAAAAAAAACACCTTTACTAGTACAAGATGAGATTTGTCTAATCAATATCTTGTCAAAAAATACTTAGTCTCTTTATTGAACCCTAAGCCCAGTGAGTCCATAGCTTGATTTGGTCTCCAAGATAATTGATATTACCTTTTGCTGAATTAAGAGAGCAAGAGCTTTCAGGAAAAAGGAAGTGCTCATCCTTTTGCACTCTGTGCTAGTCAGACCCCACATGGAGTACTGTGTTCATTTCTGGGTGCTGTCCATCTTATGGGCATCAATGATCCCTGTGAGGTCAGTATTTTATAAGTTTTAGAAAAACTCCTTTGACCCAAGAGAAGTTTCAATCAGGACAATATGTCCTAACCAGGAGAGGTAACTGTATTTTTTTAACTGAAATTTGTAGTGGCTACTACAAATGAAACTGCCAAGTGGGAATGAGAATTTGACCGTTGAAACCAAGTGAGGTACCCTATTCTTGTCATAAAGAGGGGATTTTCCTAGGGTTTAACCAAGTTAGGAGTAGCAATAAGTAGTTTCCCATTTGCCTGAACCTTGAAGGAAATAAAGAGAGTTTTAAAGTTTTCACAAAGAGATTAGTGGGGAATTTAACAAACCCTTTCCTATGGTGCTTTTGTTCCGTTGTCATGAGAATTTGTTCAAGGATGCACTCCAGATAGTTTTGTCACAAATGTACCTGGATACTGTGAGACTTTTTTGTGGAAATATGGGAGATAACAAGGTGGGTGGAGAAGAAAGGCAAGAATAGGGTATTAGTAAATGTGAGTGAAAAGTGTGTTAGTTTTTTTAGGTCAGGTGCGATTATTGTAGCTCAAGCAATTTGGTGAAACTTGTCACAAGGTGGCTGTACCTGTTGTTAGCTGACATGTTTCTCTTCCATTTATGTCAAGCTTTGCCATGTCCAATTGACATTTCATTGCCAGTGCTGGCATACTTAGTATAGGAAATTTGGCAAGATTTTTTTTTTGCACACAATTGTGATTTTAAAATTATTCTCAATGAAAAAAACTTTAATTTCTATCAAATGTTTCCAAATAAAACATCACCATGTGATATTTCCTCCCAGCAGAAACGTAAGGCTTCCCTGATTATTTCCCACCCCCATTTCTCCATTTGAAATTAAGAAATCTCTCATTTGAAATTAAGAAAAAAATGAAAAGTTATGTTCCATGTCTTACACTTATTCATTCACTTGATGGTTTCCACCAGATCCACACAGATGAAGTTACCATCCCAAGTACAGTCAAGACAAAATGATGTGATACAAAATGTGTTGCTTCTCAAACTGGAAGTGTCCATAATTTTTAGAAATTTACAAATTGTGACAGCAGACTGATCATAGTTTCACTGAACTAGGCAGTTTGGAATAGTGAGTATCTGAGGACACATTTGAGCTCAGGTCTTCTCAACTGCAGAAGTATTCTATCCTCTGAGCCACTCAGCTATCTGATACTGGGTAAGTCACTTAGCCTCTATTTGCGTTAATCCACAGGCAAGAAAATGGCAAGCTACTCAGTAGCATTTCCAAGAAAACCTCATGGACTGCATTGGTGTGCTATGCTCCATAGAATCATGAAGAGTTAGATAGAACTGAACAAAAACAAAAGGTTAATATTTTAATTGATATTAAATAGCTATTAATATGAAGAACCTTCTACACATCTACTACTACATAGGTGCTTGAGACACAAAGATAAAAGTTTTGAAAAGAATTCTTGCCCTCTAGAGAAGCATACATTCTATGGTGTTACACATAATGAGATCACAAATATTCAAGCTACACATACCCTGACCTCTGTTGCAGCAATGAGAGGAATACTTTAGTTTTAGAAATAAGGTACTTGAAGTTCATGGAGACTAAATACAGCTAGGTCCTCATTAGTGTGGATAATGAATCCCTGAAGGGATCACTTGTATTCAAATGGGTAAAATGTGAAGTTAAAATAATGTACAAAATGGTAATTTGTTCCAATCCAGTGGAAGTAAGGGAGGATAAAATCAGAGTAATGAACTCAAATCCTACAATAGCTTAGAGACATATAGAAAATCTTCTGAAGCACACAGGTATTACTTCACAGAGCTGTAGTAAGAGCTGGTTTTAGGTACATACCCTAGAACTTAGCTGTTGTCAGTGATATTGGGTTACCTCTCTATGGAAGTTACAAAATGACTAAGATCTAAGTTCAGAGCCAAAAGGTCCTCTGCATGTGACATCTACATGAACCTAATCAATGCTATATCAACAAAGATGTGTCAAACAAATAGCTGAGTCATGCATGCCAATTTGTTTAGAGAAATGAGGGCCTTATGACAATGGTATATACCATGTCATTGCTATCAGAAACTATGGAAAGGCACCCAGATATATTGATTGGGGTTTGCAAGGGAATTGTAGATATTGAAATGTATCACAGTATGTTGCAAACATTTAGCACTCATCAAATACTTAGATAGATATGATCTTCAAAAGAATTATATACCAGATACTCACTACCCTTCAGAAACTAGGTTATGACAAATCCTCAAATCACAAATACAAAGCCCATGGTATATTTGGGAACTCAAAAATTCACTAGAACTTGAGGGTCATTGATGGTAAAACTTTCCCACAATCACCTGGGTATATCATTAAACCATACCTATTAAAGAAACGGTTCAGTCAGATTTTTTTTTTGAATATCTCCCAAATACTTTCCTTTCTCTCCTTGGGGCAGGTCCTCATCAAATTGTGCCTAGTTTATTGCAATAGCTTGTTAATTAGTCTCTCTTCCTTTGTCTCTCACCATTCTAATTCATCTTCCACTAAGTTGCTAAATCAATCTTGCTAAAATCCGTATCTGACTATATATCATCTTTCCCGTCAATATACTTCAATGATGCTCTATCACCTCCAGGATCAAAAAAAAAAATCCTATGCTTAGTTATGGAAACTTCTTCCCAATCTCCCTTCCTGTTACTTTTCTGGCTTCTGACATCTTTCTTCCCTCCATATAATCCACATTTCAGTGACGCTGGACTGCGTGATGTTTTTCACATGGCACTCCATCTCCCAAGTCCAGCAGTTTTCACTGGTTGACACCAATGCTTGGAAATTTCCCCGCTTCACTTCCTTTTCTTGGTTCTTTTAAACCTCAGGTAAAATCCTACAAGAAACCTTCATTGGTCTTTTTTAATGTTAGTTTCTTCCCTAACTTATCCTATATCTCTCTTTTTATATACGTGCACATGTCTCCCCACATTAGATTGGGAGTATTTGAGAACAAGGGCTACTCTTCCCTTTTTTTATTTCCCAGAGCTTAGTACAATGTTTGACACACAGTTGCTGTTCAGTTGCTGAGTTATGTCTGACTTTTTGTGATCCCCATGGACCATAGTATACCAATGTTATTCATGAGGTTTTTTTTTTAATTTATTTATCTTTAATTTTCAATATTCATTTCCACAAGATTTTGAGTTACAGATTTTCTCCTTATCTCTCTCTTCCCCACCCCAAGACACCAAGCATTCTCATTACCCCTTTGCCCAATCTACTTTTCCTTCTATCACATCCCTTTCATCCATTTTCCCCATCTTCTCTTTTTTCTTATAGGGCAAGATAGATTCCTATACCTCATTGCCTGCATTTCTTATTTCCCAATTGCATGCAAAAACAATTCTCAACATTCATTCATTCCTTAGACTTTGAGTTCCATCTTCTCTCCCTTCCTCATTTTGCACCCATCCCCACTGAGAAGGCAAGTAATTCAATATATGCTGTATGTATGTAGTTTTCCTAAAGATTTCCATAACAGTCATATTGTAAAAGACTAATTATATTTTCCTCCATCCTATCCTGCCCTCTGTTTATTCTGTTCTCTCATTAGACCTTGTCCCTCCCCTAAAGTGATTACTTCTTATTACTGCCTACTATAATTTGCTCTCCCTTCTATCATCCTCCCATGCCACTTATCCCTTTCTCCTCTACTTTCCTGTAGTGTATGACAGATTTTCACAACAATTTGAGTGTGCATGTTATTCCTTCCTTAAGCCAAATGTGATGGGAGTATGCTTCACTTTTTCCCTCTCACCTTTCCCCTTTACACCCCCATTGAAAAAACTTTCTTGCCTCTTTTATGAGAGATAATTTGCCCCATTCTGTTTCTCCCTTTCTCCTCCCATTATATTCCTCTCTCATCCCTTAATTTTATTTTTGTAGATATGATCCCTTCCTATTCAACTCACCCTGTGTCCTTTGTCTGTATATATTTATAATCCCTCCAACTACCCAAATACTAGGAAAATTCTCAAGAGTTACAAATATTTTCTTTCCATCTTGTAATGGAAACAGTTTAACTTTAGTATGTCCCTTGTGATTTCTTTTTCCTGTTAACCTTTTCATGTTTCTCTTGATTCTTGTGTTTGAAAGTCAAATTTTCTATTCAGTTTGAGTCTTTACATCAAGAATGTCCTCTATTTCATTGAATGACCATTTTTTCCCCTGAAATATTATGCTCACTTTTACTGAGTAGGTGATTCTTGGTTTTAATCCTACTTCCTTTGACTTATGGAATATCATATTCCAAGCCCTCAGTCCCCTAATGTAGAAGCTGTATCCTGACTGTATTTCCACAATACCTGAACTATTTCTTTCTGGCTGCTTGCAATATTTTCTCCTTGACCTGGGAACTCTGGAATTTGTTTACAATATTCCTAGGAGTTATTCTTTTTGGAACTCTTTCAGGAGGTGAACAGTGAATTCTTTCAATATTAATTTACTTGCTGGTTCTAGAATATCAGGGCAATTTTCCTTGATGATTTCTTGAAAAATGATGTCTAGGCCCTTTTTTTGATCATGGCTCTCAGGCAGTCCCATAATTTTTAAATTGTGTCTCCTAGACCTATTTTCCAGGCCAGTTGTATTTCCAATGAGGTATTTCACATTGGCTTCTATTTTTTCATTCTTTTGGTTTTGTTTTGTAATTCCTTGGTTTCTCATAAAGTCATTGACTTCTATCTACTCCATTCTAATTTAAAAAAAAAAAACAAAAAACTGTTTTCTTCAGTGAGCTTTTGAACCTTCTTGTCCATTTGGTTAATTTTACTTTTTAAAACATTCTTCTCCTCACTGGCTTTTTGGACTCTTTCGCCATTTCAGTTAGTCTATTTTTAAAGGTGTTAGTTTCTTCAGCAATTTTGGGGGGTCTCCTTTAGCAAGCTGTTGAGTCATTTTTCATGATTTTCTTGCATCGCTCTCATTTCTCTTCCCAATTTTTCCTCTACCTTTCTTACTTGATTTTCAAAATCCTTTTTGAGCTCTTCCATGGCCTGAGACCATTACATATTTATTTTGGAGGTTTTGAATGCACAAGCCTTGACTTTTAGCTCTTCCTCTGATGGTAAGCATTGTCCTTCCTCATCTGAAAAGATGGAAGAGAATACCTGTTCATCAAGAAAGTAACTGTCTATAGTCTTATTTTCCCCCTTTTTGATCATTTTCCCAACCAGTTACTTCACTTTTGAGTCCTTTATCAAAAGCAGGGTATACTTTGGAGACCTGTAAGTTCTCACTTCCTCCAAGGTGGTACAATCAAGGGAGAGGAATTTACTCCTCTCCTGACCTGTGCTCTGATCTGGGAGCTACCAAAACTTTTCTGCACACTATCTGCAAGTGGAATTCCCTTTCCAGAGTCTCCACCAGCTCTATCACACCAGCAATCCTCCTCACCCCAGGGCTGCCACTGAGGGCTGAGGTTCAGATCAGCTGCTCAATTCCTCTAGGGGATGTAGGCTGAGGGCTCCAAAAATGGAAGCTGCTGCTGCTGCTCCCTGGGGCTGTGGCTAGGGGAGGACCTTGCTAACTTCTCACTGGTATTTGAAGCTGTATTTGGTGTTTGTGGGTTGAGGGAACTGGAAACCTCAGCTGCTGCCAGGGATTCTGCCCCCAAGACATTCTCTCATCATTTTCCTGCAGGTGCCATGCAGCCAAGGCTGGGCTGACCTCCATGAGCTGTGCTTCACTTCATGCCCCCCATGAGATAGACTTTTGTTGTTGGCCTTCCAGGCCACCTTGGGCTGGAAATCTCTTTCACTCTGTCATTTTGTGGCTTCTGCTGCTCTAGAATTTGTTTAGAGTCATTTTTACAGGTTATTTTATGGGCTATGGGGGAGAGCTAGAGTAGATGCATCTTTCCACTCAATCATCTTGGCTCCACCCAACCATGAGGTTTTCTTAGCAAAGATCCTGGAGTGGATTTCTATTTCCTTCTCCAATGGATTAAGACAAACAGATGTTAAGTGACTTGTACAGGATCACATTTCTAATAAATATCTGAGGCCAGATTTAAACTCAGGCTTTCCTAACTCTAGGGACATAGTAGGTGGTTATAAATGCTTGTTGACTTGACTTAAATAGATAATAAATTTTAAAAAAAAAAGTTCTCAGGATCTACAAACTGTACGGTATGAAAAGCTTTTAAAATGCAGAGAGCAAATAGGAGAAAATAAAACCACATGGAGATGAAAGAAGGGAGGATTCTATCATCCTAGTCATCCTGTCAGCTACTGAAATTGTTTCATCAGGCTTTCTATGAGCCCCTAGATGATGTGCTTACATTCCCATATTTGCATTCAGCTGGATGAAGCAGTCCTTATATTACTTCCTCAACAGTCTGTTGAATGTTGAAAATAGTTGTGTTGAAAATTGATCTAGGATCACATCTATGTGACTTCCATTGAACATGAGATGAGAAAAAGAATAAACTCCACAACAACCACAACATCCATATTTTCATGGAACCTTAATTTTTGTAAATGACTTCATATCCATTCACTCAGTGCTTCTTCAAAGCCACCTTGTAAGGTGGGTTATACCATTATCCCCTTTACAAATTTGGAAGGATGAAGATTAGGCAAGTGAAACTTGGCTTGAATGGCTAAGGAAAAATGTCAGGGGCACATAGCTATAAGGTACATGAGATATAACAAATAAATAAAAAAGAAATACAAATTTCAAAATTCTTAAAGAGTAAAATGAATAGATATAATCTAAGAACTTATTTAATACCATCTCTAATTACTTTTTCCTTTCCTTATTGATAAGATCTCTCTGTGGTATTGGACACTATTAATCTCTGGTTCTTTTTCAATGTTCTCCATTCCATGGGCTACTATGAAGCTGCACTTTCATTATTATCCATTTACCTCTTTGGTTCTTTCTTGTCTTTCTTTTTATAGTGGAGGTGAGGAGGAGATTTCCACACTCCTTTCTTCCCTTAAGTGCTTATTTGTTTCAAGATTTTAGTCTTCATCATCTGTTCTCTCTTTGCCCTCTCTCCATTGATGATTTCATCCATTCTCATGACTTCATTGATCATTTCTATGAAGATGACTCTCAAATATTGATATCTCCCTTTAATCTCTCCCCAGAGCTCCAGTCCCATGTTTCCATCTTCCTCTGACTCTATCATGTCCTTCTAAAGAAATGTCAAACTCAGCCTGTCTTTATACTTTTTTTCCACCATACACATGGGAGAGACCCTATAAATACTAGTCATCCTAATGTTGTCTATTAAATTCTTTTTTCCCTTTCAAATAGTGAATCAATGCTAATGGTGTCTATTACACAATACCCTGATTGATCTCCCGATAGACACCATTATCTATAACACTCTAGCTGGTATTAATTCACTGGCAGAGAATTTACATCCTTATTTTTTTTTCATTAACCACAAACATATTTACATTTCTTTTCCAGATTTTTAAATGTTAACTTCATTATGTTAGTCCTCATTTCAGATATATTCCAGTGGATTAATTCACTTGCTAAATAATATTAGCACATGAATAATAACACCTCATGCTCCAATAATTTAACCAAGTTATTGACTAATGTGCTGTTGCCTTTTACTTCTCCAGTCATTAGGTTGTGTTCTCCCACCCATATACCCCAGAGATATCAAGGAGGATGCAGATGTGATATAAGTCTGATGGTTTTAAATCTTAGCCCACTTGCAAACTCCAAATCAAGATTAATGACTTTTGCTACAGATGTAAAAAATCAAAATCGCTAGATTTATTTTGTTAATGCCTTATCAGGATAGAAATGGAGATTATCCACTGACTAATTCCTAATTTCTGGTTAATTATAAGCAATGTGAATAGTAAGTACAGTACGTTCTGCTCATTTTATTCTCAGTCCTGGGAAGACTGACTTGACTGCTGTCCCAGGTCACTGTTTTCATATCTTACAGCTGCCAACAACAGCTGATCAGGAAGTGGTGGCAAGATACTTGATAAATGATTTTTTTTCTTCCTTCTGTTTTCTATAGAAGTGCAGATCTGCTGAAGTAATTCCAGAATCAAAGATAATATCTGCCTTTCTCCTGTAAAAGAGACAAAGAAAACATTTAAGGGTGCCAGTAATTGGATTATTATTGCAAATTTCCCTCTCTACTTTTTGGACATTACCAAAAGATGTTCTCTCTGCAGGAGACTGTGAAAGATATCAGACTTCATTTCCAGGATTTGAACCCAAATCCAAGCTAAAGTGCTGTACAGCAAAGACCTTTCAAAAACCTTCACTGGATCAAAGGCAAACACATACCTTCCTTCATTTTAAGGGACTCAAAGAAATGAAGGGATTTGCCTAATGTGTCACAGCTGTTAAGTGTCTGAGGTAGGGTTTGAGCCCATGCCTTCCTAATTCCACGTCTTGAATTCTATCTTCTGACACAAACTACCCACATTATTATAACTTTTAACTTTCAGTGTGCCAGACAATCCTCACATACTATAAATTACAGAACAGACACTGATCTTCTTTAGTAGGGGATATTTCCTCATCAGGATTCCCTGCACAAATGGAATTATAGGTGTGGTCTAAACAATACTTTTTCTGGTGATACCCTTTACCAATATGTCCTGGATAATTTTTCTTGTATATTATGTTGTGAAATGTACTTATAACCAATATGTAGCTGTCCATCAGTTCCTCTTTCTTAGATTTCATTCCTTGGAGACTGAAACATTTCATGAATTACAGTCATAACATGTCAATAGAAAAACTGATGAGGGGAAAATGGGTGTTGATTTCTGGAAGAAGTGAGGGAACTTTCAAAAGATAGTACACTCCCCCCAGACAATCTACTTGACTGTTGGCCACTCCTTCAAGCCCTATTCCAAGTTAAATTTATCATTCATTTGCAGTCTGTCTGTTCTAACAAACCCTGTGGATTGGCCATTTAATTGCCTCACATTCTGGACAACAGGAATTTTTTATCTGCCTTTGTTTTTCCTCTGTGGTTAATTAGATTGCATCCCTTCTTAAAACACATATCAAAATTCTGGGGCTTGATGAAAGTAAGGAAATTTCCTAAGGACCATGTGGACAAAGTCACCATCTGTAGGAAATATACCTTCAATTCAGAGTCTATATTGTTCTTCTGATGGATGGTGGGACATTATGTAGGTTTGTGCATGTTGGTGTAGACTGGCATATGTTGCACAGGTAGATTATTTTCACAAAATAATTTTGTTTAAGTGAAAAAAGCAGGAGAAGTTGCTGATATTCCCTTGGTTGTTGTTTTTTAACAGTAAAGTCAGACTTTACTTTTCCCTGCACATTTAGCAACCTCCTTTATTTTCTTAGTACTCTCCAATGGTTTCACCACTTGGTAGGTGTCTTCTGCGTCAACCAAGTGAATGCCATTTGCAATGCCTTTGGTGGTATTTTTGGAACTAATGTGTTAGAGTTCAATGTGGTAGATTCATCCCTCTTGATTTTTGTCATTTGTAAACTGTTTATTGTCAGTCAGTTTCTAATACTTAAACTATCTAGTAATTTTTCTTAGGTGGTCTTACTTTCAATTTTTCTTTAAACTTATTTTTTTCTTTCTTCTATTTTGATTCTTTTTAAATCGACCACTATTCAGATTTTGCAAAAGAGTATTTTAAATCAGCATTAAACTTGGTAGTTGGGGAAGATGAGGAGCACAACAAGAAGAGAATGGAAAGAGATGAGAGAGAAAAAGAGAGAGAGAGAGAACACCTCGGTTTCTTACTCAGAGCTATGCCACCAAACTCTTTTCTGGCCATGTCCAAACAAAACCTCCTGCCCTCTGGGGCTCCTCCTCCTCAAAGCACCAGACCTTAGACTGAGCCCATGGGATCATAGGCTCAGATATCTAGAATGTTAAAAGGCTTCAGTGGCCACCTAGTACACCTAGTGTAACCCCACCATTTTGTTGATTTGTAAAATGAGTCACTTTTGAAAAGAAGAATTTTATTTTTAGAAAGAATGTGAAGAAATAAAGGAGAACACTTATCTGTTTTTGGAGATAGAAGGGTAAGGGAGTGGAATCAAGTTGGTGGAGTAGAAGCAGGGACTTGCCTGAGCTCTCTCCTCAAACTCCTCAAAATATCTATAAAAATGACTCTAAACAAATTCTAGAGCAGCAGAAACCAGAAAATGATGAATAAAGCAGATTTCCAGCCCAAGAAAATCTGGAAGGCAAACAGGAAGGGTTTAGTGCACCAGTCTCAGAGTAGCACATAGCCCAGCTTGGGCCATGCCAGCATAGAAAGAACTAGAGTAAGCCTGAGGGTGATGATTCACTGGCAGCTCTAGTGGTTTCCAGATTTCTCAACCTACAAATGCCAAAAATAGCTTCAAAGGTCAGTGGGAAATCTCTCTCACCTGGGTGAAAGGGGACATGATCTGGACCCAGCCCCAACTCCAGGGTGGCAGCAACCACTGCTGCATTGCCAAATACTTCTGGAGCTCTCAGCCTGCAAATGGTGGGGAATCAAGCAGTGGATCTGAATTGCAGTCCAGGGTGGCCCTCCTGGGGCAAGGAGGAGGGCTGTTGGCAGAGCAAGTGGCAGCCATGGAGACAGAATTCTACTCACATTTTCAGATTATGCTCACAGACAAGAGCACAGGTTAGAAGAAGAGCAAACACCTTTCCTTTGATCATACCACTTTAGAGGAACTGAGAATTTACAGGTCCCTATAGATATCTCTGAAAATAGTTGCACAAAAACCCTAAAAGTTGGAACAGTACACCCTCTATTTAACAAAGAGCTCAAAAGTCAAGTAATTGGCTGGGAAAATGACCAAAAACAGGAAAACATAATACTATACAAGGTTACTTTCTTGGTGAAAAGATATTTGCTTATGATAAGGAAGATCAAAGCATACACCTGGGGGAAGATAGTAAGGTCAAGGCTCCTACATACAACACCTCCAATAAAAATATGAAAATGGTCTCAGGCCATGGAAGAACTCAATAATGATTTTGAAATCAAGTAAGAGAAGTAGAGGAAAAATTAGGAAGTGAAATGAGAGGGATGCAAGAAAATCATGAAAAACCAGTCAATAGCCTGCTAAAGGAAAACCAAAAATATGCTGAAGAAAATAATACCTTTAAAAAATAGATTAATCCAAATGGCAGGTCCAAAAAAACCAATGAGGAGATGAATGCTTCAAAAAGCAGAATGCGGGTCTCTCCAGCCTGCCCCAGATATGGAGGCTGCCAAGTCACCCTGCTCCTTTCCTGCCCTGGCAGATGGCCTGGTTAAAGCAGTGGCAGGCCCTGCACAAACCAGTATCAGCATGTGGATTGTGGTGTAGTGGCCATAAAAGCTGGCACCATGAGGATCCACAACAAAGGCGATCACCCAGGTGGTACCCAAATAAAACATGAGAAAAATAGACCATTTTTGAAAACTGAAAAATGATAGCAAATCAGAAAGGCCTAACTATAAGCCACTCTGGGAAAAAGTCTTTTATTTTGTTTTGCCATCAATTGTGATCTCTGAAAAACTGGAAAAGTATCTCAAGGAACTAGGAAGGAGAGTTAAAGAATTTCTCAGAAAAGAAATGTTATTAAATTTTAAATAAAAAGGAAGCAAAATATGCTCAGACATTGGGGTGTATTCCCAAGTCCTGAATCAACATATACAGAAGGAAATTTTTACTTAATGTCATCCTGTGATGGAAATTTATTCAGGACTCCAGATACTGTATGTATGAGCAGAAAAAAATAGTGGTTGAAAAAGCTTTCAAGGAACATGAATTTATCCCTTCAAATATTATCCTGTCAAATGGCAAGCTAAAATTCTTCATATTGATGATATTAAATACTATATTGAACAAAAGAAAGAAAAGAATTGTATCAGACCAAGAAAACAAGCAAATCACTAAGAGAGGTGAGAAAATGATTAGGTACTCAGAAAACAAAAACAGGAAGGTTCAAAAAGCCATGTGTAAAGGTGGAAGATTCAAGCTACCATTACAGACCATTTTACCTTCAGCTGTCCAATATACCTCTTATAAACTATTTTGTTCTTAAGCACTGCAGTACTTTTGATTTGGATAAAACATCTAGTCTGCAGAAACAAACACAAGCTAAACAAAGAAACAGGATGGGCTGTGAAGCCAGTGATGGGTGATGCTCTCCTGTACAGCCCCACCTCATAGAGAACAAGAAGAAGGGCTACTGCAAGAGCTGCTCCCAGAGATACAATGTGCTCCAGGTCCATCTTCTAAGTGAATAACATAGAAACTTTGCACAGAGTACTCAGTATCAGGTTATTGATGATATCATATCCAAGTTGGTCTGTGAGTTTGTAGAATACAAAAGCAATATATCCAGAAGAGTAAAATACAATATTGGATCTTGGCCCCCATCGCTAAAAATACGATTAAAAGGAATGAACCTGACAAAAAGCTTGAATTGCACTGTGTTTCCCCAAATGACTCTCAGGGAAATACTGCCAAACAGGTAGTAAAACAGTATTTCCAGTATCAAGGAAGCAGGGATCCCTCACAGTAGGTTGCTTTCAGTTCAGAAGAAGAAAACAAAGCCAAATCTCCTGCATTCAAAGTCTCCAAGAAAAAACATGAATTGGTTTCAGGCCATGGAAGAGCTCAAAAAGGATTTTGAAAATCAAGTAAGAAAAGTAGAGGAATAATTGGGAAGAGAAATGAGAGTGATGCAACAAAATAATGAAAAGTGAGTCAGCAGCTTGCTAAAGGAAAATCAAAATAAAAAATGCCGAAGAAAATAACACCTTTAAAATTAGACTAACCCAAATGGCAAAAGAAGTCCAAAAAGTCAATGAAGAAAAGAATGCCTTAAAAAGCAGAATGGGCCAACCAGAAAAACAGGCCCAAAAGCTCACTGAAGAAAATAATTCCTTAAAACTTAGAATGGAGTAAACGGAAGCTAATGACTTTATGAGAAATAGAGAAATTATAAAACAAAATCAAAAAAATAAAAATATTGAAGACAATCTGAAGTATCTTATTAGAAAAACAACTGACCTGGAAAATGGATCAAGGACAGATAATTTAAAAAATATTGGACTACCTGAAAGCCATGAGCAATAAAAGGATCCTAGACATCATCTTTCAAGAAATTATCAAGGAAAACTTCCCTCATATTTCATATTCTAGAACCAGAGGGTAAAATAGAAATGGAAAGAATCCACCAATCACTTCCTGAAAGAGATCCTAAATGGAAAACTCCTAGGAATATTGTAGCCAAATTTCAGAATTCCCAGGTCAAGGAGAAAATATTACAAGCTGTCATAAAGAAACAATTCGAGCATTGTGGAAACACAGTCAGGATAACACAGGATTTAACAACTTCTACTCTAAGGGATCAGAAGGTTTGGAATATGATATTACAGAGGTCAAATGAGAAAGCATTAAAACCAAGAACACTTACCAAGAAAAATTGAGTATAATACTTCAGGGGGAAAATTGAATTTCAATGGATTAGAGAGCTTTCAAGAATTCTTGTTGAAAAGACCAGAGCTGAATCAAAAATTTCAAAACAAATATAAGAATCAAGAGAAACATGAAAAGGTAAAGAGGAAAAAGAAGCCATAAGGAACTCATTAAAGTTGAACTGTTTTCATTGCTACGTGGAAAGGTGATATTTATAACTCATGAGACTTTTCTCAGTATTAGGTTAATTAGAAGGAATAGATATATAGATTTTATAGATATACACACATACATATACATATATACACATACGTAAATATATATACACTCACACACTATATATGATATATATATATGATTGTGTGTATGTATGTTATATACATGCATTTTTGTGTATGTGTTTGTGTGTATTTGTGTATGTATATATATGTTTATACGTGTGTAAATAGACACCAATACACATATATTTATGTATATATACATATATATGCATATATGTATGTATATAGAGGACACAGGATGAGCCAAATATGAATGGAAGGTGAGTAAAAATATATGTAATTAATTGTTGAGAGGAATGTACTGGGAGAAAAAGAAAGGGAGAGGTACAATGTAGTAAATCAACTCACATAAAAGAGACAAAAAAAGCTTTTACACTGTAGTGAAAGAGGGGTAGAGATGAAAAGAAATAAGTAAACTTTGCTCTCATTGGATTTGGTATAAGAGGGAATAACACACACTCAATTCGGTATGGAAATGTATCTTACCTTGCAGGAAGGCAGGGGGAAAGGGATAAGAGAGGGAGGCTAATAGAAGGAATGACAGATTGTGGAAAAGGGTAATCAGAAGCAAACATTATTGTGGAGGGACAGGTCAAGGGAGAGAATGGAATAAATTAAGGGCAGGACAGAATAGAGAGAAATGTTGTTAGTCTTTCACAACATGACTTATGTAGGTGTTTTTCATGGCTACACATGTATGACCTATATCAGATTGCTTGCTTTCTCAAAGAGGGGGGCTGGGAAGGGAGGGAGGGGGAGAATGTGGAACTCAAAACTTTAAAAACAAATGCTAAAAATTGTTTTGCATGCAACTGGAAAATAAGTTGTACAGGCAATGAGATACAGAAATCTATTTTGCCCTACAAGAAAATAGTGGGGAGGGAGATGGGAGAAGGGGGTGGTGATAGAAGGCAGGACAGATTGGGGAAAGTGGTAGTTGGGGTTCGTGTTGTCTTAGGATGGGCAGAGGAGAGAGATGGGGAGAAAATTTGGAATTCAAAATCTTGTGAAAGTGAATGATGAAAACTGAAAAATAAATTATATTAAAAAAAAGATAGAAGGGTAGAAGAATACTACACAAAGGACAAAATAAAAGACATGTGAAGCTATGAAATATATGAGACTTTTCCTAAGGAGGATTGAATTAGTGGCGGCATTAGGTAATAGTAGAGCTGGAAGCATTCAGAGGAAGAAGCAAGTATGTAGGATTTAGGATGGTCTCTCCTCTTTCTATTTCCTCTCCCCTCCTTCACTCAGAAGTATTGAAATACCCAAAGTGGTCAAAACAACCTCATTTCTATGAATTTGTTAACTGTAGAACTATTAAAATGTCTCCAGTGGAGAGGACTCTCCTTTTTTCACATGAAACTTCTATGAGGCAGGTGTTGCTTGGGTAGCATTAAGCTATGCCAGGAAGTAACCCACACATAAATCAGGAATCCCAATATGGAGTTAAATCCCACTCATTCTAATTAGTGGAAGAAGTCAGATATTTCTAAAGGAGAAGGAATATGCCCATTTTTTGTGCCAGTTGCATTTCAAGAATAAATATTATAAGGACTATTTCTTTTGACTTGTGAACAATCTGCTTAAGGCACAAAAGAGGGAACATGGAGGATCTTTTGGGTTTCAATTTCAAAAGTTGCCTTGCTAATAGTATGTGATCTTTGAGTAGTAGACTATTGTCTCAAGAAAGCAAAGGACTTGGATGATATTTTGAGACTCTGTCAAAAAAAATATTCATCCAGGTAAATCCAGGTTTTTCCTTATCTGACTTAGGTAATACAGGTTTAATGATATACCTTAGAGGAGATCTGATTGGAATCAGTCTTAGAGAGAATGTCACAAGAAACTTCGATGAATGGTCCAGAGAATCACCTTGTCACTGAGCACATTGCTGTTTGCAAAATCACCAGGTTCCCTGTCCTTCATAGACACATTCTGAAAACTGGTCCATATTCACTGATTTATCCATTCTTCTGCAACATGCCCTATGAATAGGATCATGCTAAAGCTATCTTAAGTGGGAATCATTATGGCAGGTGCTATTTTAAATGTTATAATTGAGATGATTTCCTCTGTCTTCTTCCATTTGTTGCTCAGAATTGTTCATGGGAATTAAAATGTAAAGTCCAGATGTCTTGGGAAAAGACGTTTAAAATACAAGATAAATTCCCTGTCAAACCTGTGGCCACCAAGTTTCCATGAGTGTTGCCAGGCTCTGATAATAGTACTTTCTGGAAATAGCAAGATGATACCTGTTATCACAAACCATGACATTTCTGGAATGTCATCTTCAGGAAAATCCTGCTGATTGTGTTACATTGGTATCCCATGACACCACTGTCCCAATCTCATTTTGTACACCTTTTTCAAATGCTTGTGTCCCCAAAACTCTTTGGGAAAAAAAAAACAGACATAACACGAATGGCAGATGGGGCAATTATGAGCCTGAGAGATCTGCTTTCTTATTATATGTCATCTTGGATTATGGTGCAGTGTGCTTGTTTCCTGTAGTCATGTTAACTCTTATTTATATGGTACTTTAAGCTTTGCAAAGGACTTTATTCCTTATTGTTCCCATTCTGAAGATAATTTAAGTGATGTTGGGAGAAGTTAAGAAGCAATGTGCACTGCCCTCTCTCCAGTGGCTCCGGTTCTGCACGTACTCGTTATAATATACATGATTATCATCTTACTTTTCCTTTATTTATCAATTCTATGACAATAAAGCACCCCTACTGTCTCAGCGAGGTGCCAAAAGCACCCTTAGACTCACTGCCTGTCCAACGTTGGCTTACACACACTCATTTTGTTTTATTTATTTTTTCTTTTACCTAACCCCAACTGGGAGAATTGATTATGTGATGCTATAGTCATGAAAAAGACACTTCTTTAAAAATGAATGAAAGGTATCAAAAGGGAATAAGAATAAACAGTGAACACTATTATTCAACTGTTTTGCCAAATGACAAACTTCCAAATGTCTAAAAAGCCTGGGCTGGGCATCCTCTTAGTGCCATTTTGTGTTGGCTGATCATCAGAGATACAAAAGTTAGTAGGATGGGGTGGCAGAGAGATAGGAGGGAATTCAAGTTTGTTTGGCTTCACTCTTGACATTTCCAGAATTGCTACATTATCATGCCTTGACATTTTGTGACAAAATAAAAAGGTATTAGAAACTTTCCCATTAAATGAATCTTGGGACCTCTTTTCAGAGGCAGATATGAAGCACAGGACTCTAACACACATGGCTTTCTGGTATTGTTTTTTTAATGTTTTTTTAATAAAAATTTATTTATTTAACTTTTTACATTCATTTTCACAAAATTTTGGGTTCCAAATTTTCTCCCCTTTTATCCTCTCCCCCCACCCCAATACACCAAGTAATCTAATTTTCCCTATCACCAATCTGCCCTCTCTTCTATCATCCCTCCCTGCTCTTCTCCCCATCTTCTCTTTTGTCCTGTAGGGCCAGATGACCTTCTATTCCCCATTAACTGTATTTCTTATTTCCTAGTAGCAAAAACAATACTCAACAGTTGTTCCTAAAACTTTGAGTTCCAAATTCTCCCCATCCCTCCCTCCCCACCAGTTCCCTTTGGGAAGGCAGGCAATTCAATATAGGCCCTATCTGTGTAGTTTTGCAAATGACTTCGATAATAGTCATGTTGTGTAAGACTAACTGTATTTCCCTCCATCCTATCCTGCCCCCCATTGTTTCTATTCTGTCTTTTCATCCTGTCCCTCCCCAAGAGGGTTGACTTCAAATTGCTCCCTCCTCCCATTGCCCTCCCTTCCATCATCCCCCCCCTTGCTTATCTCCTTCTCCCCCCACTTTCCTGTATTGTAAGATAGGTTTTCATACAAAAATGAGTGTGCATTTTATTTCTTCCTTTAGTCGAATGTGATGAGGGTAAACTTCATGTTTTTTTTCTCAGCTCTCCTCTTTTTCCCTCCACTAAGAAGTCTCCTGCTTTCCTCTTGAATGAGATATAATTTACCCCATTCCATGTCACCCTCTTTCCTCCCACTACATTTCTCTCTCACCATTTACCTTAATTTCTTTTAAGATATGGTCCCATCCTATTCAATTCACTCGGTGCTCTCTGTTTCTGTATGTGTGTGCATGTGTGTATGTGTGTGTGCATGCATGTACATGTGTGTGTGTGTGTGTGTATGTGTGTGTGTGGTCCCACCAACTACCCAGATACTTAAAAGTTTTAAGAGTTACAAATATTGTCTTTCTATGTAGGAATGTAAACAGTTCACTTCTGGTAAGTCCCTTCTGACTTCTCTTTACTGTTTACTTTTTCATGCTTCTTCTCATTCTTGTGTTTGAAAGTCAAATTTTCTTTTTCAGCTCTGGTCTTTTCATCAAGAATGTTTGAAAGTCCTCTATTTCATTGAAAGACCATATTTTCCCCTGAAGTATTAAACTCAGTTTTGCTGGGTAGGTGATTCTTGGTTTGAATCCTAGTTCCTTTGACTTCTGGAATATCCTATTACATGTCCTTCGATCCCTTAATGTAGAAGCTGCTAGATCTTGAGTTATCCTGATTGTATTTTCACAATATTGGAATTGTTTCTTTCTAGCTGCTTGCAATATTTTCTCCTTTACCTGGGAATTCTGGAATTTGGCCACAGTGTTCCTAGGAGTTTGTCTTTTTGGATCTCTTTCAGGCAGTGATCGATGGATTCTATCAATACTTATTTTGCCCTCTGGTTGTAGAATATCAGGGCAGTTTTCCTCAATAATTTCATGGAAGATGATGTCTAGGATCCTTTTTTGATCATGACTTTCAGGTAGTCCCATAATTTTTAAATTGTCTCTCCTGGATCTATTTTCCAGGTCAGTTGTTTTTCCCATGTGATATTTCACATTCTCTTCCATTTTTTCATTCTTTTGGTTTTGTTTGGTGATTTCTTGGTTTCTCAGAAAGTCATTAGACTCCATTCTGTTTCATTCTAATTTTGAGAGAACTATTATCTTCAGTGAGCTTTTGAACCTCTTTTTCCATTTGGCTAATTCTGCTTTTGAAAGCATTCTTCTCCTCATTGACTTTTTGAACCTCTTTTGCCAATTGAGTGAGCCTATTTTTCAAGATATTATTTCTTCAGTATTTTTTTGAGTCTCCTTTACCAAGGTATTGACCCATTTTTCATGCTTTTCTTGCATCTCTCTCATTTCTCTTCCCAGTTTTTCCTCTACCTGTCTAACTTGATTTTCAAAATCCTTTTTGAGCTCTTCCATGGCCTGAGCCCACCGGACATCGACCTGGGATGTCTGGGATACAGAGGCCCCAGCCTCCACGTCTTTCCCTGATGGGAAGAATAGTTCCTCGTCATCAGAATTGAAAGGTGGGAACATCTGTACCCCATCACAGTAGCTTTCTATAGTGTTGTTTTTCTTCCCTTTTCTGGGCATTTTCCCAGCCAATTACTTGACTTCTGAGATTCCTGTCCACCCCTGACTAGATCCACCCAGCTAGTGGCTGGGGTCTGAGATTCAAATGTGCTTTCTGTGGTGGGCATGGCTGCTATTCAATGTGAGCTTAAGTTCTGGTGCTCAGGTGAGGGCAGGGCCACCTCCCAGGCTCAGTTCCTTCAGGGTCTTTATGCAGAGACCTTCAGTAATGGGGCAGGTGAGGGCAGGGCCATCTCCCAGGCTCAGTTCCCTCAGGAGCTTTATGCAGAGAACTTCGGTAATGGAGCTCCTGCCTGCTTCGGGAGTCCCAACCACCACTGCCTCTGCCACTCCCTCAGCTGCTGCCTCTGCCGCTCCCTCTGCCACTGCCTCCTGAGGGGGCCCGAGTCACAGAGACACCCCGCTCCCCTCTCGGCCAGCCTAGACGTCTCTCTCACTGACCTGGAGCGTCTGTGGGTGGAGGGACCTTCACGGCCACCAGAGATTCTGTCCCTGAAGCCTGCTTGGATCTGCTCCTCTGGGGCCACGCGGCCAGGGCAGCTCAGGGGTGGACTCCGCTGTCTGGAGTGCGATGGACCCCTGGGGATGGCTCTCCAGGGCTCTCTGGAATGGAAATCTTTTCCACTGTGTTTCTGCACACCTTGCAGTGCTCCAGAATTTGTGGGGAGTTCTTCTTGCAGGAAATATATGGGCTGTGGGTTCGGAGCTAGCATACGTGAGTCTTTCTACTCCGTCATCTTGGCTCGCTTTCTGGTATTGTTGAGGGAAAAGTCTCCTGGTTTATGGAGCTGCAGGACAATTCTTGTACTCCCTTTCTAATGACCTTTTTTATCTCTTCCTGAATACATTTAAATTTTTTTTTTAAATTTATGAAATAAAACAACATTTCCATAACAAAGTAGAATAAAAATACAATTGTACATGAAATTGCAAATCTATAATTTACAACTTTCTCTTCCTTTCAAATATACAATGAAATTATCAGTTAAATTTTTTTATATCTTTCTATCCCCCCTCTACTCTAGAGGTAGCTGCCATTACACAAATACACACACATATTGTGTGTGTGTATAACAATGTAATATATATTATATATGTTATAATTTCATTTTATATGTATATAAAATATATATTGTATTATGTGGATTCATACAATGCATATATACATACAATTATTGAATATGCATATTAATCATTTTTTCTCTAGATGCAGATAATGTCTTTCTTCATATGCCCTTTACAGTTACATATTCCTGCATCACCTTTCTTTGAACAGAATTTGTCCCTCACCTCCCATACAATGGTGCGTTGCTAATATTTGCTTTCAGGTGGAATATGTTTCAGAGTGAATGTATCAGATGAGGTAGTCCCCAGGCTTATGAGGATGATAGTTCCCAAGGAGAGAGATGTTTCTCTACACACACACACACACACACACACACACACACACACACACACACACACCACTCTATACATGAAAGGCATAAAAGAAATATTGGTTGAGTAGGGACAATCGAATATGAAGATTTATAGTTTGAAAATAATTTTTCAATCACTTATCTTATTGATACAGATATGACCTTTAAAAATTAAGAACAGGGTCAGAGCCAAGATGGTAGAGTAGAAAGATGCACCTCTAAAATCTCTCCTTCAACAACCCGTAAAATACCTGTAAAAATGACTTTAAACAAATTCTAGAGCAGCAGAAGCCACAAAATGAGAGAGAGAAAGAGATTTCTAGGCCAAGGCAGCCTGGAAGTCCTACATGGAAGGTCTGCTGCACTGGTTATGGAGAGGAGCATAACCCAACTGTGGCCACGCTGCAGAGGAACAGGACTGGAGCTGGCTTCAAGGAGCCACTTGCAGTGGCTACAGATCACAGATTCATCAATTCATAAATGCCAAAGACAGCTTCAAAGGTCAGAGAGAAAGTTCTTTCAAATGGGTGATAAAGGAACTCAGGGATCCCTGGGATCTCAGGAATCCCAGCCCCAGGTCAGCTTCAAAGGTCAGAGAGAAAGTTCTTTCAAATGGGTGATAAAGGAACTCAGGGATCCCTGGGATCTCAGGAATCCCAGCCCCAGGCAGTGGGAGCTTCCATTTTTGGAGCCCTGGCCTAAAGATCCTAGGGAAATTGAGCAGCTGCTCTGGGTCTCAGTCCTGAGGGATGGCCTTTGGGTGAGGAGGAGTGCTGATGCAGTGGAGCTGGTGGAGGCTTTGGAGAGGGAATTCTACTTCCAGAAAAGAGTGCTTGTAGTTGCTCCCAGTCCAGAGTGCACGTCGGGAAAGAAATAAACACCCCTCCCTTGATTGTGCCACCTTGGAGGAACTGAGAACTTATAAGTCCCCAGAGTATACCCTCCTCTTGACAAAGGACTCAAAAGTCAAGTAACTAGCTGGGAATATGCCCAAAAAGGGAAAAGAGAATAATACAATAAAAGGAAACTTTCGTTGTGAGCAGGTATTTTCTTCCATCCTTTCAGATGAGTAGTAACAATACATACCATCAGAGGGAGATCTAAAAGTTAAGGTTTCTGCATCCAAAACCTCCAAAATAAATATCCAATAGTCTCAGGCCCTGGAGGAAGTCAAAAAGGATTGTGAAAGTCAAGTAAGAGAGTTGGAGAAAAAATTGGGAAGAGAAATGAGAGTGATGCAAGAAAATCATGAAGAATGAGTCAACAACTTGATAAAGGAAACCCAAAAGAATGCTGAAGAAATTAACAACTTTAAAAACAAACTAACTCAAATAGCAAAAGAGGCCCAAAAAGTCAATGAGGAGAAGAATGCTTTAAAAAGCAGAATTAACCTAATGGAAAAGGAAGCTCAAAAGCTCATTGAAGAAAATAGTTGGGGGAGGAGCCAAGATGACAGAGTAGAAAGACACACATACACTAGCTCCCAAACCCATAGCCTATAAAATACCTGTAAGGAGGATATCCCGACAGGTTCTGGAGCAGAGGAAGCCACAGAACAATGGATGGAGGAGATTTTTGTTCCAGAGAGCCCAGAAGAACCAACACCCGAGGTCTGTCACAGACTGGACCCAGAGCAGAGCCCAGCCCTGCCCTGGTCACGTGACCCCAGGAGAAGCTGATCTGGGCTGGCTTCAGGGATGGAATCTCCAGCAGCTGCGCAGTTCCTTCCACTCATGGGTGCAAAGGTCAGTGAGAGGGCCTGTTTGACTGGCCGAGAGGGGAGCAGGGTGTCTCTGTAACTTGGGCTCCCTTGGGAGGCAGCAGTTGACAGGGGTTCCCAAAGAAAACAGGAGCTCGGATCCATTGTTGAAGATCCCTACGTAAACACCCTGAGGGAACTGAGCCCTGTGAGGCATCCCTGCCCCCACCTGAAAACCTGAATTTAATCTTACATTGAATAGCAGCCCTGCCCACTCTGAAAGCCCTGAGGCTGGGAAGCAGCATTTGAATCTCAGACCCCAAGCACTATCTGGGAAGATCTGGAGGCCAGGTGGGTGTGGTGAGGAAACTCAGAAGTCAAGTAACTGACTGGGATAATGCCCAGAAAAGAGAAAAAAAGTAAGAGCATAGAAAGTTACTTTCCTGGTGAACAGATATTTCCTCCATTCCTTTCTGATGAGGAAGAACAATGCTTACCATCAGGGAAAGACATAGAAGTCAAGGCTTCTGAATCCCAAACATCCAAAATTAATATTCAATGGGCTCAGGCCATGAAAAAGCTCAAAAAGAATTTTGAAAATAAAGTTAGAGAGGTGGAGGAAAAACTGGGAAGAGAAATGAGAGAGATGCAAGAAAAACATGAAAAGCAGGTCAACACCTTGCTAAAGGAGACCCAAAAAATGCTGAAGAAAATAACACCTTGAAAAATAGGCTAACTCAATTGGCAAAAGAGGTTCAAAAAGCCAATGAGGAGAAGGATGCTTTCAAAAGCAGAATTAGCCAAATGGAAAAGGAGGTTCAAAAAACTCACTGAACAAAACAGAACTTTCAAAATTAGAATGGAACATATGGAGGCTAATGACTTTCTGAGAAACCAAGAAATCACCAAACAAAATCGAAAGAATGAAAAAAGGGAACATAATGTTAAATATCTCATTGGAAAAACAACTGACCTGGAAAATAGATCCAGGAGAGACAATATAAAAATTATGGGACTACCTGAAAGCCATGATCAAAAAAGGATCCTAGACATCATCTTGCATGAAATTATCAAGGAAAACTGCCCTGATGTTCTAGAACCAGAGGGAAAAATAACTATTCAAGGAATCCATAGATCACTGCCTGAAAGAGACCAAAAAAGAGAAACTCCTAGGAACACTGTGGCCAAATTCCAGAATTCGCAGGCCAAGGAGAAAATATTGCAAGCAGCTAGAAAGAAACAATTCCAGTATTGTGGAAATACAATCAGGATAACACAACGTCTAGCAGCTTCTACATTAAGGGATCGAAGGGTGTGGAATAGGATATTCCAGAAGTCAAAGGAACTAGGATTCAAACCAAGAATCACCTACCCAGCAAAACTGAGTATAATACTTCAGGGGAAAATATGGTCTTTCAATGAAATAGAGGACTTTCAAGCATTCCTGATGAAAAAACCAGAGCTGAAAAGAAAATTTGACTTTCAAACACAAGAATGAGAAGCATGAAAAAGTAAACAGCAAAGAGATATCATAAGGGACTTACCAAAGGTGAACTGTTTACATTTCTACATGGAAAGACAATATTTGTAACTCTTAAAACTTTTCAGTGTCTGGGTAGTTGGAGGGATTACACACACACACACACACACACACACACACACACACATACACATACATACATACATACACACATGCATGCACACACAGAGACAGAGAGCACAGAGTGAATTGAATAGATGGGATCATATCTTAAAAAAATGAAGGTAAACAATGAGAGAGAAATGTATTGGGAAGAGAGAGGGAGAAATGGAATGGGGCTAATTATCTCTCATAGAAGAAGCAGACAGGAGACTTTTTAGTGGAGGGAAAAAGAGTGGAGCTGAGAGAAAAAACATGAAGTTTACTCTCATCACATTCGACTAAAGGAAGGAATAAATACACACTCATTTTCGTATGAAAACCTATCTTACAATACAGGAAAGTGGGGGAGAAGGAGATAAGCAGGGTGGAGGGGATGATGGAAGGGAGGGCAATGGGAGGAGGGAGCAATTTGAAATCAACACTCTTGGGGAGGGACAGGATCAAAGATAGAATAGAAGCAATTGGGGGAAGGATAGGATGGAGGGAAAGATAGTTAGTCTTACAAAACACAACAATTATGGAAGTCATTTGCAAAACTAAACAGATGTGGCCTGTATTGGATTGCCTGCCTTCCCAAAGGGAATGGGTGGGGAGGGAGGAATGGGGAGAAGTTGGAACTCAAAGTTTTAGGTGCAACTGTCAGGTATTTTTCTTGCTACTAGGAAATAAGAAATACAGTTAATGGGGAATAGAAAGTTATCTGGCCCTACAGGACAAAAGAGAAGATGGGGACAAGGGAAGGGAGGGATGATAGAAGAGAGGGCAGATTGGTGATAAGGGAAATCAGACTGCTTGGTGTATTGGGGTGGGGGAGGGGACAAATGGGGAGAAAATTTGGAACCCAAAATTTTGTGAAAATGAATGTAAAAAGTTAAATAAATAAATTTATTAAAAATTAAAAAAAATTTAAAAAAAGAAAATAGTTCTTTAAAAATTAGAATGAAGGAGATGAAAGTTAATGCTTTTATGAGAAACGACTTAATTACAAATTAAAACCAAAAGAATGAAAAAATTGAAGACGGGTAATATCTCCTTGGAAAAACAACTGACCTAGAAAATAGATCCAAGAGACACAATTTAAAAATTATGGGACTACCTGAAAGCCATGTTCAAAGAAAGAACCTAGACATCATCTTTTATGAAATTATCAAGAAAAGCTGCCCTCATATTCTAGAACCAGAGGGTAAAGTAGAAATGGAAAGAATCCACCAATCACCTCCCAAAAGAGATCCTAAATGGAAAACTCCTAGGAATATTGTAGCCAAATTTCAGAATTTCCAGGTGAAGGAGAAAATATTATAGGGTGTCATAAAGAAATAATTCAAGCATCATGGAAACACAGTTAAGATAACACAGGATTTTGCAACTTCTACTCTAACGGATCAGAAGGTTTAGAATATGCTATTCCAGAGGTCAAAGGAGAAAGGATTAAAACCAAGAATCATCTTCCCAGGAAAACTGAGTATAATACTTGGTCTTTCAATGAAATAGAGGACTTTCAAGCATTCTTGATGAAAAGACCAGAGCTTAATAGAAAATTTGACTTTCAAATGCAAGAATCAAGAGAAGCATGAAAAAGTTAACAAAGAGAAATCCTAAGGGACTTACTAAAGTTGAACTGTTTACATTCCTACATGGAAAGATAATATTTGTAAGTCTTGAAGAAACTTTTCTCAATATTTTAGTAGTTGGAGGGCTTCTACACACACATATATAGACTGAGGGCACAGAGTGATTTGAATAGGAAGGGATGATATCTAAAAAATATAAAATTAAGTGGTGAGAGAGGAATATATTTGGAAGAGAAAAGGAAAAATGGAATGGGGCAAATTGTCTCTCATAAAAAAGGCAAGAAAAACTTTTTCAATGGAGGGGGAAAAGGAGGAAAAAGTCAGAGATAGAAAAAGTGAAGCTTATTCCCATCACATTTGACTTAAGGAGGGAATAACATGTACACTCAATTTGGTATGAAAATCTATCCTATACTACAGGAAAGTAGGGAAAGGGGGATAAGTATGGTGTGGGGGGATGATAGAAAGAAGGGAAAATGAGAGGAGGGGGTAATTAAAAGTAGACTTTTTGGGGAGGGATAAGGTCAAAAGAGAGAATAGAATAAATTGGAGGACAGGATAGGATGGATGAAAGTATAGTTAGTCTTTCACAACATGATTGTTATGGAAGTCTTTAGCAAAAGTACACATATACAGCCTATATTGAATTGTTTGCCTTCTCAGTGGGAATGGGTGGGGAGGGAGGAAGGGAGAGATGTTGCAACTCAAAGTTTTAGGAACAAATGTTGAGAATTGTTTTTTCATCTAACTGGGAAATAAGAAATACAGATAATGGTGTATAGAAATATATTTTGCCCTAAAAGAAAAGAGAGAAGATGGGAATAAGGGAAGGGAGAGATGTGAGAGAAGGGAGAGTATATTGGGGGAAGGGGTGATCAGAATGCATGGTGTTTTGAGGTGGAGGAGGGGAGAGATGGGGAGAAAACTTGAAACTCAAAATCTTGTGGAAATGAATATTGAAAACTGAAAATAAATAAATACACTGAAAAAAATTAAGTACAACTTCTTGGCCTAGAATATTTGCTGATCTAGTGCCATAAGTTCATCAGCTGTCCTAGACTTATCTCCTATTTTACCTTTGAATCATTTGTGGCACATTAAATATCAATCCAGATCACTCACAGCATTTGCTTTAATTGGAAAGGTATTGTGCATATTATATATATATATATATACACAAATTACCTTTAACTAGCATGCTTTATTAAACAGTTAAGTGAATAGTGGCAGGACCAGGAACCATAGTTTCAAAAAAAAAAAAGTATTTTTTTAAAGAGATAAGACTACAAAGGAGATCCTAAAAAGACAAACAAAAACAATAAACAGAAAAAAAAGAATACCTAGCACACAAGAGATGTTTAAGAAATGATAACTGAGGACGGCCCTGGCCCCACCCCAGCACCTGAACTAAAGCTCACTGATTGACAGCCAGCAGGAGGAAAGCCCATTTAAATCTCAGAGGCCAAGCACTAGCTGGGCGGATCCAGGCAGGGGTGGAAAGGAATCTCAGAAGTCAAGTAACTGCCTGGGAAAATGCCTAGAAAAGGGAAGAAAAATAAGACTTTAGAGAGTTTTTTCCAACAAATGCAAATGATCCCGACCTTTGGATCTGACGATGAGGACGTATCCTTGCCGTCAGGGAAAGACGTGGAGGGTGGGGCCCCAGTACCCCAGACACCCCAGAAACCCCAGGGGGGTGGTGGGTGGGCTCAGGCCCTGGAAGAGCTCAAAAAGGATTTTGAAAAGCAAGTTAGACAGGTGGAGGAAAAACTGGGAAGAGAAATGTCAGAGATGCAGCAAAAGTATGAAAACCGGGTCAATACCTTGGTAAAGGAGACCCAAAAAAATGCTGAGGAAATTAACACCTTGAAAAATAGCCTCACCCAATTGGCAAAGGAGGTTCAAAAAGCCAATGAGGAGAAGAATGCTTTCAAAAGCAGAATGAGCCAAATGGAAAAAGAGGCTCAAAAGCTCACTGAAGAAAATAGTTCTCTCAAAATTAGAATGGAACAGATGGAGTCTAATGACTTTCTGAGAAACCAAGAAATCACCAAACAAAACCAAAAGAATGAAAAAATGGAAGAGAATGTGAAATATCTCATGGGAAAAACAACTGACCTGGAAAATAGATCCAGGAGAGACAATTTAAAAATTATGGGACTACCTGAAACTCATGATCAAAAAAAGAGCCTAGACATCATCTTCCATGAAATTATCAAGGAAAACTGCCCTGACATTCTAGAACCAGAGGGCAAAATAAGTATTGAAAGAATCCATCGATCACCACCTGAAAGAGATCCAAAAAGAGAAACTCCTAGGAACATTGTGGCCAAATTCCAGAACTCCCAGCTCAAGGAAAAAATCTTACAAGCAGCTAGAAAGAAACAATTCCAGTACTGTGGAAATACAATCAGGATAACCCAAGATCTAGCAGCTTCTACATTAAGGGATCGAAGGGCGTGGAATAGGATATTCCAGAAGGCAAAGGAACTAGGACTCAAACCAAGAATCACCTACCCAGCTAAACTGAGTATAATACTTCAAGGGAAAATTTGGTCTTTCAATGAAACAGAGGACTTTCAATCATTCTTGATGAAAAAACCAGAGCTGAAAAGAAAATTTGACTTTCAAACACATGAATGAGAAGAAGTATGCAAAAGTAAACAGCAAGGAGAAGTCTTAAGGGACTTACCAGAAATGAACTGTTTACACTCATACATGGAAAGACAATATTTGTAACTCTTAAAACTTTTCAGTATCTGGGTAGTTGGTGGGACCACACACACACATGTACACGCATGCACACACATTCACACATGCACACACATACATAGATAGAGAGCACAGATTGAACTGAATAGGATGGGACCATACCTTAAAAGAAACTAGGGTAAATGGTGAGAGAGAAATGTAGGGGGAGGAAAGAGAGGGAAAGGGAAGGGGGTAACTATATGTCATTTAAGAGGCAGGTAGGAGTTTTTCTTAGTGGAGGGAAAAAGAGGAGAGCTGAGAAAAAAAAAAAAACAAGAAGTTTACCCTCATCACATTTGACTAAACGAAGGAGTGAAATGCACACTCATTGTGGTATGAAAACCTATCTTACAGTATAAGAAAGTGGGGGAGAAAGAGATATTGCAAAGGGGGGGTGATGGAAGTGAGGGCAAAGGGAGGAGGGAGCAATTTGGAGTCAACACTTGGGGAGGGACAGGATCAAGAGACAGAAGAGAAACAAGGAGGGGCAGATTAGGAGGGATGGTAATCCAGTTAGTCTTACACAACACGACTATCAGGGAAGTCATTGGCAAAACTACACAGATATGGCCTATATTGAATTGCCTGCTGTCCCAAAGAGAACGGGTGGGGAGGGAGGGATGGGGAGAATTTGGAACTCAAAGTTTTAGGAACAACTGTTTAGTATTGTTGTTGCAACTAGGAAAGAAGACATACAGTTAAGGAGGAATAGAAAGTCATCTGGCCCTACAGGAGAAAAGAGAAGATGGAGACAAGAGAAGGGAGAGATGACAGAAGAGAGGGCAGATTGGAGATAGGGAAAATTAGATTGCTAGGTGTATTGGGGTGGGGGGGAGGGGATAAAAGGGGAGAAAATTTGGAACCCAAAAATTTATGAAAATGAATGTAAGAAAATTAAATAAATAAATAAAATATGTATTAAAAAAAAAAGAAATGATAACTGATAGCAAAAAATCAAGTTTTAGCTGATACTTACTTTTAAAGTTGCACCCATATTTTTTCTTGTCATACTCTGTCCTCTAAATTATGTATTAATTCATTTCATGTAGAGAATTACTCCTTGAACAGCACATTTAAAAGCATTATTCTTCCTATGTTTGGTTCCATGACATTTTTCAAGGCAAGACCTCCCCTATCAGCAAACAGCTTCATCAAAAGATGATTTTTAAAAATTCTTTGAAAAGGAAAACAAAGAATTTAAAAGCCTAGGATTAAAAAGTTAATCCTTGTACATTTCTTTTTCCTCTGAAATATCTGTGAAATGGCAAAAAAAATCATTTCATCAAATCTGAAATGAGATTTTTTTCGATGAAATAAATTGGACTTATTTTATTAAAATGCACACAGACATGGTTTGTTTTTATTTTCATTTTATTGAATCACTTATTAGGTGTTGGAGTCCTTCCAGATATCTTTCAAGAATTTAATGAATGCAATTTTAATTTTCTCAGATCTTACCCAGACTATTTTATATTTTTGGGAAATCCTTTATGATTTATCTTCTTGCACAGAAAAATTTGTGTTTTCTCTCTCTAAACCAATGGCTGTTAGTTGTGTGGCTGAGTGTTGGTTCTATTGTTTCTTTATAAGCATATGATGTGACTGAAGATTTTTGTTTGCTTCACAGAAAAGCAAAAATTTCATGGTGGTAGATGGAAAAAAACACAGTTAGAGTTGCCACATTTCCCATTCCATTGAATCAAATCCTGTGGGAGATTGTTGCTGGATAGACATTTGCTACTGTTTTCTGCAAATGAGTTTTCTTTTTTCTGTCTCCTTTAGATGCTATTTCAAAGGAGCTAAAAATAGCTTTCCTTTTATGATGAATAATAATCTTTTATACATTGATCTTGATAATCAGACCTTAGCAGAATCCTTTGCCTAGACATCTTTTGATCTTTTCCTGAAATTTAATGGAAAGAATGGTCATTTTGTTACAGCCTACTAAATATAGTCGTAAACCCAAATTCTGAAAGATAGACACTTCATAATATACCACAACCAATTGAAATATAGCCAAGATCTTTCCATGGGAGTAAATCCCCAATGCAATGGCCTCTTAAAAAATATTTTAGGGTATAGAGGTTATTTGAAGCAAGAATAAAAGAAGCTCTGTTTCCTCCCAGCCCATAAGAGATAATGCCACTCAAAGTCAGAATTTTATCTTTCTTAATCATTGGCTTTTACTCATGGAGGTCAAAAATCATGTGACATACTAGGAACATCATCAGATTTTGGATCAGAGGATCTAATTTTGAATTCTGTCATTTTTTTTTTCTACATGTTGCCTGAATGATCCAAGGCGAGGGATATAACTGCCTCTGAGCCTCAGTCAATCCATCTGCAAAATGAGTGAATTAGACTGGATGACATCTTAAATTTTTGATTCTATGAAGTTACTGAGGAAAGTTGTGAAACCATTAAATATCAATGGTGACAAGAAAACAGAGTTCCTCTGTCTTTATTTCTTGCTACTTTGAAAAACAGCAAAGTTGTGATGAGTTACAATAATTAATACAAAGGACACATTGTAGTGTACATCTAAGTCATGAACATTGTACAGACAAAGGAATAACAATTAAGGAATTGATTGATTATGATTTGATTTATAATTCTATTTTCAGTGAAATATTTGTTGATGTACATGAGACCTTATACTATGTTAAAATATATTAGCATGTGGAAGACAGAGCTGTTTGAAATATTCTTTTCTATGATGAAAGTCTTGTGAAACCAAAGTATATTCATGAAATGCTAACGGGATTTTATTTCTTAACAATGAAACTCAAGAAAGAAGATATTTACACACACACACACAAACAAAAGAAAAGCTTAGTATTGCTACTTCCCAGTCCTAAGTCAGAAAGTAAATGTAACCATCTATCTGCTTTTAAGTTAATCTGGAAAAAACAGTCCACATCAAATTATCTAGACCATATGGAGAATGGTCAATATGACCTGTGGGTCCCAATTTCTCTGGCTCTAACAGCCAGTGATGATACCTCCATTTGCTTTCCACATCTGAACGTCTCTCAAGGCCTTTAAGGACCATGACCAACTATGAGTGCAACTGAATTTGCAACAAGACAGATGATGTGCAGTTGGACCTAGGCCTGAAACTTTCCTTAGTTATCAAATGAACACCTGAAGCTGTATCACACTGACTACAAGGGCTAATAGGAATTAAATATTAGAAGACTGGCAGTTGACTATTCCAGTTGATTCCAAGGTAGGCCTCAGTCATGGCATGGGGCCTTTAGCCTTTGAGTTGACAGAAGTGCCGTTGATGGCAGGATTTCTGTAACATCATGGTATTATAAATTTGAAGTTATAAGGAAATTTAGAGGTCATTTAATCCAACTCTCCAAGTCAGCCATTTCATAAATGAAAAGCAAAATGATGTTCATAGAAGGGAGGTGACATCCAAGCTTTATGTACTTTAGGATTACTAAGACCTGCGGATGGTTCCTTGGGATATCTTTGTCTTTCCATCTCCCTACAGCTGAATTTTCACATGTATGTTTTCCGTCACAGTAGAAAGTGAGCTCCTACCGAGCAAGACTCATCTCATTTTTTTCTGGGTAGATCCTCAGAGATGATCACATCTCTTGGTTCATAGTAAGCCCTTAATACAAATCCATCCATTCATTGATTCATTCACTTATTCGTATAGGAAGGAAATGCAAGAGGAAGAAGTTTAATTGTAATGCCAAAATCAGGGCTTTTCCCACTGCATTTCAGCAAAATATTGAGAAGGAAATCAGCCTGTGTTTAACCTTGAAGATGTGGTGGCTTAGAAATCTTGTTCTCCTGAATGAGAATCATTAAAAAGCAAAGTCATTTCCTCTGGAAATGATGTGTGCATGTAGGTGTGCATGTGTGCAAGTTCATGTCTTTCTCTGATGACAACTTTTCTTTCCTAGAGCTTGAAAGAAAAGGAGTCACCATAACTTTCAGAGATAAAATATTTCAATATCTATAAAGATATATTAATCTTCTTAAAAGCCTGGATCTGTTTCTATCGTTCCAGCCCAATTCTTCATTGACTCCCTGTAACAGCAAGCAAAGTAGGATCTTTGCTGTTTTTCTGCATTGAGTTTTAACTAATCAGATACATACATGTTGGTTCTAGCCAATCAGATACTGAGTAGAACTATATAGCTCTTGTAAGCTGTTAACACAGAGCCTCTGGACTTTGGAGTTGAACTGAGATGATGTTGTCTATGCTGTGTGTCACTTAATTGTGTTGTCCTGTTAATTGTTTACCCAGTAGTAGAAGCTGACCAAGAAAGCTTGGAGTGGAGCAGTCCCCATGAGCTGAGACATGGAACAGGAGCAGAGAGCTGCCTATGTGTGAATCCAGGTGAGAGTTGGGAGTGGTCAGCCCACAGAGGAAGAGCCACAGGACTTGGAAGTCAAGCATGCCTTTATAGTCCTGACAGCTGACTCCTTAAAATGTTTATTGAATTGTTAAGAATACAGAAAATCTGAATTCAACTTTATTGCTCTTAATAAAAAGGAAGATAGTTTTAAATGCTTTTATTTAGATGAGAAAAATTTATTTAAGTGATGTCTCATTTTATTAACTCATTGTAAGCTTGTTTTTAAAATTTAAACTCACTGTGTACCCATGGAAGATGTTCTTATATTGTTTTTAATAAAATATATATCCTGTCAAAATTAACTGTGATTTTTAGCCTGAAATCAACTTTTTCTCTCTATATAGGTAAAAAATTTGAAGATTTGCCTCTTTTTCTTATGATCAAGTTATAAAATGTAAGTGTGAGCAGTGGATCATGGGTGCCAAGCTGGGTCAAGTTGTAAGGTCAATGGAAAATAATAGGGAGTGGAAAGATCTAACATGGGCTGGGGGCCAGCAGTTGAGCAGATGGGTAGTCAGTAGGGCAAGCATGCATAACAAACATCAGAGGAGGCCAGAAAACAGTTTAGGATGAATCTAATGATATTCACTAAACAATGGCATTCATTATATTCACTTCAATTTCAGTAAAGATTTTTATTCAGAAAGATTTGGTACTATCCATATCATTACATTTCCAGTTTGAGGGGGAGGAATTCTACTCAGTCAGACCAATGACATTCAGCTCTTATGATAGCCTTCAAAAAATATTGACAAGTAATATTGGCTAGATTTATGCCATGATAATATTGACTATTTAAGTCAATTATAGCTTACTACAATCCTCATACACAGGAGGAGGTGCTTAATGAATGTATTACTTGATTGATTGATCAAAGATGTATTGCTAGAGAAGACCTCTTAGTGTCTATGTTATGTTTCAAATGCAGCTAGAAGATCAACTGAGAGAAAGGGGAAAAATAAAATGAAATTCTTCCCCCTAAAGATATCATCTAAAAATACTAATAAGTTCAGTCATTCCACAGCTTTTCCTAACTAAATAATTCAAAAGCCACATCGCATGAGGCAAACTATCTCTCCATGGAGCCTTCGAAAACCTCTCCTTTTAAAGGAAGCACTTAGAACTAAAAGTTGCTAAAAGCACAAAGCTCTTTGACTCAAATGATCAAGATGGCAAAAGGAAAGCCAAGTCAGAAATGACATCAGAATCAGAAAAAAACCACTGAGTAAATTCCATAAAGAAAAGTTACTGAGATCCCTTCTTTCTTTCTTTCTCTCTCTTTTTTGACAAAGTGAGTTTTGATATCCTGCTATAGAGAACATTATTTAGTAGTCATAGCTTTTATTGTGATACAATTTATACTGGCCTGGGGCAAGTCACTAGAGGAGAATGTGACCCTCTGTGAGAAAAAAAAATAAAAAGCATCACTGATCTCAGTGTTAATTTGAACAGACACATAGGCATAAAACAAAGGTTTTTGAGACAGGAGCCCCATCAGTAGAAATGCAAATGATTCCTGGGATCTGAAGACCTATTTCTGTGTCCAGGAGCTGGAGTGGTGAAGGAAAAGTGTGTGAATGGCTGCCTGTCATAGCATTCAGAGGGGGGGTGGTTTAGATGGTGGTTTATGTGGCTGAGCTTTGCATTCAGAAAGGAAGGAAGAGTAGGAGGCAGGGAATGTGTCTGCAAAATGAAGAAAGTGTTCATTCAGAGCCCAGCACAGTTACAAAAGATTCTAACATCCCCAGTGTGCAAAGGAAGGGAGCAAAGGATGAGTTCGTTTGGGTTCTCTCCGCACTCATGTTGGAGCTCAAGCTTTCAGAAGTGTGGGACAGAATGGGTAGGGATGTGGGGAGCCCCGCCAATGAAAAGTGACATCTTTCATGTGCTCAGTGATGGCTCCATTAGTTATTTACTGGCTCCTGGTACAGCTAGAAGAAGTCTTTTTGTGGCATTAACTGGGTCATTTTGTGTTCTTGAGGGCTGCAGTAAAGCTATGTGGGAGCTGGTTGTCCCTGCAGATTTAGGCTTATTAGATCATATTACCAGTCAAATCTTCCCTCTCTTTCTTCTTTTCCTCCCTCATTTCCTTCCTCCTTTTTTCTTTTTTTATTCCTTTCTTTTCTCCTTCCCTTTCCTCCTTTCCTTCCTCCCTTCCTTCTTTCTTCCCTGCCTTCTTTCCTTTATTTTTTCTCTTTCTCCCTCCCTTTTCCTTTCCTCTTTTCCTTCTTTTCTCCCTCTTTCTTTCCTTCCTCTTTCCCTCTCTTCTTCTCTTCATCCCTTCCTCTCTCTCCTCCTTCTGTTCCTTTCTTGACCCTCCTTCTCCCGCTCTCTTCCTTCTCCTTTTATTCCTTCTCTTTACCTTTATCCTTACTTTCTCCCTTCTTCCTTCCTTCTTTCCCCTTCCACCCTCCTTCCTCTCTCTGTTCCTTTCTCCTTCTTCTCTTTCTTCCTCCCTCCCTTCCCTTCTCCCTTCTTTCCTCCCTTCCCTCTTTCCTCTCTTCCTTCCCCTCCCTCTCTCTGTTTCTTCATCTATTTCTCCTTCCTTCATTTTTCCTTTATTCCCTCCCATCCTCCTTCCTTTCTTCTTCCTTCTTTCCTTCTTCTTTGCTGCCTTTCCTCCTCTTTCTCAGTGACATCACTTGATGTCTGTTTAACCATTTTAACATTTAACAAATTTAACCCTTTAACACCAGGTTGCTTTTACAAAGAATATTTGTTATACCAATATAATAAGAATATGCATATGATAATAAGAACAAATATATAGACATTATCCCTCAACATATAAGGAATATAATTCTCCTAGTACTATATCATTCTTGGGGTGAGGAGCGAGTGACAAATTAGGTGCCAAATTTAGTTCAGTTCTTACATAGTAGTAGTCCTGCATAGTTGACATCCAACGGTGGCATCATTGTTCAAAAGTTTCTCCTTCTGGGCTAGCATCTTAAAGGTTATTTCCAAAAATTAGTCTTTCCTCCTTAAGGCATTGCTGGTGGGCTAACCAAAACATCTTGTGTTCTGACTCCCAAATACTTTTGAATCCCACCCCTGACCTTGACTGCAGACTCTACTACCTGTACTTATATGGGAAGAGAATAAATGAAAAGGCCAAGGAGAGCCCCCCTCTCACAGGACCCCATGGGCTTTCCTCTTACAGCATTTTTCTCTCACTACATGGTGGTTCCTCCAGATGTGAAGGCATCAAAGTGGAGTTAACTCTGGCCTTTTTTTAGGTGCCAATAGGCCTTGTTAGACTGGCAGCAGAAAAAAAGTCTCTTTTTAACCATGTGATAGGCCAAGAAGACCCAGCTGCAACATATCCGCTAATACTCTAGCTTCTTCAAAGCTCTTCCCTTTTATATCCTAATTCTCCTGAAAGCCCCAAATATCCTTAGTATGGAGATTCCTCTTTAGCAAGCTCATGGAGTCTGCACATACACCAGAAACCCATTAAAGTTGAAACTACTTTGCCCTAACAGTCCATTACTAACCATCTGCTCTATGCCAGCTACCTTACTACTCTCAGGAATAAAAAGAAATTTTTTTAGTGTCTTCCCCATCAGTAGAAATGCAAACGATTCCTGGGATCTGAAGACCTATTTCTGTGTCCAATCGTTTGCATTTCTACTGATGGGAAAGATGTCTAGATGATTCATTGTATAGAGTTAACAACAGAACTTGGAGTCAGATAGATCTGAGTTCAAATGTGGCCTGGGACCCTTCCTAACTGTGGCTTTAGGCAAATCAATTAACCATCCTCAGGCTCAGTTTCCTGATCTCAAAAATAACCCCTACCTCCCAGAGCTGTTGTGAGCATAAAGTGAAATACTATATGTATAGCGTCTTGCAAATTGAAAATGTTATAGTAATGCTAGCTCTCACCATTATAGATATTAATCTGATGCCACTTCTTGCATGCAAATCATCACTGGTAAAATGCTACAACTTGCTTACTCCCACCATGAGTCCTGACTCTCAAGGAGTTCACAGTTTAATGCGGGACACAGTAAGCCAACAATTGCAGAAATACAAACTTTCCATAGGCCACACTGAGAGCAAGGAACTAAAATTAAGTGTTGGGAAAGACTTCTTGCAGAAGTTGAATGTTAGCTGAGACTACAGCAGCATGATATCCTGGACTTGGTTGAAGAAACAAGAGACAGAATAAGGGACAACAAGAATTGCAGCAGAGCTCAGTGTGGGGGAACATAGAGAAAGGCCTTAGAAAAGAAAAAGAAACACAGACTTGTATTTTAACAGGACATTAGAGAGGGAAAGTAAATTCGGAGGAGGAAGTGGGCAGTGGCTTCCAAAGAGAATATTCATAAATATTCAAATTTTCCCCAATGCTGGACCCTGCTTGAATTTGGGTTGGAGACAGCTGTGGGAACTAGGAGGCTCAACCATTATGAGTCTTTTTGAGTAAATATAGTATCAAAAAATCAGTTTGGCTTTTAATTATCCCCTAAGAATGTGTAAATATCTTCATAATGTCCTTTGGAAGCCCAAGTTCCACCCAACAAAGAAGCCCAAGGATCAATTCTGTATCCAAAACAATAGAACTTCAAGGGAAGAAATGTGTCAGTAAGTGTTTTAGGAATATAAAGGACTGGAGGTCACTGTGGGGAGGGTTTATCAAGGAAGTCTTGATGTTGGCTTGAGTTTAGCTCAGAAGAAGCAGAAGGCTTAAGAATGTTAGAGAGGAGAAAGAAAGAATTTTAAAGGGGTAGCCATGGGAATGAGGAAATGCTAGTGAATTAACCCATAGTAATAGAGCTGAAATGTTGACAGAAGGTGGCAGTGAGAAATATAGCAAAAGATTGTTAAGGGGGATGTTTGTTTTGGTTTTGAATAATTGTCAATAAGGGCAAAATGATGGACTTTTAGGTGGAAGCTGAGACAGTTCAGATCAAACAAGCAATGTGCATTTAGTAAGTGCCTAGTGTGTGCCAGGGACTGTGCTAGACTGGTGATGCAACACAACAATGAAGCAATCCATGCCCTCAAGTGGCTCACAATCTTGTGAGGAGAGAAAACATGAAAATGTGTAAGTATAGTTACAGTGGGGAGAGGCATTCTCAGTAGAAGGGGAGAGGGGGCTAATAAAAGCTTCCTTCAGAAGGTAGATCTTGAATTGAGCCTTGGAATAAGCTCACAACTGTCCAAGCCAGAGGCAGTTAGGTAGCATAGTTGATAGAACTCCAGACCTAGAATCAAGTGTACCTGAGTTCAAATTTTGCCTTAGGTACTTAGCTGTGTGAACTAAGATAAGGCACTTAACCTCTGCCTACCTCTGTTTCCTCAAATGTAAAAATAGGAAAATAATGATGCCCATCTCCCAAGGTTATTCTGAGAATCCAATGTGACAAAATATTTATCATAATGTCTAGCACATATCAGGTGCAGGATAAATGTCTTGTTTCCATCCTTCCAGGCATGGAGAAAAGAGATAGAATGTTGTGTGTGAGGAGGAAAATCAGGCCAGTTTTTCCTGGACTGCAGTAAGTAGACTATAATCAGGTTGTGTAGTTGAAAGGATTCTTACCTACATTGTATGAGTTTAGGGAAGTCTCTTCCACTTGTATACATCATTTTCTTTCTTTGAAAAATGAAGGGAAGGGTCAATCTAGTTGAAGAATTCCTAATCCAGGGTTCATGGACCTCCAAGTGATTTTGGACTGCTTTCAAGAGGTCATTGAATTTGGGTGGGAAAAAATCATCTTTATTTCAATTTAAATAATTTCCTTTGCAATGCTATTTTTACTGTTAACTATTTGGGAACTTTATCCTGAGAAGGTCAATGAATTTCATCAAACTATCAAAAAGGGTATGACCAATTTAAAAAAGATAAGAATAGCTGGTCTAGATAATCTGACTGAGAAAGCCCTATTTACCTCAAATATCCTATGATTCCATGAATTCTATGAATTCCCAAATTCCAATATGCCAGACTAGTTAGGAGTGGATCATACAACACTTAGCAGGGTCTTGTGAACAGTTTGATGCTGCTAGCCCAAAAGAAACAGGAGCAATAAATGACAATGAGTGTCCAAAAGCATCTTTCACAGTCCCTGTACCAGATGTTTGCCTGCCATTAAGTCACTTCCATTATGGAAAGTCAAAGATTGACAATATTTTACTTTTACTATCAGTTTAGGGAAATTTTATTTCGATGAAGTGATGTGTGTTTGCACTAAATGCATATTAACTGCCTCTCTCTGCATGAAGCCTAGTAAGGAAACCACAGGTACGTACTTTCTTGGTCAACAGAATGACTGTTAAGACTCACTAAGTCTTACTTAGTTATTTCCTGGAGAAATATTGGCGGAGAATGACTCCATTGAGTATCTAAGTGTAATCAGCCTTTCACTAGTATGCTGGCATATACCAATGTAGAGAATAAATTACCTAAGACACACTATATGTAAGATACAAGCATTATGAACATTCCCACTCCAGGAGAAGGAACTAGATCATTGAAATGCACATTTTGTTTCAGTAAAGCCCCATTTGTTTTGCAAACCAGGTGCACATTCTTGTATTAGAAATTCCTATTTTTTATTAATATATTTTAGGACCAAAAAATGTGGTCCATCAGTACATATATCTTTCACAAATTCTTCATATGGCCAAGTAACTTATGTGGTGGCATGAATTAATTGAGTTCTAGTCCTGGACTTCAGAAGTGAGTTCCAATCTAGTCTCATACTCTTACCAATGGTATGATCCTAGGCAAATCACTTTGTCTCAATTTTCTCAGTTATAAAACAGGGAAAATAAATATTTTCTACCTCTTAGGATCATCATGAAGATTGAACCATACAGTATTTGTAAAATACTTGGCACGGTAGCTAGAACATAGTAGGTGCTCTATAATTACATATTCTCTCCCTTTTTTTAAAAAAATAAGAGATGGGTATTGGAAGAGGAAATAGGACAGAATATATTTTGAAATGAAAATAATGTTAAAAACAAAAGATACTGATAAATGATTTAAAATCATTGTTATTAATTCATAGAAATCATTTTGTTGGATTGGAGTTTTTGTAATGAGTTAGAAATTTCCTGGAAAGTTTATGTGCTTGCAGAGGTTCAACAGGTACCTTTTTCTGTGTCTCTGTTTCTATCTCTGTCTCTGCCTCTGTCTCTGTCTCTCTCTCTCTCTCTCTCTCTCTCTCTCTCTCTCTCTCTGTCCCTCTGTCTCTGTTTGTCTCTGTCTCAGAAATTATGCCTGTTATTGAATATGTACGAATCTAGCCCTGCCCTTACAACCAAAAACAACCGATTAACTATTTGTTAAAGATTCTTCAGATTCTAATCAGGAAGGGAAGTTAATTGTATCTCAAAATCACTTCCTGGAGAAGTAGGTTTTACAGATAAGAATATCAGATTCCCATACTGACTGTGACAGTTTGAATTCTCAACATGGCAAGTGTCTACATAACGTATAATACACACACACACACACACACACGTGGTCTAAAATATATCTATATTTGTATATATATATGTCTAATGTCTAATATGCATATATACATACATATACATAGTCATTTAATAAAGGAAACATTAATCTGCCTCTCACATAATTCACCTCTGTAATGAAGAGAACTCTGGATAGCTTTACAGTCTATTAATGAAATTGAAAAAGGACATGCAGCTTTCTTAATAAAGACTAAAGAAGTTTTAACTGAACAGGAAGAAGGCACGAGCTATGAGTAGTAAAAATTTTCTTAATATGTTCCTTCAACTCATTCCACCATATGGTGGAATGTCTTGCCGAGATGGACACACTTTGCCCAATTTGCTATCTACTGCTCATCCTTTCTGGCACTTTCTGAAATGGCCTGTATTTTTTCCATTGTGGGAGGGAGAGATGCCCTTTGTTTAATTGGAGGAATAGTCATTGACTGTATTAATGTACAATTCCATTGGCTTCTTACTCAAATTGGAAAAGTAATGGCCCTTAATAGGCACTTAAAGTCTCAAAAATCTCATTTAATACTGTAATGGTAGAGAAGAATCACAATATTATAATTCAATAAGCATGTATTTGGTACCTACTGTGGATAAGATTTTGTACATGGTGCTGAGGATTTTTCTTTTGGTAGACCAGTGATGCTTCTATAAATGTATTATAGATAATCTCAACTGCACTTTTAAAATTGCACAGGAATCTCCAAGTTTTCTCTAATAGGTTCAACAGTCCTCACAGTGGATACTCCATAACTTCTCCCTCTCTTTTGACCTCCTAAAGGCCCCTTTTCCTTTCTCTCTATTGGTAGCTTTCACTTTACAAAGCAAGTGGGAGCAATTTCATGGGAACCCTCCTGTTTTAAACACTTTACACCTCAAAACCACTCCCCCACTTCCTTTATTGTCATCTTTCTCCAGTTACAGAGGAAGAGGTAAGCATCCTTGTCAAAGGCAGCTTTCCCCTCATTTTCTTGCATGGTGAAGTGCAAAAAATACTGAAATTTAGAACCAGAATCTGAGTACAAGTCATTCCTCTCTGGGTCCTGCTCCCTGACTCTCCTGACCCCTTCCTCCCTAATTTGCCAGAAGTCTTATCACATTAGAAGATCACTCAGCATTGACCTCTTCTTCTTTTGATTGATTATTCCTCTCTGAGCCTTCATTTTGAGCAAGGGTCCCAGAGCCAAGCATATTTACTCCTTCCTTCCTCTCTAGAACACTCCTGACTCTGGACTTCTTTCTCCATCATGGTCCCATGTAAGTAATTCCTCAATCACCACTTTTCAGTTCCCTTTTATGTGTGATCTTCCTGCTTTAGTCTGTAGACTCCTTAAGGACAGTGATTATTAATTTTTTTTAAAATTTTTGATTCAGTTTGCATCTCCAGCACTTAGAATTTCTGGCATATACTGAAGTAAGATTTGATTGACTGCTGCACTTTTGTTACTGAGCATTAAACTCTCTAGGGCTCCTTTCTTCTTCTATAAAGTGAGGGGATTGTACTAGGTAACCTCTAAGCTCAACTTGAGCTCTAAATCTATGATATTATGAGTGTTTGTCCCTTCAATGACATCCTATTTCTCTCATTGTCCCTTATCTGCCAACTCCATTACTACTTCTTATAAATATATCTGGCTTTCTCCTATCCTTCAGACTTATTCATGTGAACCTTACATTCCCTCATACTATTATCCTATCTCTCTTTTGTCCTTTAAGTCAAATTCCTAAAGACTGTCTACATTTGTAGCTTTCATTTACTTCCTCACCTTGCTCTAATTTCTCAATATTTTATAATCCATCTTCTGACCCTCTTGCTCTCCTGAAACTACTCTATCTAGGGTTCCAAGGATCTCTTAATTATGAAATCAGATTCCCTTCTGCATTCCTTTATCATTCTTGACTTTTCTACAGGTTTTAGAATCTTAGCTTACTTCAAAGCACCACTTAGATGCCACCTCCCACAGGAAGTCTCTTTTGATGCTGAGCCACTCCCCCCATATCAGTTATTCACATTGCCTCTTTCTTGAAATTACTTGATATAATCTTGTATGTAGCTAAGATCTACTTCTTTTCTAGACTTCCTGTCTTTGACTTTTCAAGGCTGATGATGTTTTGTTTTCATTTTTGTAACCACAGCACCTAACACAGTGCCTTGCTAAACCTTAACTCTTGGAGTTGGATCTCCCCCTCTGGAGCTTCACTCAGCTTATCAGTGAGGGCCTCATTAAACCCAGTTCATGGAAGCCACTTTGAGTCATGCTTCATTTTACTCCTTGACCATCTTGTCACCAGTTGCTTTTCTAGCAGGTCCAGATGCCATACCTTGTCGACTGAATCCTTTTAGCTTCAGGACACCTGCTTGCTCTGATCCTGCTTTCTATTTTTCTGACTATAACAAAAATCAGTGCTCCTATTGTTAATGAAAGGGTGTGGCAACTTACTCTCCCATGATTCCATTCATTATTCCATCATCTTCCAAACCAAAGTACTCTTCCCTGTTACTTTCTATTTACATTACCTCCTTGCCATATAACAAGTAAGTCTCCTGAGGGTAGAGAGTTAAAAAACTTGAAATGTCTTGAAAACTTGAGACAGAAAAAATACAGCAGCCAAGATTTATTATATATGTATATATACATATATATAGTATACATATGTATGTATACATGTATATACAAAAATTAAATCCCATAGTTCATAGTTTATATTGCTCTTTCTACAGGTTATAGGACTTAAAATTCTTTGGAAAGGGAGGCATGATGCTTGTAAGAGTCTGGTATTATTATTGGAAATGATTATTAAGTTTTTGCATCATCTAAAGTGCTTAATTCACTTTGTTTATGATAAAAAAATGATTACCACAATTGACTTCTTTGCCTGAGAAAGATAATTCTTATACTGTTTCATATAAAACTTAAGTGTTTCATTGCAGTGTGTTGTTCTTTGAGCACATTCAGGGGTTGAGATCATGACAATGATCACTTACAAGACCTCTTCATTGGATTCAAGATGACGTCAAAGATGCAAATGTCCCAGATTTTAAACTGAAGAGGAGAGTAGCCTGGGAGAGGAACAATCAGAAGTAGTGTACCAGGACTGGGAGGCAGGAGACATGGATTCCCATCTCAGTTCTGCTGCAAACTAGCCATGGGGGGTTGACCAAATCATCCAACCTCTCTGGACCACAGTCTCCTTATCTGTAACATGAGAAGTTTAGACTAGACCATTTCTAGCAGACCCTTTCAGGTCTAAAATTATGATTTCCTCAATCTCAACTGATTGGCCTTATCATAAAACCCCAAACAAGGGACTTTTGAGGGGCTTAGTTTTATAATCCATTTGATTAGATTTTTGAGTTAGTTGCACAGATTATCTTAAGATTTCCTATAGTCATCATTTATATCTTCTCATAGAAAATGTAAAAAAAAAAAATTAAGACAGATTGGAAGTAAGTGCTGGGCACTCTTTATAGGGGAAAAGTAATTCTTCAGATATGGAAACAAATCTGTTTTGATATATATCTATATCCAAAATATTTATGAGGATTTTTTTTTCTTCTTAGGTGTACAAAGTCACAAAAGAAAGGTAGAAAGTACTTTAATCTTTATTTTCAAAAAGGAGGCAGTAAGGTGGTACATTGGATATAGTGCCAAATCTATAGTTAGGAAGAATTGAAATCCAGCCTAAGAATATTACTGCTATGTGATCCTGAGCAAGTCACTTAACATAGTTTACTTCCATTTCCTCATCTGTAAAATGAACTGGAGAAAAGAATAACAAGCATTCTAGTATCTTTGCTAGGAAAACCTCAGAAGGAATCATGAAAAATCAGATATGACTGACAAACAGAAACAAAGTAAACAACTACTTGCAAAAGGAAAGCATGGTTGGTTTTTTCACATGGTTTGTATTTCTCCAAGGTGCTGATCTTAAGTGACCACCTTCAAATACCATAAGGTATGTCCGGATCAGCATTCTCTGAGGAGATTGCAGCAGAGATGTAAAATGCCAAACAGGAATTTCAGGCATTTTTTTCTCCTCTCTTTAAAATGCAACTCACTCATTGGTTCTGTTTGGAAAAGAAGAGAGGGAGTACTTGTCAGTTTTTTCCTTGCTTAGCACGTTCAGTGTGCAGCATGTGAAATAACTCAGGGAGGAAAGAATTTCACTTTTTTTCATGCTAGATGCTTCTCATTTTTCTCCCCTCTGAAAATGTTTGACTTTGGAAACAGCCAGTCCATGAGACCAGAATCAATCCCCGAGTAGGCCTTAGTGTGAACCATTGTATGTCTTCTCCATCCTCACTTGGATTTAGAACTTTCAGAGAACATACATGATGCTTTCTTTTTTTCAGAATATCCTCAGAGCATTGATTTACACCTTTCTTTCTGGTTTTAACCTCCATTGTAAGAAAACACTGCACCTGGATCCCATTTTATGAAATCCCAGAAGGCTTTGTGGTAGGCTTTTTCTTTTTTGAAAGTACAAACATTTCATATTATTCTTTCTGGTGTCTTTGTTCTTTTTTCATTATTTGGTTTCACCAGTGTTCAGTTCTATATTTTGTATTTCTTTTGCTTACCATTCATCTTCTTCAGTTATTATTTGATAGCCAATACTGTCACAAAGTTCTACGCAACAGAGACAGACACCAGATTGTCAGTTTTCTGTTTTCATATCATTTTCATACTTGTTAGCACAATCGGTATCTCCCTTTTTGTGCCTCCCTTCCTCTATTTCCAATGAGGACCAGAAACACAAAATTGCCTATGTTTATACTTTATTGCAAGAGGAAGAAATCTTTTATTTCTCTCTCTCTCTCTCTCTCTCTCTCTCTCTCTCTCTCTCTCTCTCTCTCTCTCCCTAAGTTTCTTTCCCAGGGGAAAAGTATTAGAGAAAGGCATTATATTTTGCTTTTTTTTTTATTAGGCCTTACCACAGAAGATCATCATCAGATATCTCCTTCTCACCCAGAGAAAACAATGTTTGACTTTTGATTTCAGGAATTAATAAATTTCTCATATGAATCTTAAAATCTCCTGAACATCATATTAATATGCAAATCATATGCTGATCAGGGATGGCCAAATTTAGGTATTAAGACAGCTAAAAATTTGCTAAATTCAGTGAACCCTTATTATGCTTTTTCGGACCCTGACAGGCTGCACTTAAGGTGACTTTTGTCTTGGATTCAAATGAATACTTATACATAATTCTATTCTCATTTACTAACCCTCCTGAAGGAGACTATCCCCACAGCATACCGCATTGAGAGTTTCAAGGTTCAAGTCACTTGATGTGATCAATAAACAAGCTTTGTTCTACATTTCCATAAGCTTTGGAATAAAAAGTCAGTAGGTGAATGGTCTACCTGTGAAGACTTCTTGCGAAAATTACTTGTAAACACTTGCCCATTGAAAACATATTAATAGGCATAACTAAGTATAAAACCATTTGATTTCTTTTCTCCTTTGTGGAAGATTAATTTGAGATGGTAAACAATAGCTGTAGGGTTTTACATCTTTTACTAATAAATGATTTTAACTACCCTGGCACCCAGCGATTGTTGTATTTTCATTGAGAAGAGATTATAAAGATTTTTATAGTCAATAACCTTAAAGATTTACAAAGCTGACTGCTTGATAAAGGCTTTGCAGATTCTCTCCAACTTATAAATATGTGACTTATTTGCAACTGAATGGTATAAAGTAGTGGTGAGGAGGAAGTAAGTTCTAGAGTCCTGCTACACCTCCTCATTTCCAACAATGCTAACTACCATTTACTTCCCCAAAACATAAGGCCTCGGGAATAATTGACCCCGTGAGTTATTTTCCCGTATGTACAATTGTATAGACCTCACTTCTCTTATGTAAATACGAAGCTTTAAATCTCCCTGCTTTTGAGAAGTAAAGAACCATGGATGTGCGATGTTGCATATGTAATCAAGTCAAGTTGCCGAGTGTTGGGTGGTTTTGTTTTGACACAGGGGGAGGTCCTCTAGGAATGGGGGTCTTAAATGACTATGACATCAAAAAGTATCCATAATTTTTTAACCTGATTAATGTTCTAGGGACAAGGATCGGAATTGGAGTAGTAATTTTATTAGTATAAAAGATTTCTTAGGAGAGGAAAGTTCCTCAATAAATGCAGATTTCTATATTCTTTGCATCTTTTAGTGCAAAGAATTGTTCAGAGGATAGAGTTGTGAAAAACTTCCCCAATGTCACAGAGCCCACATTTGTCAGAGACAGAACTTGAACCTGGATTCCCCAGACTTCAATACTTGTTCTCTATCCACTACCCCAAACTGTCACTTGGCTAAGGTTATATTTACTTATATATCATCTTATAATAATGAGATTCTAGTTAAAGTTAAATAGTAGGAATTGATTGTAGATCTAGCCAGTGAGGTTTGGTGATTGCTTTGTGCAGAGTCTGCAACTTTAGGAACAGATGGGGAGGCAACTAGATGTCTCAGTACTGGGCCTGGAGTCAGAAAGACCTGAGTTCAAATCTGGCCTGTGACACTTACTAGCTGTGTGAACCTGGGCAAGTTGCTTAAGCTCTACATGTCTTAATCTACTGGAGAAAGAAACAGTAAAACATCCCAGTGTCTTGGCCAAGAAAACTCCATAAACAGTATTGATGAGATATGGTTCAAGATGTCTCAAAAAGTTGGATATGAGAGAACACTAATGAAATGGAGAAGGTGGGAGTGGGGGAAAATTAACTGGGGCTAGGGATTCAGAGGATTGTTGTGGTGGAAGGTGAAGAGAATGAAGGGTTCAAGGTCATACTTAAGCTACCATTGCCATCATTATTGCTATCCTTGTTAGAAGTAGCAGTCAGTTCAGTTGAAAGCACGCTGAATTTGGAAGGAAATTAATGTTGGAGGATGAGAAAAGATGCACCTTCATTTTAATATCTCTTTAACTCTCACTCTGTAGATGTACGCAGATATGTGTGCATGCATACCTACATACTTACATATATCCATGCATACATACATACATATATGCAAAGTCTATATGCATCTGTGCTATGTATGTATTGGATATGCAGTATGAACAATATATATATATTCCACATAACACATGTGGATGGAGACACTATGCATACGATTTTAGTGTCCAGAAATCAACACATGTGTATTATACACTTTCCATGGGACAAGCTAAGTTCTGGATTCACAAATACAATCAGAAAGAAAGATACTCCCTTCCCTCAAGGATCTTATATTCTATTGGGGGATGCAGCATTTCAAAGGTAGTTGAGAAGGGGGAGGGGCAGGATAAAAATATCCAGTTCAAAGGCATTGCAGAGCAAGTCCTGAGGATTATAAATACAACATGGAAAGGAGGGAAGGAAGCTTTCTCCTTCTCCAGCAATATCTCCTGGCCAAATTTAGTGCTTTTCCCACCACTGCACATTGCCTATCGCAACTTCTAACAACAGTAAGGATAATAAGAATTTGCTTCCTTCCTTAAACTCTTCACTTTCTTAACCCACCTCTGTCCTAGAACTTCTAGCACCTAGTCCTGAATAAACCGCACCATCTTCCTTCTTCACATCCACTGTTCAGCATCTCATCACTGCCTGAATCAGCCACTGCACCATAATGCTTGAAACTAAGAACTTATTATTTAACCACAGCTACTACGTTAATCTTTTTTTATTCATTGCATCCTTTTCTTTATCCTGTTTTTATACACATTTCATTCCTTACCACTTTCCCTTCAATGACTCTCCAAACACACTCCCCCTCCACCTCCCTATTAGTATACAACCTTCCCTCCTACTTGCCTGGTAACCACTCTTTTATGGAGTCCCCTGTAACTGTTTTTCAATATCTTAACCTCCCCCTTTGCTGACACCCAGATCTCCTGCTCCTCTCTCAGGGTCACTAAGACTGATTCCTCTACCACAACCTTAGGAACCATTACCTTCCAGATTCTCCAGAGCCTTAGTCCATCCAACAGCCATGAAGTTTCTTCAATCCATAGTATTTCCTGCTCTAGTGACTCACAATTAAAAGCCCATCTTTAAAAAAAAAAAAGCAAACAAAAATCAAGTCCTGTCCCTTCATACCATAAATTTCTTCCCTTTCATTACCAAAAAAGAAAAAAAAGATGACTAAGCTATGCTATTCTCATAGCAGCACACTCTTTGATTCCTGGGCATCTGCTACCGATCAGTCAAACCATCATTCTGTTGAAAGCTCTCTTTCTCCTACATCCAATGACCACCTCACTCAGAAATCCAGTGCCCTAAGGAATTTCTTAATCTCTTCACATCTCTCCTCTTTTTAATGCTGTCAAATCACCTCTCCTGCATATTCAGAGTCTGTCTTCAAGGTCATTGTTCTATTCTGAGTCTCCTACTTTTCCAAGGAAAGGTACCTTCCAAAACTTTGTTGGACCAACTTCCTTTGTCTCTTGCTTTCTCTCTAGGTTCTCTATTCTGTTGTTCTCATATGTTTCCATGGCTTCACTTATTGCCTCTGTGTGTATGATGCCCAAATCTGTATTACTAATTGTAAAAGATCCCAAAGACTCCAATACCAACCACATATAATTGCTAAATATCTCTCTGCATCACAGATGATCTTTGAAGACATACAATGCAGACTGAATGTCACTCTCTATCCCTTAGAGAGACACAGAAATCTTCAGTAGATAACCTCTTGGCCTGAGTATCAGACTTCTACATGAACCCTGCTATGCATGTTGTCTCCTATTGAAATAAGAACTCCTTGAGAGAAGGAAATTTCTTTTTAATATATAACACTTCAAATGACAGAAAAATTAACAAATCCTTACTCATTCTTTCTTTCTTTAATCCATTTATTTGATCCAATTAAAATTAATTTAAAATTCCTTCTCTAGGCTGTCAGAAAGTGGCCATTGAGTCTCTCCTTTAAGACCTCCAATAAGTAGGAATTCATGTACTTTTGAGATAACTCGTTACACTTTTTGGAGAACTCGAACAATGAGGAAGATTTTCTCTCTATTGCCTCCCTGCAACTGCAATCTACTGTCCCTAGTTCTGTCCTCTTGGGCTATCAGAACAATTCAAATATTTCTCCATCCCATGTCTTTGAGGATTAGCAAGGTTTTTTCTTTCTTTTTAAGTTAATAATAATCAGTTCCTTTAATCAATTTTCATATGACCCAGTTTCCAGGCTTCCTATATGTCACCTTTTTTCTGGGCATGCTTCAGCTTGTATCACCCAGAACTAAATGCTTTACTCCAGATATGGTCTGACCATGGCAGAATACAGGAAAACTAGATCCTCCTTCAAACTGGACATTGTGTCCCTCTTAAAAGCAGCCTATGGTAGCATTTACTTTTGTTGGCTACCAAGTTACATTGATTATTTCTACATTTTTACCTTCACTCCATACAAATCCCCTGATCTTTTTAATGGAATTATTGAATCGTTACATCTCGCTTGATCTATGCTTGCAATAATGATTTTTTTTGTACTAATGTGTCAAACTTTGTATTTGTTACTGTTAGTTTTTGTATCCTTAGACAGTCAAGGTATTATTGGATTTTCTTCTGAGTCCAACATTGTAACTAACACTCCCTCCCAACTTAATGCCATTCTCAACAAAATTTTCAAATTTTTAATTGCGCCATATATATCTTCATCTTTGTCACAAATAAGCATGTTGAACAGAAGAAAGCTAAGGGCAGATCCCAGAGCTATTTAATTTCAGCCCTTCCTTTAAGTGGACATTGGATGCTTAATAAACACTCTTTCAGTATATTCTAAATTCAGGTTCTAAATTATAGGACCATAATTTTGGAGTTGTAAGGGATGTTAGAGACCAGCTAGTCTAATCACACCACTGTCTTTTGAATAACAAAACTCAAGCTCAGAGTTATGACGTTTGAATTCATTTTCACTGACCCAGTATCCTTTCTGCTGCATCATATCACTTCTAACCTAAGTAATTCCAACTGAACAAATAATTAGTTCTTGACAGAATCACATAACAAGAGAATGTGAGAGTTGGAAAAGATCTCATCATCCAGTTAGTTATACCCACCTCTGAAAGGAATTCCTATTATAACATAACTATCAAGTGGTCATCCAGCCTCTAAGTAAAGACTTCCTGTTATCAATGAACAGTCATCCAGTCTTAGGAACCCTTCTTCCCTTTTTAAATGTTCATAAACCATCCTTTAAATAATGTATTAGAAAGTTTTTTCCAAAAACAAGAATCAAGTTCACTGGCCTATGTCTATTCTCACTTTCGATTCAATTTACTGCTTCACACCGTGGACAGATTAAACTTCTTTAGGTGAAAATCTAATGATGCTGATATTTTTCTCAAATTATTTCATGGATTCTGATATTATCTCCTTAATGAAATCTAAATTCCCATATCTACCAACCCACTCTTACTATAATATAGTCCAATTTAGCTGCATTGAGTCAGATTGAGATAGAATAGTGAATTTTGGAATAGGAAGAAGAAAAAGTTGTCTTAAAAAAGGGGCTCATTATGGAGAGCTATGTATAAGAAGATTATAAAGGCCATCTTAGCCATATTTTGAAGGATTTTAAAAGTGAAACAAGTTGTGTAGATTTGGTGTTAGAAGCAATAGGAAAACTCTGGAGTTAGATAAGACTTTGGACTCTTATCAATCATTTGTGCCTTAGTGTGAGGATGGGAAATGATAAGAAAGGAATAGACAAAGCAAGAGAATACCATACATGTGAGGGTTTTGTGGAAAAGGATGAATCCCCAAGAGGTTAAAGATTAAAGATAAACCTGATACTCTTTTGGGGGATTCAGTATCCTCAGTTATAAAACGAAGACACTACTCAATGATCTCTCAATTTCATTCATTATCTTTTGTCATTCCCTATACTAGCCCCTCCACCCCACCCCACCATACTTCTGATTATAGAAAACCCTCTCTTCCTCCAAGAGTGAGTTGAGGAGACAATTTCCTCCATGGAGTCTTTCCTGATCTTTTCAATAGCAAGTATCTCCCCAATCTCAAAAATGTCTGAGTTCTCTCTGGGCATATTTTGCCTTGTGTCATGTTTATTTTTCTCCATTAAGCTGTAGGTTCTGTGAGGGCAGAGAACGCATATAAGTTAATCTCTAGACCCCATCTCTATAGCATAATACCGTGACTATGATAGGTGCTAAATGAATGTGTAGTAAATTTATCCAGAAAGGTAATGCTGTTGGGACACACAGCAGAAGCATAACTTTTTTGTTTCTTGGCAGTTGTGAGCCTGGCCCCTCTCCAAGCTTGAAAAAAGGAGTAATTTTAGCAAAATTATTAGTCCCTCCCATGTAAATAGAGTCAGTGATAAAAAAGAATGTTGTATATGAATACTTTGTGGCTCAGAAGAAATGAAACCTACTTAAATGCATTGTAGATGCCTGTGCAATTCCCTTCATTGATACATTTAATGGGATTTTTCACTTTAAATTACTTGTCTATGCAAATGAATGCTGGATATTGTAAGTTATAAACACATAAACATCTCTAACTTGAAAATGAAATCCTTTTGAAATACCATAAGATCCAATTTATAGTTCTTTTAGTTGACAAAAAATTTAATAGATTATCTTTGAATGAACCACATTTGGATATGCTTATAAGAGTATATCTGAACATATTTACATAAGTGATTTAGAATTATGTTGTTTTTTCCTATAAATAAAAAAAAGTGTCTTTAGTATTAATTACCTCAGACCATATTTTCATTGCAGTAGAAGAAATAATGGTGTGTTTTGTTAACTGCAAACATTTGTTGTGCAAATAAGAAGTTTGTTGCTTATGCCAAAAAATACAGAAATGTACAAACTCATCTAGCATAATGGGCTTTATATTTTTGTGGAATGAGAATTACATTTCTACCATACCAAGATGCATCATTAGGAAATGCAAATAGAGCTGCCAAGTGATCATTCTTTGGAGGGTGAATGAAGCCTGATAGAGATCAAAACTGAGATTGACTATGTTGTTGATGCAAAATGCATGTTCTATATTTGGTCAGAGACATCAAAACAATTCAGTTTCCAAGTAACTATGATTGGATTTAAAGTTCAAAAAGCCCAGATCATAGACTCATCTTGATGATTTTAATATCTAAGTCATTCAGATGGGAATTAACCTTTTTATTGTTTACATTTTATTTTCTTCCTTTTCAGGTGCCTGGGTTCTGGAAATGCTTCTATATCCACTCTCCCTTAAGAATTACTTTGTAGAAGGCAGTTTTCCACAGGATTATTTAAAAATAAACAAAATTCAAAATAATATAAAGCCATGTACTGTGCTAAGAGCAGAAGGTTTAACCTATGGCCTGCCTGATGTTCTAGCAGAGCAGAGGTTAGTCTGCTGTAGTCTACTATTCCAGAGACATTGGCAGGAGCCTATCCTTTACCCCAAAAGGTATACTTGATTATAGACCTTTGAACATATACTGCCCCCCGGCACACACACACACACACACACACACACACACACACACGCAATTCTGATAAAAGGCATAGGTTTCATCTTCAATTACCCTTCTTTCTTTAGTGATAAACACAAGGGGCCTCCTGGTAGGAACTTTAGGTCATCAATTACCAAGTTCCTCAGACTATCCTTGAAGTTAAGATATTGTTTTCCTTCATTTATGTTATGAGGATATCTATGGCAATGTAAGTGAGTTATCAGATAAGGTTATATAACATTAAAGGACTTTCGAATCACATAACTGAAGAATTGGAAGGAACTTTGGAAATTAATACAGGCCTAAGGGGAAAAAAAGGTTTTCTACAACACACCTGAGAAGTAGTCATCTGGTCTCTGCATAAGAACATCCAGTAATGGGAAACTCACTGATTTATTCACAGCCCATTCATATTTAGATCATCCTTAATTTGGGAGAAGACCTTGATTTGATTCACAACTTTGCTGCTTACTTTATGTTTCACTTTGGCCAAGATACAAACTCTTAAAACCTCTGTTTCACTGCTAGAAAAATAAGAAATAAAAGGCTTTAGCATCATCATTGAAACTCGTCAACACGTATGGCACTTTGAGGTTTAAAAAGTGTCTTAGATTTTTTTATCTCATTTGATCTTTATAATAATCCAGTGGGGTAGGTACGATCATAACCCCATTTTACAAATGAGAAAACTTGAGGCAGATAGATGTTAAGTGACTTACCCAGACTCACATCTCTAGTTAGTGTTTCAAAACAATATCTTCCTGATTTTAAGTCTGATTCCATTCCAAAAATAGAGAAAGGAAGCATTTGCCGGTGCATCAACAGCTTCCATGGAATCAAAGACCAGTGCACACATATTTATAGCAGCTTTTGCTGTTGCAACACTAGACACTAAAGGGATCCCATCAACTGGAGAAAGGCTGGACAAATTATAGCATATGAAAATAATTGAAAGCTCTTTTATCAAGAAATGACAAAAGGCAAAGTTTCAAAGAAACCTAGGAAGACTTGGGTAAATTGATGAAAAGTGAAGTGAGCAAGGCAGGATGATCTATACAATAACAATAACATTTTAAGGAAAAATAATTCCAAATGATTTAAAACTCTGATTAAGACAACAACTAACTGTGCTTCCAGAGGAGTAATGATAAAGCATAGAAACCATTGCCTGGAAGGCAGGGAAGGGATTCAAGGCACAGAATAAGATACACTTTTGTGCACAGCCAATGTGGGATTTTTTTATTCGATCGTAAATATATGTTGCAAAGTTTCTTTTTTTCTTTTTTAAAAACGTAGTTTGAGAAGGAGATGTAGGTAGAGTTGCAAGGAAGGAGGTAGGGGTAGAGGGAAGAAAGGAAGGAAAGAAGTGAATGAGAGATGAAAGACAGGAGGAGGAAGGAAGGGAGAGAATGAAAGAAAGAAAGAAGAAGGGAGGAAAGAAGAAAGAAGGGAGGAAAAAGGAAAGGAAGGAAGAAAAGAGAGTGGAGAAGGAATGAGTGAAGAAAATAAAAAATGGAGGGAAAGATAGAGTAAAGAGAGAGAGACAAAGGAAAGAAAAAAAGTGATTTAATGAAGGCATTTTTGAAATTTGCAAAAAAGGTCAGAAGAGGAAGGTGAGAAAGACACGTAGATCAGTAGAATAACTTTAAATGTTATATGTTGACTTTACATCCTTAAAAGGAAAATCAAGTTATAACGACAGTTTCATGTAGAATTGCATTTTTAATTTTATTTTTATATGAAAATGGTCACATTATTCCGTTTAATTGAGAATATTTAATTTAATGAAATGGAAGGTAAGGCGATGTTCTCCCAAGTCCTCCCCAGTTCTAAATTCATTATGTTCTATGATCTCCAAATAAGGTGATTTCTTCTCCTTTTCAGTTTCCAACTATTTACTCCTTAGCTCTTCTCTCCAAAAACCACTGTGAATTTGATCCCTTTCCCATGTGACAACCCTTTCAATACCTAAAAGTTGCCATCATGTCACAGGATCATAGCTAGTCCTAGAATTCAGAGCTGCAAGGAATCTTGGGGGTCATTTATCCCTCTGTTAGTGTTTCTGCTGTTTTCTCTTCTACAAGCTAAACATCCCCAGATCCTTCCCCTCTTTTTTTCTATGCCATAGTTATTATTCCCCTAGTACCCTGGCCTTCCTCTTCTGAATTCCCACTATCTTGTAAAGGCCTTTCCTAAAACATGGGGCCTCACATTGAACTACTGAACATGTGACTGCACCGGACCTCGCTGACTCTGGATCCCATCCTTCCATTTCTGTTATGTCACATATCATAACTTTTTTGGCTGCTATATCACTTTATTGACTAATTGTGAGATTTTAGTCCATTAAAAGTTATTAAATCTTTTTCAAAAGAAAAGAAAACAGAACTGTTAAGCCACATTTTCCTCTTATATTACCTATGTGGTTGATTTTTTGAACCCAACAATATGATTTCGCCCTTCTGTGGGTTGAATTTCATCTTAATGAATACTATGTTGTTTGTCTGATGATAACATTCTGAAATCTTAGTCTATCATTCGGTATGCTAGTTCTTCCAAGTTTTGTACCCTCAACAAAGTTAAGAACAATGGTATCAGAATTTGGCCAAGGATGAAACCTTGTGCCCCTCCAGAATTCTGTTTGGAAAATCAGCATAGCACAGTGGAGAGAGTTTTGGATTGTGAGTCAAAAGGAAATTAGTTTGAAACTTAGATCTGTCACTTACTACATATGTGACCCTAGGCAAGTCATTTATCCTTTATAAACCTTGTTCTACTATCTACACTGGGTTGTGAGAAAAATACCTTGTTAACCATAAGTGCTACACATAAACATGACTTGTTGTCACTAAAGACATCCTTCCAAGCTGGCATCAGTACAATAGTCACTGGTATTTCTTTTCAGTAATTCAAGAAAATCTGAATTCACTTTTCTGTATGATCATCTACCCCATGTTCCACTATTTTGCTCATATAGAGAGATATCTATATCTATCTATACATTTATATCTCTCTCTCTCTATCTATCTATCTAACTTTCTGTCTGTCTGTCTGGCTGGCTGTCTATCTATCAGTCTATCTATCTATATACATAAACACACACATATAATTCTTCTAATCCCCTGCTCTAGTAACCTTTCCAGAAATGGAACTGAATTAAGTCTGCCATGATTTATTCATATGAAGCTATGCAGACATTAATGATCAACATTATCCTTTTCAAGGGAACCTAGTAATGTATTCTAGAAATTTGCTAGAAATTTAAGTCAAGTTCATTAGCTTATGTTTAAATAGACTACATTTTCATTTTGAAATTTTAATGTTTTCTTATCTCCAATAATATTCTTCGCAATTTTTCAGAAAGTAACAAGCATCTCAGCAACCATACTAAAACTGCATCCATACTACATTGCTATCCAATGACCAATCAAATAATCCCTAAAGATTCCTTCAATAATTATATTGAGAATTATTGTAATGAGAAGAGCTAGCTTTTAGATAGCACTTATTAGATGCCAAGTGCTTTAATATTATATCATTTGATCCTCGCAAGAATCCTGAAGTGTCAGAACCATTTCATTGTTCTTGTTTAGTCATGGCCAACTTTGTGACTCCATTTGGAGTTTTCTTGGCAAAGACACTAAAGCAGTTTGCCATGTCCTTCTCCAGCTCATTTTACAGATGAGATAACAGGTAAAATGGTTATTACTACCATTTTTGGGTGTGGGAACTGAGGCAAAGGGAGATTAAGTGATTTGCCCAGGGTCACATACTAATAAATATCTAAGTCTGACTTTGAACCCAGGTCTTCTGGACTCTAGGCCAGGCATTCTATCTGCTGTGCTACTTAGCTACTTACTATGTCCTAGGGACACTATGTTAGGCTTTTGAGGCACAAAAATAAAAGTGAAAGAGTGCTTTACTTCAAGGAGTTGATAGTCTATGGAGAGGAGACACAATACACATGTACTGGTATAGGTAATACAAATACAAAGCTGATACAAGATAGCCTTTTTACAGGCTGTGGGGACCAAGAAAGGCCTCACAAAAATGGTGATGCTTGAGATGAGCGATGGAATTGCAACAAGGCATGCCAACACATACAAGTGAAGAAGGTGTCTCTTCCAGGCATGGTCAATGTCAAAGGACAAAAACAAAAGATGGAATCTCACGTATGAAATCTAGTTTGACTAACCAGGGTTCATGAAGTGTGAAAATATAACAAGGCTAAAAACCTCAAAAGAGTTCCAATTGTATACATCTTTAAATATGTACCAGAAAAGTTTATTTTTATTTGAGGAGCGTCAACTGGAGGTTATTGAATGTAGGGGTAAATGACATGGTCATACCTGAACTTTAGGAAAATACTCTGGCAGTTGCATGGAGGAGGAATTGGAACTGTGAGAGCGGAGGATGAGGGACACTTTAGGAAGCTCTTACAATAGTACAAGTGAGAAGTGGCAAGAAATTGTCCTGGAGCGGGGACCAGATGAGTGGAGAGAAGAGAGACCAGGTGTGAAATGTTGGGGACGCAGACAGACTAAGATGTGAAGATTGTCTGAGGGTGAAGTATGTGAGGGATGAAAAGGGATGAGGGTTGGAAGATGGCCTCAAGGATGAGGAACCAGATGACTAGATGGTGAGTGGTACTTTCAATAGAACAAGGAAATTTGATAGGGGAGTGTTTTTTTGGGGAAAAGAGAGTGAATTCCTTTTTGATCATGGTAAGTTTGAGATGGCTGGGGGACATCCAGTATGCAAAGTCAAATAATGAATCTCAGGAAAGAAAGTGGGTTTGATGTCAATATCTGGAAATCATTTGAATAGAGATAATTGAACTCATAGGAGATGATAAGGCCATCAAATGAGAACCAGAGGAAGAAGGGTCCAAGAAGGGCCATAAAGCTCCCCATGTGGTCTACCTAAAATTAGGAAATGATATGGATAATGAGCCAGCAAAAAAGATAGGTAAAGAGAAAGTCCTGATAAGGATAAAGAAAACAAAGCATAAAGAGTAAAACAAATCCCAGGAAGAAGTAGGAATCTCAACGACAGGTAAAAATCCTTTACCCTAAAATTCTAGAAGATAAATCAGTGAAAGAGGGATGAGAAACTCAAAATACAGTAACGAAATCTTTATGATCAAGTTCGATTTTAAAATCAATCATTAGATAAATTTTTATGAAAGATCTATAACTCAGACATTGTACTATACAGGATACAAATGCAAAAGTGAGATAGATCCTTCCCCCAAGGAGCCGTCATTTTACAAGGGTTGCTCTTGAGACAATATTCAGCTTTTCCTGGCTTATCTCTAATGAATCTAAGTTGGCGTGGTTCCTTCCTCCCTAGTTTCCATTTACTTTAATTCAACTAAATCAGGTCACAGATCACCATTTTCCCAGTGATGTCCTCCAGTGTTTCAATAATCAAAATGACATTAAGTCAAGTCACACATATATCAGTTGCTCTGCTTTTAGTTGAGAGAGAGAGAGACTCAGTTAATGTTTGAGTCATTGACATTCCCCATTCCCTCTTATCCTCTCCAGAAGATTGCCTTATATTTTATTTCCCTCTTCTCTCTCACCTTCCCCATAATCACTGGCACCTTTCCATCTACATAAAAGCACATCTGAAACTGCTCATGTTTTTAAAAAAAAAAGTTAAATAAGCCCTCACTAGAGCTCCTCATCCATGATAGCTATCATTCAAATCTTTCATACCTTTCTGAAAGTTTAAACTCTGAAAAAGTTTGCCTGATAGATTTTTCCACTTCATTTTCTAATATGTTTTTATATAGACTTGGTCATCTAAACTTTCTGCATGTTTCACTTCCTGATATCAGTTTCTATCAATGCTAAAAAAAAAAAAAAAACAACCCACAGTATCAATAATCAAAGCAGTATCAATTTAATTTCCTAATACTTTGAAATCTAACTTATATGCTCCTGGAGAGCAAAGAATGTTTTTTTGTTTTTTTGTGGTTTTTTTTTTTGTAATTGTTTTCCAAATGCTTAGGACAGTATCTTGTATACAGTATATTTGTATACAGTATACTTGTATACAGTAACACATATTAAATAAATATTTGTGAATTGAACTGAAGAAGGTCACATGGATATGAGAGCAGCAGATGAATAACACTACGCTGGGGATAAAAGAGATGAAGATGGGACCATTGACCGGGAGTCAGATCTTAGCGAGGTGACATGGAAGCCTCACACGTTCCTGGTCTCCATTTTTTCCATCTTTGCTGTACTTTTAGCTCTATTGACCTGATTGCTCTTGTAAAACTTGTAGGCCGTGAGGTATGGTACCACAATGGAAATACAGCTCTTACTAAAAAATAAGTGTGTGTGTTCCCAACTCTATAACGGACAGGAGCAAATGAGCTCTGTCTTCATGGACTCCAACTTAAGGTGAGTTAAACTTCAAAGAACAGGAAGAATTGGGCTCTTGAGAATCTCAAATACAAGTTTCTCTGACTCTGTCCATCACATATTCAATGTTCTCTGCTGAAATGAAGCTAATCAATTAAGTTTTATATGAAACAGAATTAAACTATCATTCTTCATCTATGTATTTGTGTTCCTAGTTCCTGCTATTGAGCACAGTGCATGACACTTAGAAAACATTTAATTAATGCCTGTTGAATTGAACTGCAGATTTGTTCTCTCTTGCTTTTAGTCTTGAAGTAATATCTGTTTTCCATATCTTCTTTACCTATTGATCATCTATCTATCTATCTATCTATCTATCTATCTATCTATCTATCTATCTATCTATCTATCTATCTCTGTATAGAGAGAGAATATATATACACACATATTTATATATGTACATAATATTCTATAATTATTTCATATATTCTAATATCTTATTTAGATAGTTTATATGCAATTAACTTCCTGACTATATTGAAAAATATATAGAAAAATATTTTTTCAAACTCAATGTTAGGTACATGTCAATTATCATTACTACTGTATCTATGTATACCCTGTTGTATTATACAATTTAGTGATTTTTGATTTATTTCATTGTAAGGTCCTTTAGGACAAAGACTATATTTTGTTTATATTTTTATACTTTTCTCTGCACTGTGTTGACTTTTCTCTTAAGGAAAGGATGAGATTAACCCTTACATATCAGTCTCAGAAAACTGGAGTCTAATTCCCTCATGAAAATATGAATTGTCACAAATCTATATAGCTATTCAATTCACTTTGAATAGAATTTTGGATTTTCCTCAATACAAATTCAGATTTGCCCTGTTCTCCAATAAATAACACATTGTAGGCTAAGAAAATGGAACTTCCTGGCATTTGACCACGTGAAATGTAAAATAAAAGGTCAGTGGTACTTTTGCAACCTGTATGATTTAAAAGCACTGCCTTCAGCTGGGTCACCGTCCATATAACTGGAATATGCAGCTGCTGTTACTTACCTTGCACAAGGCTCTCCAAGCTCAATCGGACAGATATCATAGCCTGAGCTTTCAGACTGCCCAGGTTTCCTTGAGTGGTGTCTAAATATAAAACCTAGCATTCCAATTTCACAAATATGTCAATGGGGATGTTGCCTCTGAGAAAGTGATTCCCTTGCATTCAGATTATGAAATGTTTAGCTATTGAAATGAATGCCAAATAGCCCAGACATTAAAAAGAAATTTGCTGCCCCACTTCAGACACAGGATTCAAGGACACAGACTTTAAGAATCATATTGAGACCAGAAACCTTGGTGTTGTTGGAAGTATTCTTATGCATTTGGTTTTTATTTGCTATTTTTAATTCTGCCATTCACATACCAAGAACAAGTCATTGTTAGATGAAAACAGTGACCTTGCCACAAAGGATGTGTCAGGAAAGTCCAAATGCTCTGTAATCAACCATGGTATCTTTCAAACAAGCATAAATAAGCCCAGGAAAACACATAAAGAGATAAATTAATTACACAAGTTGAGCAAGGCCAATGAATAAATCAATTATGCAAAACTTTGGATCTTCAGCTCAATAGCATTGGAGAAAATGAACATTGGGAAGCCAGAATCAGTCAGCAGATCTTCAGTGCAGTTTCATCTGTCCAACTTGGGAGCTTAATTAGGAACAATTGAAATGGCAGAAATAAGGAGACAATTGTCCATTGCCCGCAGGACAACCAAAAATGTGATGTAGTCAGGAAATAATAAAAACATACTTGATGCCTTTTCAAATGTGTCTCAAAATGCTTCTTTTAAATGACTAAAACAAAATAAAAAAGTCACACCAGTGAGATCCAGGTCATAGAAGAAAGCCCCATCAGCCCAACCTTCATTCAATACATATATAATCATATACACACATACGTGCATCCATGTACATATGTGTGTATATGTGTGTGTGTGTACATTCCCCAATAAACAATTTTCTTGCCAGCCTATTCTTTTTCACAAGGTCAGGCCATTCTTGTAAATCATTACAGAGAATTTACTTGCCGAAATAGAATGGCTAGCAGCAGCTCTTGATCCATGGAAAATAACATGGTTGAAAAGTGAAAGAAATGTTCCTGTTTTATTACTCAGGTGTGCCAAATGTCACTTACCAGAAGCAAGGTTCATGTTGCTCTTGTTGGTCTTAGTTCAGTATGGAATGTGTTTATTGCTCATAAGGTAAACTATAAATATTATGGTTATTATACTATAAGTTAAAAAATTGGAGCTCAGAACAAATAGTTTGCTCAAGGTTACCCAATTACAAGGAGCTTGGATCATAAGAAATGTGTTGCTTGCACAAGAGTATTACGGCAGTGAAGTTATTGGGAATTTTAATACAATTAAAACTGAACAGTGCAATTTCCTGAATATAATCCACCTGGCTTTCCTGTTTCTGGCCTGTCCTGGGCCCAGCTCATCATCCATTTGCTGTGACTTAGCAAGATAAACATATCCACTGAATGATACATTAGAGTCTAGACAACAGGCATCACGCAATCTCTCAGTTTTTTTCTACCTGTATGGTTAGGGGATAGTATTTTAAGGTGCTATGCATCTCATTTAATAGGCTATGAATGTCTTAAATATCATCAGAGAGCTATATGAGTTGTAAAAAAAAATGTTGAGTTACCCACATTGAGAGAAGAGAGAGAGAGAGAGAGAGAGAGAGAGAGAGAGAGAGAGAGAGAGAGAGAGAGAGAGAGAGAGAGAATACAAATTTTTCCAAAAAAATATGGTTATTCAGTTCTACCATGTGCCAGGCATTGTACTAAGCAGTTTATAAACTTTATCTCAAGCACTTTACAAATTTTATCTCATTTGACCCTCACAACAATCCTGAGAATTAGGTGCTATATTGTCTCTGTTTTACAGTTAAGGAAACTGGGGCAAACAAATTTACTTGCACAAGGTCATGCCTTATGAGTATCTGAGTCTGAATTTTAACTCAGGACTTTCTGATTTTAGGCCCAGAAGTCTATCCACTGCCCAACTAGCTACTTCTCTGAGTAGCCTACATTCTCTCTCTCTCTCCCTCTCTCTCTCTCCCCAGCTCCTCTCTCTCTCTCTGTCTCTCTCTCTGTCTGTCTCTGTCTCTGCTGTCTCTGTCTCTCTGTCTGTCTGTCTCTCTCTCTCTCTGTCTCTCTACACATACATACATAATATTGTGTTAAATATTTCCCAAGGATATATTTAACATTTATATATATTTTTAAATCTTGAGTTCCAAATTCTCTGTCCCTCCTACCTCTCTCCCATCCATGGAGAAACTAAGCATTATAATATTGATTGTACATGTAAAGTTATGCAAAATGTATTTTCACATTAGCTATGTTGCAAAGATAAACATATGATAAATGGCAAGAAACATAAAGAAAGTGAAAAAGAAAGCTTTAATCTACACTCAGAGCTCACCAGTTCTCTCCCCTCAGGGATCCTTCAGAATTCTCCTATACTATTGCTTTGATCAGAATAAGGAAGTCTTTCACAATGGATCATCTTTCCAATACTGTTGTTACTATGTACAGTGCTCTCCTGGTTCCTTTCACTTCACTTTGCAGTAGTTTGCACAGGTTTTCTCAGGTTTTTAAGAAACCACGTTGCTTTTTATTAATTAGAGCACATTAGCCTTCCATCACAATTACGTACTCCAAATTATTCTGTCATTCCTTAGTTGATGGGCATTCTCTCATTTTATAATTCTTTGCCAACACAAAAAGAAATTCTATAAATAGTTCTATAGATATCGATTCTTTTCCTTTGACCTCTTTGAAATATAGATGTAGTAGTGGTATTTGTGGGTCAAAGGGTATGCACAATTTTACAACCCCTTTGGGCACGGTTCCAAAATATTTTTTCCAGAAAAGTCAGACTGGTTCACAACTCCATCAATTGTGTATTAGTGCACTTTTTTCCCCATATCTCCTCCAGAATTTTAATTTTTTTCTTTTCTGTCATGTTATCCAATCCTACGGGTAGTTTTCCTATCTTTCCATTATGAAGAAGAGTCTGGCTCCCTGCATGTTAAATGGACCTCTGTGTTTATTTGTTGGAGGACATGGATGAGACTCAGGCAGAAGGGCAGGTATGGAAAGGTTGGGGTCTTCATTAATGGAGAGAATAGCCTTTCCTCTGAGATCACAGATGCAGCTGACTATTACCCACACTTTAGCTTTTTGAATAACTAAGTAGAATGCTTAGAGTCAGAAAAAGCTGAATTAAGTTCTGTCTCTACCATTAGTCAGTATGACCCTAGACAAATCAATTATTACCTTAGGGGCCACAGGCAACTCTCTAAGAACACAAGGTCTAGAGAACCTTCTGATTGAGCATTGGGACAAACATGTCATCCCATGGATCGCCCTACCCCAGTGATATTCAAGGTCTAGAGGAAGTAACAACAACAAAAATAATAAACATGACTTTAAAAATTTCATTTCCATACTTGCTCCCTCATTCTCATAGGATTATTCAGCTGTGATAGTTACAACAGGATGTATAAGGTCTCTGTACCAGTCTCTGCCTCTGTTTATGTCTATGTCTCTCTGCGTCTCTGTGTCACATTGTCTCTCTGTCTCTGTCTCTTTGTCTGTCTCTATGTCTCTGTTTCTCTCTGTCTCTCTCTCTTTCTTTTTCTGTCTCTGCCTCTTCCTCTCTCTCCTCTCTCAATCATGGCTTCCAAGTAGTTTAATAATTCATAAGTTGAAATATGTTTAAAGTTGTTTATTTTCTATTAGATTTCATATTTTCTTCGATGTTTTTACTGTTATGATATTTCTTGATGTCTTATGGAATCCTGAGTTTCCACTTGCCTTATGTTAAATTTTAAAGAACTGTTCTCTTCAGTGAGATCTTGTATCTTTTTTTATTTACAATATGGCTAATTCTGATTAATAGCAGTTATTTTTTTCAGTATTTTTGTGCCTCTTTTACCAAGCTATGAATTCTTCTTGTCCCATAATTTTCTTTCCCACCTCTCATTTCTTTTTTTCCACTTTTTCTTCTACTTCTAATTTGATTTTTGACGTCTTTTGTTGTTGTCGTTCTTGTTGCTCTTTTTCTATCAGATCTTCTAGGCTGGACTTGTTTAAAAACTTCAATTTTATTTCAGACCCTGCTTGCTGATATTTTTAAGTCATTGTCTTCTTCTGTGTTTGTATTTGGAGTTTCCCTGTTAACACAGAAGGCTTTTGTGGTCAAGTTTTTGTTGCTGTTGCTGTTGTTGTTTGCTTATTTCCTGAGTCCATTTCTTGACTTTAGGTTGTTGTTCTTGTGTTTGCCCTTCATTCTTGAAGAGGACCATGACATCAAGATGATGATCTGAGTGAGGGAGGGCTATGCAAGGTCACCAGCCTCTCCTCCTTCTCCTGAGCCATCTGGGTCCAGTGGCCTGATACGCATCAGGATGACTGGAAATGGCCCAGGAGGCAAAGCAAAAACCTAGCCCTTTGAAGCTTAGGTCTTATTACAATCTTACTTTGAATGAGATACACTCATTCAATGACTAGGCTTCTTGAAGTTATTCAAGGGATGCCTCTTTAAAAAAAAATTAAAATGGAAGGGGAAGTCCCTCAGGATTCCTGGGTAAAAGAGAAACAATTAAACTTTATTGAAATTAAACTTTAGTGAAATTGGAATTGAGTTTTGCTCACTGCCCCTCCTTTTCTTTTCTTTTCTTTTCTTTTTTTTTTGGTGCAGGGTAAGGGGGTGATATCTGGGCTCAGCTTTTGTCTTCTACATTGTTTTGCTCCTTTCAAAGCTCACTGGGGGGTGTAATTCTGTTATTATTATTATTATTAATTTTTGCTTTCAACATAGTGTGATGTAGGATGAGGTCTGGTCACACTGCCCTTCTGGTTTGTGCTCTGATCTTTATATATGTTTGTCCCCATCCTCCAATTTCTCTTTAAGAAAGAACACTAGAGGCCAAGAAGGCAGAATAGAAAGACATACATACTTTAGTTCTTCCCCAACAGCCTATAAAATATCTGTAAAGAAAGATTCTCAACAAATTCTAGAGCAGCAGAAGCCATGGAAAGACAGAGTGGAGAAGATTTCCAGTCCAGGTGACCTGGAAGGCCAAGAGGAAAGGCCTGTTGCACCAGACATGGAGTGGAGCCCAACCCAGCCTTGGCCCCACAACCCTGGGAGGAGCAGAACCAGAGCAGGCTTCAGGGATGAAATCCCTGGAAGCAGCAGCTGTGGTTCCAGATTCCTCAACCCACAGGTGCCAAAGGTTAGTGAAAGGGCTTTTTCAACCTGAGAGAGACGGGAGCAGAGTCCACCCCTGATCCCAGCCCAAGGCAGTGGCCAAAGCTGGGCAGAAGAGGCTTCTGAAGGCTTAGGCAAACAGGCAGCAACCTGTGTCCATTGTTCCATTGTTTCATTGTTGGAGCACTGAGCATAAAGCCTCTGGGGAAATTGAGCAGCTGATCTGAATCTCAACCCAGAACATAGTCTTGGGATTAGCAGGAACACTACAACCCTCCTCTTGACACAGGATTCAGAAGTAACAGGCTGGAAAATGCCCCAAAAAGGGAAGAAAAGTACAACTATAGAAGGTTGCTTTCTTGGTGAACAGATATTTCCTTCCATCCTTTCAGATGAGGAAGAAAAAAGCTTACTGTCAGAGGAAGTCAAGACTTCTGTATCCAGCACCTCCAAAATGAATATAAAATGGGCCTAGGCCAAGGAAAAGCTTGAAAAGTGAGTCAGCAGCTTCTTAAAGGAGAACCCCCCAAAATACTGAGGAAAATAACACCTTTAAAAATAGGTTAACCCAATTGGAAAAAGAGGTTCAAAAAGCCAATGAGATGAAGAGGCATTAGACAACAGGGTTAGTCTAATGGAAAAGGATTTTCAAAAGCTTACTGAAGAAAACAGTTCTTTAAAAATGGGGGGGGGGGGGTGGAGCCAAGATGGCAGAGTAGAAAGATACACATATGCAGAGTAGAAAAATACACATAGCTCTCCCTAAACAGCCCATAAAATACCTGTAGAGAGGGACTCTCAATAAATTTTGGAGAAACAGAAGTGGAGAACAACAGAGTAGAGGAGATTTCTAGTCCAGGGTGACCTGGGATTATGAGGGAAGTGGGGTTGTGGGAAACAACACTCAAAAACTTCATCAGTGACACATTAAAAAGAGAGGAATGTGATAAAAGAAATTATAGCACAATTTTACATATGTTAAATGGTTAAGAAACGCTAAAATCTTACAATCAGTATCATCAACATCCTCAGCTTCAGGCTACTGTGTAGGCCCCTTCCTATGACCCCAGGCTGTCAAAGTCGGTGGCCATGGGTGAGAAGGCAGTCACAGCTTTAGGACTCAGGGAGCCAAGGTGGAAGACATTAAGGGTAGGGGCAGATCAGACCTCTTCAGCCCACAGCTCCTACTGTACCTGTAGAAATAATGATGATATTTCACTTTGATAAAGACAAGAAGATTGCTTGAAAAGTAGACATTGGAAATGTTGAAGTTTGTGAGTTATCATCAAGTGGCATACCTTAAGGTGGTCTTATAAAGAAGTGCACATAAGCAAACATGAATTTGTGTTGTACTCAAATTTCAATCACATAGGAATAAATTTGCATTTTGGAAACAAGCATTATAGCTGAACTGACTGTATTTCTTCATATGTGCAGATATGTTGCACAATAATAATTGTAGCTAACACAAAGTATTTTGACTTTTCCAAATCAGTTTATGTATAATATCTTATTTGATTTTGTATACATACCTATATTGATATCAACATATCGTTGTATATGTTCATATTTATAGCTTTACAAATATATCATACACATACACATTACCTAGTATGTGTTTTATGTGTATATATATACTATATATATACATATGTACTATATATACATATACTATACATACACCTTATACATATACACACATATATGTATGTGTGTATATATATTATACATGTGTGAGCAAGAAAGGGAAAAACAGAGACATAGACAGAGACACACAGAAACAGAGTGTGTGTGTGTGTGCGCGCGCGCGCGAGAGAGAGAGAGAGAGAGAGAGAGAGAGAGAGGGAAGGGAAGGGAACATCTTTATCCTGAAACCCAGTCTAAGGATTTCTGAGCCATGAGGCATTGTTTTACTTTAGATGGAACAAGGTCTGTCTATCAAATAAGGCAATTGGATTAGTTGATCTCCAAGGTCCCCTCCAGGTCTGACATTCTATGATTGTGTGTAACATTTAACTTGAGATTCAGAGTAAATGAATTTGATAAAGCTCCCATCTGTCAATGCCATGTCATGTCATACACTCGCTCGCTCTTTCTCTCTCTCTTCCTCTGCTCTCTCATTTTTAAAGCACTGGAGAGACTGTTACGGAGCTACTGATGTGCCTGAAGCACAAATTGTACTAGGAAATGTAGGGGAGCAGGTTTGGCCCAGTCTGTGACCCAAAGGCTCTTCCTGAATCTCTGACCTTACTATACTTACAGTGAAAAGCTTTCCTTTCTTTCTGAAACACATCCATTGCATTTCTATTCACTAAAAACATAGCTTTATTCTGGAGCCATGCTTAGTGCAAAGGCAAGAATCATAGAACAATAGGATTTAAGAGGCAGATGTAATATCCTAAGGTATCTAGTCCAACCCATATCAATAAGAAAGAAACATCCACATAGCCAACAAGTGATTTTCCAGCCGCTGCTTGTGGTACACTTTGACAGGGTGGAGGTGGTCACCTACCACCTGCTAAAAGCTACCACCAATACATTAGGCTTGCCATTCCACTTTTCTATCCCTCTGGTGACTACTGTTGGTACTAACAGCAAACCTCAAACCAACTCTTTGAAGCTTCCACCCATTTCCCCTTGTTGTTCACTGTGAGGACAAATAGGATATAGCTAATGTTTCTTCCATATCATTATGAAGGCAACTATTAAACCCTTTCTTTATCTCCAAACCCAGCAATCTCAGCCCTCAGTCTTCTCTCTTCCAGGCTGACCACCCCCAATCAAAGGAAAAAGGAGCAGCTATCCTAGATTAAGTGGACAGTGAATAACACTCTGTCATGGAAGATTTCCAGGTCAGAGAAAAGTCTCCACATTTATTGATGTGAGAGCCACATTTCTGCATTAAGGGGGCACTCTCTGTCATTGCCACAGTTAGGACTTTTGCAGCTTCACTATGATTGACATATCTATGATCTGCTCTGTCCTTGTTAGTCAACTCTATCCTCTTTCCTGGAGGCTAGGGAGTTGATTTGACTCTCACCTCTTTGCTTAATTCTGAATGTTTGCTGACAAATGTGTATTATTAGGTAGGAATAGATTCCTTTCACCACCTCTAACCTGGCTGCTGAATCAGTTTTGCTCTATTTTCCACAAAAGAATAATGAATAAATTATCACTCTTTAACAATAACTTCTTAGCTTTAGTTGTGTGTTCCTACAGCTATAGGTCTGCCCAAGTAGGTGTCTTTGAATAGAACTCAGAATGCTATTCTAAATGCCATGTTTTAGTTATTCTGACTTACAAGCATTGTTAGAATCAAAGGACTTCAGTTCCCATCCTGGCTTTACAACTTACTATTTGCATGACCTTGAAGAAGTAACTTAACTGCCATTTAACTCCCAATTTGTAAATGATCAAAAGATATAAATGGGAAGTTTTCAAAGGAAGACATCAAAACTATCAAGAAACATATGAAAAAAAATGTTTGAAATCACTAATAATTAGAGAAATGCATGTTAAAACACTTCTCAGACACTCCCTCATATAGTAGCAAAGGTGTCTAAAAGGGAAAATGACAAACACTGGCAGGCTGTGGGGAAATCGGTACATTAACATTCTGCTGCTGGAATGTAGGCTAGTGAAGCCAATCTTAGCCAGCCATGAACATTTATTAAGTGCCTACTATGCATTATATATGTTGTTTTAGCATATTAGGGATATAAATACAAAAAAAAAGTCAGGGGATAAGTACTGGACCTGGAATTTCATTGATATAAAAACTTCCAGCTGAGGAGATTCCCTCCACTAATACTACCTGGCACCCTTCTTTACAATTTATAATCTTAGAGATGCCTGGGGCAATGATGGACTTACCTAGATGATTACTGCATGTGTCAGAGAGAGCATGAATCCAAGTCTTCTGGATTGAAGGTTAAGCCACTATTCAGTATACCATACTGCCTCTTTTCATAATAGATGTGTTTAGTAAATGCTTTTTGACTGGTTGATTGAGTCTCCTGCTTCATCAATGAGTATTCATCAATTGTATTCCCAGTGTTTATTTAGCATGTCCCTGGCACATAGCAGGTGCTTAATAAATGTTTATTAATGGATTGGATAACTAGCCTAGCAAAGTCTGGAGATACATACCATCTGAAAAATGACCACCAGTTAAATGGATATTTTTGGACCACTGACTCCCTAAGAACTTAAAGAGTATTGAGCTCGTAATTGATGGAGAAAAAACTACACCGAGGAGACTGCAGATTTTTCTGCATATGGAAGTATTAGTTCTTTAAGAAGGAATCATTTTTTAAAAAGGAATAAAACTCAAGTCTATCAAAAGACTTAAAATTAAAAGATGGAGTCTTGCTTCCCATGCCTAGAGCATAAGACCTTATTAGGTCATCTTTCTAATTATAAGGAATGGGGAAAATTTCAAGAATTGATAAGACAAAGAAACTATCTTACTTGTGAAATTTTTCAGACTAGAATTTTGATTTCTTTGGTGCAGGGAATTCGCAATGATGGTGATGAAACTCTCTGCCATAGAAAACCTACAATTACTTTGAATTTGTTAAGTTGGGTGGGTCCCTAGGAATATGAGTGACTTGACCAGACTCACATGAAGACTGTGTATCCAGAGGCAAGATTAAATCTAGGCTTACCTGACTTACAGGCTTACATGGCTTCTCATAGAGATAGCCTTTTCTCCATCCTCCAACCTCCAAATATTAGAATTATTTTCCTTCAAAATGTTCTTCCTATTTTTATTTTATTTATTAGATTTTAAGCTCTTCAAGGATAGTGATGGTTTTTCCTTTTGTGTATGTGTTTTCCTAGAGCTTAGCACAGTACTTACCACACAGTAAGTTCTTCATAAATACTTGTTGACTTGCTATGTGCTCTGTATTGCTTTTTTATGTATATGTGTTTCTGTGGATAACATATTTCTTCAGCAGGATGAAAGTTTCTTGAGTACAAACAATGATTCCATGTCTTCTGTCTCCTCAAAACTTTGTATAATATCTGGCACATGGTAGACTTAGTAAGTGATTATCATACAGAAATTTTATCTCATCTTTTTTGTGTTTCTATCAGACTCCTGGATTTGGTGTCTCCTATAATACAAGAAATGTTAAAGAAGCAGCAGGGGAACACTCTTGAGTGTTGCCTGAACTTATTTAAGTGTAACTGGGAACTATTTAATAAAATAAATTAAATTGCATTCAAATATAATTAACATATTTTAAAGTTAAGCCAATATTCAGATGGAAGGGGCCCTTACATATGGATTAGTGGCCCTTTCTATTAGAATACGACACCAATGGCAGATACATTTCTGCTCACCAAATGCCTGGAGAATGGCTGAGAAACTTTGTCAGTTTATTATCCCATCCCCCTTGTGATACCTTGGACTGGTATTATGGGAATGGGTGGAAACTGTGAACAGGTATATGACAACTTAATGTCTAGCACACCTCGATAGCACTTGAAGCTCTCCAAAAATCATAGCGAGGAGGACGGAGAGCAGGAAGTTCTCTTCACTAGGAAACTTTCAGGCAGGGCGATGGAGATCACTTGTTGGGAGCATCGTAGTCAGGATTCTTTCTCAGGCAGAGTTTGGACTTGATGGATACTGAGGTCCTTCCAAACTCTGAACTAAAACTTCTACAAACATGTACTTTAAAAAAAAGCAACGTTTTCCCCCTATATATTGAATGGGGGGGAAATCTTTTTAAAAAGTCAACTAATTCTTTTGGCTCTGAAATGTACTTGTTTATTTGTAGATCTGAAGACCAGATGAACGAGTCATACAAGTATTTCCTAAGACTAAGAACATCATTTCAGTTCAATATAAGGAATTCTCTGTGATGTTTAATAATCTTCCCTTCTCCCCTACCTTTAATTCTTAAGCTGGATTTGGCAAGCACTCACTCAAGTATCTGGCAGCCATGTGTTTCTCCATTGATAATTTCATGCTATTTGAAAACTGTATTGTTCGATTGCCTCATTCCCAGGCTGTATGTGTGTATGCACTGTTATCATGTGCCCAAACCCAAACAGTTGCAAGGAAATCCTTTTACTCAGTGCCAGTAAGCTCCAAACTGTGTTATAGTGATACAGAACCTGGTGAGGATGATGTGTTCAGCTCCAGTGAGCTCAGGCTGATTGAACCTTTCCAGCTGTTGCTGCCAGAGAGCAGGAGGCTGGGTTATTCTGCTCAGTACAGTGCAGTCAACTGAATGCTTTTCTTCACTGGGTAATCTGACATGCACTTAGTAAGCGTCTGCTGTATTTCAAACAATATGCCATAAAGACATAAAAAAGCAGTATCTGAGAAAATTCATTTTCAATGACAGAATTAAAGTGATTAATTCACATAAATTAGGGAAAGGAAAGGAGATGTCACAACTAAAGAGCACTTTTACGAATCATTTGAAGTTATGGCTTGTCTGATAACAGGCTGGTACCTGACTGGTCAGTTAAGTATCAGCAAATGAAAGGGGTGATAATAGGAAAAGTGGATTCTTTTAATTCCCTGTCATCTAGGCTGCTACTGAAAACTATATTCATAAATGCCTGAAAGAAAATAGAGGCAAATATATCAAAAGTGTAAGAAGAGAGTTGTCCGCTTAACGTATCCTCAAAGAAGCATGAAAAAAACACACTTTTAAAATTGAATAAGTAAAAGAATTCAAGTGATGCTGTAATAGTCCTTAATCAAATAAATAACCAAGAAGCTATTTTGCCATCCTGAGGAAGACATTGTATGACTTGTTTAATAAGTGATTCTTTCATATTGAAATGTGTTTGAGGTACTCAAAGGAGGGGAGAGGAAAATGTCAGGCTCCTGCAAGAAACTGGTGGGTTTGGGGGTCAGAGTCTAGATGGCAGACTAGAAAGATGCACCTACTCTAACTCTGTCCCCAAAACCCATGAAATGTCTGTAAAAAAGGACTCTAAAAAAATTCTAGAGCAGCCCAAGCCATAAAACAACAGAGTTAAACAGATTTCCAGTGCAAGGTAGCCTGGAAGGGTGACAGGAAAGGTCTATCGAATGGGGAGAACCCAGCCCAGCCTTGACTGTGTGGCATAGGCATGAATAGAACATAAGCAGGCCTTGGGGACAGAATCCCCAGCAAAAGTTGTGGTTCCCAGATCCCTCAACACACAAACTCTAAAGACAGCTTCAAAAGTCAGTGAGAAAACTTTTTCACCTGGGTGAAAAGAAAGCAGAGTCCTGACAGAACCCCAGTCACAGGCAGCAGCAGCATCATCCATTTTTGGAGCCCTCAGCCTAAAGACCCTGGGGGAATTAAGCGGCTGTTCTGGGTCTCAGCCCTGAGTGGTGGCCTTGGGATGAGGAAGAGTTCTGGCATGGTGGACCTGGTACAGGCTCTGGAAAGGGAATTCTACTTGCAGATCCTGGGCAGAAAAACTTTGGTAGCTACCAGACCACAGTGCAGTCCAGGAGAGGAGTAAACTCCTCTCCCTTGATTGTGCCACCTTGAAGCAATTGAGTACTTACAGGTTCCCAGAGTATACCCTCCTCTTTAAAAAGAACTCAAAAGTCAAGTAACTGGTTGGGAAAATGCCCCCAAAATGGGAAAAATAATACTATAGAAGATTACTTTCTTGGTGAACAGTTTTTTTCTTCCATACTTTCAGATGAGGAGGAACAATGCTTACCAACATAGGAAGATATAAAATTCAAGGCTTCTGCATCTCAGAGCCATGGAAGATCTCAAAAAGGATTTTGAAAATCAAGTAAGAGAGGTGGAGGAAAAATTGGGAAGAGAAATTAGAGCAATACAAGAAAATCATGAAAAATGAGTCAATAGTTTGCTAAAAGGAGACCCCCAAAAATGCTGAAGAAAATAATACCTTTTAAAACAGACTAACTCAAATGGCAAAAGACACCCAAAAAGCCAAAGAGGAGAAGAATGCTTTTAAAAGCAGAACTACCCAAATGAAAAAGGAGGTTCAAAAGTTCACTGAAGAAAATAGAATAATAATGTTAGAATGGAACAGATAGAAGCTAATGACTTTATGAGAAACCAAGAAATTACAAAACAAAAGCAAAAAATTAAAAAAAATAGAAGACAATGTGAAATATCTCATTGGAAAAGTAACTGACTTGGAAAATAGATCCAGGAGATACACTTTAAAAATTATGGGACTTTCTGAAAGCCATGATCATAAACAGAATCTAGACATCAAGAAACTGGTGGGCTTGTGTGGTTGGTAAAAAGTCTCAGGTGAAGTGTAAAAGTCAAGTCATACAATTTTCAGTGGGATGGGACCATGGAAGTGCTTCAGGGAAACCATCATTTATAAAAGAGGAAAGTAATGACTTGGAATCCTACTCCAAAACCACTGCTTTTTTCTGTTATTAAGTTATCATGCCAGTCTCTATTATTCATCACAGAGGAAAGAAAGAGATCATTGGGTGGGTTAATAATTTCCTTGCTAACATAACTTTGGAACAAATTCACTGTGTGGTCACATACAGATAGATGAGAGAGAAATAGCTTGATCATTTTTTGGTTTTAATCCCAAAAGAGGCCAAGAAGGAACTGAGGGTATTTAGGTCTAAGATCTTCAGTGAGAAGAGCTGAAGAGCTGAATTCAAACTGAACCTAAGTATTTACTCCTAGGTACTCTGGCTATAATACCACCTGAATTTTGAGAATAAGTTATATTTCTGGAAATAACATATTCTTTAATAAGACCATTGGATTCTTATCCACCAAAGTGATACATAAAATAATTTCGTGGTGTCAGCTATCAATTGATTAATCCATTAATCCAGTTTTTCCTTCTTTTGCCTTTCTCCCTATTTCTCTCTGTTTATTGGGGGAAGGGAGTGCAGCTCTAATTTTAACCCCTTTGGGAACTTTTGATATGGAAATTCTCTCGTCCAACAATGATATTTTATCATTTTCTTATTTTTAACTTTCTTATGATCTTCATTGCCTGAACATTAAATTCTTGAGAACCAGAAAGTTGTCTTTTTTTTTTTAATGTGAATATGCTGCTTTGCCAAATGAGAGGTTTGGACTAGCTCATCTTGAAGGTATTTATATCTTAGAGCTCAAAGTTCTTTGACTTCATCAAAATCAAGGTTTATACCATCTCTTGAAATGATCTAAGGCAGTAACCATTATATAAGCTAAATTATATTGTAGTAAAGTTTCCTTAGCCTTTCCTTAACCTACTCAAAACATGCCTATTGTCTACACTGCTCAGTGGCTCTTAGGTATAGATTTCATTGTTCAGGAGTTAAAAGGCTAAGCTCATCAAGGTTAAACACTTTGCATTAAACTCTTTTCTATTTTCCCTATCAATTGGCACATTATTAATATATTCTATGTGACTGTTGGGAAGGTGGTAGTTCATATGTGATGTTGATGGCACAGGTAGAAAGAAGTGTGGTTTGAATCAGGTCCTAAGGCGTCCAAAAATGAGGCCAAATTCAGAAAAAAAAATGTATTTTTAGATTGCTGAAATCCATAGGGTTTCTGTGAAGTAGAAAACCTAGAAAAGATTTATTTATATACAAGTCAAGAGAAGCAGGATATTATATTGAATAGAGAATTCATCTCAGAGTCAGGAGCAACTGTGTTAAAAATCTCCCCTCTGATACAAGGGGCTCTGTGACATTGAGTAAGTCACCTTTTAAACCCTCTATGCCCCACTACCATCCCTGTTACTATAAATGGTAATCCCCTCCCAGCCCTTTGGGCTTGCAAGCTAGGAGTCATCCTCAACTCCTCAATATCTCTTATCCCCCATATCCAACTTGTTACCAAGATCTGCTGATTTCACCTTTTTAACATCTCCCTAATATGCTCCCTTCTCTCCTCTAATACTGCCAGAAACTCTAATACAGGACCTCATCACCTCACTCTTGGACTATTACAATATCCTGATGATATGTTTATCTGCCTCAAGACTCTCCTGAAACCAATCCATCCTTCATTCATCCACCAAAGTGATTTTCCTAAACCACAGGGACAACTTTATCACTCCCTTACTCGTTAAACTCCAGTGGTTCCCAATTGCCTCTGACAAGTAGAAAATTCTCTGCATGTCATTCAGAATCCTTCATAAGCCAGCCCCCTTCTACTTTTCCAGTTTTCTTATACCTTAGTGTCCTCTATGTACTCTTCAATCCAGTGGCACTGGCCTCCTGACTTTTCCACAAATAAACCACTCCACTTTTCACCTCTGGGCATTCTCTCTGGCTATCCCCCAGGCCTGGAACACTCTCCCTCCTCTGCTCTGATTTCTGACCCTGCTTTCCATGGATTTTCTTAAGTTCAAACTGAAAATTCTCTTTTAAAGGAGGCCTTTCTCAACCCCTCTTTATTCTAGTCCTTCCCTTTTTTGACAATTTCTTATTAATTCCCAGCCTAGCTTGCATTTTACACAATTGTTTGCATGCTTTCTCCCACATTGGACTTCAAGTTCCTGGAGGGCAATGACTACCTTTTGTGTCTTTTTGTACCCCCAGGGCACAGTGTGAGGTCTGGAACACAGTAGGCAGTTAATAAATGTTTACCGATTTATGGATTGAGTTCACCTCTCAATGCCCCAAGCTATTTTCTGACACTAATTATAACTCAGTTGCAAATCTTCATTGGTAGAGGAAGCTTCCAATGTAAAACAAGTGCTGAGGATAGAAAAGCCAAACTGAAAAACACCCAAGGACTGAAGAAAATTACATTCTCCCTGGGGACAGAGCATGGAAGAAAATAAGGAAATACAGGATAATTTGAGAAGAGAGAGAATAACAATTTATGGAATTAGGGAAAACTTTATAGGGGAAGTGGCACTTGGGAAAACTCAAAGAAAGCTAAAGATTCTGAGAAACGGACATGAGCAGGAAATATATTCCATAATTGAAAATCTGATAATAAAACTATGATAATGTGTGCATAAAAATACTGATAGGGCAGAATTCTAACTTGGGAAAGGTTAATAATAAGTTTCCATGGGAGATGGGGGTTGGTACTAGATTAAATTGCTTGATTCCCTAAAACCCCCCATTTCTATTCTACTTAAGGGAAAGATCCCAAAGCAGGACTCTGCATATGTAGAATGCATAGGTATCTGGTGGAAGGAAGGTTTACGAAGAAGTAGATTCTATGATGTTTTGTTAATACCACTTTGTCTTGTTTGAGTTTGCGGGTGTGGGACTCAATTACAGGGTAGTAATATAAGTGTGGAAGATTTGAAAATCCCTAAGGGAGGTGGTAGCTCACTAGGAGGGGAGAAACAAAACTGTTTCGACTTTCTGATGGGCTCATTGTAAGTCTGTTGGAACCTAGCACTCCACTTTCTATTGCCTCTAGAATCAAATACAAATTTAGCTGTTTCTCTATCAAATCCCTTTGCAAAACTCCCCAACTTATCTTTCCAGCTTTGTCATCTATTATTCCCATCCTCTATTTTTTTAATATAGTCAAATTAACTCTCTTCATGTTCCTCGCAAAGCACCCATCTTCCATCTGTGTCTTCCCTTTAATCACTCCCCCCACCCTATGCTTGGAATGTCCTCCCACCTCCCCTCTGCCTCACCACACATCCCTCTTCATTCAAGATGCAGCTCAAGCATCACCACCTTCCACATGAAGCCTTTCCCTGTTCCCTTCAAAGGCTAGTCCCCTACCCATCAAACTACCTTAAGTTTAACTATTCTTACTGTATTTATCCTGCGTATACCTGTCTGCATCCCTGTCCTTAGGACGGTTCTCCTTTCCAGAAGAGGCTATTATATTTACTCTATTTGTATTCTTATCAGTTAGCACCGTATCTGGCACACAATAGGTATTCTATAAACATTTGTGAATTGATAAAAAAAGATTGGTTTGCTGCATGTATATCACATAATATATACATACATATACATATATGCACACAAAAGTCCATACACCTATACATACACACACATTTATAGTGTATACATATATATATATATATATATACATGCATACATACATACACATTCACACACACACACACACACACACATAGAGGCAGAGCATCTGAATTGAGTAACCTAATTTGTGTAAACCTCTCAGCAGGTATGATGGGAGCACTAAGGTAGGGAGAGTAGAGCAAAGGAAAAAGAAAAGAATTATCTACTTGCAACAGTCTATGTAGGAAGGGCAACAGTGCTTATATTATTTTTCCTATTAGAAAATCAATTTCATCAATCCCACAGCCCATAATCAGAGACCTGAAATGCCTTTGCATTCAATTTTGACAAGAAAATGATGTTGAACAGATGAGAGAGGCTGAGAGGGAAAAACCCCAGAGAGGAGGGGCAGGTGAGGTTAATGGAGAGTACCCAATGTTGTCTTTGTTAGCTGCAGATTCTTCTCATTACAACAATCCTTCTCATCTTTCTTGAAGCAAAACAGCCTTTGTGGATTATGTTGACACTGGCAACCAAGTCAACACGTTTCTTTTTCTCATCCTTATGAAAATGTGGTTCATAATTCACATGGAATGTTTTACACATTCCTTTCCCAAACTGAATTTACAAAGAGCTCTTCATCATGGAGACACATTATCCACTGATGAGTCTTAGGACCATAGAATCTTTGAGTTCTAAAAGGCTCTTTAGGGCATCTAGTACATGGAAAGCATGAATCCTCCATATATTTTGACAGATAATAACAAAAATGGCACTACCAGATTCTTTATTCATATCTAAAATTATACCCATTTTCATTTAGAGACATCATCAGAGTAGGAGAATTTAGTCCAAGGTTGAGAAACCTGTGACTTCAAGGCCACATGTGGCCTTCTAGGTCCTTGGGTGTGGCCTTTTGACTGAGTCCAAATTTTACTGAACAAACAATTTTATTGAGAGAATTTGTTCTGTGAAGTTTGTATTCAGTCAGAGAGCTGCACTTGAGGACCTAGAAGGTCACATGTGATGTTAGGGTTGCAGGTTCCATAATCTTGATTTAGTCTATGCTCACTTGGCTTCTTTATTGAAATTAATGCTATCATTTGGCACTGATAATGTCCCAGCCTTTTCCAGAGATGTACTGCTCTCCCTTCCTTCCTAAGGTATCACAGTTCTACTTTGACCTTTGTATCAACCACCTCTGCAGTGGCAGGACTAGAGTATCATTTAAATGATATTCTTTTAATACTAGTGTTCTAGTCTAGGTCCATGTCATCTCACCACAATTTGGGAATGTAGACTACACTTGCTCTGCCTTCCCTGGAGGCAGCTGGTGTCATAGGTAATAGAGTCCTGCAATCTGAGTCAGGAAGACTTGAGTTCCAAACCAGTAAGACATATTATTAGATGTGTAACCCTAGGCAAGTCACTTATTTCTCATCTGTAACATTTAAATAATAATAGCAGCTCCTTCTCAAAATGACCATGAAACTCAAACAAGAGAAGCTACACATGAGGATAGTAGCAGAAACCCACAGTCAACACAGTGCAGGAAAGAAGCCATTGATAAAACCCTACTGGCCTCAGATCTCTCCAGAATGTAGACAATATTGTCAACCTGTAAAGAAACAAGTTAAAATAGAGACCCAAACTGAAGGAGCTAAATTCAAATGTATAACTAGCACTGAGCCTTAGAAATGATACCTATGGAACATGATACTTAAAGTTATGACCTATTCAGAAGAAACAAGATGGATAAAAGAAGCAGAGGAAAGATCAGCTAGCATTGCACATTAAAAAAGATATACTGATGAGGATACTGGCAATAAAGGGGAAAACACAGTGATCATTTGTGTGAGACAGTAGAAGGTGAAAGAAAAACATCACTGAATCACTGGAGTCTACTAGAGACTATAGGAACAGACAAAGGACGTAGAGGAAGGATTTGAGAACTAATCAGAAGGTGAATATGAGGGTGTAATACTGGAGGGATAAGTGATTTCAAATAAAACCTTTTGGACTTTCTTGACTGGCCCAATGCTAAATAAATATTTGAAAAGGTAGAGAAACCAAGGAAAGGAAACTGTTCTGGAGCTCCGTCTCACCAACCAGAAAAAAAGAAAAAACAGCTAGTTGGTTTCATTGAAATGATGGAAACTTTGTCCAGAGTGGAGTTGGGATAAGCAATCCATCTTAGACTGTGTGAAGAGAGGAAAAGCTGAGATATTTGATAAACACCCTAGATTTGAGGGGAAGACATTTCAAATGGTTCAACTAAAGGATACATAATGCACCTTTAACTAAAACTGCAGGGGAAGGCAGCCCAAAGGAATGGAAACTTTCAAAAATAAATTATAAAGATGAAACACAAAGTGAAATCATTATGGTGAGAAGCAATGAGAAAGTTGGCTAAATAGAATCATGCAAATCTATTTATCAACCAACTTAGACCTTTTAGAGCAAGTGGGCCTGGCTGGCATCAGGAAGACCTGAGTTCAAATCCAACCTTAGATATTGTGTCACTTTGGGCAAGTCCCTTAACCATTATCTATCTCAGTTTCTCCATCTGTAAAATGTAAAAATAAAGGGCATACCTCATGGAGTTGTGTGGATCAAATGAGTTCTTGTTTGTAAATCACTTTATTAACTTTAAAGTGCAATTTAAATACTAACTGCTATTATTAATTTCTTCAATCAACAAGAGGATATACAAAAGATCAACCTGTCCTTAGGAAAGGATAAGACTATTATATGACCTTTTCATTCTTGTCTTACTTTGGTTTCATGCCAATTAAAAAAATATAACATAGGAGAGAAGTGATCTTTATTCTCAAGATCTTATTTGAATGAACATACAAATCAAATCAAATAAAGAACAAAAAAGGTCAATTGAAGCATTTTATACAAGACTTTTTACTTCTGTCCAGTCTTTCTGATGAAATTCAAAGTCTTTCAAAAAAAACCCCAAACACTTGCCTAAGCATCCATACTAAAAAGTAAATGAAAATATAAAGGTGTAATTGGATGGGTACCCATTCATTTATCTATCTATACATGCCTTGGAAAGTCATGATAGATGGAAAAAATGTGCTAGATGTAGAACTGAAGAGAAGGAACCCATCAGATGGCTACAAATACTGGTGTACCTCACATTTGTCGGACACAAAATTTAGGTGTCCCCCCAAAAATGGTGGATGTAAATAAAAGACAGATGTTATGGAGAGAGTTGTCCAAGGAGTTAGGAACAACCAGGTTCAAACACAATCTCAGATACCAACTATGTGACCCTAGATGATTCACTTAATCTCTCTGAGTCTGTTTCCTCATCTATAAATGGGTATAATAATAGTATCTTCTCACAGAGTAGCTAGAAAGATCTTTTTGGAAAGAAAAATGCAGTGTAAATGCTACATATTATTATGAATAGTAGTAGCAAGTGAGCTGTAGCTACTTATCAACCATGGCATGCATAATAAGTTGTATAAAAGTATCAATGCTACATATGAATGAAAAAAAATTAAATCAGTCATGTAGTCAGTGTAAAGGGTATCAAATAAACAGCTGAGTTGTTATACCAGCTATTGTTGCTCTGCTTTGTCAGACTCTTTGTGACTTCCTTTGGAGTTTTCTCGGCAGAGATACTGGAGTGATTTGCCATTTTCTTATCCACCTCCTTTTACAGATGAGAAAACTGAGGAAAAGAGGGTTAAGTGACTTGCCCAGGGTCATATAGTTAGTAAGTTTCTGGTGATAGATTTGAATTCAGATCTTTGTGACTTCAAGCTTGGAGCTCTATCCACTGTTTGACGTAGCTGCCTTACACTGCTTAGTAAGTAGGAAATGAGATGCCACCAGCTGCTGCTTCTTTGGGAAGGTAGGAGAATATGGGTAGGCAAAAGCAGATGTTTCATCAGAATTTTTTGGATAATGATTGGTTTTGCTGAACTTTTCTTATCTTTTTTATTCTTTGTTATAAGTCCAAGATCTCTGGCAGAGAAAGATAGGAGAGATATATTAGCAAATGAAGCAAAAAATACATAGAGAAAAATATATGTGTATACTTGTATATATGTATATACATATGTGTACATATACATCCATCGATCTATCTATCTACCTATCCATCTACCTATCTATCTTTCCATCTATCTATCTACTATATATCCATCTATCCATCCATCCATCCATCTATCTATGTATCTATCTATGTATCTATGTATCTATGTATCTATGTATCTATCCATCTACCTACCCATCTATCTATCCATGTATCTATCTACCTATCCATCTGCCTATCTATCCATCCATCTATCTATTTATTTATCTATCTATCCATCTACCTATCCATCTATCTATCTATCAATCTATCTACTATCTATCTATCTACTATCTATCTATCTATCTAGTTTAAAAATTAAATGTCTCACTACTAGAAAGTCTTTAGTGCATTGTGTGGATAATCTGTGGAGGATCTGGAGAAAGGCGTGGACAAGAGCCCCAAGAACGAGGAGCTGTGATGGGTTCGTGTTTTATACTGGAGGAAAGAATACCCCTCTACTGATATCATAGATTCTTTGAAGCATAGAATCAATTTATATTAGAAGAAAAACCATAATCATAATGCTTCTAAATCTGGTAAGCTTGAAAAGAGAATGCTGTAAAATCCAAGATACTCTTTGCAATGTACTGCCCTTCTTCACTGTCAAACACTGACTGAAAGGGTGACTTGAGATTCAAAGACTGATGTTTCCAGCTGCCTAATGGTTTTTTGTGTGTGTATCCTGTCAAAGAAGACATGTTGCATAATTTGGATACTACCACTGAAGGGTTTCCTAATAAGATTTATTATTTGTAAAATGCTATTTATTCCGTTGTTGTGCAGATCAATTAAGTCTAAATTTTGACAATGGATTTTCTTTTCCCTGAAGCAAATCTTTTAAAACCAGCAACCCAAAAGTTGTTGCCAAGTATTGTCTGCATGACACATTGTCCCAATTAAAGTGACAAACAGGCTCCCCCTACGTACGAAGAGACATAAACAGTGGGTAGGGAGGCAAACGCTGAGCCTGCAAACTGGCTAATTTCTTAATGGGAATGATAAGACTAAGAAGAACAACAAAACTTCTAATTATTTCCACCAAAATCTGTAAGGAAACCACTGCATCACTGTACTCAAAAGCCATCTTTTCATTTTTAAAAGTATATTTAGAGGAGAAAAAAGGGTTGCTTTCTTTAAGAAATAGGCTATGGCAACAGAAATACACGATAAACCTGTAGAATTTGGGAGGGAAATGGCAACTGAAGGCTAGTCAAACATAGACAGTCTCAGTTTCCTCATCTGAAAAATGAGTTGTATCGCTTTAATACCTCCCTTTGTGAGAACTGGTGTGATAAATAACACAGCCAACCTTATGAAGTGAGATCCAGGTCAGTTACTGAGAGGTCAGGTGGGGGCGACAGATTGAGTGATGGGAAACATGTGCTGCCATCTGCCTTTGAGCACTTACTATTTATGTGATCATGGCAAGTCACTCTTGATGCCTCAGTTTCTTCATTTATAAAACTGGAATAAAACTTGTCCAAAAAATACAAGAGGTTAATGGGTAGAAAAATGACACTGGAATCAAGAAGACCTGGGTTCAAGTCCTCCTTCTTACAAAGAGTAGTAGTGTGACCCTACGCAAGTTTCTTAACCTCTCTGTTCCAGAAATAATTCTCCAAGACTGTAAGTTTTGAGGAAATGCTAATTTGCACTAGTATAGGGAATTTCCACAATGAGAGTTAGCACAACTATGAAGCCACACAACTAGACTCTCCTCCCTCTCCACCTGTTCCCTTCACCTAAATACCCCACCCCCATGCTATCCATATTGTTTGATGGGAATAGAAGAATGACCACATGACAGATCAGCCCTTATAAGCATATACTGTCTGATAGTCAAGCATGATCAGTTGAATGTAATTCCTTTGGACAATGGCCATGCATTCCATGATTCTTCCTAATTAGTTATATGCTTTCTTGATTGGTTGATGAGGCAAAACTGGACACAAAAGACCAACCTCCAAGGATGCAGCTCAAACTTTTATACTTCTTGATTGCATATGAATTAGGAAGCAATTACTAGTAGAGGGCTTCATGTAGGGTAAGAGATAGAAGTAAGAGCATCAACTGCTCATCTCTCCACCTGGGTTGGCATGTCTTCATGAAACTGATATTTCTTCTGGTTCCTTCCACTCTTTGCACTTGTTCTGTCCTGCTCTCATGTGAAGGAGAAGGCCTTGGGAAATTCAAAACATCAGAGTAACAGAGGTGCAGAGGACACTATGGTAGAATTTGTAGGCACCCATGACGATGAGGACCCCAAGACACCTGTTTTACCCAGTCCAGCAATAGAGAAACACAAAATTCTGGTTTCTAAAAGGTAAACCACATACAGAAATAAATTTGGTATGTGTGGGGGGCAGGGAAGGGGAAGGCTTGGTAGCAACCATTTAAGTTTGAACATGCTCTCTGAGGGACTCAGAGCATAGAGGGCAGAGTGTGTCCCCAGCTGGAGGGAGATAAGTTTATACTTACTGTTCTTGCTATATCTTCTTAGCAAATATCTCTCTTATTAATGTTTACTGATTGAGGTTGATTAGCCAAATGATTACTGGAACAATGATTGTCATAGAGACAATACTTACTATAATAGGCAATTAAATAATTAATATCTAATTGATATTAGAGAGAAGATACTAGAATGGAGTCTCCACACGACAGATTAGGAAGAGACCTCAACCATTCAATTTTACCCCTAGAACCTTGAAGACTTGCTTTGGGAAGTGAGAGTAAGGGTTAGGTTAAAGCCAATCCATAACAAGAATGACTGGGAACCTGACTTCCCAATGAGAATGGGAAGTGCAATAAGGACCTGCATCTAATATTCTAGCAGCAGCTAAGTGACTTAGATAGAGTACGGAGCCTGGAGTCAGGAAGACTGGAGTTCGAATACAGCCTGAGATACTTACTAGCAATGTGACCCTGAGTAAGTCACTTAACCATTGTTTACCTTAATACACTGGAGAAGAAATGACAAACCACTCTAGTATCCTTGTCAAGAAAACCCTGTGGACAGCATTCACTCAGTATAGTCCATGGGGTAATAAAAAGTTGGACACGACTGAACCACAGCAACAATCTAATGTTGTTCTAGGACCTAATCCGCCAGTGGGAGTTGGGATAAGGACCTTGACAACACATTACTGCTGCACTAGAAAAGCATTAAAAGAAAAGGTTTAGCATGCCATAAAACTTTGAGGTAGTCCTCAAGATGGCTCTTTAAATTTGAAGTCCGTAAGAAAGATAAGGCACACAAGACAAGAGAGATGGCCTGAATTTTCAGGGAAGAGAATACAAGAGTCTCTGACTGTACATGACCCTCCATATTTCAAAGCTGGGCCCCTATCACTCTCCCATCCTGGAATTTTGTTCAGTTCTAGGGCCTCCTTGTCTTGGAATATATAATCACTCCTACATCCTCTCAAACGGCAATGTCCCTCTTCTGTTGATCAGTTCCTCAGTATTGCCATTTTATATAGGGGCTCTGATTGGCCTTCATTCCCCTCTGGCACCTGTTTCTTACTTCTTCATCTCCCACCCACCCATCCCCTGCTTTTCAACTCCCTATTGTGCATCTTTCCTCATTAGAAGACAAGTTCCTTGGGGCAGGGACTGTCAATCTTTTTCTTGTATTTTTATTCCCAGTACTTTCTACAGTACCTAGTACATAGTAAGGACTGAATACTACTTGTTTTTTTCCTCCCTTAAATAATGCCCATCTTATATTAAATGAAAAAGTTGTTGTTATTATTATCTTAAATCAGTACTAAGAGAAACCACGTGGTATAATAGAAAGGATGCTAGCTTGGAATCAAAGACTGGATTCAAGTTCTGTTTCTGACATATACTGTCAATATGACTAGATCAGGAGGAGGGAATCTACAGCCTCAAAAGCACATGTGATCTTCAAGGTCCTCAGGTAGGGCTTTTTGACTGAGTACAAGTTTTACAGAACAAATTCTTTTATTAAGGGGATTTGTTCTGTGAAGTTTGGATTCAGTCCCTGGACTAGTCTTTAGTCCCTTAACTTCTCTCTTTAAAACTGTAAGTGTGTAAAATCTGCTTCATTGGAGAGACTTTCCACACAATGAAATCCCAGATCTAGGACCACCCCCTCTTCAAAAAAAAAAATCAGAGCTTAAATATCACCTCTGGGGTGAGACCTCAAATATTGAAATTCTATTTAAGTTGGAGGTTTATTTTCAACTGATTCAGATAGCGTTGAAGTCTCTGGGAAAGGGATATATTTCAGAATATTATTAATCTGAAAATTGCAAGAGCAATGCTGGAACTCTTTTCAAGTTTAAGTGATCTGCTTCAATATGTTATCAATAATGGTATTTTGTACTCATGGAGAAGATGATTATGCCTCACTTATCTTGTAAAGCATTGTCAAGGGAGTGTTTAAAATCTTAAGTGAAGATTTTAGATTTATGGAAGTGACTTAGATCAAGTGAAAATTTAAAGATCTCGACTGGAGAGCCTGGGGTCAAGCTTTAGGCTTAAAAGATCAATGGTGTGCTTTCTATATCACACTCAAGCTGAAATTACTAGAACTGGGTTTCTTGCTGTTGTGTTGTTTTCCTTGCTGTTGAGTAGTTTCAGATTCTTCATGGCCCCATTTGTGAATACCCTCAATTAAAGGATAATGTGGTATGGCTGAAAAAATAATTTTATGTATTCACACAATCATAGAATTTAAAAATTAGAAGGGACTTCCAGAGCCTTCAGTCCTTCTGGTGCATTTGATCATTCTTCAGTCATGTCCAACTCTTTGTGACCTCCTTTGGGCTTTTCTTTTTTTTTTAATTAATTAATTTATTTTTGGTTTTCAACATAAACTTTTATAAGGTTTTGAATTCTAATTTTCTCCCTCTCTCTCCTCCCCCCCAAGAAGGCATGCAATCTGATATAGCCTATACATGTACAATCATATTAAACATATTTCCACATTTGTCAGGTTGTGAAAGGAGAATCAGAATAAAAGGGAAAAAAACAATGAGAAAGAAAAAGAGACAGAGAAAATAGTCCACTTCTACCTGCATTTGGACTTCAAAGTTCTTTCTCTGGACATATATAGCATTTTCACAGGGACTTTTGGAAGTGTCTTAGAACCTTGTATAGCTGAGAATAGTCAAGTCTATCAAACCTGGTCACTGCGCAATGCTACTGTTACTGTATACAATATTATTCTGGTTCTGCTCACTTCACTTAGCATCAGTTCATGTAAGTCTTTCCAGGTTTTTTGAAATCTGCCTGTTCATCATTTTTATGGAACAATAGTATTCAATTACAGCCAGATATCACAACTTGTTCAGCCATGCCATTTGGGATTTTCTTGGCAAAGGTGCTGGAGTGGTTTTCCACTTCCTTCTCCAACTCCAGGCCCAGTGTTCTATGCACTATGGTGCCACCTGGATGTCCTTACCTTCTAGTCCAACACACACCTCAAAAAGACCCCCATTACAAATGGCTGATAAATGTTAGTACTGTCTCTGCCTGAAAATCTCCAGTGCAGAGGTCATACAAAATGACAAGATAATAAAGTTGTTTTTTTTTTTTTCCATAAATTCTTACTTTCTTTTTCTGGGAAGCTAGGTGGGGCAGTAGACAGAATGTCAGGCCTGATGTCAGGAACGGTCATCTTCCTGAGTTCCTTATTAATTGTGTGTTCCTGGGCAAGGCATGTAGCCCTGTTTGCCTCAGTTTTCTTATCTATAAAATGAACTAGAGAAGGAAATGGCAAATCACTCCAGTTTCTTTGCCAAGAAAACCCCAAATGGGATCACAAAGAGTCAGACACAATTGAAAAGACTGAACAACAAGAATTTTTTTTCCTGAATATGAAACACAAAAAAACAAGAGATTCCCTATCTTTAAATTCTAGTGAGAATTTAGATTCTAATCAGGAAATAGAACTCATGTAAATCAGGGGGGGCAAAAAGGGTCCATTTGGCCTGGAAAGTTGCAGGGATGGTGAGTGAAGTCATAGAACAATGGACTGCTTCTGTCTGTGTGTAGAGCTGGAGAGAGGATGTGCGGGTCAGAATGCATAAATACAGTGACGTGGCATCATGATGGTCAGGTCTAGAGACAACCAGATATTACGAGCTCTTAGAAATCAGGAGAGGATGCACCCAGGATAGAAGTAGGAGAATTCGTAGAGAGATGGAAAATAGAGTGGAAATTCCCTGTGCCACTTTATAGCTTAAGTGGTTCAGGGGAACTCCTAGGGGTTAAATGACTTCCCCTTAGCATGGAACTAGTACATGTGAAAGGTGGGAGGTGATAAAAACAGCTGAGAACAATTGGGCAGAGAATCCATCAAATGGAGTTTTATTTCTTTCAGAATTCCTAGTGGTTGTAGCTTCACTTTAGGTTTTAAACAAAAGAAGTCTAAAAATAGTTTGATATTTACTTCCTTAGGACATTAAGGGTCTAGGATTCCTTCAGTGTTAATCATTCCCCATGCCCCCGGATCTCTGCTCACTTGTGTCTGGGAAGGCAATCATGTCTCTTACTGTGGCTGAAATATTCTGTGGCCACTTAGTGAAGAGCCTACTTGACCTTAACAAGGTTAGATAATAGCCATCATAATCACTGGGATTTTATGTAAAGTCTTTACAGTTCAATTTCATCTGGAGAAAACTTGAGCTTGGCTCATGGACTCTACAAGAATCATCCATTTTTGACACCATGAAGTGAATTCAAGAAGTCAGCATGCATTCAAGCCCTTGTTACACATCAGGTATTAAGAACACAAAGAAAGGCAAATACTCACTGTTCACAGTCAGATAGGGGAGTCAACAAGCAAACACTTATGTACAAAAGATAGGGATATGATAATTGGGAGATAACCACAGAGGGAAAGTATAAGTATTTAGGGAAACTGGAAAAAGCTTCTTGCAGAAGATGGAATTTTAGCTAATGTTTGAAGGCAGAAAGTGGAGAAGAGGAAGGAGGAATTTTAGGCTTGGGGACAACCAATGAAAATGTCCAGTCAAGAGATGTTTTGTGCAATTACTAACAAAGAGGTAGGGTAACTGCATCTCAGAATATATGAAGGAGTATCAGGTTTAAGGAGACAAGAAAGATGAGAAAAGGTTAAATTATAAAGGATTCCCAAACTTGAATATTTATATTTAACTTTAGTGAATAAGGAGCCTGTGAAATTTATTGAATAAGAGGAGAAGGGGTGACATTGTCAGATCTCCTGTTTAGGAGAATCATTTTGATCACTGAAGGATGAACTGAAGTTGAAAGAGATTTGAGACAAGAAAGTACTAGAATTCTATTGCAATTTTCTAGGCATGAGGTGAAAATGACCTGTACCAGTGTGGTTTTTATCAGAGGAAAGAGTGTTATATATACAAAGAATTTTACAAAGTTCTTTGTAACTGATTGGATATATGTGATGAATGTGAGCGAGTAGTTGAGAATGAAGCCAATTCTGAAAGTCATAGTACTGAGATAATGGTGTCCTCCATATAATAAGAAAATTAAGAAGAAGAAAAGGTTTAGAGGAAGGGAAATGAGTTCAACTTGGGATATGTTGAGTTGAAGATGTTTATAGGCTATACAGTTATAGATATCTAGTAGGCAGTTGGAGATGTTGGAGGTCCGAACAAAGGTTAGGAAAAATAAATCTGACAATCTGTATAGAAGTGATAATTGAATTCACGGGAACTGATGAGATCATCATGAGAAATGGTATAGAAAGAGAAGAGAATGTTTCAGGTCATCAAGGTCTAGGGAAATAGCAACAATTAGGCAGAAATTGGATAAAGAAACAACAAAGGAAACTGAGAAGGAGCAGTCATACTGGTAGGAAGAGAACCAGGAAAGATCAGTGCCACAGAAACCTAAAGAACAGAAAGTAGGAAGGATTGGAGAGGCATTGGCAGGTTCAAAGACCAAGGAAAGCTCAAGAAGGATGAGGATTGGCAAAAGGAATTTTGAGTCACTTAAAATATTTACAATCCTATTTTTATAAACAATTTTAAACATCAAAAGATGTTTGAATCATAGGCTAGAAGAAATGCTTGGGAAATCAGTTTATACTTGATTTTATGAAAAATGGCTTAAAAATCTATACATAATATTTTGTGCCTACCCAGTAAAGCCCAAGGTATCACTGTTTACCTGTTAATGGCTCTCCAAATTGTAGGCATTTATCAAAAAAAAAATGATAGATTGTTTAAAGTAGGAGGAAGGAAATTATTCATGCCTTCTTTGGGGTAGGCACTTCACAAATTTTAATTTCAATTGACCCTAATATGAACTCTGGGAGGTAGGTGTTCTTATCACCTCCATTTTACATTTCATATAGGAAACAGGCACATAGAGTTTAGGTGACTTATCAAGAGTCATAGTACATATCTGAGCATGGATTGGAACTCAGAACTTCTTGCTTCCAGGTCCAATGTTGTATTTCTTTCACCTACCATTCAGAGGCCTCTTTGGCATCAGACTGGTATTTACAAATATGGTAGATGGAATCTCCTATATAGGAAACAACAAAGAAGTCAGTTTGAACCAAAAAGATAAAAAGGAGAAGTATGTCTAACAAATTTGGAAAGACAGGTTGTATCCAGTTTGTTAAGGGCTTTAAACATAAAAGGAAGAATTCTAAGACTCCTATGAGCTGATCACAAACACTGCATTCTCTCAGTAACTGATTTCTCTATCAACTTTAGCAACCCCAGCCTCCTGTCTTTCATCTAGAATTGATACGTAAAAATGAGTAATGTAGTGGTTTTTGACTAAAAAAAAGAAATGGTAAATAAGGCATATATAATTAACCTTTTAATTTTTTACAACCTCCATATTTTGTTTTAACCCTTCTTTCAAAATATTGTTGAGAAAGTTGAATTCCAAGTAATGTCTCACATTCTAAAATGATGCAAACATGGTATTTCTTGAGTGAGATAACAACTCTTTCCTATTGATTTCAAGTTGTTGCTGTTGTTTGCTAGTATTTCTATAGTATTTTGTTTTTTGAAGCTTTTCATATGTGTTATCTTACTTGACTTCACAGAAACACTTAAGATGTGCGCTAGTATCGGCCTCATCTCATAGATGTTCCTGAAAGTGATCGAGGTCAGGGCACTTGCCCAGAGTCATCCAGTTAAGAAGTGTCTGGGGCAAGATTGAAACTCACATCTCCTTGACTCCCAGGCCAGCATTCCATCTACTATGCCACCCATTTGTGATAGAGAGGAAAGATAGTGAGCAATAGATTGGGAATCAGAAGTCCTGGCTAGAATAAAGCCCTTACTCTATCATATATGAAAAGAATAACTTGGTGGTGGGAGGAAGGGGGGGAACGTAAGCATCTTCATATATCACTTTCTTCAGTGTAATCTATCAACAAGCTTTTATTAATCAATTACTGCCAGGCACTGTGCTAGATGCTAAGCATAAAAAGATAAATATGAAAATGCCCGGAACTCAAGGAATTTATATTTTATTCAGGGGATGTGTAGAAATATTCAGAATAAATCCAAGGTACCTGTAAGAGAATAGGAGAATGGGAGGACCTGATAGCTGGTGGGATGAAGAAAGACCTCTTATAAATAATAACCTTTGAGTTGAACTTTGAGGGCAAGTCAATTTTACAATGCACTGTGCAGGAAGGAATGCATTCCAGGCATGAAGAACAGACAGCCTTTGCAAATTCAGAGATAGTACATGTTATTTGACTTTATTTTTGAAGGTCAATGACATGACAGGGTGGTATCTTGATTCATGTGTAAATGGGATTTATGTGAGGCAGAATTGCACAAAGTCATCAGCCTCATCCTCTCTTTCAGAATTAATGAAGTCCAGTGGCAGGACAAAAGTCAGGATGACTGGAGATAATCTAAGAAGTAGTGCATGGCCTTGGCATCCCCAATGGCTGACCAAGCTTTAAGCACTCCACAGCATCTGCTTCAGCATCCTGCATGGTCATTGGAAGTTGTTCTCATTTATCCATTCCAGCAGGGGAAGTCTTCACATGCTTGGGATAGTCCACACTATCCCCAATTTATCAATGGTTTTGAGATGCTTCAAACCTGGTTTAGCACATTTGCTGAGATGATTTACTAGACTGTGGCCACTGCTCATTCTACAGCTTCTTAAATCCCTAGGTGAGAGTTGAGACCCATGTGAGCACTAAAGGTGGATGAGCAGTCCTGAGAAAGAAGTGGCAAGATCTCCCACTAGAGGTGCTGGTTTTCCTTGAACATCGATACACCCCAGGATGTGTAATGTATTATATGAAGAACAACAAATGGGCCAGTATGGTTAAAACAAGGAATACTGAAGCAGAATCTTCTACAACAACACTGGAAAGCTAGATTGGAGCCAGGGTGTAAAGGGCGGAAAATGCCAGAGGAGTCCGTATTTGATGCTAGCCCTAATAGAGAATTGCTTCCTTACTGAGACCAAGGACCTGATTGAACCTGGGTTTTCAGAACAGTGATTTAGCAGTTGTGTGGATGCACTGGTAAGTAGAAAGACTTGAATCAGGAAGATAATTTAAGGGGATATTTTAATGGGGCAAATAAAAGCCTGTGCCATCAACCTAATTATTTTGTGAGGTTTAAATGAGATCACACACACATATTTTGCAAACCTGAAAGCACCATATCTATGTAAATAGAATGAGGGAAGAGCTACTTCATTTGCGTGTTCTATCTCCAGTACCTTTCATAAAATAGGGACTTAATAAATGTTTATTCAATTGTTGAAGTAAACTGAATGTTGGTTATTATCGTTTTCATTTGGAGAAATATCAAGGAAAAAATTGGATTTCTAGACATTTGAAGCACCTTAAGTATTTCCATTCTTTCATGGGCAATGTTTGAAAGGGGACCTAGAATATAGCACAAAAGGAGTGGCATTGTCTTTGTTTTTAGATATTTCATACTAACATATTCTTCCCCTAGATTTTCTGCATATCCCTCACTTCCCTTATAGGGTAAAGAAGTTCTTGGGAGTGAAGCGAATCTGCCATCCAGTCAAGACAAAACCTTAATGGGATTTCAGGGGAAATGAGTTCCTGTGATAGTTTTGAGGGACATAGATTAAATCAGGGATTTAATAGGAATTATAGGAAATATACTCATGTCAGATAGTTGTCCAGGAGTTATGACTTCAGCACCACCTCAAATAAACATAATCAATGAAATGAATGATCTTGGCCTGAGTGACTTTACTGGGAGATTTGGAGTTTGCTGAGATTGATTAGGTATAGTGCAATTGCTTCATCTTTGAACTGAAAGAAAATCACTGTCCTTGTTAAGGAGGAGTTTTCTAGCTACCAAATAACACTGAAAGGGATCTCAGGGCAGTAGATGATCCAGAAGAGCTAAAGCCCAAATGCATGAAAGACCACAGAGGACATGTCCAGCATAGACAAATCAATCAAGGACAGTGAAGGTAAATTACCCAGTAGGAAATAATCAAGATCAACACAAACCTCCTCCTGTCTATCCTGGCAGTTCTTTGGGGTAAGGTTTGTGAGTTTCCCTGGCCATGACTGTATGTGAGCTTCCCTTATCCCTGAATGTTTTTCTTCCACATACACTCCCTGGCCAAGTATGTTCCTTCAAGTATGTGAAGGCATCATGAATGTTCTCCATGTATAAGTGTCCTCCCTTGTACACAATCATGTGCATGATCTCCCTCATTGGTGGTATGGTCCTATTTGAGGGAGAATCTACTTCCTGTCTTATGAATATGGTGAGGAGTTTTTTGTCATTTTATTTGAAAGATTTCCTAGTTAATTACCCCTTGTTTTGATGTATTTCATCTTGTAACAAGGTGTTAAAATGGCACCCATGAGTTGGGGCTCAATAACTTCAGTTTTGAGAAGATATTAACCCACAGAATGCTTCAAACCAGAGCTAACTCTTTTGGGGACTTACATAATGGAAGAGCCCCAGTGACTATGTATATACTAATGCTCAAAACTTTCTCTGGAGGAACAAGGCAATGAGTGTCTCCCTTCCACCTCCCCCATACCATTTATTTTAAGTGTGGTTGGCATTGGGTATTAGATACAATAAAAGCTAATGTTGGAGTGGGGCAGGAAGGACAAAAATAGCACAGCTGTGAATAACTAGGAGGCACTCACACTGTCATTTCCCTTTCCATGTTCTTTTCTCTTTTGTCAGTCCCATTTCAGATGCTGTCCCATTCCATCCAAAACAGTTTAAAAGTATGTCCCTTAGGCAATGGCCTTGATCTTTTATACCACAGAATGAAGCTATTTCTGTCTTTTTGATCCCCTCTCTCCACACACACACACACACACACACACACACACACACACACACACATACACGCATGCATGCACACACAGTCCTTTGCTATTTTATAAGTTTGAAGTCCACTCTTTGGGCTATTTCTGGATATGTGGTATTTCTGCTTCCAAAACAGCTGAGTCATTATAACGTCATATTTTGGAAGGAGGACACCTTCTTTATGTCTAAGTTTCTGACCTCTTCCTGCATCCTGAGTCACAGAAACATTCCCTGTGCTCTGTGAGTACAACTGGGTACCTCAATCATTATAAGTTGTAGCATGGTCAATGATACTTTAATTGAATAGACTGCATAAAAATTAGTCTCATCTAGTATTGCTGAAACCCATTTTCAGCTTTCCTTGTTAAAATCTTTTGCCTACTTTAATTGTTCTACTTTTTAAATGCTAATGGATTTTTTTTCTTACTGGGGAAAGAGGAGGCATTATGATGGGGAAATTAATAAAGAAACATATAGAGAGATGATGATCCATACCTGAACTGCCCTGGTCTAATTTTGACATGTAATTAAAAGTTGCTATAAAATTCAGACTTACTTTATTTTAAAAAAAAAATGATCCTGTAAGTCAAAGTGCCTGATGACTCTCAGGAGTTTAGAGATACTGTATGTATTTTTCCCTTTATTTTTTCCCAATATCAACGGGATCAAACTAGAAATGTGCACGCACACTCTCCCATAGTTACATTAATAACAGTGGGCAGTAACATTGGAGCCTGTAGCTCAACTTCAAACCCTAAAATTATTCTTGCTCCCTGTTCTGCACACTTTCCAGGCACTGGTATCAAAGTCTGATTTCATGGCACAAGAGGTCAGCAATCCTCACCTGCTAGAGTTCAAGAAAAGAGATGAACTTTTGCACTGAAGCACATCACAGGTAGACAGAGAAACTGCTAATTTTCAGAAGGGAGGCTGCTCTATGACAGGACACTTGTGAGGATGCTCATCACCTGGATCTCCTGGGATTCTAATTAAGGAAAGACTTATCAGCACCAAGGAAGTCAAGAGGAGTTGCGAGGATTAACTATAATTGCCTGCATTGCTGTTTCTGTGATTGAGCCGCAGTGGAGCCTTTCAGTTCACCAAGAAAATATCACCATTTTTTTCACCCTTATCTGTCTTTTCCTCTAACTCTTCTTCCTGCTTTGGTTTGACTCGGGTAACTCAGGCCACAGTATTTGATCTGAACTCTTACATGACATGAATAGCATGATACGCTTCCTTAAAAACCATGAAAGGAAGAGAAAGGAAGAAAACGAAAGAAAATAAGCCAAAAGGAAAAGGGGAATTAAGAAAAAATGGGATAGGAAGGAAGGGAAGAAAATAAAAAGCAAAGAAAATTTAAAAAGAAGAGAAGAAGGGAGGGAGGCAGAGGGAAGGAAAGCAATGTAAAAGAAAGAAGGAAGGAAGGAAGGAAGGAAGGAAGGAAGGAAGGAAGGAAGGAAGGAAGGAAGGAAGGAGGGAAGGAAGGAAGGAGGGAAGGAAGGAAGGAAGGAAGGAAGGAAGGAAGGAAGGAAGGAAGGAAGGAAGGAAGGAAGGAAGGAAGATGAAAAAGATAAAGAAATCTAGTCACCATCATTTTAATGCAGAGGTTTTGTTTGTTTATTTCTTGGAAATAAAATGTGGAGTATGCAGAGAGTGCTGAGGAAATCAGCTTCATCAGACCAAGGTGGAAAGATTAGTTTATACAACTGTTTAAGTCACAAAAGATGCATTTTAAAGGTTTAATGTAAGCCATCACTGTGACAAGTCAGCCAAAGGAAATCATGCAATTGAAGGCTGCATTGAGATTATCCTTAACTAGGGGAGGGTGGAAATTAAGGTATGACATTACTCTTTCCCAATGAGACTCCAAAAGAGAATAGCATGTTAAGTTGAGTAGTAAAATGCAGTAATCATTGAACAAGCATTTAATAAACATCTCTTATATGCCAGAAAGAGTATCAATATTCTCTAGAGTGTCTAGAGGAAAGTGAACAGGATGGCCAATGGGCTTAAGATCATATTAAAGAAATGAGACTATTTAGCCTAGAGGAGAGAGGACAGAGGGGATATAGAAAATTATCTTTGAGTATATAAAGGACTATTATGTGGAAGAATTTGACTCCAAAGTGTTGAAGTAGGAGCAAGAAGTTAACTGATAACCAGCAGTAGGAGTTTCCGAGAGGCATATTTTTGACTAAATGAAAAGGAAAAAGGAAAGATCCTGTCAATTAGAGATATCCAAAAGTGGAAGCAGGTTGCCTCAGGGAGGTTAGTGGGCTTCCTTTTTCTGGAGATCATTGAAAACAGAGCCTGGAGACCACTAGAATTCTTGTTCAGGCATAAGTTCAACCAGGTGGTCCCTGATATCCCTTCCAACTCTGACATTATGACATTCTCTGAGATTATAAAGAAGAAGGCACTGGGTAAAAATAGATCAGGGTAGTTACTCATTTTTCTTGGAAGAGAATGACATAGGAGATTCTGAAACCATATCTATACACCAAACTGATCAAGGCTGCTAAATTCAATGTAAATAAATTCCTAGTCAATTCCATGGAAAGAAGAAAAAAAAACTCACTCAAACCAGCTGCTTGGGTGATGGACTAAACTGTTGATTTGTCTACTGGTTTTTGTTTTATTTGTCTAGAGATAGTCCAAGTCTCTGCTCCAGCTCTTAATCATCTTTCCCCTATTTTAATGGTCTATTCCTGATTACAGATACTATTTTGAATATCCATCACATTTTGCCTTTAATGTACCCAAAGACATATCACAGGAAAGGATGAACTAAGTCTGAAAGATTGAGAAACTCATAAACTTGCACAATATACAAATATAAGGCAAAAAAGGAAATATTTGAACAGTATGTGGAGTCCATTTTTGCAGGTCTTCTCTGAAGAATATGACTCCACTTCAGCTGCTTATCAGAAACACCAAGTTGGGCAGTAGGAAAGGTCCCATGCTATAAGCCCATCTTTTTGCAGAAAAGTTACAAGATTTGATGAGTTGATTAATACTGACAAACCAGTGTGAGGGTTTTCAGCTGGGCTTGGTCAACCACATTGTTAACAACTGAATCTGTTAAACACCATAGAAAAGGAGTGTTTCAAAGACAGTAAATCCAGTAGACACAAGCACTCTGATCTATTTATTTTATTTTTATGAATCATTTCTATTGATGTCTTTACTTGAAATTTGTCCTCCTTTATGGGATATAGATGTTTGCATCACTAAGTTACAGTTACAGTTTGATTTTTTTCCACTCCTGTATATAATCAGTCAGCACAACTCCCCCTCCTCACTTGAAAAGTAACATTCCTTTCGAGTTTGTGCCATATATCTCAATTTTAAATACGAAGAAACTCATAGATTGTACTTAACCATGATAATATGGCCAGGAAGTCTTAGAGATAAGTTCTGAACCCAAATTTTACTGATTCCTTTTCAAGATTCCTTCCATTATACCATGACTTATGAGAATTAGATTATTAGTTTCTTGAGAGAAAGGACTACATAATTTTTCACATTCATCTGTAGTCTCTAGAATGGTGCACTACCCCAAATGGATGCTTAATAAAAAAATATAAAATTAAAATAATTAATAATAACAACTGATATTTATAAAGTGCTTCTCATGTTCCAGGCAATTTACAAATCTTATCTCATCTGATCTTCACAACAACCCTGGGAAATAGTTTCTATTATTATCATGCTCATTTTATGGATGGAGAAGCAGAGGCAATTGAGGGTTGAGTAACTTGCCTACGGTCATACAATTAGCAAGTGTTTGAATCCAAATTTGAACTCAGGTCTTTCTGACTCCAGGTCCAGTGCTCTATCCACTATACCACCTAGCCACTCAAGGATTATCTCCGTCACATACAACCAACTGCCTGGAGAATAATGACAACAAACTAATTTTCTTGGAACAGTTTAGGGTTACCCTCTCTCCTCCTCCCCCTATTATTTATGGCATTATTGTTTAAAAACAGGTGTGAGTCAAGTAAATTCCTGTGGTACTAGATTTTAGGATATGGATGACTTCTTGCTACTGCTTCTCTTAATCTCTGAAAATATAAAATGTATGGATCATCTCATTCCCATAAGGTATAGAATGGGGTGAGGACCCTGTGGCCTTGAGGAAACATGTGGCCCTCTAGGTCCTCAAGTGCTTCCCTTTGCCTGAATTTAAACTTCACAGAACAGATCTTTTTATTAAAGTTTTCTATAGCATAGAAAAAATATTTACTCTTTGGGGGTAATCCATCACCATCATCTGGAGCCTATATCAGGGTCACGTACACCAAAGATGATCCATAGAGTTTATTGACAATGAACCAACAGAATTAAAGAGGAGGTAATGTGTTCAAATCCTTCTTAATACCTTGTCTATTCAGCAGAAAGACAGACTTACAGCCCATTCCTATTCCCATTTTCCTGATGGAATAGTCATGTATTGCCCTATTTTCATTAGCCCCAAACATAAAATAGTATCCGTTCTCTTAACTCACAGTTTTTTGCATTTGTACTTTGAAACAGATTGACTCAACTCACTCACAGATCCATTAAAAAAAAAAACCAAACAAACTGGAATTCAATTGCAGGTTGTAACAGATCATTTTCTTTTGTATTACATTTTGGTTTGTTATATGATTTCTCCCATTCATTTTAATTCTTCTATACAACATGACTATGATGAAAATGGATTTAATAGGAATGTATGTGTAGAACCTATATAAAATTGTATGCCGCCTCAGGGAGAGAGCAGGGAAGGAGGGGAAGGAAGGAAAAGAAAAAAATCTAGGTTGTATGGTCGTGATTGTGGGACTCTGAAAATGAATAATTAAAAAAAATTAAAAATAAATGAAGATAAAAAGTATTTAAAAAACAATCTTTCATTCAACTTGAAGTCTGTTAAAATTGAAAATTTCCTTATTAACACTTTGTCATAAGTACAATAATAGCCTTTATGCCAAGGGCTCCCAAATACTTAAATACAGTTCCTTCTCTAGCCTGGCTTCCAGTACTGAATTTCCAGACATCAATTGGACATCTCCACTTGGATGTCCTTTTCCCAGCACATGGTAGATGTTTAACAAGTATTTGTAGATTGATTGATAACATGACTGCCCTGTAGTGCAATTACTGTCCAATCTTCTGGTGCTCTACTCCCTTCTCCATTTTCTACATAGCAGACAATAGAGAACTGAAACATTTGCCACCCTAGTCATCTTACCCTTGTTTCATTCCTGTCTTCCCCCCACCTCATTAGAGTCCCGTAAGCCACCACCCCTCATGGTTGGAAAGCATTTATTCCACATCTTTGCCTAGAGAGATGTCACTTCAGGACCCTTCAGGGTCCAGTTAAGGTGTCATCTTCTCCATGAACCCTTGAAAAGGATCTCTCCATATTCCATTTTTCTTGGAAATCTTTGTCTGACTCTTTCCTTTTGCTCTTATCACATTTTCACTTCGTGTCAATTAAAATAGTGTGCTGTATCCCCCAGTTACAGTGTAATCACCTTGAGGGCAGGGATTTTGGTGCTAATGAGGGACAGCATCTTGTAGTGAGAAGTGCCCTGGACTTAAAGTCAGGAGAGATCAAATTTTAACTCCTGTCACTAAGACTTATTCTCTATACAACCAGGGGCAAGTAACTGAATGCCTCCAAACCTTAGTTTCCTCACTTGTAAAATAATAATGATAATGTATACGGAGCCTAAAATATGAATACGGGTTGTGATCTCTGCACAGTCACCAGCTTTGTTTATTACTCATGTGATTATTCCTAGGATCCTGAACAATTCTTTTTCTTGTTTTTGTTCAGTCATTTCAGCCATATCTGATTCTGTGTCATCATTTGGGGTTTGCTTGACAAAGATAGTGAAGTAGTTTGCCTTCTTCAATTCATTTTACAGATGAAGAAACTGAAGCAAACAGGACTAAGTGACTTGCCAAGGGTGACACAGTAAGTTTTTAAGGTCAAATTTTAACTCAGAAACATGAGTTTTCTTGAGTTCAGGCTAAGCACTCTATCCACTGTGGCATCTAGCTGAACAAGCCTTAGATAACTAGTAAATTACCTTGATAGACCTTGGACCTATCATTTCATTCCTGCATGTAATTCCCAGATGGGGAAACTCCCATTACCGAGCTAGGTCAGAACCTTCTTAGGGTCAAAGACAGTCACAAGGAGAAGAGAGTATTTTTCAGAGATGGGACTTGAATTCTGGTTACCCTGACTCTAAGATGAGTTCTCTCTCCCCTCCATATACTATGTTATCTTTGCAGATAGTTTAGCAGTATTTTATTAAGCATTAATGTACTTATTGTGGTTGGAATTTTAGTGGTATTCATGCTGTCTCTCGGTATAACCTGGAGTTCATTTCCTTTATTTTTGTTAAATAAATCTCTTTGAAGGGTAATTTACACAGATGACTAATTTCTATGTAATCTACTGACACAGAATGAAAGGTAACTAGGAAATCAGTGGGGAGTGATTTTCTTGCTTCAGTTAAAAGTCCCACAATAAAGTCATCAGAGGAGAGAGTCAACGTATGTTGGATAGATATTGGACCTACTTTGACTTTGGGGTTCTTGAGCTATGTTTCAGGATATTTGAGCAAATAGTCTTGTGCCTAATATATATCTGGAGAAGGAGGAAGAAGGCACAAGTGGGGCAATGAATGGAGTGTAGATGCAAGTAGTTTAAGCAGTTAGGTGGCATCATGAGTAGAATACTGGGCTTGAAATTGGGAAGACCTGTCTTCGTTACTAGTTGTGTAACTCTAGACAAGTCACGTAACCTTGTTTGTCTCAGTTTTCTCATCTACATAGTGAACTAAAGAAGGCAGTGGCAAACCATTCCAGTATCTTTGCCAAGAGAACCCAAAATGGGTTCATGAAGAGTTAGAGATGACTGAAACGACTGGGTAATAACAACAAAGCTGTTAGTTCAGTGGTTGCTAATAAGGACAGAATAAGAAGACCAAGAACTGCTACGTCAAAAGCTGATAGTATGGTGAATAGGAAGGCCTATTGGAATAGAAAAAATTAGGACCCAGAATCAGGGTCCTACTAACTCTACTAATAACTAGCTGTATGGTCTTTGACCAAATGGGTTCCTCTTCCTGAGCCTCTTTCCTCATCTACCAGATGACATATGAAACTGGAGTGTTTGATCTAAAATGTTCTTCCCAACTGTGCCATCTGAGGACCCAAAGCCATACTTAACTATGTCATGATCCTAAGTTCAAAGGTTTTTTATGGTCTGCCACAGTGGTTGGTTTTCCCACATAGTTTTACTGATGGATATAAGAGGAACGAGAAAAGTTGGCAGTCTAAATTACCCTAAGCAGTCATCTACACTGAATAAACAGTCTCCCCAGCCACAGGAATTCCACCACCCAGGGGAGACTCACATATTGAAACTTTTGTAGGAGCTGATGAAACTACCCCTCATGGAGGAGGCTAGATAGAGAAAAGGAAAGAAGTTTATTGCTTAAATGGGGTCTCTAGACAAAACCTCATGGGTAGAAGGTACTTGGGTCAGGCTCAGTGTACTGTACAGTGTACTATAGATGACATGCCCCACAATGTATATTTTTTCCAAACTGTGGTTAAGTGTCAGGCACATCCCCAGGGCTACATGATACTCCATGCCCAGAAGACCTCCCATACCTCATAACCTTGGTCTACTGCCACAAAATTCTTAAATACTCAAATACTTTGCGATTTCATCTTAGGTATGCATAAAGCATAGCTTAAGTAGGACTAGGGTTGAACAGCACCCTGTCTGGGGTGAGCATTACCACTGATCCTCCTCAGTAATGGTCACAGCAGAATCTGATAAATGTGACTGATTCCTTCAACAATGCCAATGAGAAGTCATCCTGTGTCATTCTCATTTATATCGTTTTACTAGTTTGCCAAAGAATGGACCTAATGTGTAACTAAGAACAAAATGTAAGCCTCTCTGCCACCCCACCCCCCACCCAGCAACATGCTGACAAATATTCAACAACCAGCTCTCCAGGAAAAGCAAGAACAATGATAACATATACATACGTGGTTGTTGTTCTTCATTTTCAAAGAGGACCAAAATGACATCACCATGATAAAGTGAAGTGTCAGTGTGTCCAACTGTGGCTGATCAGACCAATACGAGCTCAGAACGCTCTACCACAGGCTGGGCACATATAGTCCACATGAATATTTGGGATGGATATCCCAAATGTACGCATCCTGCGTTTACTTTGTGCTGTCTCAATTCTGCTTTGCTCAAAGAGCACAGCACCCTTTCTTATGTGGGCACGCTATGCTGAGCAATTCTGTGCCAGTGTCTCCCATGTTGCACAGTCAAATCCAAACTTCTTGAGAGAGACCTTGAGAATGTCCTTGTATCACTTCTTCTGACCTCCATGTGATTGCCTGCCCCTTGCAAATTCTCCATAAAATACTCTTTTTGGCAAACATACATTTTGCATTCGAACAACGTGGCCAGCCTGTTGGAGTTGTGCTCTCTGAAGCATAGTCTGAATACTTGGCAGTTCAGCTTGAGCAAGGACTTCAGTGTCTGGTACCTTATCCTGCCAGGTGATCCTCAGAGAATCTTCCTAAGACACTTCAAATGGAAGCGATTCAGTTTCTTGGCATGTCTCTGGTAGACTGTCTATGTTTCACAATCATATAACAATGAGGTCAGCACACCGACTCTGTAGCCCTTCAGTCTGATAGTCAGTCTAATAACTCTTCTCTCCCAAACTTTTCTTTGGAGCCTCACAAACACTGAGCTAGCTCTGCCGGCAATGCATGCATCAATCTCGTTGTTGATGTGCACATCCTTGAAAGTACACTAGCAAGATAAGTCAACTTATCTATCTATGTCTATATCTATATCTACATCTATATCCACACACATGCATATATATAGATATACATATATGTATATATGACACACTTTTAACTTCATTAATACTTTCTATATCACTTTAAGTTGAGAAAGCAAATAATAAAGTAAGTCTTGATAGGTAGCATGTGCAGTATGTGAGATGCAAATACACTGATAACTAATAATATGAGAGCCATTTGAATGGCTCCTCTAGGAGGCAAAGACAATCTAAACAGTGCAATGAGTATTCCTGCTTCCCTGTTTTAGATTAGTTATTGGAGTCATCAGCTGATTATTAAGGCTCTAACTATCTCTTATTGCTGTCTCCTGATCTTTGCCTTTGGGTTGTTTCGAAGCTGCTCTGAGAATTTTAATGAAAGGGTACTGTGGGAAAATGTCTGGGGAAATACAACATTCAAACAAGAAATAGCATTTTACTATATGGGGCAAGGAGAGTTCCCTCAATATTTTCATCCATTTCATCCAGTTTCCTCAAAGTGACCTTAAAAGATCTGAGCCACCATCTGCGGTTTCCAGGTGAGGAAACTGAGTTTCAGAGGAGGGGGTAGGCTTATTTAGGTTAGAGTGCCATCACTGGTTAGCAGCAGCATCAGGACTAGATTCTAAGTCTCCTGTGTGAGCCATGGAGCCTCTTAGATAATCAACAGATTAGAAATGATCAGTACAGTGAATGTGATCTATTCCTGCCATCTCTATCCCTCCTTTACAGAGATAATCAAGAAGTGGTTTTAATTACAAATTTGATTTGAATGTGTAATTGTTTTCTTTTATATGCCTAGGGGCTCAGCTAGAAGCATAGACTGAAAAGGAAAATAGTAAAAACTATGAGATTTGACTGATACAAAACCCTCTGAAACTGTGTATTCAGGGTCTGTGTTGAAAATCCCCACAAGGAGCTTCTGTTTTAAACCTTAACTACAAAAAATGAGAGGAAAGTATGGAAATGAGTTGCTGAGCTACATGTGTTTATACATATATATATATATATTTATATCTACATATGTGTGTTTGTACATATATAACAAAATGCATAAATATATGTATAATTGTACACACAAACACAAATACAAATGCATATATATGTATTATATTTGTATATGTATTTGTGGATGGTCCATAGTAGATAGAAAGCAGACCTCAGGGGCAGGAAAAATTGGGTTCAAATCTTGTCTTTTGTGTGATACTAGAACACCACTGAATAGCAGTTGCTTTGCCTGTTCGGGACACAGCAAACTTTGTGCACAATTTTTGCATCCATCCCATTGTGTTCCTGTAACTCTTGTCTGGCCTCACATACCTCTACCACCTGCTCCTCCCCCATGTTTCCATGACCTTCTCCCCTACCCCACTTCAACTACACCCAAAGAAGGCTTTGTCATTTCAAAAGTGATCCATTTTGAATGTAATGAAATACTATTTTACTATAAGAAATGATGAACAGGAAGACTTCAGAGAGGCCTGGAAAGTACACACTTTGTACACAGCACCAGCCACAGTGTGTGAGGAATTTTTCTGGTAGACTTCGTACTTCATTGCAATGTAAGGACTCAAAAAATTCCCAATGGACTCTTGAGGCAAAATGCCTTCCACAGCCTCAAAGTAAAACCTCACCCTCAGAGTATTTCTGCACTTTTCAGAGTTGGAGGGCATGACCCTCTGACCCCTTGCCTCAATAGATAAAAAAATAAAAGATACTTGAGACCTTCCTGCAAAACCACTCCCCTAATTAAACTTGCCTCAATGGACAGGCTCATGAGTGAGTGGGGAAGATCTTCTTTAATCACATTCAAATAAGGACATTATACTTCTTTTTAAAATTTAATTATTTATTTTTAGTTTTCAACAAACTCGTTTCCACAAGATTTTGACTTCCAAATTTTCTCCCCATCTTTCCCCTCCCCCACTCAATAATGCCTTGCATTCTGATTACCCCTTCCCACAATCTTCCTTCCCTTCTATTACAACCCTCCCTTCCCTTATCCCCAACTTTTCTCTTTCATGTTGGGCAAGACAGATTTGTATATCCCATTGCCTGTATTTCTTATTTCCCAGTTGCATGTAAAAATGATTCTCAACATTCATTCCTAAAACTTTGAGTTCCAACTTCTATCCCTTCCTCCCTCCCCACCTATCCCCACTGAGAAGGCAAGTAATTCAATATAGGCTATATATGTGTAGTTATACACAAGAACAAAAGAGTTCCATAAAAGTCATGTTATTAAAGACTAACTATATTTCCCTCCATCCTATACTGTTCCCCATTTATTTTATTCTCTCTTTTGATCTTACTCCTCCCCAAAAGTGTTTACTTTTAATTACTCCTCCAATTTTCCCTCCCTTCTATCATCCTCCTACAGCCCACTTTTCCCCTTCTCCCCTACTCTCCTGTAGTGCAAGATAGATCTTCGTACTAAATTAAGCATGCATATTATTCCCTCCTTAAGCCAAATGTGATGACAACAAGCTTCATTTTTTTCCCTCTCACCTTCCCCCTCCCTTTTCTCCTCCATGGAAAAAGTTTTTTCTTGCCTCTTTTATGAGAGAATATTTGTTCCATTGCATGTCTCCCTTTCTCCTCCCAATATAGTCCTCTCTCACCCCTTAATTTTACTTTTGTAGATATCATCCCTTCCTATTCAACTCACACTGTGCCCTCTTATATATGTATATAATTTTCTATTCACCTCTGGTCTTTTCATCAAGAACACTTGGGAATACTCTATTTAAATGAATGACCATCTTTCCCCTGAAGTATTATACACAGTTTTGTTGAGTAGGTGATTCTTGGTTTTAATCTGAGGTCCTTTGACTGCTGGAATATCTGAAATATCATATTCCAAGCCCTTCGATCCCTTAATGTAGAAGCAGCTAGATCTTGCGTTATCCTGATTGTATTTCCACGCTACTCAAATTGTTTCTTTCTGGCTGTTTGCAATATTTTCTCCTTGATCTGGGAGCTACTGAATTTAACTACAATATTCCTAGGAGTTTTTATTTTCATATCTCTTTCAGGAAGTGATTGGTAGATTCTTTCAGTACTTATTTTACCCTCTGGTTCTAGAATATCAGGGTAGTTTTCCTTGATAATTTCATGAGATGATGTCTAAGATCTTTTTTGACCATGGCTTTCAAGTAGTCCCATAATTTTTAAATTGTCTTTCCAGGGTCTATTTTCAAGACCAGTTATATTTCCAGTGGAATATTTCACATTGTCTGCTATTTTTCATTACTTTGGCTTTGTTTTTATAATTTATTGATTTTTCATAAAGTCATTAGCTTCCACCTGCTCCATTCTAATAAAGAATTATTTTCTTCAGTGAGATTTTGGATCTCCTTTTCCATCTGAACAGTTCTGCTTTTTAGGCATTCTTCTCATCATTGGCTTTTTTGTGTCTCTTTTGTTATTTGAGTTAGTTTATTTTTAAAGTGTTATTTTCTGAAGTATTTTTTGAGTCTCCTTTAACAAGCCATTGACTTGTTTTTCATGATCCTCTTGCATCATTCTCATTTCTTTTTCCAATTTTTGCTTTACTTCTCTTACTTGAGTTTCAAAATCTTTTTTGAGCTCTTCCATGGCCTGGGACCATTTCATATTTTTCTTAGAAGCTTTGGATGGAGCAGTTTTAACTTTGTTTTCTTCTGTTTGGATGATTTGGTCTTCCTTGTCACCAAAGTAAGATCTTATAGTCTGAGTCTTTTTCTGGTTTTTGCTCATTTTCTCAGTCATTTACTCGACTTTTGTCAAGGTAGTTCTCTGCTTGCAGTGGGGGTGGGGGATGTACTGTTAGCCACTGGATCGCCCCACAATCTGTGGATCTGTGGTCCTAGAGCTCTAGAAACAGTGGCTGCAGCTGCTCCTAGTGCTACTGTGGCTGCCATAGGTTCCTCTCCCTCCTCTGCTGCCCTGGGGCTGGGGCCCAGCCACTCCACTCTCCTGCACTGGTCTCACAAGTTTTTTTCCACCGACCTTCCAATATAATATCCTCAGCGTTTTGGGGTTATGAAGTATGAAAACACCATAAGTGCCAGAGATTCGGTCTCCCCAAGGCCTGCCCAAGTTCCTTCTGTGCACTCACACCCCATGTTGAACTGTGCTGTACTCTCAGTGGGGTGAAATAGGCACTTCTCCCCAACCTTTCAAGCTGTCTTGGACTGGATATTTGCTTCACTCTGTCGTTCTGTGGGTTCTGCACCTCTAGAATTTGTTGAGAGTCATTTTTTTACAGGTATTTGACTATACTTGGTGGTAGCTCTGTAGAAAGTCTGTCCTGTTACTCCACCATCTTGGATCTGCCTCAAGCATTATTCTTCTTGATTATACTAAAACAAAAATAGCAAAAGATCTTACTTTACATGTCATCACAATCATATTCCCTCCTCCTTCTGTATTACCTCTTTTGGTGATTTCATCGGATCCCATGAATTCAACAATCATCTCTATACAAATTATTGTCAGATCTAATTATTCAGCTTTAACCTTTCTCTTGACCTCCAGTCTCTCATTTCCAACTACTTTTAGACATCTCAAACTGGATGTTTTGTAGACATCTCAAACTCAATATGTCAAAAACTGAGCTCTTCTTTCCTCCCAAATCCTCTACTCTCCTAAATGTGTTGAGGGTACTACCATCCCACTACTCTCCACAGATGGCAAAGCAAGTGTCATCTTTGATTTGGATATTCAAAAATATGCTTCCTTTACTGTTAACTCTTCCTGGAACTTCCCTTAGCTCCTGGTTTCTACTTGCCCTGGAACAAATTACTACCCCTGTGGCCCACTCATTATAGAACATCCCTCCATAAAGCCCCCATTTTCCCATCAGTGATTTACTCAAATTCACTTTATTTTGCGAAGGGATCCCTGTGAGATCTGCCTTCATTCTCATCCCAGCTCTATTTCTGACTGGACTTCACACCCCTAATCCTATGCTGGGTAATATCATCCCTCTCCTTGGTAGTTTACTTTTTACCTCACTATAGTGAGTTGTTTTCCCTTAGTCATGGTCCTCTTCAAAAACGAAGGGCAAACACAGTAACAGTTAGAATGCAAGATCCTTAAATATAGGAACTGGCTTTCTTTTGCTTGTATTACTGCCCCAACACTTAGCATAATGCTTAGCACATGATTGGTTGGTTGTTGTCTGCTTTCAAAGAGGATCAAAATGACATTGCTATGATCAAGTGAAGTTTCAGAGTGTCTGACTGTGGCTGTGACTGAGCTCAGAATGCTCTACCATAGGTTGGGCGCAGATTGTCTACATGTATATTTGGGGTGGATACTCCAAATCTGAACATCCTAAGTTTATTTTGTGCTGTCTCAATTCTGCTTTGCTCATAGAGCACAGCACCCTTTCTGATGCGGGCACACCATGCTGAGTAGTCCTGTGCCACTGTCTCCCAAGTTCTTGAGAAAGACCTTGAGAGTGCCCTTGTATTGTTTCTTCTGACCACCATGTGATCACCTGCCCCATGCGAGTTCTCCATAAAATACTCTTTTTGGCAAACATACATTTTGTATTCAAACAACATGGTCAGCTGCACTCTCTGAAGCGTAGTTTGAATGTTTGTCAGTTCAGCTTGATCATGAACTTCAGTGTCTGGTACCTTATCCTGCAGGTGATCCTCAGAATCTTCCTAAGACAGTTCACATGGAAATGATGCAGTTTCCTGGCATGGTGTTAATTATTAGGTCAAAATTAGCACAGGCAGCAGAGAATTGATCCAAACTTTGCATCTCAGTTTCAGAGGCTGCATTGAGAGTGCAATCATCTGCAAACACAAAATCATTCACCAACTCTCCCTCCACTTTGGTCTTGGCTTGTAGCCTTTTCAAAGTGAAGAACTTACCATCAGTATGGTAGTTGACCTTGATGCAGTGTTAATCCTCACTGTATTTGACAACATGGCTGAAAACATCATACTAAAAAGCATGGGAGAAAACACACAGCCTTGTTTTACTCCATTCGTGAATGGGAAGTCATGAGAGCATTGTCCACCCTCAGAAAATGGACAATCATGCCATCATGAAATTGGCATTCAATGCTGATGAACTTCTCTGGGCAATCAAATTTTGACATAATTTTCCATAAGCCTTCATGACTAACAGTGTCAAAGGCCTTGGACAGATCTACAAGTGTTGTGTACAGACCTCTGTTCTGCTCCTGGCATTTCTCCTGGAGTTGTTGGGCAGCAAACACCATAGCACATAATAAGCACTTATTAAATGCTTATATTTTCCTTCCTCCCTTCCTACTGATTTCCCATATTCAATCAGTTGACAAGTACTGTTGTTTATACCTTTTCAGTACCTCTCATAGGTGCCTTATTTTCTTCTCTGTCTCTGATACAAGCAGTTACCAACTCAGGTAGAGTATTGCTTGGTATACCTTTCTGGTCTTCCTGCCTCCAATCTCTCCCCACTCCAGTCCATCCTCCATTCAGTCACCAAAATGACATTCTCAAGAGCAAGCCAAACTACTTAATTATTGCTGGCATCATTGCCTTTTTTGGTCCTCATTGTTTTTATAGAAAGGATGTAAAAAAAACCACCCTAAAAGCATTAAAATCATCAGTCTATGAAGTACTACAATAGGAAGTGGAATAACATTATTGCATATAAAGTATAGACTCTGTGTATATAAAACTATCTCTCTCTAATGAACAATGTGCAGAAGCATTGCTACATGCATATTGACACTGTATTAACTAAATAAAAATCATTTAAAGTTAAAGTACATCGAAAAGCTTTCTTTTTTCTGTGTAAGAAAGGTCACCAGTTCCAGAGGAAGGCATTGTAAGGTCATTGCTAGTAGAAATTGCTTCATTCTGTATTCTCCCACCTCCAACTCTTAGGCCTGTATCTAAAACATACCCTCCAGAAATGTTGCTTGATTGATTTAGGTGCATTGCCAAGGGTGATAGATTTGAAATCAGACTGTTCTCAAGTCATTGTTTTTCAACTTATGACCTGGCTAAGTCACATATACTGTTGGAGCTTCCATTTGTTTGTCTCTAAAGTAACGTATTTGGACGAGATGAATTCAAAGTCTCGTCCAACCCCATATGTCATTCTCTGAAAATTTGAATCCTTTTTGCTACACCAGTTTATGTGTGTATTGTATTTCCCATTAGAGTATAAGCTTCTTGAGGGCAGGGGAAACTTTTTCTTTTTCTTTGCACCAATACTGCTTAGTCTGGCACAAGGTCAATGTTTAACAACAACAGTAATAATATCTACCACTTGTATAGCACTTTACAATGTACCAGGTCATGTATTAACTGCTTTACAATTATAATCTCATTTGGTCCTCACAATAGCCCTAGAAGGTAGGTTTCATAATTATTCCCATTTTATACATGAGTAAGCTGTGGCAAATAGAGGTGAAGTAACTTGCCCAGGGTAAGACAACTAGATAAGTGTCTGGAGCTTCCTGACTCCAGGTCCAATGCTCTATCCACTGAACCACCTAATTGTTCCATATAATAAAGACAATTTGGTTGCTTGCTTGACCTGAACATGAATACTGCTTTCTTCAAATATTTGGGTCAAAGTTCACAAATTTGCTTTTATGTTTATGCTTTAAAAGATCCATCTGTGAGCTTAGTGCTATGGGGACTTTGCTGATAATGCAGCTCCCAATCTACCTATGCCTTCCATCCAGGATGAATCTTGTCTATTATGTACCATCTGTCTGCCAAAAGGCATCCACCCAACATAGTGAATGTCTTCTTCTATCTCACTTGACATGTTCTAGATAGCAATGGAGAATGTGAACTTGCTTGTTCTTCTGACATGATTCAACGTGTATGTGTTTTTGTTTTCCATTCACCTTTCTGATGTCATGCTTTATGCCATTTCTCCTTTCCATTTCTGGATTTGTAATGTGATTTCAGTCTGTTCACAATAATCATAGATGTCTCCATTAGCCTTTGAGTAATGTTCATCTCAGATTCATCAGAGGGTATTATATTCTGTGATTTAGAGACTGATATCAGAGCTAATACAAAAATACTAGCAGAATATTGAAGGAAGTCATAAAAAAAAGAATATAAAGTTTTCCAAAGGTATTCTGGGGTGATCTTTTCCTCCTATTTAATTCTGGGCCTAGGATGTTTTCCATCAACATTAAGTATTCTACACACACACACACACACACACACCCAATTCTTTAGGTTGTCTAATTACAATATGCATTCTTGAATATAAGCTCCTTGAGGTCAGTTATTTTCTTGTATCCCTAACACCAAGTTCAGTGCCTAGAAAACAAGAGGTGCTTAATAAATGTGTTGATTGATTTATTCATCCAGTTAGTTTTCTTTGTGTGGATTAGGCCAATCTGTTGTAAGTAACTGAACTTAGCTTGGAAATGCTAAATTACATACTTTTAAAAACCTATTTAAAATTAAAAGATTATTGGTCTGTAATGTTACTAGAGTTAACTAATATGTCACATTTTTTAGAGAAAAATGAGATGAAGACTAGCATCAGATTCCACAAACTCCTCTCTAAAATTTAGAGAAACTCCCCAGTTCATTTGATGCTACATTACATAATAACGATAAAGGGGTAGCTATCCCTCTACTCTAAAGCCTTGGGGACCAAAATCTACATGCTCAAAGAATAAATCTTAATTTTTCTTCTGATTACAAAATATTTTCTCCTTGTTAATGTTTTTTTTTTTCAAATCAAGAAATTTCTGCATCAAAACTGCTGCTCTGGGAGAACTAAATGTAATTTCCATTAAAATTGGGTCCTGGAGTTAGTAATTCAGGCAAGAGATTACAGCTCTTCCCTTAACAAGGAAACTACATGACTTTCTCCTGAAAAGTTCCCCATGAAGGGAACGGAAGAGATTAGTGTATTTTCTATGCATTAGACTTCAGTAAAGATAAAATATGGCTCTTATAACTAATGCTGCATTTATTATTTAAGGCTAAGCATTCTCAAATAATCATTTTATTATGGAATTGCATTTCAGCATTCAGCTTAAGCTTCCCTGTATCATTCTGTGTATTTTTTTTCAAGTCTGAGATAAGAAGCATGCACTTCCTGCCCCAAACAGTTCCAGTCTACCCCAAATTTCAGGAAGTAAATCTATTATCAGACTTTACAGATGTTTCTTCAACTTGCCTTTCTAAAGTTAATCTGTTTCCTTTAAAGACAGAGTCCCCTTTCCGCTTTCTTTCTGGTGATTCAAAATGGTGAGGGCAGACTCTGCCTTAGAATCTAATCCATCTTTCTAAAATTATAGGTGAACATGTGGTTCTCTCTTTCTCTTGTCTCAGGAAAAGTGTGTCATAGTGGTTTCCTCAGTTAGAAATGTGTTTTTCTCCAAAAAGGAAACATAGCCTTCCTTTACAAATATTGAAAATCCTGACACCACCTCTCCCCACTCTCAACCTTCACCAAAAACACCATAAATAAACCTGGAAGTATCCTAACATTATCCTTTTCTAACAATGTCATTGTGTTAGGTAATTTATGAGGGTTTTTTTTTAACTCTCTTGAAAGACAGTACATGATAATTTTTTTAACTCCCCAATGTCAAATGACAGAGCTCCAGATGTTTGATGGGAAAATACTACAACTGCATTTATGATTCGTTTGTCAGTTTTATAATATGATACACACCATGGAGAGGAGGCAATGGTCAGAGTAGCAGAAAGTTCTGGGAATACCAGATGTTATCACCAACCAAACAATCAAGATTAGAATTTTGAAGGAATACCAAAGAGGTCAATTATACCTCAAAGTGCTTGTAAAATGTTCTCCACTGTGCCACTCACAGTATGTTTCATTTTCACCCTGTAGGTTTTTCCCAAGATTGCTTCTCATTCAGGTGAGAGAAAGTACTTTTAATCAATCAGTTCAATTCAATTCAGTGAGGACTTACTTATTAAGCTTCTTATATGTGCAAAGCATCATTTGAGGATCTGGGGATTCAAAGATAAAAATGAAAACACTCTCTACCCTCAAGTTACTTCTCCTTTCAGTGGTAATCTCCATTTCCCATATCCCTTAGAGCTACTGTATCTTATTGGGAGTAGCTCCTCTATCCCTACGTTCTATTCTTCTATCAGGTGATTAAACCCTTTAGACTCCACATCTTGGGCTATTTACCCTAGCTCTGATATGAATGGATGGATAATTGGATATAAGGATAGATGGGTACATGGAAAGATGTATACATGGATGGATGAATGAATGAAAAGCATTTAATGGTTACTATGTGCTAAATACTATGCTAAGTGGGAAAATAAAAGATGGTCCCTGACCTCAAGGAATTTCCATTCTAATTAAGAAATGTTTTGCTTTCCAAGGAAGGTTGTTTGCTTTGGTGAGACATCCACAAAACTGTCTTCTATTATTCAGGAATTTGACTAAAGAAAAGAGTATAGGCTAATTGATTTAGAACTATGAGTTTTGAGTCAGAAGGAGAAAATTGAAAATCTAATTTCTCTGATAATATGATACAAATCAAGTAGCCAAAGAAAGTCCAGGAGAATTGTACTGGCCAGGAAGGAAAAGACCAAATTTCCTCAAACAGAAGCAAGTATGAAACAAGCTGGAATTTTCATCCCATACCTTTGCTTTCTGTAAAGCCCTAAGTCAGATCTTGTCCCTACCAAACCTTCCTTGACTATTCCAAGTCCCATCAGGCATTGATTCATTTGTCTCTGAATTTTTATAATATATTTTATAAGCTCCCCACATGTTTCTATTTTGTGTTCTTACATTTTTTTTAATGTGTGTAAATTCCTTCAGGGCAAAAAATACTATGCCTTGTATTCCTATGAATCTCCTACAACAGCTAGCACAATGCTAGGCACATAGGCATCAACTAATGAGTGAGGACATAGTCAAAATAAGTTGAATGAGAATATAGCAATAATATAAATTTAACACTATAGACTTAAAGCTACAAAAAAGCTCAGAGGTCATCTAGTTCCTTCCTTTCATGGGTTTTAATGGTTCAGAGCAAGTGTAAACAGCAGTTGTTTCTGTTCTGGCCAGAAATTCTGACTCTCCCCCTCCCAGACTGATTCTTTTATGAAAGCAAACTAGGCCATCTTTTCCCTCAATTCTTACCTAGCCTTTAACCACTGAATGGGTGTTGCCTCAGGCAAACTAGACCAGAAAAAGGGCTTAGTTTAGAAAGGCCAAGCTTTCCTACTACATCTGAGGTCATTGCCGGTATTCTTGACCTGTGTCTTGCCACTGGACTCTGACGACACTGGAGAAGAGAGCGATGCTAATTACTGTGTACTTCTCTTAAATCCCATTCACTTTCAAGTGGATGCCAATTATACCTCAAAGGGTTTGTAAAATGTTCTCTATAATGTCACCCACAGTATGCTTCATTTGTACCTGTAGATTTTTTCCAAGATTGCTTCTTATTCAGATGAGAGAAAATGCTTTTAATCAATCAGTTCAGTTCAGTAAGGACTTAACTTATTAAGCACCTTCTATGTGCGAAGCATCATTTGAGGAGCTGGGGAGTTCCTGATGTCACTGGTGCTTCAAGAACAAGACAAGGAATCTGGGACCCAAAGAGGTGGAATGTCAATGTGTAAATGGCAAACTTGGGATTTCAGTCTTGGACCTGTTTCTTCAAGTCCAGCACACTCATTCTGCATTTTTATTACTCCAGGACTATATCTGTTTAAAATATTGTGCAGTCATTTCCCACTAGCTAGAACTTTCTGGGCAGGTCTTCATCATGCACCCAGAAAGCTTTCTCATCAGGAAACTCATCATCCTTTGAGATCACATCAACTTTGGTACTCCTACCCCAACAGGACCCTCAATTTCCTTTGCCCCTCTGACCAGAGAGCTCCAGAGAAGAGGAAAGAACTCATCCAAAAGCTTCCATTGAAAGAAAGCTCCCAGGGTCCAACTATCTCTTCATTGTTCCAATGACTGTGCTCCTTGGATTAGACTGCATCATGCCCTGGTGGCTATATTACCTACCAACCATCTATTCTTCAGCTGCCTTTTGTAGGCTGTCCTCTTCCATGACATTATAAGCTCATTGAGGGTAAGGACTGACATTTTTTGTCATATTTGTATCCCTAGTGATTAGCACAGTGGCTAGCATATAGTAGGTACTGAATAAATACTTACTGACTGGCAAGTAATGGAAGAGTCTGGAGACAGGGAAGATATGGAGTAGAGTCTTGGACAGATTCACAGGGGAAGTGTGAAATTTGAGCTGGGCTTTGAAGGATGTCTAGAATACAGATAGGTAGAAGAGGACAGAGAAAGTCTCAATGGCTTTCAATTTTTCTTAAGTGACAAAGTATCAATTCTCATAAAACTCTAAATTTTAGAAGACCAAAGGCCAGTCTTCATTGGTTGGATGAATTTCTTTTTCAAATTAAATGATTTATATTGAGTTCTCAACATTCACTTCCATAAGATTTTGAGTTCTAAAATTTATTCCCATTTCTCCCCTTTCCCCACCCCAAGATAGTATGTAATTCAATATAGTTTCCACATATAGATTCATATCCAACTCATTTTCACATTAGTTATGATGGAAAGAAGAATTAGAGACAACGTGAGAAACCACAAGAAAGAAGAAACAAAGAGAAAGAATAAATGATATGCTTTGATCTGCATTCAGACTCCATAACTCTTCTTCTGCATGTGGACAGCATTTTTCATCATGAGTCTATTGGAGTTGTCTTAAATCCTTACATTGCTAAGAAGACATAAGTCTATCAAAGCTAGTCATTGAACAATGTGGTTCTTACTGTGTACAATGTTCTCCTGGTTCCACTCACTTCAGTCACCATCAGTTCATATAAGTCTTGCCAGACTTTTCTGAAGTACTCCTGCTCATCATTTCTTATAACACAATAGTATTCCATTACATTTATATACCACAACTTTTTCAGACATTCTGGTTTAGACAATTTTTTAAGAAAGATCTCCCTCCTAATGGAAAAAAAATGGGAGAAGGGAATCTCTTAGAGAAATGACAGTGGGAAATGCATGCTTTTACTCAATAGAATAGTCATCATGAGCCAGATATTCTGGATCTGGCTGAACTAAATTATTGTTCTACATAAAAATGCATCCTGGAGAAAGGAGGCTTGAGTTAATTTAAGTTCAGACTCTGAAGCTGTCAGAGCTACGTGACCTTTAGTGAGTTACTTCAAATCTCTGAGATTTGATATCCTTGTTGGAAAAATGAGATCCCTCTCACCTTGTAGCATGATCACAGTGAGCCAATGAAATAGCATATGTTACATGCTTTGTAAACCATTAACACATTATACAAATGTAACCTGCATTATTGTAATATAAGAAATGAATTAATTGCAGAATTTTAAATTCTAGATGAATTTATAGTCTGTTTCAGACACAACCAGGTTTCAGTTTACACACATACGCACATGCATATTATATACAAATACATACACACACACAGAAAGAGAGTCAGAGGTTGTTTTTGATGGAAATTTTTTCCTCCACTAAGATTTTCCTTCTCTCTTCAGACTAAAAGAGGAGAAGACAAAGACTGTTGCTGTTGTTGGGTGTTTTTTCTTTTACGCTGTCATTACATTGAAGAATAACAAATGTACTAAATATGCACAATTAGATAATTATACAATTAGCCTTTTTATTGCCCAGTATGATATCATTACCAAAAGATTATGAGAGGTAAAAGAAATTGATTCCCTTCCCTGTCACTGAATTAATTTCTTCCCAATTTATGGCAATATTAGAGGGCTGAGCTCCAATGGTTTTTGGTTGGGTAAAAATCTTTGTGCTTACTATTTGACTCCCTAAACCAGACACTGACTCAGCTGGAATCTTCCTCATATTCCTTCCTAGTCTCTCATTTATTTGTATTTCCTTTCTGTTTCTGTTTTTCCCCAGAGAATAGCTAGATTATAAAGTTACAGATGGATTACTTAGAACAATGCTTTCAAATGCTGAAGTATGATTCAGTATGATACTTCCTGACAAAGTATTTCTGCCCTGTCTACCACATTTACTTTTTTTCTGAGAAAAAGCTGTTTTGATATCTTTCCATATGACCTGCAACACTTTTTGACCTGTAAAACTAGGTGAACAAGGCTCATTGTTGAAAGTGAGCATCTTCGGCATTGGTATCATTCAATGATGGTAAGGAAACTGAGAAGCAGTGGGAGGTCTACCTTTGCTATTCTCAATCAGTCTCCTAGCAGAGGCTCTGATAAGTATACTTATGAGAACATGGGAGGTAATGCTTAAGGTCAGGCTGATCACAGGAAGGGATTCTTCCTTTGTGAATGAACTCAGTGGAACTCGGCCAATAGAAAGGAAGTATCCCCTATTTTATATAGTCTAGTTTTTTTTTGTTTTTCTTTTAGGAACACAAGTCTTATGAACTATGGATTGAATGAATTATTCATTTGATTTCTTACCCCCCTGAAGTGAAAAAGATGCAGCCTATGGAGATTAGGTACTTCCATGCTTTTATCAGAATTCCCATTGCCCTGCTTATATTCCCTTCTGATGCAGTGTAGCTTAGTGTCATGGCGCATATAGATCACAGGGTAGTAGTATTATATCTGAATTCATATTGTTTTTAAGCTCATTCTTCATAAAGTTGCCCTTAATTGCATTTTATGATCTGGGAGTGTAGAATTTCATTCCAATCCCAAAAATGAATCACTGAATCAGCTTAGGCTAAGTCTGACCAAGTAAAAGTTTTGGTGAGGAGGCAGATTTTAGCTTTAAAAATTCAGGGCACTACAGTTTCTAAAAGTCTTGTAAATACACACACATACTCATATATACACATGCATATTTACATATACATGTCTGTGTGTATATATGTATGTTCAGTTCTTCTGCCATGCCCAACCCTTCATGTCCATGTGGATCAGAGCTCACTAATACTGTCCATGGAAAACTCTTGGCAAAGATACTGGAGTAGTTGGTCATTTCCTTCTCCAGTGGATTAAGGCAAACAGAGGGTAAGTTATTTGCCCAGGGTTACACAGCTAATAAGTGTCTGAAGTCAAATTTAAATTCAGGACTTCTTGAATCCAAGTCAGAGTGCTCTATCCACTGAGTCATCTAGAGAATATATATGTGTGTGTATGTGTATATGTATGTCTGTATATGGATCCTGTATGTATATATGTACACATTTTATATGTATGTCTATACACATATAGACACATGTGCATAATACATATGCATACACATAGTATATTTTACATATAAGCACATGCATATGTATGCATGTTATACATCCATAAATATATGTGGTGTTTGTGTGGATTATATATGGATACATATATGTATGCATGAGCTAATTTTTGTTTTATGTCTTAAATCTTAGTGCTTAGCACATGATCTTGAATGGAAAGAGCACCTATTAAGTGCTTACTAAATAGAACTGAATTGAATTACTATCATTCTCTCTATCAATGAGCCTGTTTTTCCGTGGTCATCCTCTTCTCTTGGCCATCATGCATCAGCTCCCTTCTCCCTGTAACCCCTTTTTCCTATTGTCCAGTTCTTCCATTATTTGCTGTTTTGAGGAGGTATCCAGGTTAACTATGCTTCTCGTTTGATTCTCTTGACTCTCTAGACTTTGGCCCACCCTTAATGGGGGTGTCCTCCATGTTTTTCAGCTTCTTTCAGGTGTTATCTTACCTCATTAGACACTAGGCCCCCAGAAGGCAGGGTCTATCTTTCTTTTGACTTGTATTTGGACCTCCAGTGCTTAGACCAGTAACTGCTCACAGCATGTGCTAGACAAGTGCCTGTTGATTTGATTTGAATTGTTATAGCATAAGCTCTGCCAACTCTTAACAGATAAAAAGAACATTAATCCAAAAATAGAGAGCTGCATTCCAAGGGTCTCTGGTTTTTCTTCCCAAGGGATATTTTATCATGTCACATCATCTGTTTAAGCTTCTGCAGGGCAAAGGTCGCATCAGATTAATTAGCTTCATGGCATACCTAATACAGAGCCATATGCCTAAGCCCAGTTTCCACTCTTTGATAATGATGGTGATATCTGCTACTTGAAGTGACAAGAATCTGTTGGAAAGATCCTGTCTGCTTGAGGCTTCAAAGTCCCTGCTCCTCCATCTGCCCCATCCTGTAAGGCAGAATAACAGTAACGTTTCTCTTCTCTCAGGCTCCATTCTTGGGGTTTTTTTTAAATTTAGTTTTGACCAATGCATTCTATAAAAAATGTGAAAGTCAGGTCAAGTCAGCAGACATTTATTAAGCACCTGCTAACTGCTGAGAGTTCTTTTCTCCTCAGTTTTTTTCTAATTCTTGTACCACAAGCTTTCCTCTACATCTCATCATTTGAAATTTACACACACACACACACACACAATGTATCTACCCATCCTCTATCCTCCATTGGTTCCTTACTGCTACTCAGCAGACTTTTTAGCCCTTCCTTATTGACTCATTCCCTTATTAAATTTCCACATTGATCATCCCAGGTATTTTCATCTTTCATCTAACATTTAACCACATCCCAGAATCTCCAATATTATATCACTATGCCTCCAGTTTTACTAAGAAGAATATAAGTAACTAAAAATAATTCCCTTGGTTCTCCTCTACTACATCTGAGCATCTCTGAATCCTCCTCAATCCTTTTCCCAGGCTTCAGACAAAGCCCTTTCCCTTTCCATGACTGACTCCTTCCTCCTTTCTCCTTTTCATGGTTAACTCCTCCAACTGTGTTCTCAATTCCATTCCCTCCAATTTCCTTTAGCTCCATCCATCTCTTACCACTTCTTTTGTATTTTGAAACATTCCCACTTCAATGACTCCTTTTCTTTTGGATGCAGACATGGTCAGGCCCTTACCAACCTAAAATGACCTTCTTTTTATGCTAATTCTGACCCACCTTCCAACTACCATCCTATTCTTCATACCTTGCATATAGCAGATGCTTAATAAGTGCTTATTGATGGACCTAAAAGGAATAATATACACTTAACTAACCCAGTTCTAAGTTATAAAAGAGAAAGTGAATAGTCCAAATGAAAAAACCCTTGTCATGTGCTATAAGAAATTTAAGACTTATAAGATCACTTACAATTCTAAGGTATACCAAAGAAGTCTTCATGGATGATATAATAAAGAGTTAGGCCTTGAGAAAAGAGAAACATCAAAAAACAACAAAAGGAATCCATGCCCAGCACAGGGGACATAAGGGAATGTAAAGAATGTAAGGGTAAGGAAGGGGAGGTAGGATTAGGAGGGAAAACAGTATATATTCCAGTCTGGCTATAATTTGGTGCTCATGATGGAACAGGAATAGAAAATGAAGATTTAAGAGCTATGGGGGATTAATAGATGAGGAAATTCCCTCTATCAATGCAGGTCAAAACTTTTCTACAACAGATATTTTTGAGAGTTGTTAAAATAGTGAAAAATTCAATGATTTTCTTGGAGTCATGCCATCAGTTATATATTAGACATGTGACTTGAACCCAAGTGCTCTTGGTTCTAAGGTCAGTTTTGACCCACTAGGGCTCAGGGCAAGACTTCAAACCCAATATTTTAACTGCTACAACCCTCTCTTGCCTTTCTTTCCCAGTTCTTAGTATAGTCTCTGGCACATAGTAGGAACCTAATAAATACTTGTTGCTTGACAAACAAATTTACACTTCTTGATGCCCTGAGACAAGTAAAGCTTTTCTTGATAGTATGGATTTTAAGTGAAATTCAACCATAAGAACAGGTATTTTCAAGTAGAGGACTGGATTTTAAGAAATGCGTAAGAGTTGGACTTGTGAGGAATCTCAAACAGCAATCAAACTTATATGTGTAAGTGAGGCAAGAGACCATTCCAAACTGAAGGAGGGAAAGTCTCTTTGGCAAAAGCAATGTTTCATTTAATTTGGCCAAAACAGGAAATGAAGGGGATGAGGCTGGAAGTTGAGGGCAACCTATTATTCTCTGTGTGAGTCTGAGAAAGTTCCTCATCTTCTCTTCTCTTATGAATAAAATGGGAATGATAAACACATAGCTCACAGAATGATTGCGAAAACTCTAATCTGATAATATGTGTAAAGAGTTTTATAATCCTTAAAACGCTATTTGAAATGTTTGCTCTTAATAGGTCACAAAAACAACTTCCTAATTTTCCAAACCAATTACCTTTGCTCATTTCTTATTCTCTCCGACTTCTGTACAGTGATGCAGTGAAAACCTCTTTCTTCAAATTCTTCCTTTTTAAGAGTTTTTTCTTCAACTTGAAAATAAACAATGGAGAAAGCACTGACTTGACTAATGGTCCTTAAGTTCAATTGATGCTTCTGATGCTACTATCTACATCTCTCTGGGCAAATTATTTCATCTCTGAGGATCTCAGTTTTCTTGTTTATAAAAGAAGGGGTTAAACTAGAAAGCCTCTCATGTCTCTCCCAGCTTTATGTTTGTGATCCTATAAGCTTATTGGAGATTTCCTTTTCTCAGGCTTTCCTTTATCTCTTTCTAAAATTTCACCCAGTTATAATTAGAGTAAGCAATCAGAGTTTTGCCATACAGGGCTGGAATTTAGAAGGAATTGTCAAATAGAAGCAACTGAAGTTAACACAGTAAGGATTATTAGTAAAAAATATGAGGCTATCATTTTCAGTTATGCTAGAATGATCAGTTCCTCTGCTGAAAGAATGACTCTATGCCAAAATCTCAATAGCAGCACTTTTGTGGTTGGAAGAAAATAAATGCAAACAAACTGGATGCTTATCAATCAAGTAATGTTTAAACAAATTGTACTACATGAATGGAATGGATTATCACTGTGCTATAAGAAATGATGAAAACAACAAATAGAAAGAAGCATGGAAGATCAATCTAAGCAGACTGAAGAAAACAATTTATATAATTATTGCAGTGATTGAAATGTAATAATAGAAATCATGAAATAATGAAAACTGAATATTGTCAAGGTATAAAAAACAAAATCCCCAAAGATGAGAAGAGAAAACAACTGCCCCTACTTCTTCACAGAGGCTAGGGTCCATGAGTCTGGAATATTTTATGTAACATCAGTTGTTTTTTTTATTTTTTGGAAGATGACAGAGAAAGGACAGGGACTTGCCTGAGCTCTCCCAAATTGCCCTCCAAACAATGCCTCAAAACAAATTCTTGAGTAACAGAATGCACAAATGGATAAGGTAAAAGAATTTTCTAGTCCATGATAACTTAGAATATCTGAAAGAAAGGTTTTGCACACCAGGGAAAGAATTGAGTATAGTCAAGTACAAGCCAGCCCACAGCAAATCACTAGCAGCTCTTGGAAAAAACTTAATTAGTGCTAGCAGCAGTGACTTTCAGAATTCTCAGCCTACAGATAGTAAGAAGACTGACAAGTGTTAAAAAATAGATTAAGGGAGTCAATTTTCTGGCACTTGTTGTAGAACTACTGCCCATACTTATATCCAGGTTACAGTCCCAGGTCTGTATTGTGGGGTAAGGAGGGGCACTAGAATACCACAGCTTTTAGAGTAGGGGAGCAAGGCTCCTGGTCACAGTTCCAGGGCAGAAAAATTGCTTGTAGTTGCTCCCAAATTAGAGTACAGGCCAGTAGAGTCATAAACAATCTCTCTTAGATCATACCAACTTGGAAGAACTGAAAACGTACAGATCCTCAGAATTAGCTCTGAACATAGTTACACAAAAAATCTGAAGATTAGGACAGTGCTCCCTCCACCCTGGGAGTGGAGCTCAACCTCAACATAGGATTAAAAGTCAAGAAAGACTGGAAAGAATGAGCAAACAATAATAACAAAGAACCTGACTGCAAAAAGTAACTATGGTGACAGGAAAGATGAGAATACAAACTCAGAAGAAAATAACTAAATCAAAACTGCTATATTCAAAGACCCAAAAGGAAAAAAATGAATGACCTTAGGTTCCAAAATAATTCAGTGAAGATTTTTAAAATGGGTTTTAAAAATCAAGTAAGAGAGGTAAAGGTAAAATTGGGAAAAGAAATGAAAGTGATATAAGAAAATCATGAGAAAAGAGTCAACAGCTTGGTAAAGGAGGCAAAAAAAAAATACTAAAGAAAATAACACCTTTAAAAACACAATAGGTCAAATGAGACATAAAAATCCACCGAAGAGAAGAATTCATTTTAAAAAAGAGAAATGGTCAAGTGGAGAAAAGATGTATAAAAATTCGTTGAAGAAAATAACTTAAAAATAGAATTGGCCAAATGGAAAAGGGGGTACAAAAGCTCACTAAAGAAAATAATTCCTTCAAAATTAGAATTGTGCAAGTAGAAGTTAATAACTCCATGAGATATCAAGAAACCATCAAATAAAATCAAAATAATTTTAAAAACAGAAAAAATGTGAGCCATCTCATTGAGAAAGAATATAATTTAAAAACACCTAAGCATTATCTTTTAAGAAATTATCAAGGAAAATTGCCAGCGAACAAAATAGAAATTGAATCAGAAATCATCTCCTGAAAGAGAACCCAAAATGAAAACTCCCAGGAATATTATAGCCAAATTCCAGAGCTCCCAGGTTGCAGAGAAAATATTGCAAAAAGACAGAAGGAAACAATACTCAAAGAGCCACAGTCATGATAACTAAAGATTTAGCAAGTTCTATATTAGAAGATCAAAGGACTTGGAACATAAATAAAGGAAATAGTATTACAACCAAGAACAACCTATCCAGCAAAATAGTATAATCCATCAATGGTAATACAGACATTTAATGAGAGGACTTTGAAGCATTTCTGATGAAAAGGCCACAGTTAAATAGAAAATTTGACTTTCAAATACAAGAAAGGCAGATAAGTCATAAATGATTCAATAAGTTTAACCTCTTTACATTCTTTCATGGGAAAATGGTACTTGTAACTCTTATAAATTTCCTCATTATTAGGGAGTGAGAAGGAGCATCCAGAGACAGAGGGAATGAATATGAGTTGAATATGATGAGATGATATCTAAACAAATAAAATTAAGAGATGAAGAAGAGGAATGCACTGGGGGGAGGGGAAAGGGAGAAGTAGAATGGGGCCAACTATCTCATATAGTAGTTAAACTGTTGTCCCTTATTCTCAAAGAGGACCAATAATAACATCATCATGTTGAGGTCAATATATAGTATGTCCAAGTGTGACTGATCAGACCAATGTGGGCTCAGAAAGCTCTACCCCAGGTTGGGCACAAATAATCTGTATGAACTTCTGAAGTGGCAATGTCTCTAAATTTCATGTTTCATTTCAACTACTGCAGGTGTACTTTGCTCATATAGCACAGCACCTTCTCTGATGAAGGCATGACGTGCTAGGTGGCCTATGCCAGTGTCTCTCATATCTCACAATTGATTTCAAAGTTGTGAAGAGAGACCTTGAGAGTGTCCTTGTATCACTTCTTCTAATCTCCAGGTAAGTCCTTGCCTTGTGTGAGTTCTCCATAAAATAGTCTTTTAGGCAAATGTGTGTTTGGCATTCAAATAACATAAGTTAGTTAATCAGATTTGCACTCTATGCAGTACAGCTTGAATGCCTGGCATTTTACTCTGAGAAAGGATCTCAGTGTCTGGTACTTTATTTCACTAAGTGATCTTCAGAATCTTCCTAACACCTTTCAAATGGAAATGATTCAGTTTCCTGGAAGCACTAATATACTGTCCAGGTTTCAAAGGCACACAACAATGAGGTCAGCACAATGGATCTGTAGACTTCTAGTTTGGTAGGCAGGCTAATAGCTCTTCACTCCCATTCTTTCCTTCAGAACCTCCTAAAATTAAGTTAGCTCTGACAATATGTGCATCAACCTCATCATTGCATCATGCATATCCCTAGAAAGTATACTGCCAAGGTAAGGAAATTTATACATGGTATTCAAAATTGCTCCATTTGCTGTAGCATATGGTTGCACATATGGATGGTGTGGTGCTTGCAGGTGGAGAACTTTTGTTTTCTTGGCATTCATTGTTAGGCAAAAATTAGCATAAACAGCAAAGATTCGATTCATACTCTGCTACATCCTGGTCTTAGAAGCTGCATCAAGTGCACAATCATATGTAAGCAAAAAGTCATACACCAATATTCCCTCTACTTGTGTCTTGGCTTGTAACCTTTTTTGAACTTAAATTACCATCAGTGGCATACATGACCTTGATGCCATGTTAGCTCTCTTTGAAGGTATCTGGCAGCATTGCTGAAAACATCATGCTAAAAAGCATGGAGCAAGTACACAACCCTGCTTCACTTGGTGATTTATAAAGAATGACAGCATCATCCATTATTTAGAACTCATGCAAGCAAACCATCATGAAACTGATGTATAATCCTGATGAACTTCCCTAGGCACCCAATTTTTGCCATGATTTTCCACAAGTCCTTGTGACTTATAGTATCAAAGACCTTGGTGAGATCAACAAACATTGTGTACAGACCTGTGTTCTATTCTCTTCCTGGTATTTCTAAATGATCTCAAATCAAAGAGGCATGAAAGAGGTTTTACACTGGAGTAGAAGATGAGGAACGTGAAGGGGAGTGATTGAACTTTACTCTCGTCAGAATTGGCTCAAAGAGGAAATAAAACACACATTCAGTTCCATATAGAACTCTACCTTACCCTACAAGAACATAGAAGGGAAAGAATGTAAGAGAAGTGGGGGGAGTGGTAGAAGGGAGGGTAGAATGAGGGAGGTAATAGTCTGAAGGAAAACACTTGAGTATGGGCAGAATGAAAGTAGAAAGATAAAAATACAAAAAAATAGAATGGAGGAAAATACATAGTTAATAATCATAAATGTAAAAAAAATTGCAGGTTCTCTTAAAAATACTTCATTTCTCACATATATAGACACTGAGCCTAATTTATAAAAAAAAATAAAAACCTTTCTCCAAATGATAAATGGTCAAAGGATGGAAATGGGCCAGTTTCAAATGGAGTATTCAAAGCTATCTGTAGTCAGATGAAAAATATGCTGTAAACATGCAAATAAAAATTTGAAGTACCACCCCATGCCTTTTAGATTGGCCAATATTACAGAAAAAGGAAAATGACGATTGTTGGAAGTGATGTGGAAAAATTAAGACATTAATGCACTATTGATGGAGTTGCAAACTTATTCAACCATTTTGAAGAGCGATTTGGAACTATGCCCAAAAGACTATAAAACCATGCAAACCCTTTGACCCAGAAATACCATGACTAGGTCTATATCCCAAAGACATTTTTAAAAATGAAATGGACCTATATGTACAAAGATATTTGTAGCACCTCTTTTTGTAGTAGAAAAGAATTTGAAATGAAGGGAATATCCATCAATTAGGCAATGGCTGAACAAATTGCGATATGTGATCATGTTGGATACTATTATTCTCTAAGATTTGCACAAACTGATGCAAAGTGAAATGAGCAGAATTGGAAGAATATTGTACACAATAACAACAATATTATACAATGATCAACGATGAAATACAATACAGAAATACAATGATCTGAGATAATTCCAAAGGACCCATGATAAAAAAATGCTATCCACCTCCAGAGAAAGAACTAATAGAGTCTGAATGCAAATTGAACTATAATTTTTTAATTTTGTTTTCTTGCTCAGTTGGTTTTTGGTTTATGTTTTCTTTAATATGACCAAAGTGGAAATGTTTTCCATGACTCCACATACATGTATATATACATAATACATATATATGTATATATATATATGTGTGTGTGTGTGTGTGTGTGTGTGTGTGTGTGTCAAATTGCTCACTTTCTTAATGAGAAAGTGAGAGATTTTGGAACTCAATTTAAAAAAAAGAATGTTAAATTTGTTTTTACATGTAACTGGGAAAAATATTAAATATACTTAAAATGTGTTCATTGGTTTTGCTATTTTTTCCTTTTTCTTCCAAAAATCCTTTGTTATAAGGGAGGGAAGATGATATAGGGAGAAATCTGAAAATGAAATCTATTATTTAGAAAAATAAGAAGTTACTAGATGTCATGCTTCCTCCCCGCCCCATATCAGATGAATCTTTTCACTTTGCCTAATGCTGATCTTTCTCCCTAATGATACCCTCCCCAAAAGTAGCTCTCTAGTATCCCCAGCTTTCTTTCTCCTTCATTTCCTCTCCCTACAAGATAGTAACCTGGGGGTTTCTTCCTAGGCAAGGGTTTTATGTTCCAAATTTCCAATTCTTTATTCCAAGTCATTCTCCTCATTCCTGCCTGAAGTTATCTAACAAAGGTGATCTGAAATTACCTTTCCTGGTGCTCCTTCCAGCATGCATTGTGCCAAGCTTGTCTCAGGTCTCTCAGTTATTACTTACAGTATGTCTATATGTCTTTCCTCCATCTATCTCAATAAGAACATCTGAAAGATTTCAGTTCTTGGAAGCCTTTTTGCCCCTCCTCAAAAGATGAAATCTATTTTCACAGATTTAACTTTTACCTCTGTGACAAATGTTCCCAAATCTAATTTTCCATCTTTCACCTAAGTTTTAATATCACCTCTCTATTTTCTGCTGGATATTTCCACTTGGATATGTCCTATTACTATATCAAGCTTAACATGTTGGAATTTTTTTCCCAACATCAACTTCCCCCATCCCCAGATTCTATATTTCTGTCTAAAGGCTGCCACTATCCTCCTAATCGCCAGGGTTAAAAAAAATTCAGGTTCATAGGATCATAGACTTGGGCTCATGGGAGTCTTAGTGGTCTAAGGCCAAAGTCCATCTTGTATATAAATAAATTAACATCCAAATAGTTAGAGTATGTGAACTTGAAAAAAAAAATTATGTACCTAGTTAGTGTTGCAGATAGGATTCAGATGAGCATATTCTTGAATCCAGTGGTCTATCCAGTGTGCCATTCTTACCCTTCAATGTCCTCTTTCCCTCAGTGAGCTGATAAGGCAAAATCTATATACATGAAAAGCAAATGATCAAAGGAAATATTATTGAGTACCAGAATATTCATAGAGATGAAAACTAATTATTGATCACTGAGGGCTACGATGCTCAGAGAAAGCTTCACAAAGGACATGGAAATTCAGTGGAAACTTAGGAAGCACCATGTGGCTTTAGTACCATGAAGGCATACATTTAAATCTTGTCTTTCATACATACTGATTGTGTGACCTTGGGCAAATTTCTTAAATTCTCAGTGTCCCTGACAACTCTGTAAGATCATAATTGACAAAGTAGGACTCAACAGGAACAATTAGATCACTCAGGAGTTCCAGATACCAATAAAATCACAGATCTAGTCCTTAACTTTTGGAAGGGTTGGTGGATTAGCAAACAGCATTCCTGACTATTATTTGTATGGTGGCGAAGAAGCCCATTTAACTAAGGTCCCTCCTTCCCTGAGACCACTTGATTAAATGGCATGACATAATGGGTAGGTAATTGAGACAATGAGGTGTTACAAGTGTTACACATAGTGAGGCACTGGATTCCCAAATCATGATATGATGCAAACTTTTGTTTACAGTGATGTTTTTACAGGTCTCCATAGTCCTCAAAATCATGTTTCATAAGGTAATGAAGAAATATATTGGGTCAGTATGTCATTATACATCCAGTTTTTACCTGCTTGAAGGCAGATGCCATGCTTTCCATGAGTTTACTGAGCTTTTCAAGAAAGGACAAGGCACACACACTAAATTTCTGGGACAGCAAAGCTCCTGGGGCATGAGAATGCAGCATGGATCTTTGTCCTGCTCCTAATTAATCTAGGGGAGTTAAGGAGCTCATTTTAGAAGAGAACATTTTGCTTTGGGTCTTGGGTTTTGAGTGTATTTGTTTTCTAAATACAGTAAGAGGCATTTGGCAAATGTTCACAGATGGGAAAGGAAGTGAATAACCTGGAGGCCTGGTTATAAAGAAAGCTCCTAAAAGGAAACATCAACCAGGAAAGACTGTACAAGTATGACTGCATGGCTATGAACATCAGTGATTCTACTGAGACCTTAAAGATGACTTTGTGAAAGCATAAATTCCTGGAAAAAAACCAGGAAAGTAGGGAACATTGCTTTGGCTAAAACCCTTGAGTTATGTTATCCATATGCTTAGAACCAAGTACATTTAGAAGGTAGAAGTAGACCTTTGGAGAAGAGTTAGAAGAAGTCATTAAAAAAAAAACTTGGATAAAATAAAGGTTTTAGAATATTAGTTCTATTATCTAGGGAAAAGAAAAATATTTTTTTCTGAGGAGGAAAACAAAAGATATCAAACATGATTGCTAGCTATCAGGCCATGTTTTATGTATACTTCTATATTATTTAAGGATGCACACACACACACACACACACACACACACACACACCTTCCTTTCCACTATGCTAGTGATAGAAACTTTTCTGTTAAAAAAAAGACAACAGATTGAAAGGATTCTGTCCACAACACAGGCCACTAATTAGTTATTTAGTGAAATAAACTCACTGTTCAGTCATTTCAGTTGTGTCCATCTCTTCATGACTCCTTTTGGGTTTCCTTGGCAAAGATACTAGAGAATTTTGCCATTTCCTTCTCCAGCTCACTTTACAAATGAGGATACTGAGGCAAACAAGGTTAAATGACTTGTTCAGGGTCACTCAACTTGTGTCTGAGGCTAGATTTGAACTCAGGAAGATGAATCTTCTTGACTCAGGCTTGACTTGAGCCCAGAATTCCATCCACTGCACGTACTAGCTGCCCAAACTAAACTCTGCAGGGTAATAAATGCATTTAATTTTTACTGATTATGTTCTTTTGGCGTGCTTGAGTATTAGCATGAACGTACAGACAAGGGATGAGTAAGGAACTAATAATGTGTTTAGAGAGGTTGTGGTCCATGCAGTCCCTGGCAGATTGTTATTAAAATCTGTATTATAATTCATGGAAGCTGACTTGGTTGCTGTCTCAGCAGAGCTATCTCCATGGATGTGTGTGACTTGTTAGCATTCCTTAAATGCCTAACTTATTAATATGCAATCACATTTGGAAGGTAACTCTAAAAGGAGACTATAAAAGGGGTTTTGGTAAAGCTTGGGTCTCCTGCTATATATTCTCTCCTCATCCTGCTGAAACCTTATATGGATTTTGATATTCTGGGTTCTCATATTCAGTGACTCATTCTCACATTTTGTTTTGTCCACATTGCTTCAGTGACTCCTGCCATCCAGGCTAACACAATTATTATTCTGAATCTCACGTTTGCAAATAGCAATTAATGTGCACCCTCTTCTATTTGCAGTAAAAATGAATGCATCTGAAATCTTACATGAACTGCCAGAATGAAAGTACATAAAGATTAAAAAAAAACATATTAGGCCAATATTTATTATAAAGTGATGGCAGATTTTAATGCCATGTCGTTGCTAGGCAAAGGGAGAATGGGGAAACAAGGCGAGGTGACAATTACACAATGCCTAGCTAAATCCTTCCTAAAGTACATCATAGGAAAACATTGGATGTAATCATCTGGAATTTAGCACCTTGAAGTTTTTGTTTATACTGGGTAATGTCATGTTAAAATGTTTATTTCTTTGGGTGGCATGATAATGAAGCAATTATGTACCTCAATGTGTGTCCTCAAGAGGGTGGATCAGGGGAGCTAGTTTTAAAATGGCATAGAATTGTTCTGAAATTGGTTTGAAAGAGCTTGCTCCTCTCTCTGTATTCATTCCCACAGTACTTTATTGAACTCCCAGAAATATCCTAAGAATCCTTTGCTAGAGACATTTTAAGATACAAGCATAGAGGTTCATCAGTGGTTAATAAGATAATTGCTTTTTAAATCAGTTTCTTTACTCCAGAACCTTGGACAAGAATATTAACTGAAGTGGCTTCAAGCTATTTAAAAGGAGCACACAGTAAATTCTGATCTTCTTTATTACTCAAATTTTCTCTTCTATTAATGAACAACACCACTCTCACCACATCTATACATCTCTAACTTTTACAGTGGTATGTTTTATGACTCAGTGCTATTTCTAATCAACAGCTAATATTGCCCTTCTGATCCTCTCTCCAAGCATCTTTGATCGGTTCTATTGGGTCATTCCCTGTCCTTTCTCATAAATAATAATAATAATATCATCACACTGTTTAATTATAATCTAGCAGAGGACTATATATCTAGAAAGAGAAGGAATTAGAGATCATCTATAGTCTAACTCTCTTTATTGTAAAGAAATCTCAACAATCCAGAAAAGGTCTTTCCCATATATCTTTTTTTTTATTATTCTGTGGCATTAAGCAATGTGACAAGTAAAGTTTGTATTTGGCCATATTTTATTTTAGGATGATGATGATGGTGATGATGATGATGATGATGATGATGATGATGATGATAATGATAGTGTTAGGTTCTTATATGTGGCAGTTCTTTCAAGGTAGTCATGGAATTGGTTCCTCCCTGGCAATTCTTTTCTTAAATGAAAACATGAATCTGATCAAAATATACACAGAGACATACATATATTATACAGATACAAGACATATATATATATGTTTACATATGTTTATATACATATATATAAATATGTCTATGTAATTTGTTGGAGAAGTCTCAGTTCAGCAATGATGGAGCTAAAAGTAGAAGAAGTCTATGATCAAGTGGTATTGGAAGAATACTGCTCATGGAACATCCCTGTAAGTCAGGTGCTCTTGCCCTGGGGATGATGTTCTCTTTCTCAGTTTCCCTCTGAGAATACCACCTTGCATAGCCACTCTTAATTCCAACTTCCTGTCTCTGGAGATATGATAGGATTTGGAAAGAAAGAAAGAAGGAAGGAAAGAAAGAGAAAGAAAGAAAGAAATCTGAAAAATTAATGTCCTGGGCTAAAAGAATAGATAGGTAGGTAGATGATAGATGATAAATAATTATATCATTATGTACATGCATGCATGAATGCATACATGTAAATATATGAGTATACACATAGATTTACCTCTTACTAAAGGTTTACTATGTGCTAGATACTGTACCATAGGCAAAGGATATAGAAATGAGCATGCAAGACAGCTCTTGCCCTACAGTTCCCCTAAACACCTTGGCAGCAGCCATTTGTTCTTTCCAGACTTTGTGCTTGACTTAACTTGTTGACGCAGCTGACCCAATGTTTCTGAAACAATCTTACTGGATTAACCATGATCAGTAAGTTGAATGAACTTCTGGTGGTAGACATAAATAATTTAGGAGGGGCAAAGCAGGAAAATGTCCAAGTGGAATTTGCTCATAAGCAAAATTGAGTATATGAATATTATAATGTAGATGAGAATGTATAATTGGATCCCAATTAGTACAAATAATAAATCTCCTAATCTTGTCATATTATTTGAATATCCATTGCATGTATCCATTGTGTTGGAACCAATTACCATATTTTACATAATTATAACTTCAAATAGTGCGAATTCATATATACATGAACACTTTATATGATTTTTATTCACACAAATCAGGACATGTTATTCACATGAATCCATAAGCTAGGGATTGAGCATGTCACAAATATGGCCTTTTAATTATCTGATATACTGTCCAAGGACAAGTCTAGGTATGTTTTGAGAGACATATCATCATATTGACTACAGAGTGATGATATTTTTGGTCATAACCACTCTTGAAGACAAAGCTTGAAATTATAGAAGAATCAAAATCTAAGATGCCAGAGGGAGAGTTCACACTGATAAATGAAATTACACATCCTTGAAGAATGAAAGTAAATCTGTACTACTGTACTTAGAGACACTTTATTTCAGCTATGTAAAATATGATGTTTTACCTGGTGGCCCATCTCAATTTAAGCCAGTCTGATTTCTTCTGACCTACATAAAAATCAACATTAACTGATACTTACTGAACATTAGCTATTAGTTTGTTCTAGATGAAAGATAGGGGAAAAATGACCATTTTAAAGGCTACTTTTAAAAGGGTTCATTCACTTTTTGATGTTATCACCACTGTCTAACTTTTTTTCTAAGAGTGTGGGAAATAGAACTTTCAGTTGAAAGACCTTCTAACAGCCCCTTCTTTCAAGGTTAAAGAAATATGCTACTACCTGTCCAAATTAAGCAAGCAGACAGATTGACCTAGAAGGTGAAATCAAAGGGTTCAAATGGATATGAAATGGCCCCAGATTATCCAAAGCATGATGGTGTGAGGAATAGAAATTGTCATTCAAAATGTAATAAAATTGAACTGGAAGTGTTCCAACTTGGCTGTGAAGAGCAAATGATGATAAGAGAAGGAAAATGGATGGAAAATTGCCCAGTGTGAGTGGAATATACGATTGGGTCTCATACTATGTTTTCAAACAGATTAATGCTAAGCTAGGTCAGTATTCTCCAGTTAGCCTTTATCATACCTTATCATATGTTATCATTTCTTCCTTCAGGGCAATCAGTTTATATGGTTTGCAATATATTAGTTTATGCTCTAATCCAAATAAAAAAGGGACTGTTCATGATTGCAACCATCCCAGGAGTTTATTGTGCAATTAACAGTCTTTCCTTGACTTCAGATAGACTTGGGACATTTATGTTTCTTGTTTCATTCAACTATTTTGAGTTGACATTAAAGTTTAAGTAGAAGAATTGTCTAAAATGATCCTATTTAACATTTTTGCATGATGTCTGTGAAATCATGAGATATTCATTCACCAAGTGACATTGGACAAATCACTTCATGTAATTCATGTCATCAGAACAATGGCCAGAGGGAGAAAATAAATTAATTCAGTCAGTTCACTGATTTGATTCTAAATTCTTCCCACCCAATAAATTATCAAACTGTGTTCCCATTATTATTGTTACTGCTTAAAAATGAATGATTTTAAGGAGATCATAGCTTTTGAGGAGGAAAGAGCTTCAGAAATCAGAGTCTCACCCCTCTCTATTTTACAGATGAAAAAAATGAGCCCCAGAGATACTTAACTTGGACACAAAAATCCAAGTTGCCATTAATCAGAGCAGCATGCACACCTAGGTCTCCTAACTCAAGACCCATACCTCTTTCTATTGACTACATTAAACATGGATGATATGCGCTAATCTAACGTTGTCCAAATCAATGCCATAATGAAGAAAAATTTGTAGGGTGTGAATCCACCAAGAAACTCTTTTTTTTTTTTTTACCAATAGAAAGAAATGCTATAATGATAATAATAAATAATGATGATAATTGTCATCATGATCATGGGAATGATAATAATATAGGGATCTTTAGGAGTCAACTCAAATACTACCTTCCACAAAGGCCTTTCCTAACTCTTTCCATAACTAATTCCTTCCTTCTGAGATTGCTTCCCATTTACAATGTATATAACATTTATATGTATAATGGTCTATTTATTCTCTCATTAAGAATGTAGGTTCCTACCCAGAAATACTGCTTATAGGGCTGTATCCCCAAGAGATCATTAAAAAGGGAAAAGGTTCCACATGTACAAAAATATTTATGGCAGCACTCTTTGTGGTGGCCAAAAACTGGAAATCAAGAGGATGTCCATCAATTGGGGAATGACTAAATAAATTGTGCTATATGAATGTAATGGAATACTATTGTGCTGTTAGAAATGATGAACAGGAAAACTTCAGAGATGCCTGGAAAGATTTATATGAACTGATGCTGAGTAAAAGGAGCAGAATCAGGAGAACTTTGTGCACAGCAACAACCACAGTGTATGAGGAGTTTTTCTGGTAGACTTAGAACTTCACTGCAATGCAAGGACTTAAAAAATTCCCAATGGTCTCTTAAGTCAAAATGCCTTCCACATTCAGAAAAAGAACCATGAAATTCAATTGGAGAATGTAGCAAATCATTTTCTTTTGTATTATATTTTAGTTTCTTTTATGATTTCTCCCATTCATTTTAATTCTTCTATGCAACATGACTAAGGAGAAAATGTATTTAGTAGGAATATATGTGTAGAACCTATATAAAATCGTATGCCATCTTGGGGAGGGAGGAGGGAAGTAGGGGTGAAGGACATGGAGGAAGGGGGAGAAATCTAAGCTATATGGAAGTGATTGTAGAATACTGAAAGCAAATAAAATAATAATAATAATAAAAACACAAAAAAGGGAATGTAGGTTCCTTTTAGGCAACATATTTGTATCACCAACACTTAATACAGTGCCAGGCACATCACATATGATTAATAAATGAAGAGTGATGAGAATGATCATATTTAAGCACAGATAGGTGATCAAATTGGCATTTTTAGAATCTAAGAATTTGGCAAGCTGTTTACTCATTTATCATGAGTTTCTTGCATCACTCTCATTTCTTTTCCCAATTTTTTACTCAATCTTTCTTACTTGATTTTCAAAATCCTTTTTGAGCTCTCCCCATGGCCTGGGACAATTGCATATTTATTTTGGAAGTTTTGGATGCAAAAGCCTTGACTTTTATGTCTTCCTGCTGATGGTAAACATTGTTCTTCCTCATCTGAAAGAATGGGAGATAATACCTGTTCACCAAGAGCAGTCTTATTTTTTTTCCATTTTTGGGGCATTTTTCCAACCCAGTTACTTGACTTTTGGGTCCTTTGTCAAGAGTAGGGTATGTAAGTTTTCAGTTCCTCCAAGGTAGCACAAATATAGGGAGAGGAGTTTACTCCCTGTTCTGACTGGTGATTGAGATTCAGATCAGCTGCTCAATTTGCCCAGTGGCTTTAAGCTGAGCTGCTCCATCAATGGATCCTGGCTGTTGCAGTGGCCACCTGTCTGCTGCCCCTTGGTGGTGCTGCTGCTGCCTGGGAACAGGGTAGAGGAGAACCCTGATCCCTTCTTGATCTGGTTGAAAAAGCCCTCTCACTGACCTTTGGCAACTGTGGGTTAAGGGATCTGCTAACTTTTGCTGCTGCTGTCAGGGATTCTGTCCCTGAAGTCTGTTCTGGTCCTGCTCCTCCTGGTGCCACACAGCCTATGCTGGGGTGGGTTCCGCTCTACATCTAGTGTGACAGACCTTTCCTGTTGGCCTTCTAGGTCACTCTGGGCTTCCTGACTCCCACTTTAGGTGTTTATCAGCTAGTACATATAAGAAGAAAGGTTTAAACTCAGGTCTTTTTTGCCTTTGAGGCTATCAATCTATCCACTATTCCAATATGCATTCTCCTGAATATACACATTTTAAAAATATATTCTGTGTATCTTTATGGCACAATAGACAGGGTGCCAAGTCTAGAGACAGGAAGACTCATCTTCCTGAGTTCAAACCAGGCCACACACATTTACTAGTGGTATGACCCTAGGCAAGTCACTGAATTCTGTTTGCCTCAGTTTTCCCATCTATAAAATGAAGGTAATAGCAAACCATTTCAGTATCAATGCCAAGAAAATCTCAAATGAGATTACAAATAGTCAAACATTCCTGAAAACTACTAAAACAACAACAAATGAATTCTAGATTTAAAATGATATAAATATGAACATACTTCTAAGTGTGACCCCACTTTGTCTTACAGGAGAAGTAAATCCCAAATGAATGCTGGAAAAAAAGCAATTCAAGTTGGCAGCTTAAAAAATAAATTGAGAAAATAATTTTATACAAAGTACTTTTTTCTATGGACTCGGAAATGGTAAATGTTTTGTGTGTAATTTGTGAATATTTGGGAGGAATTTGTGGAGAAGGAGGAAGAAAAAGTAATGTGAAACATTCATTTGACCAGTCATAAGTTATTATTACAGCAAAACCTTAAAAAGAGAACTTCAGAGTTTGTATGATTGGCAAGTATTTTGGAGAAAGTGTTACTTGCGATCACAAGAGTAAAAGAAAAGACGAAAGGCTAACCTGAAGAGAAATATTAAGATTATTCCAACATTGCAGTCATTTTCTGGAGTGATTTTCATGGTATAAGATAGTTTTCAGACAAGTGAAAAAAATCACTTATTATATTATTATTATATTGGTCATAGCCAAATACTTATGAATGTGCATGTGTTTATCTTTTTATGACTTCTGCTCATTAATAAATTAAATATGTTTAGTAACTTAATGTTTATTTAGTTATAGATAATAATAGATAAGAACTCACAGGAGAGGCTTCTGTTTTCATTAAATAATAGCCAACTAACTAGGATGGTGTACTCACACTAATTAATTAATGAAAAGATCTCAAGTTCTTAATGAAAAATAAATTTCTTACAGCATATACCTAGATTACTACACAAATCAAGAGGATAAAATTAAATATGTAGTAATAAAACAAGTGTTAGGCAGAGGTTAGATATCTTATCAAACCACAGAAACATTGAACCTTGTGGCATCCCATCCTCCCCAAACCTATGCTATATTCTATATGAGTAAATATGTATGGGTGCATGTGTGTGAACAAATATAAGCATGCATGGATAGCATGTATTTATTGCATGTATTGTATTAAAAGCTAGCTTGGAGAGTAAAGTGTGAACTGGTAAGAAATACAAGGATTAACGGCCAGCTCCTGAAATATATCAGCTGTGAGATGCTGGAAAGTCAATGAAGCTTTCAGGGCATCAGATAATCCCAACTCCTGGCTTCTGTGGCTCCCTCAAAGGACCAACTAAAATCCCTCCTTCTACAGTAAGCCTTCTCCATCCCCTCTTAACTCTATTGCCTTCCCTCTGGTGATTATTTACACTTTGTCCTGCACATGACTTCTTGGTACACAAGTGTTTGCTTATCATCTTCCCCATTACATTGGGGGCTACTTGGGGTCTTTTCCCTCTTTTTGTTATCCCCCATACATGAAAATGCCTGGAACATAGTAGGCATTTAACAAATGCTGATGGAGGGAGTTTCCTCTCTGTGAGTTTCTTCTTACATCAGTGAAATTATTAGTCTTGTCCAAATTGTGTGTACATGATGTTACACACACATATAAACATGTATATTCATGCACTTAAATATGTATATACATATATGCACATAGGTAAGTATATATGTTTATATGTGTATGTATGCTTAAGATAATTTAACGAGTTCTGAGTTCTTTTTTTTCCAGATATTTTCTTAATTAATTTGTTTTCAGTTTTCTGCAATCACTCCCCCATTTTGGCTCCTGGAAGTTCAAGTAGGTGACCTACAGACAAATGTAATCTGTGAGCTGATAGTCTCAGGAGAAGCTGCTGCTATTACCTGGAGTTCTGTGCTTCTCTCTCACTCAATTCCACTTGATTCCCATCCTGGGCTGATACATCTGAGAAAGCACACTGCAATCTCTGCTCTATTTTTTTTTCAGATTTACACATTACATTTAAATGTCAAAGTCACTTGATGATATGTGATGGCATGCAACTCAAGAGAGAGATTACCTATAGGGTATTTTGAACTTAATGTCCCACAGGTTGTACTCCGTGTGAAATAGTCATTGTTGTTTAGGCATTTTTAGTTGTGTCTGATTCCTCATGACCCCATTTGGGGTTTTCTTGGCAGAGACTAGAGTGGTTTACCATTTCCTTCTCCAGCTCTTTTGACATATGTGGAAACTGAGGTAAATAGTGTTAAGTAATTTGCCCAAGGTCACACAGCTAGTAAGTGTCTGAAGGAAGACGGCTTCAGGAAGATGAGTGATTCCAGGCTGAGCACTCTCTCTATTGTGCCACCTAACTTCTTCGAATACACTACAGGCACTTCTGTCATTGGAGCCATCATCTCTTGATTGGATTGTTGAAATAGCCTTTCATTTGATCTCCCTGCCTCCAGTATTGTCCCCTTCCTGTCCATCATCCACCTGCTCACTAAAATGTTCTTCCTAAAGAGTAGAGCTGACCAACACAAAAAAGGGAATGTAGGTTCCTTTTAGGCAACATATTTGTATCACCAACACTTAATACAGTGCCAGGCACATCACATATGATTAATAAATGAAGAGTGATGAGAATGATCATATTTAAGCACAGATAGGTGATCAAATTGGCATTTTTAGAATCTAAGAATTTGGCAAGCTGTTTACTCATTTATCATGAGTTTCTTGCATCACTCTCATTTCTTTTCCCAATTTTTTACTCAATCTTTCTTACTTGATTTTCAAAATCCTTTTTGAGCTCTCCCATGGCCTGGGACAATTGCATATTTATTTTGGAAGTTTTGGATGCAAAAGCCTTGACTTTTATGTCTTCCTGCTGATGGTAAACATTGTTCTTCCTCATCTGAAAGAATGGGAGATAATACCTGTTCACCAAGAGCAGTCTTATTTTTTTCCATTTTTGGGGCATTTTTCCAACCAGTTACTTGACTTTTGGGTCCTTTGTCAAGAGTAGGGTATGTAAGTTTTCAGTTCCTCCAAGGTAGCACAATATAGGGAGAGGAGTTTACTCCCTGTTCTGACTGGTGATTGAGATTCAGATCAGCTGCTCAATTTGCCCAGTGGCTTTAAGCTGAGCTGCTCCATCAATGGATCCTGGCTGTTGCAGTGGCCACCTGTCTGCTGCCCCTTGGTGGTGCTGCTGCTGCCTGGGAACAGGGTAGAGGAGAACCCTGATCCCTTCTTGATCTGGTTGAAAAAGCCCTCTCACTGACCTTTGGCAACTGTGGGTTAAGGGATCTGCTAACTTTTGCTGCTGCTGTCAGGGATTCTGTCCCTGAAGTCTGTTCTGGTCCTGCTCCTCCTGGTGCCACACAGCCTATGCTGGGGTGGGTTCCGCTCTACATCTAGTGTGACAGACCTTTCCTGTTGGCCTTCTAGGTCACTCTGGGCTTCCTGACTCCCACTTTAGGTGTTTATCAGCTAGTACATATAAGAAGAAAGGTTTAAACTCAGGTCTTTTTTGCCTTTGAGGCTATCAATCTATCCACTATTCCAATATGCATTCTCCTGAATATACACATTTTAAAATATATTCTGTGTATCTTTATGGCACAATAGACAGGGTGCCAAGTCTAGAGACAGGAAGACTCATCTTCCTGAGTTCAAACCAGGCCACACACATTTACTAGTGGTATGACCCTAGGCAAGATATCATCATATTGACTACAGAGTGATGATATTTTTGGTCATAACCACTCTTGAAGACAAAGCTTGAAATTATAGAAGAATCAAAATCTAAGATGCCAGAGGGAGAGTTCACACTGATAAATGAAATTACACATCCTTGAAGAATGAAAGTAAATCTGTACTACTGTACTTAGAGACACTTTATTTCAGCTATGTAAAATATGATGTTTTACCTGGTGGCCCATCTCAATTTAAGCCAGTCTGATTTCTTCTGACCTACATAAAAATCAACATTAACTGATACTTGCTGAACATTAGCTATTAGTTGTTCTAGATGAAAGATAGGGGAAAAATGACCATTTTAAAGGCTACTTTTAAAAGGGTTCATTCACTTTTTGATGTTATCACCACTGTCTAACTTTTTTTCTAAGAGTGTGGGAAATAGAACTTTCAGTTGAAAGACCTTCTAACAGCCCCTTCTTTCAAGGTTAAAGAAATATGCTACTACCTGTCCAAATTAAGCAAGCAGACAGATTGACCTAGAAGGTGAAATCAAAGGGTTCAAATGGATATGAAATGGCCCCAGATTATCCAAAGCATGATGGTGTGAGGAATAGAAATTGTCATTCAAAATGTAATAAAATTGAACTGGAAGTATTCCAACTTGGCTGTGAAGAGCAAATGATGATAAGAGAAGGAAAATGGATGGAAAATTGCCCAGTGTGAGTGGAATATACGATTGGGTCTCATACTATGTTTTCAAACAGATTAATGCTAAGCTAGGTCAGTATTCTCCAGTTAGCCTTTATCATACCTTATCATATGTTATCATTTCTTCCTTCAGGGCAATCAGTTTATATGGTTTGCAATATATTAGTTTATGCTCTAATCCAAATAAAAAAGGGACTGTTCATGATTGCAACCATCCCAGGAGTTTATTGTGCAATTAACAGTCTTTCCTTGACTTCAGATAGACTTGGGACATTTATGTTTCTTGTTTCATTCAACTATTTTGAGTTGACATTAAAGTTTAAGTAGAAGAATTGTCTAAAATGATCCTATTTAACATTTTTGCATGATGTCTGTGAAATCATGAGATATTCATTCACCAAGTGACATTGGACAAATCACTTCATGTAATTCATGTCATCAGAACAATGGCCAGAGGGAGAAAATAAATTAATTCAGTCAGTTCACTGATTTGATTCTAAATTCTTCCCACCCAATAAATTATCAAACTGTGTTCCCATTATTATTGTTACTGCTTAAAAATGAATGATTTTAAGGAGATCATAGCTTTTGAGGAGGAAAGAGCTTCAGAAATCAGAGTCTCACCCCTCTCTATTTTACAGATGAAAAAATGAGCCCCAGAGATACTTAACTTGGACACAAAAATCCAAGTTGCCATTAATCAGAGCAGCATGCACACCTAGGTCTCCTAAATCAAGACCCATACCTCTTTCTATTGACTACATTAAACATGGATGATATGCACTAATCTAACGTTGTCCAAATCAATGCCATAATGAAGAAAAATTTGTAGGGTGTGAATCCACCAAGAAACTCTTTTTTTTTTTACCAATAGAAAGAAATGCTATAATGATAATAATAAATAATGATGATAATTGTCATCATGATCATGGGAATGATAATAATATAGGGATCTTTAGGAGTCAACTCAAATACTACCTTCCACAAAGGCCTTTCCTAACTCTTTCCATAACTAATTCCTTCCTTCTGAGATTGCTTCCCATTTACAATGTATATAACATTTATATGTATAATGGTCTGTGTATTCTCTCATTAAGAATGTAGGTTCCTACCCAGAAATACTGCTTATAGGGCTGTATCCCCAAGAGATCATTAAAAAGGGAAAAGGTTCCACATGTACAAAAATATTTATGGCAGCACTCTTTGTGGTGGCCAAAAACTGGAAATCAAGAGGATATCCATCAATTGGGGAATGACTGAATAAATTGTGCTATATGAATGTAATGGAATACTATTGTGCTGTTAGAAATGATGAACAGGAAAACTTCAGAGATGCCTGGAAAGATTTATATGAACTGATGCTGAGTAAAAGGAGCAGAATCAGGAGAACTTTGTGCACAGCAATAACCACAGTGTATGAGGAGTTTTTCTGGTAGACTTAGAACTTCACTGCAATGCAAAGACTTAAAAAATTCCCAATGGTCTCTTAAGTCAAAATGCCTTCCACATTCAGAAAAAGAACTATGAAATTCAATTGGAGAATGTAGCAAATCATTTTCTTTTGTATTATATTTTAGTTTGTTTTATGATTTCTCCCATTCATTTTAATTCTTCTATGCAACATGACTAAGGAGAAAATGTATTTAGTAGGAATATATGTGTAGAACCTATATAAAATCGTATGCCGTCTTGGGGAGGGAGGAGGAAAGTAGGGGTGAAGGACATGGAGGAAGGGGGAGAAATCTAAGTTATATGGAAGTGATTGTAGAATACTGAAAACAAATAATAATAATAATAATAATAAAAACACAAAAAAGGGAATGTAGGTTCCTTTTAGGCAACATATTTGTATCACCAACACAATACAGTGCCAGGCACATCATATATGATTAATAAATGATGAGTGATGAGAATGATCATATTTAAGCACAGATAGGTGATCAAATTGGCATTTTTAGAATCTAAGAATTTGGCAAGCTGTTTACTCATTTATCATGAGTTTCTTGCATCACTCTCATTTCTTTTCCCAATTTTTTACTCAATCTTTCTTACTTGATTTTCAAAATCCTTTTTGAGCTCTCCCATGGCCTGGGACCATTGCATATTTATTTTGGAAGTTTTGGATGCAAAAGCCTTGATTTTTATGTCTTCCTGCTGATGGTAAACATTGTTCTTCCTCATCTGAAAGAACGGGAGATAATACCTGTTCACCAAGAACAGTCTTATTTTTTTCCATTTTTGGGGCATTTTTCCAACCAGTTACTTGACTTTTGGGTCCTTTGTCAAGAGTAGGGTATGTAAGTTTTCAGTTCCTCCAAGGTAGCACAATATAGGGAGAGGAGTTTACTCCCTGTTCTGACTGGTGACTGAGATTCAGATCAGCTGCTCAATTTCCCCAGTGGCTTTAAGCTGAGCTGCTCCATCAATGGATCCTGGCTGTTGCAGTGGCCACCTGTCTGCTGCCCCTTGGTGGTGCTCCTGCTGCCTGGGAACAGGGTAGAGGAGAACCCTGATCCCTTCTTGATCTGGTTGAAAAAGCCCTCTCACTGACCTTTGGCAACTGTGGGTTAAGGGATCTGCTAACTTTTGCTGCTGCTGTCAGGGATTCTGTCCCTAAAGTCTGTTCTGGTCCTGCTCCTCCTGGTGCCACACAGCCTATGCTGGGGTGGGTTCCACTCTACATCTAGTGTGACAGACCTTTCCTGTTGGCCTTCTAGGTCACTCTGGGCTTCCTGACTCCCACTTTAGGTGTTTATCAGCTAGTATATATAAGAAGAAAGGTTTGAACTCAGGTCTTTTTTGCCTTTGAGGCTATCAATCTATCCACTATTCCAATATGCATTCTCCTGAATATACACATTTTAAAATATATTCTGTGTATCTTTATGGCACAATAGACAGGGTGCCAAGTCTGGAGACAGGAAGACTCATCTTCCTGAGTTCAAACCAGGCCATATACATTTACTAGTGGCATGACCCTAGGCAAGTCACTGAATTCTGTTTGCCTCAGTTTTCCCATCTATAAAATGAAGGTAATAGCAAACCATTTCAGTATCAGTGCCAAGAAAATCTCAAATGAGATTACAAATAGTCAAACATTCCTGAAAACTACTAAAACAACAACAAATGAATTCTAGATTTAAAATGATATAAATATGAACATACTTCTAAGTGTGACCCCACTTTGTCTTACAGGAGAAGTAAATCCCAAATGAATGCTGGAAAAAAAGCAATTCAAGTTGGCAGCTTAAAAAATAAATTGAGAAAATAATTTTATACAAAGTACTTTTTTCTATGGACTCAGGGAAATGGTAAATGTTTTGTGTGTAATTTGTGAATATTTGGGAGGAATTTGTGGAGAAGAAGGAGGAAGAAAAAGTAATGTGAAACATTCATTTGACCAGTCATAAGTTATTATTACAGCAAAACCTTAAAAAGAGAACTTCAGAGTTTGTACGATTGGCAAGTATTTTGGAGAAAGTGTTACTTGCGATCACAAGAGTAAAAGAAAAGACAAAAGGCTAACCTGAAGAGAAATATTAAGATTATTCCAACATTGCAGTCATTTTCTGGAGTGATTTTCATGGTATAAGAGTTTTCAGACAAGTGAAAAAAATCACTTATTATATTATTATTATATTGGTCATAGCCAAATACTTATGAATTTGCATGTGTTTATCTTTTTATGACTTCTGCTCATTATGTTTAGTAATTTAATGTTTATTTAATTATAATAATAGATAAGAACTCACAGGAGAGGCTTCTGTTTTCATTAAATAATAGCCAACTAACTAGGATGGTGTACTCACACTAATTAATTAATGAAAAGATCTCAAGTTCTTAATGAAAAATAAATTTCTTACAGCATATACCTAGATTACTACACAAATCAAGAGGATAAAATTAAATATGTAGTAATAAAACAAGTGTTAGGCAGAGGTTAGATATCTTATCAGACCACAGAAACATTGAACCTTGTGGCATCCCATCCTCCCCAAACCTATGCTATATTCTATATGAGTAAATATGTATGGGTGCATGTGTGTGAACAAATATAAGCATGCATGGATAGCATGTATTTATATACATGTATTGTATTAAAAACTAGCTTGGAGAGTAAAGTGTGAACTGGTAAGAAATACAAGGATTAACGGCCAGCTCCTGAAATATATCAGCTTTGAGATGCTGGAAAGTCAATGAAGCTTTCAGGGCATCAGATAATCCCAACTCCTGGCTTCTGTGGCTCCCTGAAAGGACCAACTAAAATCCCTCCTTCTACAGTAAGCCTTCCCCATCCCCTCTTAACTCTATTGCCTTCCCTCTGGTGATTATTTACACTTTGTCCTGCACATGACTTCTTGGTACACAAGTGTTTGCTTATCATCTTCCCCATTATATTGGGGGCTACTTGGGGTCTTTTCCCTCTTTTTGTTATCCCCCATACATGACAATGCCTGGAACATAGTAGGCATTTAATAAATGCTGATGGAGGGAGTTTCCTCTCTGTGAGCTTCTTCTTACATCAGTGAAATTATTAGTCTTGTCCAAATTGTGTGTACATGATGTTACACACACATATAAACATGTATATTCATGCACTTAAATATGTATATACCTATATGCACATAGGTAAGTATATATGTTTATATGTGTATGTATGCTTAAGATAATTTAACGAGTTCTGAGTTCATTTTTTTCCAGATATTTTCTTCATTAATTTGTTTTCAGTTTTCTGCAATCACTCCCCCATCTTGGCTCCTGGAAGTTCAAGTAGGTGAGCTACAGACAAATGTAATCTGTGAGCTGATAGTCTCAGGAGAAGCTGCTGCTATTACCTGGAGTTCTGTGCTTCTCTCTCACTCAATTCCACTTGATTCCCATCCTGGGCTGATACATCTGAGAAAGCACACTGCTTTCTCTGCTCTATTTTTTTTTCAGATTTACACATTACATTTAAATGTCAAAGTCACTTGATGATATGTGATGGCATGCAACTCAAGAGAGAGATTACCTATAGGATATTTTGAACTTAATGTCCCACAGGTTGTACTCCATGTGAAATAGCCATTGTTGTTTAGGCATTTTTAGTTGTGTCTGATTCCTCATGACCCCATTTGGGGTTTTCTTGGCAGAGACTAGAGTGGTTTACCATTTCCTTCTCCAGCTCTTTTGACATATGTGGAAACTGAGGTAAATAGTGTTAAGTAATTTGCCCAAGGTCACACAGCTAGTAAGTGTCTGAAGGAAGACGGCTTCAGGAAGATGAGTGATTCCAGGCTGAGCACTCTCTCTATTGTGCCACCTAACTTCTTCGAATACACTACAGGCACTTCTGTCATTGGAGCCATCATCTCTTGATTGGATTGTTGCAATAGCCTTTCATTTGATCTCCCTGCCTCCAGTATTGTCCCCTTCCTGTCCATCATCCACCTGCTCACTAAAATGTTCTTCCTAAAGAGTAGAGCTGACCATGCCAGCCCCTTACTCAATAATCTCCACAGGCTTTCCAGTATTTCTAGAAAGATGAAACATAAACTCTTATTTGGGTCATTTAAATCTCCTCATAACCTGGGCCTATCCTACCATTCTCTTCTTCTGCCACATGATTTCCTTCTATTTACTCTATAGTCCATACTGGTGTACCTGTCCCAAACACACAGCACTCTATCTTGCATCCCCAGGTCTTTGTACTGGCTATAACCGAGTCCTGAAAAGCTTTTCCAACCATCTTCCACATCCTCATATTCCTGGTATCCTTTAAAACTCAGCCCAAGCATATGATGGAAAATCTTTCCTGATCTGCTGAGCTACCAGCATCTTCCTCCCTAAGGATTCCTTGTATTTAATTTTATTTGTATATATCTTATGTGTGTGTGTATTTAATAAAAAGATGTAAACTCCTTGAAAGTAGGGGATCATTTAATAAATTCTCATGTGTCTCTGTAATCTATCTTATTATCTATCTACAGAAATAAATAAGATGCACAGCTAGATAGATGAGGCTATTGCTTGTCCTTCGGTTTTGAAGAGGACCAACAGCATCATGGGTGATGTATTGATTTATGTGTGATTTGGATTTCTGTGAAGTGGCATGGCACAAAGTCATCAGCCTCACTCCCTCTTCTACAGTCATCAAAGTCTAGTGGAAGGACAAAAATCAGGGTGACTGATGATGGCCTGGTATGCTGTGGATAGCTTTGATGTCTTGACTTGACCTGACCAGACATCACCTTCTTCAGCTACCTTTCTGGCCACTGGAACAAATTGTTCTCACCCAGCCATTCCACTGGGGGAGGTCTTCACAAGCTTGGGGTAGACACCCTTCCTCAAGTCACCTACAAGTATGTAGTTCATTGGTTTCCTTTCACCTGGTTTAGCCTATCAGCTGAGATGGTTGTAGTATGCCTCCCATACTACAGCTTCTTAGAGCCACAGGTGAGAGCTGAGTGTCAGGTGGACACCAGAGGGGGATGAGCAGCCCTGAGATGTGCTTGGCAATTCCTTATACCAGAGTTGCTAATCTCCCCTAAAGACTCTCTGTATCTCAGACAGATAAAAGAGATATATCCACAGCATTCTTCATTGTGAGTTCTTGAGACTGAGAGCAGCTGATCACCTTCAGATAAACACAAAGAAGTTTATTAAATGAATGGTTCATGGATGAGATGCTGTTTTGACTCTAAATGTTCTCAAATATTCAAATGAACCTGTGATTTGAACAGTTTGGGAATTTCTTACAGTGAGGTAAATTGTAGCCCTTCCATGCCTGTTTATCCTGATCAGATCTGGTCCCATTTTTTTCCCAAGAGGTTTTCCAGTTGAGGTGGGGGGTGGTAGAGGTGATGAAGATTTGCTCTTCTTTCACCTGGCATCATGAAGGTACCCTGTAGCTGGGTACTTACCATCATAAACTCTTGCCATGTAACTAGCTCATTTGTTTTTCCTGCCATATATTTACTTGATAGAATCCTTTACTGCTGTTTTCTGGAGTTCCTTGTCCTTTGCCTACTCCATCAGGTCTGGGTCATGACATTGATGAGCACTAGAAGCAACAATGGCACACATGTAGTGGCCTCTAAAGATCCTGTCAACTCTAAGTCTATGATTGTATGACATTTGTTTCTGCTTCACATATCCTGGCCTAGAAATGTAGGTTTATAGAGGGGAGCAGCAAAGTAGGAAACTTCAGTGACATTATAGTCATTGTGACTAAGTTATTTATGAGTATTAGCAGGAGGGGCTATGGGTGAAGGAGATTGGGATGTCCAATAAAGAGAGAGAGAAGCCCTTGTCTACATTTCCTGTTTGAGGTCATTCTTTGTTGAATAAAATGATTGTCCAATTTTTAGGGGGTGGTTGGCTGTTTCTTGTCATCAAGTAGCTATAATTTATAGCACGTATATATTAATCATCATAATAACTGCTGTAATATAACTGTTTGTATGTAGTTGCTATATTCTCCATCTTTTTATAGATAAAGAAATTGAGTTTGAGAGGTCCAGGGTCACTCTAATGACCTAGTAAATGTCTGATGAAGAATTTGAACTTGGGTCTTCCTGAACCTAACACTTTAACTAACTGTACCACCTGGATATCAGTCTAGGTGAGGCAGACAGAAAATAGAATAGAATATATCCTTTGGTTCACTTAATTTGGACTCCATGATCAGGAATGGATAAAGGTCAGATTCAGTTTCATCATGTTCCAGTTCTTTTCTTTCTTAATGTTCATTTATTAATTTTTAGTTTTCAACATTAATTTCCACAAAATTGTGAGTTCCAAATTTTCTCCCTATCTCTCCCCTCCCCCATTCCATAATGAGTTGCATTCTGATTACCCCTTCCTTCAATATGGCCTCCCTTCTGTCACACCCCTCCCTTCCCTTATCCCCATCTTCTCTCTTTTCTTGTAGAGCAAGTTAGATTTCTATACCCCACTACCTGTATTTCTTATTTCCCATTTGTATGTGAAAATATTTCTCATTCATTCCTAATACTTTGAACTCCAACTTTTCTCCTTTCCTCCCTCCCCACTCATCTCCCCTGAGAAGGCAAGACATTCAATAGAGGTTATCTATGTTTAGTTTTGCAAAAGACTTCAAAAATAGTCATTTTGTGTAAGACTAACTATATTTCCCTCCACCCTATCCTGCTCCCCATTTATTCTATTCTCTCTTTTGACCTTGCCATAAGTGTTTCCTTCTAATTACTCCCTTCTCTTGTTTGCCCTCCCTTCTATCATTCCCCTCATCCTACTTGTCCCCTTCTCCCCTATTTTCCTGTAGTATAATATAGATTTTCATACCAAATTGAATGAGCATGTTATTTTTTCCTTAAGCCAAATGTGAAGAGACTAAGCTTCCCTTTTTCCCTCTCACCTCCTCCCTTTTCTTCTCCATTGAATTTTTGCCTCTTTTATGACAGATAATTTGCCCCATTCCATTTTTCCCTCTCTTCCAAATATATTCCTCTCTCACCCCTAAATTTTATTTTTTAGATACCATCTCTTCTTAATCAACTCAACCTGTGCTCTCTATTTAAATATATGTGTGTGTGTGTGCGTGTATGTGTGCACACACATGTATAGTCCCCCCAATTAAGATAGAAAAGTCTCAAAAGTCACAAATACTGTCTTTCCATGTGGTAATGTAAACAGTTCAACTTTAGAAAGTCCTTTATGATTTTTCTTTCCTGTTTACCTTTTCATGTTTCTCTTCATTCTTGTGTTTGAAAGTCAAATTTTCTTTTCAACTCTATTCTTTTCATCAAGAATATTTGAAAGTCCTCTATGTCATTGAATGATCGCTTTTTCCCTGAAATATTATACTCAGTTTTACTGGGTAGGTGATTCTTGGTTTTAATTCTAGTTCCTTTGATGTCTGGAATATTTTATTCCAAGTCCTTCAATCCATTAACGTAGATGCTGTCAGATCCTGTGTTATCCTGATTTTATTTCCACAATACCCAAATTGTTTCTTTCTAGCTGTTTGCAATATTTTCTCCTTGACCTGGAAGCTCTGGAATTTAGCTACAATTTCTGTTTTTGGATCTCTTTCAGGAGGTGATTGGTGGATTCTTTCAGTATTTATTTTACCCTCTGGTTTTAGAATATCAGGGCAGTTTTCCTTGATAACTTCATGAGAGATGATGTCTAGACTCTTTTTTTTTTTTTTTTGATCATGGCTTTCAGGTAGTCCCAAAATTTTTAAACTGCCACTACTGGATGTATTTTCCTGGTCAGTTGTTTTTCCAATGAGATATTTCACACTATCTTTTAGTTTTTCATTCTTTTGGTTTCATTTTGTAATTTCTTGGTTTCTCATAAAGTCATTAGCTTCCATCTGTTCCATTCTAATTTTTAAAGATCCTATTTTCTTCAGTGAGCTTTTGAACCTCCTTTTCCATTTAGCTAATTCTGCTCTTTAAAACATTCTTCCCCTCATTGGCTTTTTGGGCCTCTTTTGTCATTTGAGTTAATCTATTTTTTAAGGTATTAATTTCTTCAGTATTTTTTTTTTGGGGGGGTCTCCTTTAGCAAGCTGTTGACTTGCTCTTCATGGTTTTCTTCCATTACTCTCATTTCTCTTCCCAATTTTTCCTCCACCTTTCTTATTTGATTTTCAAAATCCTTTTTGAACCCTTCCTTGGCCTGAGATCATTGCATATTTATTCTGGAGGTTTTGCCTGCAGAACTCTTGACTTTTAGGTCTTATTCTGAAGACCTAAATTGTTCCTCCTCTCCTGAAAGGATGGAAGGAAATACTCACCAAAATAGTAACCTTCTATTGTCTTATTCTTTTTCCATTTTTGGGGGGGAAGGCATTTTCCCAGCCACTTACTTGACTTTTAAGTTCTTTTTCATGGCTGAGCTCAGGGCTGAGGTTTATATCACCTGCTGAATTCCCCCATGGGCTTTAGGGAAAGGTCTTTCAGGGCTGCCACTCAGGGCTGAAATTCAGATCAGTTGCTCAATTCTCCCAAGACCTCTAGGAGGAGGGCTCCAAAAAGGGAAGCTGCTGATGCTGGGGATCCAGACCAAGCTCCCCTCTCCTGAGTGAAGGGGCCTTCCCACTGACCTTTGAAGCTGTTTATGGGTTGAGAAATCTGGGAACTGGTGTTGTGGGTGGTTCCCTGAAGTATGTTCATGGTCCTGTCCCTGGTAAGTCAGACTGGGCTCCATACTTCCTAGACTGTGCTGCATGCGCTCCCTGTTGCAGTACTTTTCAACTTTAAAAGCTTGACTTCCAGACTTCAGAGAAAGCAGTGACTCAAGTTAGACAAATTAAAGAACTGGGGCCTAATGAGGCATTCATTCATTCATGTGCTCTGAACTTTCTAAGTTTGTGGTTTAGAGGAAAGAATTCTTTCCTATCTCTTGCAGAGGCTTTAATTAGTCACAGGGCCTCAGCTGCTTGTTGGCATAGGAGAAGCTTCCTTAGTGACCGGAGGCCAGTATGGAACTCTGGGTAATTGGAATCTAGTCTTTGTTTCTTCTGCATGTTTAATGGTGTAGTCATTATTGCTGATGTATCTTGAAAAGGTACTGAAAGTTTCCATGTAAAACCACTGGGGTGTTACTAGGACTGAGTCATGGACAGAGAACTGGATTTGTTTTTTCATTATACCATCAAACCCAGTCTTGAGGGATGAGGGATCAGAAATTCCCATACCATTCCTCTAAAGGCATGCCAGTGTTCTCTCAGTGTGCCAATGAAGACCAGCAGCTCCTCTTTAATTCAGAGTGTGAGGGTTGCCCAGGGGTTTTCAGAGTTTAAGTGGGTGAGTCAATGTATTTCAGAGGCAGAACTTGAACCAGCTCTTCTTGATTCTGACTCCCCTCAAATCAACTATGACTCATTCTAAAAGTACTAATCTAAGCAGGGGTCATCTCCTGTTGCCCTGATCTACATCTTGCCACTGGACTCAGATGATTCTAGAGGAGAAAGTGAGGCTTGGTGACCTTGCACAACCCTCTCTCTATCAAATCCAAATCACTTTCAAGTCATGGCATCATCTCTCTAATGTCATGTTCCTCTTTGAGAACAAAAGATAAAGAAACAAGTAGTCTAAGCACATTTCCAATGGTCACTAAAGTCAAAGTTAATGCTTTATGGCACTCATCTAAACAAACAAACCTTGAAAAAATGTGAGTGTAACTGTCTTGACTAATGCTTGTGTTCTCTCTTATCTTCCCTTTCTTGTGTCCTTGAAATCAGCTCCTTCCATTTATCTACTTAGCTTTGTACAAATATCCTCTTCCTCCAAATTGGCTTCAGTGTCTCCAGCTTTTCCCCCAGTCACAGTCCTCTTCTTTTCTACTCCTTCCCACAATTGGACTCTCTCTCTTTTATTTATCTCCCATGCATCAGGTTTGAAAGTTGCAGGTTTTTTCCCTCTTTCTTCAAGAACTCACTCTAATTTCTCTCCTCTTCTGGTTCTCTTGAGCACAGAGCTGCTTTAGCCCAAACCTTCACCCAGTGGCTTCCTACTTGCCTAATTTCTTAGCTGATTTTCCCCAGCAAAAGACTTCTTTTCTGCATTAGGTCAATCAGAGATTCCTTACAGTTAGAAGAGACCTTAAAACAAAGCAGAAAATTAATTAGAAAATAAATCAATTCAATCATCATCCTAAATGATATTGCATCAGGTTCCTAGAATGAGAGATTTCAGAGGATTCAACATTGGGAGAAATATGATGTGTACAAATATGATGTCAAAAGTCACACAGAGTAAAATTTGTATTTTTGATTGATTATGAAACCATACAAATGCTAATAAGAAAGCCTAGAATCATGGATTAAGTGTTGCAAAGGACTTTTCCAAACATCTGGTCCAATCACCTCATTTTTCAGGTGGGAAAGCTGAGGCCCATAAAGGGAAAGTCAGTGATTAGTAGGACACAGCTAGCAAATGGTTCATCTTAGAGGTGAAATGTGGATCTATGGCTACATATTTAGACTCCTTTCCTCTAGGGTCAGTAGGTAGTATGTAGGAGAGCTTTCTAATTCATGGTACACTTTGAAGACTATGATTAAGAAGATTAAGTTTAGTTAAAGAAGGCATAAGTAGCCCCTGCCACTTTGTGAACAGATACTGACAAAGTTAATGCAGAAGGATATTTTTGTCATCATTGCTGTTGTTGTTGCTATCGACAGGACTAAATAGAATGGGGGCAAAAGGATTGATCCTGGCCAGAAGACTCTTATTATAGGCATGCATCTGTAATAGCTACCCAGCACATATGCAGGCACCATCACTTTGCCAAGATGGTATCATCCAAATGGAAGATGCTAGAGATCTACTTCCAGGAGAACGGAGGAATGAAGCATTTAGTGTTAACCTACCATGTGGTTGAGATCAGACTTTGGGAAACACATTGGCTGTCTAACTGAAGTGGTCACCATCTTTGTAACAGCCTTATTTAGCACTAGCCATGGGTTTTTGCTTCCTTGGTATATGAAGAAAAGGGTGATTCTTTCTCTCTCAGTTGGTGAGATCATATGGAAGGAAGGAAGATAATAGGTCTTTCTTCTTTCCCTTCTTTGGCCATATGGCACACTGAAAAACAAGGCTTAGTTGCTGTTCACTCTTTTCTGCTTAATGTAGAGGGAGTAGGGTGATTCTTGCATATTCAGTAGACCAAGAATCCAAGCTACATGTTAGAGCTAATCTAGCAGCAACATGCACCACAAATCCAGAACTGAGCAGAAGCCAGTATAGCTGGCATTGGACTTGAATTTGGGAGAGTCAATGCTGTGTAGAAGGTGATCAAAATTGTGACCCTATCCCTGTCCCTCACCTCTAGTAAGGGAGTTTAGGGAGAACTATACCTTCAAGTTGTTGTGGGTTGTTTGTCTGTGCATGCTATAAATTTGAAGGATATATCCCTTGGTAAAAGCTAATCTAATGTCAAATAGTTAAATGGAAATTGGGTACTAGTTACTGGGTCCCTAAAAGTGATAAAATGAGCATGGCCAGTGGGGAGTCAAGCCAATGACAGAGAAAAAAATTTTCCCAACATTTTGGGAGATAAACTGTGGCATTAATAAAATATAATGAGAGAAAAAGATATGCAGAGGTTAAAGCTGAGGGCAGGACCATGAGAAAGAAAAGAGGAGAAGAAGTAGGAAATGTTATAGAAAAACAAAATAAATCAGAACACATTGCATGCTTTCATGTGTGTGTGTGTGTGCGTGTGTGTGTGTGTGCCTGTGTCTGTCTGTCTGTCTTTATGCTGTGCATATATGGGTATGTTTAGGGGTAGACAGGACAAAAGAAGCCAGAAATTTAATGATGACTCAAAACTTTCAGGTATAGGAGATGATAAAAATGGAGAGAATGTTCAGGAATGTTGGGAAGATGAGACAGTTTATAGAAGAAAAGACATAGGCTTGGTGGAAGATATATGATTCTTGATGGACATGGACAGGACATTCAATTGACTGGGGAAAAATGTGCCTACTGTATGAGGAACTCCATGACAGGACTTGAAGGATAGATGAAACTGAGATAAAATATGGTGATACTTGACCTCATGGAGCTTCCGAGAGGAAGAGCAGGCACGACCACAAATGTGTGATTTGGTTTGGGTTTGTTCAGCTTGTCAATCTCTCCTCTGCCACTATTGCCAATCTACAGCATGCACTCATTGCCTCATACCTGGGCCACTGTAGTAGCCTGCTAGTGGCTCTGCGAGTCTTAAGTCTTTCCCTCTCCAGCCCACTCTCCACTTACCAATCATACTGATCCTCCAAAAGTACAGATCTTACCCCATTACTTACCATGTCACCCTGTTACTCAAGGAGCTCCACTGGCTCTCTGTGGGCTCCAGGATTAAATACACAATCCTCTAGCCTTTAAAGCCCTTTGTAACTGAGAGAAATGATTATTAATAACTAGGGATTTGGGGAGATTTAGATTTTTTCCCCTTTTAAAATTATGCTGACCAAGACCTCAGTCTCTGAAAGTTGTGCTATACTTCTCTTCTATCTGATCCCAACCAACTTCACAAGAAATCTCTAATCTAAAGTAAATTCCATTCACTCAAATTTGGGTGGAGATAGATTCTTTACTTCAAGTTTCAACTAAAATCCTGCTGGAGTCCTACATTAAAGTTTTTTGCATCCCTCTTAACTCTAGCTTTTCCCTCTGGTGATTATTTCTCATTTAGCCCACATAGAGCACTTTGGACATAATCTGTTTACATGCTGTCTCCCCCATGAGTCTGTGAGCTGCTCAAAAGCAAGGGTTGTCTTCTGCCTTTCTTTGTATCCCCAGTGTTCAGCACTGTTCCTAGGGCATAGCAGGAATTTAAACAATCAAAATCAAGCAGAGCATTTTGTATTTGATCCTTGAGGTAACAGGAAGTAGATGTAGTTTATTGAATGGAGAGGCAGTGACAGAGTCAGAGCTGCAGTTTAGGAAGATCACTTTGGCAGATGAGGGAAGGAAACACCAGATTGGGGAGAGATTTAGACAGGGAGGCCACCCAGAAGGCTTACGTCATAACCCAGGTGTGAGGAGATTAGGGCCTGCATGACTGCAGGGGGCAGAGTGCCAGTGTCACAGAGAAGGTGGTGCATAAGAGATGTTATGAAGGTAACAATGACAAGATGATGATAAATTAAATTTGTGGAATGATTGCTATTGAGGAGTACCCTTGACGAAAGTGAGGAACTATGGAAGAAAGAAGGGTTTTGGGGAAATATATACTGAGTTAATTTTTGAACACATTGAATATGAGATGATTACAGGATATCCAATTCAAAACACTGCACTATGTGAGGTCCAAGAGGGAAAAGGACATGATAGATTTGGAAAGTTGAGTAGTAGCCAGGGAAAAGCTTTAATGTCATGTCAATTGGATTGGGTTGTAAGGGATGGATGGCTATTCCACAGATGAGGAAAGACATTTTAGATCCAAGGAAAGCATGAAAACTCATTGATCAAAGATGTTATTAAAAAAAATAACAGGGCTCTTAAAGTCAAGTTTATTTGAGAAAACAATAGCTTTAATCGATTTCTTGGTGTCAGCCTCTACAATTATTATCACAAAAGAACTGACAGGAATTTAATTATTGTATGTGTACTAAAAAGGACAGCTAAGTGGAACAATGGGATAAAGTGCCAGCCCTGGAGTCAAGAAGACCTGAGTTTAAAACCTAGCCTCAGACCCTTAATAGTTGTGTAACCCTGGATAAGTCACTTAACTCTGCTTGCCTCAGTTTTCTGATCTCCAAAATGAGTTGAAAAGGAAAATGGTAAACCACTTCAGAATCTGATTCAACAATAAACAATAGAGTTTTAAAGGAAACATTAAGATGCTGAGCTCTTAGCTGTGCGACCCTGGGCAAGTCACTTAACCCCAGTTGCCTCCCCTCATTTTTTTTAGAGATGTTGAGCTCTTCCTGAAAAGGACATGTCTAAAGTAAAAAAAAAAAGTAAGTGTATTAGAGTTGTTAACATCTTAAGCAATGCAAATGGGCCTAATGAGCTCCTCCTCAAATACTTGCAATTAAAATTCTCGTCATTAGTGAGAAGATATTATTGTTAAGTCACACACCCAAGGTAGTGTTTTTTCCCTCTCAGAAGCCAAGAGGAAGAATCTAAGGCAAAGGTGGAGTTCCAGAAGGTGTTATAACAGGTGTAAATTTGACAAGTTAAGTTTCTAGTGGTAAGAGGAGCAGGAACAAGTTGAGAAGACATTTCTTCAAGACCATAATTGTGGCAAAGAAGACTAAGAACCATGTTAAAAGATTCCTGTTTACCATAGCCACATGAAAGTGGAGGACAGGACAGCTTTTGAGGAAGTTTCTGAAAATTTGGTTATTGGAGTGGGGAGAGGAATAAGCATTTCTTAAGTACCCACTGTGTGCCAGGCACTGTCATAAAGGCATTACAAATATTTTCTCATTCAATTATAAAAGTGATCCTGGTAGGTAGGTGCTACTATTACCCCCATTTTACAGCTCAGAAAACTAAAGCATGAAGAGGTAAGTGGTTTACCCAGGCTCACGTACCCAGTAATCTTTGGAGCCCAGATTGGAACTTAAACTTCTTACCCTAGGTCTAGAGGTCTAGCCACTGCACCATGTTGATGCCATGGAGAGAGTGAGAAGAGCGCTCTAGAATTTGAAGTCAAAAGCCAGTTCCATCTCTTAGAACCTATGTGATCTCATACATTGGATTTCCTTTCCCTATGCCACTATGCCTTACTTAGTTTCTTTATTTGTGTAAGAAAGGTCTCTAATACCCTTAAACCATGACAAATGTGAAGAAAAAGATGTTCTACACCTTAATACCTTTATCAGGTAAAAGCCTCTGAGTTAAAATCAATGGAGGGTATAAAATAGATGTGAATAATTGCTAGATATCTCTTTTCAATCAATTAAATGTTTAAACCAGATCCTAAGTGAATGAAAGCAGATAATTGTAATCATAAAATGCTTTGTAGTTGACTGAAAAGAATCAGTCATGCCCTCTGGGACTCTGCATGAAACAGTGAGACCATTCAGAATTGGACACTCCAATAGCAAACCAGCTTAGAAGTGGAAAAGCTTTAGCTACATTGCAGAGAGGGAACACTTGGGCACTTGGGATTCCTAGGGCAGGGATGGGAAACACTAAACAGTCTCTGTTTCATCCATCTTTAACCAGAGGATGACCTTTGTAGATATTAAAAGATCAGAAGATTTGGATTTCACATTGGTATGGATGCAGTGTTCCGAAAATATCAACAGTCATGGGTAGTGTCTACATGGGGAAACATGAACAAAGTAGACACAATGAGGACACGCTGCCTAAGAACTTCACAAGTCCACCAGCCCCTAAAGCCTGCCCAGCAGAGAAGAGTTTTAGGAGGATGTCACAAAAAGAGATAAAGGTTCCCAGAAATCAAGAGCTCTGAAACAATCCTTTACTCTCTGTCCTCTCTAAGCTTGAGTCCACTCCCTGCAGAGATCTTGCATGTGTGAGGGGAAGGAGACTGCTCTCAGTGGTACCAACTTCTTAATATGCTATTGCAGTACATACCAGGAAGTGGTTCATGAGTAACTGTATTAGAAAACATCCCCAAATGCTCCATGTTTCCCCTGGACCGTGAAGGGTACCTTCTGGGACCCAGCCTGTCCTTGTCAATGGAGGGGATTAGATGCACAAACCCAGAGATGATTCAGCATGATGAGCCCTAAGGTCACTTCTAGCTCTGGACCAGCAGTCAAGAGGTTTGTATGATTAAGTGCTTTAAGTAACATGTCAGTGAGATATACTGTATGTTTGTTTAGGTACCTGTATGTAACTGCATAAAAGAAAGGGATAATATGTATTTGAATAGGAGAAAAAAGAGGGCATATTTCTATGTCATACAGTTGGTATGTGATTGTTATGTGAAAGTAGGATGCTAATGCAATTCAATTAAACTAGAATGCATTAAGCTCCTACTGTGGGTCAGATAGTGTTCTATGCATTCTACTGGGGGGGGCAGGGAGGTTGGGGAAATGGTAGGATAGCTAGCTAGATAGATGATAGATAGATAGATAGATAGATAGATAGATAGATAGATAGATAGATAGATCAGACAAATGAGAGACAGGATGGTGGGGTACTTAGAATCCTGCACTTAAAGTCAAGAAGTCCTAAGTATGAAACCAGCTAGAGACATTTTCTAGCTGTGAAGCCCTGAGCTTCAGTTTCTTCATCTCTGTAAGAGTTAAAAATGTTTCCCACCCATTGATAGCCCTCAGGTGGAGCCCATGAAGGGAAGCTTGATTAGAGGAGGTTTGTTTTGTAGGAAGTCCAACACCTTTTGTTAATTTGTAATGAGGCACTGGGTCACGTGTCAAGATGCCCTCTGGCTCTGAAAAGTGCATATATACTCTGAGGTGAGGTTGTACTTTGGGGGTTTACTCTTTGGAAGAAAGGTCATCTGCCAGATGAGACTCTGGGTAGCCATTAGGGAGGCCACTCAGCTTTGAAAACCCAGATGTTGGTGCTTCTCTCTCTGGTAACTATGTATGTATGTATGTAATGGTCATAGTTGAATCTGTCTGTTGATCTGTGATGTATGCATTGCTTATGGTGGGATAGTTAGAAACCCTGTGTATTGGTCTTTGTTTCTGTGTGTGTATTTTCTCTATTAGTATATGTGATTAAAGAAGATTGTTGATCCCTGAAAAATTGATTTCCTTTTAGAAAAGCAAATCTGAGCACCTGTGGTAGCAGGCCATCCTGGATGTTTCAGGGCCCTTGCTGCTACAATCTCTAAAATGAAGGAGTTGGACTCAGTGGTCTCTCAGATCCCTTCCAAATCTAAATCATCTGAGGAGGAATTTCTCATAAAAGGTTTTTGTTGGTCCTTCATGTTTAACTAATCAGGGTCCTAAACTGTTCTCTAAGACTACAAATTTCAGAAGAGGATTAATCTGCATTGACAGAGTAGCCTCTCTGAGAGTTGTCTAGGTCAACAAAATCGTAAACCTATGTCCCCTACCCCTGCAAAAGTACAATGAATAATGACAATATATTCAAAGTCTGATTGTCTCATTATTGCACCTGGCAGAGTGACCTGGAATATTTTTTCCTTTTTATTTTATTTTCTTAATATAAACTTGACAATCATCAACAAACAGTACCATTTTTCACTGAGAAGTTTCACTGACTGAACAACTTCACTGTTCCCTATGTCTGGCATTCTCTTCCTCCTCATTGTTGCCTCCTGCCTTCCCTAGCACCTTTCAAGTCTCAGCTAAAGTCCCACCCTCTACAAGAAGGCTTTCCCAAGCCCCTGTAATTTGAATGCCTTCCCTCTGTTGATTATTTCCAACTTTTCCTGTCTATAGCATATTTATATAGAACTGTTTCCATGTCTCCTCCACTAAACTGTGAGGTGCTTGAGAGTAGAGACTATGTTTTGCTTTCTTTATATCCCCAGCACTTTGTACAGTACCTAGCACATAGCAGGGGCTTAAGAAATGTATAATGAGTCATTGACATTTCCATATAAGGAGAGAAAGAGAATTACATATAAAACCATCAATCAATCTCTCTCTCTCTCTCTCTCTCTCTCTCTCTCTCTCTCTATATATATATATATATATATATATATATATGTGTGTGTGTGTGTGTGTGTGTGTGTGTGTGTGTGTGTGTGTGCGTGTGTATACGTGTGTGTGTGTGTGTAGTGGTAGTAGCAACATTTCTGTCATTTTCTACCCCTTGTTCTGTCTTCCCTCTTCTATGTATTTGTAAATGTTTCCTTGGCATCCATTTCTGTGGCATTTTTGTATCACTATCACTGAATTACAACAACCCTCCTCAACAAAAGTCTTACCTTATAAGCACTTACTATAAAGATAAACAAAGGTGTGTAAGCATTTAGTAAATACTTGTTGAATTGACTGTTGCACTGTATATCTCTAATCTCATGTCTCATTTCCGTGAAGTCTCTTAATTGTTGTCTTCCTGCCATCTTTCTTCTTTCTTCAAGGAACAGAATAACTGGTGAGGGAGAACTAGAAAATGGCAGGCAGGCCAATGGTACTAGGGAATAGGGAGATAGATACGATTTTTTTCCTTTACAACAATAGTTTAGAAAAAAGTAAAAGGAGAGAAAGAACCAGCTTTGACTGAGAAATGCCATAGACAGGCTACAATGCTAACTGGGTATTAGGACCATTCATTGTGATTTTCAGGCCAAATATCCTATAACAAATATTCTCTATGCTTTATTTTATCTACGTCAATAAAATAAATTATTCCAGGGAAACCAATCTTTATTTGACATTACCCAATATTAAGAATGTACTCAAGCATTGAGCCTTACTCTATTAATGTATATTCATGACCAGAAAAAGGAGATATTGTGCTCTTGTAGAAGGAGGGAAAGCTATAGATGGGCATCAACAGCAGGGCACTCACACTCAGGCAATATAAGACCTAGAAAAGGCCTCCAGCTCAAGCAGGTGAACTGTTGCAGGATGAATTTCTGGGAGAGTATTGACAAGAGTCACACAAAATGATGAGATATGGATGTATGGTAATCTGCAGCATTGGTTGGAATGGTCACATCTTTTAGTTCCCAGATGCATCAAAAAAAAAAAAAAAGTACAAAAGTAATCACTGGGAAGCAATTCTTATTCTTATTCTACCTTCTCATACATAAGAATGGATACTATGGAGGGAGGAGCCAAGATGGTGGAGTAGAAAGATTCATATATGCTACCTCTGAAGAGGAACTCCCAACAAATTCTGGAGCAGTGTAAGCTGCACAGCAATGGAGTGGAGGAGATTTCTGTTCCAGAGACCTCTCAAAAATTGACCCCAAAGGTCCATCGTGCACCAGACCCGGAGCAGAGCCCAGCCCTGCCCTGGCCACACAGCCTGAGAGGAGCAGATCCAAGCAGGCTTCAGGGATGGAATTTCCAGTGGCCACGAAGGTCCCTCAACGCACAGGCATACAGGTCAGTGAGAGAGCCTTCTGGGCTGGCCGAGAGGGGAGCGGGGTGTCTCCATAACTCAGGCCCCCTCAGGAGGCAGCACTGGTGGAAAGCAGTGGACAGGAGCTCCCAAAGAAGGCAGGAGCTCGGATATATTACTGAAGGTCTCCTCATAAACCCCCTGAGGGAACTGAGCTTGGGAGGTGGCCCTGCCTCCACCTGAGAACCTGAATTTAATCCTACCCTGAATAGCAGCCAGCCTGCCGTTTAAAACCCTGAGGCTAGGGAGCAGCATTTGAATCTCAGACCCCAAGCACCAGCTGGGCAGATCTGGAAGTGAGGTGGGGATGGAGAGGAATCTCAGAAGTCAAGTAACTGGCTGCAAAAATGCCCAGAAAAGGGGGAAAAAAAAATAAGATCATAGAAGGTTACTTTCTTGGTGAACAGATGTTTCCTCCTTTCCTTTCTGATGAGGAAAAACAATGCTTACCATCAGGGAAAGACATAGAAGTCTAGGCCTCTATATCCCAAATATCCAAAATAGATATCCAATGGGCTCAGGCCATGGAAGAGCTCAAAAAGGATTTTGAAAATCAAGCTAGACAGGTGGAAGAAAAACTGGGAAGAGAAATGAGAGAGATGCAAGAAAAGCATGAAAAATGGGTCAATACCTTGGTAAAGGAGACCAAAAAAATGCTGAAGAAAATAACACCTTGAAAAATAGGCTAACTCAATTGGCAAAAGAGGTTCAAAAAGCCAATGAGGACAAGAATGCTTTCAAAAGCAAAATTAGCCAAATGGAAAAAGAGGTTCAAAATCTCACTGAAGAAAATAGTTCTCTCAAAATTAGAATGGAACAGATGGAGTCTAATGACTTTCTGAGAAACCAAGAAATCACCAAACAAAACCAAAAGAATGAAAAAATGGAAGAGAATGTGAAATATCTCATTGGAAAAACAACTGACCTGGAAAATAGATCCAGGAGAGACAATTTAAAAATTATGGGACTACCTGAAAGCCATGATCCAAAAAAGAGCCCAGTCATAATCTTTCATGAAATGATCAAGGAAAACTGCCCTGAGATTCTAGAACCAGAGGGAAAAATAAGTATTCAAGGATTCCAACAAACACCACCTGAAAGAGATCCAAAAACAGAAACTCCTAGGAACATTGTGGCCAAATTCCAGAATTCCCAGGTCAAGGAGAAAATATTGCAAGCAGCTAGAAACAATTCCAGTATTGTGGAAATACAATCAGGATAACACAAGGTCTAGCAGCTTCTACATAAAGGGATCGAAGGGCATGGAATAGGATATTCCAGAAGTCAAAGGAACTAGGACTCAAACCAAGAATCACCTACCCAGCAAAACTGAGTATAATACTTCAGGGGGAAAAATGGTCTTTCAATGAAACAGAGGACTTTCAAGCATTCTTGATAAAAAGACCAGAACTGAAAAGAAAATTTGACTTTCAAACACAAGAATGAGAAGAAGCATGAAAAAGCAAACAGTAAAGAGAAGTCATAAGGGACTTACCAAAGGTGAACTCTTTCCGTTCCTACATGGAAAGACAATATTTATAACTCTTGAAACTTTTCAGTGTCTGGGTAGTTGATGGGATAACACACACATATACACACACACGTACATGCATGCACACACATATACACACATGCACGCACACACAGAGACAGAGAGCACAGAGTGAATTGAATAGGATGGGACCATATCTTAAAAGAAATTAAGGTAAATGGTGAGAGAGAAATGTAGTGGGAGGAGAGAGGGTGAATTGGAATGGGGCAAATTTTCTCTCATAGAAGAGGTAAGCAGGAGACTTTTTAGTGGAGGGAAAAAGAGGAGAGCTGAGAAAAAAACATGAAGTTTACCCTCATCACATTCGACTAAAGGAAGGAATAAAATGCACACTCTTTTTGGTGTGAAAACCTATCTTACAATACAGAAAAGTGGGAGAGAAGGAGATAAGCAGGGTGGGGGAATGATGGTAGGGAAGGCAATGGGAGGAGGGAGAAATTTGAAGTCAACACTCAGGGAGGGACCCGATCAAAAGGGAGAATAGAAGCAATGGGGGGCAGGATAGGATGGAGGGAAATATAGTTAGTCTTACACAACATGACTATTATTGAAGTCATTTGCAAAACTACACAGATATGGTCTATATTGAATTGCCTGCCTTCCCAAAGGGAATGGGTGGGGAGGGAGGGATGGGAAGAATTTGGAACTCAAAGTTTTAGGAACAACTGTTGAGTATTGTTCTTTTTACTAGGAAATAAGAAATACAGGTAATGGGGAATAGAATTTATCTGGCCCTACAGGACAAAGGAGTTGATGGGGACAAGGGAAGGGAGGGATGATAGAAGAGAGGGCAGATTGGTAATAATGGAAATTAGAATGCTCAGTGTATTGGGGTGGAGGAGGGGAAAAATGGAGAGAAAATTTGAAACCCAAAATTTTGTGAAAATGAATGTAAAAAGTTAAATAAATAAATTTATATTAAAAAAAAGAATGGATACTATGTTTATGAATATGTGAATTTTTTTCCAGTATATGAAACCAACTGTGAGAAGTTTTTCTGTCAATAAAGATAACAATCCATCTATGACTTGGTAACGAAGTGTAGGGAGATATAGACAAAGTGGGATCTGAAACTGCATTCTCCCTGATTCTCAGTCCAGAAGTACACATTCTGTCTCTATTTTATTATAGACCTGTACAAGTGGTGCAATCATATTTAGTTGAGAACATATGGTTCTGTGCATAAAATGGATTCCTCAACTTAATAAAATCATTCCATTATGGTAAAAAGAAAACTGCCTCTCTTTCACATGTTGCAAAATATAGTTATTTAGCCCAAGTAAAGTCAAATGAGAAAGTCATTGCTAATTATGCTGTTTTCTAACAAGATTTGCTGTAAAAGTCTCTTATGTTCATGCATCCTAGGTATGCTTTCCTAACATTGTACTTGGTCCTCATTCTCTGTCTCCAGAAGGCTGTGATTTTGCTATTCTTGTAGTCATTATCTGTCTCATCTTATTCAGAATTAGTCCTCTTAGACTGAACAACATCTAAAAATATGTCATTAAAGATAGAAGAGAATCTTTCATAAAGGTTATAGTGAGTCAAAAAAATTTGCATGACCTTTCTACTCTCCCAAACCTTTAAAAGAAAAGGTGAGTTTTCCATTCAAACAAAATGGAGTGGGTTTTTTAAGTTAAAAGAGACGTTGAGAAAAAGAAAGATACAGTCTAAGTCTTCAGGTGATAGAGGAATAAAGGCAAGAGATGATCAGTCTTAGCTCTCCATTAACTAGATCATAGCACTATATTGTATTGCTATAATCCTCCCGCTAAAAAGCTTGTATAACTGTGTCTAACCAATTAATGGATGATATTTCTTCATATAATGTATGGTAAAGAATTCTGATTTCAAAAATGTATTCCCTGCCCCCCCAAAATACCAAAAACAAAAAGAAAATCAAATCATTCTTCATCAATTCAGTCATCAGTCCACTTCTACAAATGTAAGGTGCTTTTTTTGAGTCAATTACAGTTTCTTCCTGCTGACTATTTTTGTACCAATTGTGCCTCAATATAAGGCACTTTTCTTCCTAAGGTTCTGATGACAAAGGTTTAGATCCATTTAAGTGTGTTGAGATGTTACTCTGACACTTTGGGGTTTCTGTCTCTAGTGCCTAGGAAACAGTGTGGGATGGGGGTAGGTAGAGAAATTGTCTTGCAACCGGGACACTCTGGGTTAAAGTTGTATCTCCAAAATCTATTGACTGTGTGAACCTGGGCAAGTCACCAATCTCTTGGCACACAAGACAACTCTCTAAGGCAATGAGGGACTAAGGAGTAGACTTGAATTGATAAAGAGACTTTGCTCATCCAGGAGTTCTCTATATCAATGAAATCCAAGGCATAGTCCACATCTCTATGCACATTGCTTAGATAGAGCAAGTACTCATAGAAAAAACATAAAAAATATAAATATAAGAAGATAAACATAAAATACATTAAAAAATTAAAGAACTTTACCTCAAAATGTTTGGGGTTGTGATGATATTGATAACCCTCAAATATATAGAGCCTTTTGTTCTTTCCCTTGGCAAAGCAAAGCAATGGTTTATTCTTTTTTTATTTATTTATTTTTTTTGGTAAATATAAATTTATTTATTTAACTTTTTACATTCATTTTTCACAAAATTTTGGGTTCCAAATTTTCTCCCTATTTCTCCCCTCCCCCCACCCCAATACACCGAGCATTCTAACTTTCCCTATCACCAATCTGCCCTCTCTTCTATCATCCCTCCCTTCTCTTGTCCCCATCTTCTCTTTTGTCCTGTAGGGCCAGATGACTTTCTATTCCCCATTAACTGTATTTCTTATTTCCTAGTAGCAAGAACAATACTCAATTGTTGTTCCTAAAACCTTGAGTTCCAAATTCTCCCCATCCCTCCCTCCCCACCCATTCCCTTTGGGAAGGCAGGCAATTCAATATAGGTCCTATCTGTGTAGTTTTGCAAATGACTTCGATAATAGTCATATTGTGTAAGACTAACTGTATTTCCCTCCATCCTATTTTGCCCCCCATTGTTCCTATTCTGTCTTTTGATCCTGTCCCTCCCTGAGTGTTGATTTCGAATTGCTCCCTTCTCCCATTGTCCTCCCTTCTATCATCCCTCCCTCCCTGCTTATCTCCTTCTCCCCCACTTTCCTGTACTGTAAGATAGGTTTTCATACCAAAATGTATGTGCGTTTTACTCCTTCCTTTAGTCGAATGTGATGAAGGTAAACTTCATTTTTTTTCTCATCTCTTCTCTTTTTCCCTCCACTAAAAAGTCTCCTGCTTACCTCTTCTATGAGAGATAATTTACCCCATTCCATTTCACCCTCTCTCCTCCCACTATATTTCTCTCTCACCATTTACCTTAATTTCTTTAAGATATGGTCCCATCCTATTCAATTCACTCTGTGCTCTCTGTCTCTGTGTGTGCGTGCATGTGTGTATGTGTGTGTGTGTGCATGCATGTACGTGTGTGCGTATGTCTGTGTGTAATGCCCCCAACTACCCAGACACTGAAACGTTTTTAGAGTTACAAATATTGTCTTTCCATGTAGGAATGTAAACAGTTCACCTTTGGTAAGTCCCTTATGACTTCTCTTTACTGTTTATTTTTCATGCTTCTTCTCATTCTTGTGTTTGAAAGTCAAATTTTCTTTTCAGCTCTGGTCTTTTCATCAAGAATGCTTGAAAGTCCTCTGTTTCAATGAAAGACCATTTTCCCCTGAAGTATTATACTCAGTTTTGCTGGGTAGGTGATTCTTGGTTTGAGTCCTAGTTCCTTTGACTTCTGGAATATCCTATTCCACACCCTTCAATCCCTTAATGTAGAAGCTGCTAGATCTTGTGTTATCCCGATTGTATTTCCACAGTACTGGAATTGTTTCTTTCTAGCTGCTTGTAATATTTTCTCCTTGACCTGGGAATTCTGGAATTTGGCCACAACGTTCCTAGGAGGTTCTCTTTTTGGATCTCTTTCAGGTAGTGATTGATGGATTCCTTCAATACTTATTTTGCCCTCTGGTTCTAGAATCTCAGGGCAGTTTTCCTTGATCATTTCATGAAAGATGATGTCTAGGCTCTTTTTTGGATCATGGCTTTCAGGTAGTCCCATAATTTTTAAATTGTCTCTCCTGGATCTATTTTCCAGGTCAGTTATTTTTTCCATGAGATATTTCACATTCTCTTCCATTTTTTCATTCTTTTGGTTTTGTTTTGTGATTTCTTGGTTTCTCAGAAAGTCATTAGACTCCATCTGTTCCATTCTAATCTTGAGAAAACTATTTTCTTGAGTGAGCTTTTGAACCTCTTTTTCCATTTATGTAATTCTGCTTTTGAAAGCATTCTTCTCCTCATTGGCTTTTTGAACCTCTTTTGCCAATTGAGTTAGCCTATTTTTCAAGGTGTTATTTTCTTCAGCATTTTGTTGGGTCTCCTTTAGCAAGGTATTGACCCATTTTTCATGCTTTTTTTGCATCTCTCTCATTTCTCTTCCCAGTTTTTCCTCCACCTGTCTAACTTGATTTTCAAAATCCTTTTTGAGCTTTTCCATGGCATGAGCCCACCAGACATCCACCTCGGATGTCTGGGATAGAGAGGCCCTGACCTCCACGTCTTTCCCTGATGGCAAGCATTGTACTTCCTCATCAGAAATGAAGGGAGGAAGGAACATCTCTTCCCCAAGAAAGTAGCTCTCTATGGTCTTATTTTTCTTCCCTTTTCTGGGCATTTTCCCAGCTAGTTGCTTGGCTTGTGAGATTCCTCTCCACCCCTGCCTAGATCTGCCCAGCTAGTGCTTGGAGTCTGAGATTCAAATGCTGCTTCCTAGTCTCAAGGCTATCCATGGTGGGAGCAGCTTCTATTCAATGTGAATTTAGGTTCTGGTGCTTGGGTGGGGGCAGGGCCGCCTTCCAGGCTCAGGTCCCTCAGGGGCTTTATGCAGAAACCTTCAGTAATGGAGCAGGTGGGGGCAGGGCAGTCTCCCAGGCTCAGTTCCCTCAGGGGCTTTACGCAATGGCCCTGAGCTCCTGCCTGCTGCTCTGGGAGTTCTGCCACCACTGCCTCTGCCGCTTCTTCTGCCGCTGCCTCCCAAAGGGACCTGAGTTATGGAGACACCCTAGACCCCTCTCGGCCAGCCCAGAAGTCTCTCTCACTTACCTGGAGTGCCTGTGGGCGGAGGGACCCTCACGGCTGCCGGAGGTTCTGTCCCTGAAGCCTGCTTGGGTCTGCTCCTCTGGGGCTGCACAGCCAGGGCTGGGCTGGAGTGGGTTCTGCTGTCTGGAGCACTGTGGACCCCTGGGGACGGCTTTCCGGGGCTCTCTGGCATGGAAATCTCTTCTGCTGTGTTTCTGCACGACTTGTACTGCTCCAGAATTTGTGGGGAGTTCTTTTTACAGGAAATTTATGGACTGTGGATTCGGAGCTAGCATACGTGAGTCTTTCTGCTCCACCATCTTGGCTCCTCTTCCCTCAATGGTTTATTCTTGCCCATTCATTCTCTCTACATTTGCTTTTCCACCCCTCCCTACTTCCATTCTCTTCCTGGGGCCAATGATTTGGGGGACAGGCTTGACCATATTGATGAAAGAAAACACAACCTATCATGGAATGATGATTCAGTTGAGGTAAGAGGGTGCAGGAAGTGATTAGAATAGAAGCTGTGTGATGGCAGAGTCCAAGGGGAGTCCTAGACTGTGCTATAATTTAAGAAAATAGGAGAGAGATGATTGAATAGAGAGTCAGAAGAACCAGGGTTATTTCTTGAATCTGTCAATTACTACCTATTTGATCTTGGACCTCTTGGGGATTCAGTTTCTTTATTTGTAAAATTAAACTTGTGACTTGGAAAATTTCCATGTTCCCTGCTGTGGGAGTACTAGATTTTTCTTTTTAAAAAGTGATAATGTCAATAGCATATTATCCAACACAAACACATTTTTTATACTTAGTATAAGCTTTCAAGCAGCCAGTAGTTAGAGGGGAGTGGCAACCATATGACCCAACAGTCACTGGAACTGATGATGCCCTTCTTGGGTTTAGTCATTTTCAGTGACTTCATTCCTGCTCTAAAAGTGCTCCAGCATACTGTCTGTAAGGTAGACCATAGAGTATTAGCAAGTGGAAACAAGAGTACCTTTCTTAATTTTTCTTAAAGCATTCTTTCTGTATTTCTAATTTGCCCTTTTACATTATGTTTTGTATCACATATATTTGTGTATATCTCTGATCTTCCCTATAAGATTGTAAGATACTTGGGGGCAAGTTATATGTAATATATATCTCAGTATTCCCAGGGCCTAGCAGTCAATCAATTGGTCAACATGCATTTATTGAGTACCTACCATATCTATCTAAAGATATAGATATATATAGTTATATATGTAGATATCATAGACATATATGTAAATATAGACATTTTCCAGGAAGTTTCTCTTTAAACTGGTGATATAAAGAAGGACAGAAAAAATGCCCCAGCCCTCAAGGATCTCACAGTCCAAAGAGGGAAGCATATTCAGGATAGATTGGAAATGCTCAAGAGAGGAAATGGGGGGAGGCTTCTTGTAAAAGATGGAAATTGAAGGAAGACAGGAGATGGAGATTATGAAGGTGAATTTTATGTGGTGACATTATAAAGGAAAATTCTAGGCATGGGAACAACCCAAGAAAATGGCCAGATTCAGAAGAGGAAGTGTCTTGTGCATGAATCAACAAGGAAGCTAGTGACATTATATCACGAGGAATGTGGAGAGAAGGAAGATGTAAGAAGACTGGAATGGGGGTGAGGAGGGGCAGATTATAAAGGGTTTTGAACACCAACACAGAACCCTGTATGTGGTGAATTTTAATAAATGTTTCTTGAATTGATTTATATAATGGAGGCAGAATCTTTACTCCCTATTTAAACACCCAACCGAGCCCAATTCTTTTTCTATTGTATTGGCCTACTTCTCAGTCTAAGTACATATGTATGTATATGTATACATGTATACATGTATATGTATATATGTATACATATACATATGTGCATATGTACTCTATATCGGGGAAAAGCTGAAGAGCCTACTCTTGAAAGACCATTGATACGGTGTCTTGGAAATATCTTGGAGAAATGCTACTGCATGTACGGACATTCTGTAAGTGGTTCTAAGTGGTGGATAGTGCTTTCTTTCATTGGTTGTGTACACAGAACTAAAACTGCAAGGCCATCACTGATCCATTGACCTTAGCCTATCTTGCTTGATGAATCTCTGCTGTTGGTTTGACATCTGTGCTGATGGCTTCTGGCAAAAAGAAAATGGATAAATAAATGATATAAGAGGAGAGGCCTTGAATGCTCTCCCATGTGCCAACTCATGACTCTGTAACAATGGGGTTCTATCCATTGCCTTGGTATTTCTCTGTTGCTTTCTTTTAGGTGGAAGAGTCAGTAGCTACGCAAGGAAATTTCCAAAGCTCAACAGATGAAGCTGTTCAAGTGTCTGGTCATCCAGGTGCCTGAGTATTTAGGTGTCTGGGAGGCCAGGAATCAAGTCTATGCTGGTCTTTGTGACTAGACTAACATCAATACCCTAGGGATGGAGAGTAGCTACTCTGTACACCCACTTCAATAACAACTAAAATAAGGATTCAGCCTACAGTCATACTACACCTGGCAATGAATCATTAGAACTAAGCCTATGCAAAAAATTACCCTGTCTCATCTTATTTGGCCCAGAGATCAAGAATGTGCCCTACAACTGTTAGGGGGTTCTGTTGATAGTTTTAAAATCAAATAAAAATCTCTCTTAAAACCCAATTGATAACTGATTATATGGAACTGAAAAGCTGGTTATTATGAACTGGAGCATTTGGCCTTGAGTCAGGAAGACCTCAGATATTTACTAGCTGAACAACCATGGAGAAGTCACTTAACCTCAGTTTTCCTCAGTTTCCCCTACAGTAAAATGCAGATAATGATAGTACCTACATCATAGTGTTGTTGAGAGAATCAAACGATATAATATTTGTAAAGCATTTAGCATAGTACTTGGCACCCAGTAAGTGTGACACGAATGATGACAATTATTATTGCCAGAGCTGGGAGAGGAATACAACCAGCCAGTGCTTGAGTGGATGGCATTAGAGAAGGAAAATCCTTGAAAACTGCAAGGGAAATGTGGAAATCTGATTCTGTGATAGTGAGCCCAGACACAGACAAGTAAATATTTGATGCATATATTTATGACAGTCTGCATGCATACACGTGTGTGCGCACCTATTTCCTCTGCCATTTTAGACCTTGAAGAGATAAAAATTAATGAAAAATTAACCTGCTGGGTTTTTCTGAGACATTTTCTAGAATGGATGTTCTTAGAGACCAAGGCAGCTCAGCGTTTGGAGACTCTACTTCTCCATGTCAGGAACCACTAGCTATTTAAAGCCAAGCCTAGTCCATGCTAGGTGATCAAAATCTGGTCTCTTCTCTGATGAGAAGAAGCAAATATTTTCTCACTTGGTTTGAAAGCAAAGGGGAAAGGATTTAAACAAGCTAGGCAAACAAATCAGATGTGGAGGGAATCCCAATATGTCCGCTGGAATCCATAGGGTCATTGGGTGATAAAATTAGAATTGGAAGGAAGTTTAGAAGCCCAGCAAGTCCATTCTCCTCATTTTAGGGAAGAAATAGGCTCAAAAAGGTTAAATGAGGAGGGCCCAAGGTCACTCAATTAGCAAGTGTCTGAGGCAGGATTTGAACTTAATTCTCCCTGGTTCCGAGTACAGAGCTATACGTATTTTACCACCTACCTTCCTCTACAACACTAATTAAAGTTGTCCATAGTCCTTCTCAAGCCACTGTAACAAATATAAACCTCCCTTAATGCTCCTTAAGTCAATAAACACTAATCCTTGCTGCATTAAAGGTAGCTATTAGGCACTGAGGATACAAAGAAATCTAATGGGTATTTCTAAGATATATACAGGCATCAGGACTAACTCTAGTGTAATTAATAACTTGATGAGTAAATCTTCTGTATGTGTGTATACACACACATATATGCATGTATATGTGTATACACATGTGTATGTATATACACACATAGGCACATACCTATGTATATAGGTATGTATAATACACATGCATATAATATATACATAATATATACCTACATATACACATAAGACATGATATATATATATATAATGTGTGCATATATACTTAATATATGTAGCATATAATATGTTAACATATGTATAATAATATAAATATAAAGTACATATAAATAAAATAAATAACTGGGTAACAACTAAAGGATTGAGAAAGTCTTGAATTTAACTTGAAGGGAAGTAGGGATTCCAAGGAGCAGAAATGAGAAGAGAGAACAGGGAGCATAAGCTCTCATTGTGGATGTTGGCTTCTTGTTCCAGTATGGCCGGTCTCAGATGATCTCATAAATCTTTTTGAACTCAGAGATTCTGGGATCCTAGAATGTGAAAAATATTTATAGTCACAGTGTTCTTTCTGCAGCATCCACTGCCTGAGCACACTTCAGCATTATTCTGTGACATGAGAACTGGAAAAATAAATGGATTATTAAGAAATAGCAGAGTAGGTAAAAAATAAATTGAATTTTAGAAATTTGTTCAGATGTAACAGTCCGAGCTGTTAACAGTAATAAAGCTGGGTGAGCATGCTTTTATAATGCATGCTAAATAGCTCACCTTAACTAATTAGGGAGATTCAGAAGAATTTTAAATTGTGAGCTGAGCTTTAAGGCATTACTGAATGTTCTAAGAGAACATTCGGTTCTTTTACTGAGGTCTCTGAGGAAATTATCAGCATGGTACATTAAGAACAAAGAGAAAGTAAAAAGTGCAGAATTCTGAGTTTAAGAAGGACCTACCTTCACAAAGAAAAAGAAAAAAAATTGGAAATTCATAGTAGCAAGGAGAACTCTAAGAAGAGCATGATGTCCATGTTTCCTTCCAACAAGAGAAAAATAAGTTTATTTTTGGAAAGGTCAAGTTAGGTACCCTTAAAAGTCAGGAGACATGGTTCCTTTGGTTGTGACTTCTTACGTTTTTAAATTCATTTAAAATAGAAGTTCTTAACCATTTTTGTGCCATGGACTGCTTTGGCCATCTAGCAAACCCTGTGGACCCCTTCTTAGAATAACCTTTTTAAAGTATGAAGTGCTGAGAAGTATAAAGCAAACCAATTAGTAAATGAAATGCAGTTTTCAAAACATTTTCTAAGTTCACACAAAAATCCCCTGAGGGAAAAATGCTTACAATAAAGCTTGGAAGTCCAAAGTTCTGCTTCATGTACTCATCCTGCTACTTCAGAGTTCACCAGTACTTTCACTTCAGTTGGACAGTGTTTTGGAATGGGAAGGGCACTCTACTTCCAAGTCTGGGATTTGTGACTGAAGACAAGCCATTTCTCCTCTGACTCTTGCTCTACTTCTCCTTTGAATGGGAGTGGGGGGATTAAACTAAAGGCTCTCAGATTCAGAATTGCTTCTAGTTTGAAAACTCTGATCCTGCTACTCTGGTTCAGAATCTTTTGACTTTTGTTATTAATTCTGGTGAAGCTAAAGGTTTAGAATAAATCTTCCCTTTAAAGAATTCTTGGAGCTGAGTACCAGGGGCAACATGTATTCATCGAGTTCATACATAAGAGATGAAGCATGGTTGTTAAGTCTGGAAGCAAGGAGCCAGCTTCTACCAGATGTATGTAGGACAGCAGTGACTCCTGCCTCTTTGGTTATGCATGTCTTGAGAATGGGGGAAGAGAAACTCCTGAAGGCAGGACCAAAATGATATGCTGCATTACTGGCACCCAGGGAGCTCTTAGTCTCTGATCTCATGCCCAGGTCAAGTGTATTCTGCTATCCTGTTTTATGCACTATTTTTCAGTAAAAGATATTTATTTTCCCCACTAGGAATCTGCCATTCATCATAGGGGGATTCTGATTCAGATGGGGGAAAATTCTCTGAATAATTGCCATTACTTAGGATTTTGAAGATTGTATCTGTGATTTCATTGATTTTTCAGGACTCTTTCTACCAACATAGGTATGGTACCTTCTTTATAAAACATAGTATTAGTTCCCCAGGGTCTCATTACTAATAGGTTTCATAGGCAGGACTTGAACCCCGACTCTCAAGACCAACTCTCTGTCCATGATGCAACATTTGCTGAAACTAGAAAGGTCTCCTTTGGCAATCTAAAAAGTGGCAAATATTTCTGTGCAATAAAGTACATGGGGTAATTAGGTACAAAGCTAACAGGAAGAAACATGTATGAATAATTCCCATCAGTGGATAAAATTTTCAAAATCACTTTGGAATGTTAGTTTAAATTTGTTAAATTTAGTTAAATTTGAATACAAAGATTTTGATATTCTAGGAATTCACAGGCAGAAATTCAAACCAAATTAATAAAAACACATATACACAATAAGGACATGCTTCAAAAGACCTAAATCAGAAGAACCTTGGGATTTCTTCATCTTCCTAATTTTGCCTCCTCTCAGCTCTTCATTACTTTCCATCCCATTTCAGAAATAAATAGCATCATTTGTTGGCTTTATGGATAAGCATTAACCTTAGCTGCACATTCCTTGTTGCCTCTGGTTACTACACAAGAGGTTCATAGCTTTCCCAGGTATGATACTTAAAGAGATAATTAAGTGGTCTGGCTAAATGGACTTCCTTAACAGCCTCAATTTGACCATATACTAGAGCCAGAGTAAATAGAGTCAGCCATGGTGTCAACAAAGGATTTCAGCTGAGAGATAATGAAAAGAAATCCAAAATGGGATTTGTCCCAGATAAATCAGAGTGTGTACAAAATATATGTCTGTATATGCACACACACATATATTTCTCTGTGTGTATGTATGTGTTTATATTACATATGCACACATATTTTGGGCTATTTTTTTCTATTTGATTTAATAAAGATTTTAGGAGAAGAGGGAATATTTTTAGGTCATTAATCAACACCTTTTTCAATAAAAGAACACAAGAAAAAAAGACATTTCTTTAATGACTTGGAGGCAAAAACAAATATTTTCTCAAAAAGTGAATCTCAGACAGGAGAAACTTTTCCTATTTGAAAGATACAGAGGGGAATCTCAGATCATGTGTGTGTATGCTTATGTGTGTGTAAGCACATGCATGTGCTCTTAAAGATTTTCCAAGCTCTTTGCTTTTGTTTTTCAGTTTTAGTATATTTGTTTAAATATTTTAATTTAAATATTTCCCAATTACATGAAAAGAATTAACAAACTTTTTTTAAAAATACATTTTGAGGTCCAAATTTTCTTCCTCCCACCCTTCCCACTTTTTGGATAAGGCAAACAATTTGATATTGATCTTATATGTGAAGTCATACAAAACATATTTCCACATCAGACATGTTGCAAAAGGAAACACAGATGAAAACAAAGTAAAATTTTACAGTATGCTTTATTCCTCACTCAGATTTGTCAGTTCTCCCTCTAGCAGTGAGTAGTATTTTCATCATGGGTCCTTTTGAATTATCTTGTATCATTATCTTGATCAGAGTAGCTATCTTTCACAGTGGCTCATCCTTAAAATATTGCTATTACTGTATACAGTGTCCTCCTGGCTCAGCTCACTTTGCTTTGCATAAGTTCATGTAAATCTTTCCAGGTTTTTTGACATCTCAGACTTCATAATATTTAACTGCCAATAGTGAATTCTTTTTTTTTGTAACTCATTCTATCTCAAATGGACATCAAAATGTGTATATGTGTACATATATATGTATACATATATACACATATGTACACATATAATAAAACATAATCTAATCATATGTATATAGATGCACACATATATACATTTGATATGATTGTTTTATTTGGAAAGAAGGAAAATAGACTTTAAATGTAATTTCACCTTTGCATGAGCTGTTATAAATGCAACACATAGTATGTCTTGTATAGACCTATTTCTTAATGATGAGACTTGTTTTCAATTAGAGATATTTCCCAGATGTTCACAGATGTCCTATTACAATTAAAGTTTGACTGTGAGAAGGCTAGAAGTATAAATAGCAAATATTCGAAAACAGGAGTACAAAGTCAAGGCCACTCTCAAGTCTGGTGTCTAGCAAAATTGGGCAAATCTATAGCATCAGACATTGATTGAATATATAAGTAATTATTCCTGTGAGTGGGCAGGATTTTGGCTCAATTAGTGGAATGCACAATTTCTGTGCCCCCCAGCTAACTTCATGCCCAGAATCGCATGAGCTAAATTAGAGTCTTCCTTTGTCAGTCTGACCCACAGTGGACTCAGCAAACTCTTGCTCCAAAAATGCTGTATTAGTGAAGCCCTTTCCAAACTCAACAGATGTAAAATTAATTTACTTAGCAGCACGCAGTCACTGGGATGATCATTCCTCAGGATATAGAACCACAGCAGGGGAAATCTATGAGGCCTGATTTGGGGAATCTAGGGAATATTGATAACTGACATTGACATTAAGATTGAAGAAGTTTGTAATCACTTGGCAGGATTATCTCATCTGAGGCTCATCATTCAAGATTTTACATAAATACAGTTTAGGATTAGGAACTGGATACTCCATTTCATTGGTAAAAGAAACTCCTTCTACCCATTCAGGTGTATGGCACAATTGCTTCCACATTTAGTCTTAGAGAATTGCCTAAAGTACTGAGAGATTAAGAGAATTGCCAAAGGGTCACACAGCTAGGAGATGTTATTTTATAGATAAAAAAGATTAGTAATAAGAATAGAAAAGTTCTACCTCCCTTCTCTGTCTCCTTTCCTCTCTTCTTCTCTCCCCTTCCTTCCTTCCTTCCTTCCTTCCTTCCTTCCTTCCTTCCTTCCTTCCTTCCTTCCTTCCTTCCTTCCTTCCTTCTTTTCTTCTTTCCTTCTTTCCTGTTATCATTGCCAAGTTGAACAGCAAACCTCACTGGTCTGAAAGGGTTTTAAAAGCAGTTTATTATTGTATCCACATGCAACATGCACAAACTCTTAGTGTTCTCAGAACTTGACTCTAACTTTGTTCTGGAGGAAGAAAGGGGAACTGAGAAGAATGCTCAAGGACAGAACTCTCTAGAATAAGCATTTAATGGCTTTGTGTTTAAAAGCTTTCATGAATTTAATAATAATTCCTGAAGAAGAATGAGTAAAAAATGCATCCTGAGTGATTATTTGAAAAATACACATTTAAATTTCTGTATTTAAGTCACAATAAGCCTAGGAGGCCACCTTATGTCACCCTTACCAACATACTCCTCAGTATCACCACTGAATTCATTTGTAAATTCCTTTGGAGATGGTACATTTGGGGCAAAATTCTTTAATGGGCATGGAGCATTTCCTAACAAAGCAGAGTACTCTACACATTTTTTTTTCAATCAAACAGTTCATCAATTTAAAAAAAATCAAAGAGGCAGAACCAAAATGGCAGAGTAAAAGGACAAATCTGCTCTAGCTCTCCCCCCAAAGACCATAAAATACCTATAAAAAGATGCTAAAGAAATTCTAGAGCAGTAGAAACCACAAAATGACAGAATGAAAGAGATTTCCAGGCCAAGACAGCCTTGCAGACCAACAGGAAAGGTCTATTGCACCCAGCTCAGAGCAGATGGCAGCCCCGCCTTGGCATGCTGCACAGCAGGGACAGGACTGCAGTAGACTTTGGGGAGAAGAATCACGGGTAGCAGCTGAAGTTCCCAGACTTCTTAACCCCCAACACCAAAGACAGCTTCAAAGGTCAGTAAGAAATCTCTTTCACCTGGGTGAGAGGGGGTTATGGGTCCAGCCCAGGTCCTGGCCCCAGAGTGGTGGTAGTAACTGCAGCAGCATTCACTTTTGGAGCCCTCCATATAAAGATCCTGGGTGAAATGGAGGGGCTGAGCTGAATCTCAGTCCTGAGTGGAGGTCCTAGGGTGAGGAAGAGCACTGGTGCTGGAGTGTTGGAAATGGTGGTGGCTGTGGAGAGGGAATCCTACTTGTAGATCCTGCTCAGAAAAGAGTACTTGCAGTTGCTCACAGACAAGAGTGCAGGCCAGGAGAGGAGTAAACTCCTTTTCCTTGATTGTGCCACATTGTAGGAACTGAGAACTTACAGGTCCCTAGACTATATCCCCCCTTGACAAAGGAATCAAAGCTCAAGTAACTGTCTGGGAAAATGCCCCCCCCAAAATGGAAAAAAATAAGACTATAGAAGGTTACTTTCTTGGCAAAAAGGTATTTTCTTTCATCCTTTCAGATGAGGAAGAACAAAGCAAACCATCAGAGGAAGATATAAAAGTCAAGGCTTCAACATCCAAAACCTCCAAAAAATATATGCAAGGGTCTCAGGCCATGGAAGAGCTCAAAAAGGATTTTGAAAATCAAATAAGAGAGGTGGAGGAAAAATTGGCAAGAGAAATGAAAGTGATGCAAGAAAATCATGAGAAGTGATTTAACAGCTTCCTAAAGAAGATCCAAAAAATTGTAAAGAAAATAATGCCTTTAAAAATAGACTAACCCAAATGGCAAAAAAGGTCAAAAAAGCCAATGAGGAGAAGAATGCTTTAAAAAGCAAAATTTGTCAAATAGAAAAAGAGGTTCAAAAGCTCACTGAAGAAAACAGTTTTTTAAAATTAGAACAGAGCAGATAGAAGCTAATGAATTTATGAAAAAGCAAGAAATTATAAAATAAAGCCAAAAGAATGAAAAGATAGAAGATATTGTGCAATATCTCACTGGAAAAACAACTGACTTACAAAACAGATCCAGAAAAGATAATTTTAAAATTATTGGTCTTCCTGAAAATCATAATCAGAAAAAGAGCCTAGATATCAACTTTCAAGAAATTATTGGGCAAAATAGAAATGGAAAGAATTTACCAATCACCTCTGAAAGACATTCAAAAAGGAAAACTCCTAGGCGTAGTGAAACCAAATTCTAGAGTTCGTGGGTCAAGGGGAAAATATTGCAAGTAGCTAGAAAACAACGACAGCAACAACAATTCCAGTATTGTGGAAACACAATCAGGATAACACAGGATTTAGCAGCTTCTATACTAAGGGATGGTAGGGGTTGGAGCATAATATTCGAGAGGTCTAAGGAGACAGGATTAAAACCAGCATACCCAGAACACCTAAGTATAATACTTCAGGAGGAAAACATGGTAATTCAATGAAATAGAAGACTTCCAAGCATTCCTCTTGAAAAGACCAGAACTAAATAGAAAATGTGACTTTCAAATACAAGAATCAAGAGAAACATGAAAGGTACACAGGAAAGATAAGCCTTGAGGTACGCATTAAAGTTGAACTGTATACATTCCTACATGGAAAGATGTTGCTTGAAACTCATGAGACCTTTTTCAGTATTAGGGTAGTTAGAGGGAATACATACATACATACATATATATGTATATGTATGTATATATATGTAAATGTGTATGGGTATATATGTATGTGTATATTATATATGTGTAGGTATGTATATATGTATGTGCGTCTGTATACATAGGCACACACAGAGCACAGAGTGAGCTGAATATAAAGGGAGAATACCTAAAAAAATTAAATTTACAGTTGAATGAAATGTACTATGAGTAAGAAAAAGGGAGAGGTAGAATATAGCAAATCATATCACATAAAAGAGGGAAGAAAGAACTTTTACAATGGAGAGGAAGAGGGGAGGGATGAAAGGATATAATTGAGTCTTACTCTCATGGAATTTGGCTTAAGAAGGGAATAATACACACCCAATTGAATATGGAAATCTATTTTACCCTGCAGGAAGGCAGGGTGGAAGGGGATAGAAGAGGGAAGATAATAGAAGAGAGAGTAAATTGGGAAAAGGGACAGTCAGAAGCAAACACTATTGTGGGAAGACAGGTCAAGGGAACGAATGGAAAAAAATGAAAGGCAGGATAGGACAGAGGGAAATATGGTTAGTCTTTTACAACATAACTATTATGGAAGCACTTTGCATTGTTACACCTATATTGAATTGCTTGTTTTCTCAATGAGGGTGGGTGGGGAAGGAGGGAGAGAATATGGAGCTCAAAGCTTTAAGAATGAGTGGTAATAATTGTTTTAGCATGCAACTGAAAATTAAGCTGTACAGGCAATGGAGTATAGACATGTATTTTGCCCTACAGGAAAATAAATGGGAAGGGGGATGGAAGAAGGGTATGTAATAGAAGGGAGAAGGGGTAGAAAGGGTGCAAGCTGTCCTGGGGTGAGGGGTGGGGAGAGATGGGGAGAAAATTTTGAATTCAAATTCTTGTGTAAGTGAATGTTAAGAATTGAAAAATAAACAAATTACCTATTGAATTAGAAAAAAATCAAAATGTGGTGCAGTATTTGTATATTTATTAATAAATGATATGCATTTCTTAGAGAACTAATATTATGTATGTCATAAATCTTGAAAGGCAATATAACTTAGAGCATAAAGAGCTCTCCTCACAGCTGGGAAGGTCTGGCTTTAAAGTCCTCCTTTGATATATTTGTGATGCAGAAATGTCACACCTAGTGTTCCAGGCAGCAGTCTAAACCTCTTGAGTTACAGAAAAGGTGCTGACCTGAATCAGGAGAGGGAGTTTCTTTCCTTGGAAGTTCTCTTTGTCATTAATTTTCAAATGTGTTCATGTCAGGACCATTTTACTCTTAAAAATTATTGAGGAGCTCCTTACACCCCAAAATGCTTTAGATAGACACAGACAGACACACATACAGATAGATAGATAGATAGATAGATAGATAGATAGATAGATAGATAGATAGATAGATAGATAGATAGATAGATGGATAGATGGATGGATGGATGGATGGATGGATGGATGGATGGATGGATGGATGGATGGATGGATGGATGGATAGATAGAGATAGATATATTAGTTATATCTAGTTATAATTACCATATTAGAAATGAAATCATCTTAGTATTATTATAGGCAGTTTAGTGGCACAGTGGATAGAGTGCTAGATGTAGAATGAGGAAGATTCATCTTCCTGAGTTCAAATCTGGCTTCAGACACATTCTAGCTGTGTGATTCTGAACAAGTCACTGCAACCTTTTTGCATCAGTTTTCTCATCTGTAAAATGAGCTGGAGAAGTAAATAATGAAACACTCCAGTATCTTTGCCAAGAAAACCCCAAATGGGGTCATGAAAAGTTGAAGACAACTATACAACAATAATCAAAAATATTATTATGAAGATAGTTTTGACTTTGTATCTCCTCTGAGTCTCAGATACCACCAGGAGTCCCTATGCCACACTTCTGTTGTATATCAATTAAATTGCAAGATCAGCCCATAAAAGTTGCACAAAAATAGAAAAGCAAAGAAATGAATAATATTTAGTTCTAGAGACAATGGGAAGTCACTGCAGGATACTGAGAAAGGAAGTGATGTGTTTAATTCTGACTTTCAGAAAATCATGTTGTTAACTGTGTGAGAATGTATTGAAAATGGAGATTTTTTGCTAGAGGGAGACCATTTGGAAAACTAACTATTTCTATAGTTCAGACAAGAGGTAATAAGGATCTAGAATAATGTAGTAGGTATGTGAATGGGGAGAAGTGGAGAGATGAAATTTTTTCTAAAATTAGGGTGTTTGCGTTCTAGCTGAGATAAACTTAAATGAAAAGCTTCAAAATCCATCAGCCTCATGGGGCAGAGCCAAGATGTTCAACAAAAAGCAGGGACTCCTCTGAACTTTCCCCCAAATCCCTCCAAATACCTGTAAAAATGAATCTAAATAAATTCTAGAGATGTGGAACCCACAAAATAAAAGAGTGATACAAATCCCCAGCCCAAGACAACCTAGAAAGTCAACAGGAAGGATCTTTTGCGTCAGGCAGGGAGCAGAACGCAGTCTGCTGTGGTCTATACCAGTATAGATGTGCCATAGCCAGCCTCAGGGGACTGAATCATTGGTAGCTGTAGCAGTTTATAGACTTTTCAACCCACAAATGCAAAAATAGGTCAGTGGGGAAGTTCTGTGGGACCTGGGTGAAAGAGGAATATGCTATCTTGCTGGGTCAGGCCCTAGCCCCTGGGGAGTGGGAGTGGGAATGGCAGCTGCTTCTGGAACTCTGGGTCCACAAATGGTGGGGGATTGAGTGGCTGATACAAAATCCCTGAAGCCTGTGACAGTACTCCCACCCCCACTGGAAACAGAGTCTTACCTTGACAAAGAATTAGAAAGTCAAGTGTTTTGCTGGGAAGATAAGTTAACATCGTAAAAAACAAAACAAAACCAGACCATAGACCATAGATTTTTACTTTGGTGACAAGAAAGATCAAGGCATACAACCAAAGGAGAACAGTAGAGTCAAATTGCCTACATCCAAAGCCTCCAAAAAAAATATGATTGATCTCAGGTCATTGAAGAGATCAAAAAGGATTTTGAAAATCAAGTAATAGAACTTGAGGAAAAATTTGGAAGGAAAATGAGAAAGTTGCAAAACAAATCATGAAAATTGAGTCAACAGCTTACTAAGGGAGACACCAAAAATACTGAATAAAAATAATGCCTTAAGAAAGATAGACTAACCAAATGGCAAAGGAAGTCCAAAAAGCCAGTGAGGAGAAGAATGCCTTAAAAAGCTGAATTAAGGAAGCCCAAAAGTTCACTGAAGAAAACAATTACTTAAAAATTAGAAGGGAGAAAATGGAAGCTAATGAATTTTTGAGAAATCAAGAAATTATAAAATAGAACCAAAAGAATGAAAAAATAAAAGACAATGTGAAATATCTCCTTGGAAAAACCATTTACCTGGAAAATAGATCTAGGAGTGATAATTTTAAAATTAGTGGATTACTTGAAAGTCATGATGAAACCAAAAACAAAAATACAAGAGCCTAGACATCATCTTTCAAGAAATTATCAAGGAAAACAGTCCTGATATTGTGGAACCAGAGGGTAAAATAGAAATTGAAAGAATCTATCAGTTCCATCTGCAAAGAGATGCTAAAAGGAAAGCTAGGAATACTGTAGTCAAATTCTAGAGTTCCCAGGTCAAGAAGAAAATACCGCAAGCAGCCAGAAAGAAACAATTCAATTATTATGGAAATACAATTAGGATATCAAAAGATCTAGCAGATGCTACATTAAGGGATTTAAGGAGTTGAAATATGACAATCCAGAGGTCAGAGGAGCTAGGATTAAAACCAAGAATCATCTACCCAGCAAAACTGAGCATAATTGTTCAAGGGGGGTGAAGTGGGAGGGAATGGACATTCAATGAAATAGAGGACTTTTAAGTATTCTTGATGAAAAGACCAGAGGTGAATAGAAAATCTGACTCTCAAATACAAGAATCAAGAGAAACATGGAAAAGTAAATGGGAAAGATTATCAAAAGAGTCTTATTAAAGTTGAACTAATTTCTACATAGAAAGATAATATTTGTAACTTATGAACCTTTCTCAATATTAGGACAGTTGGAAGAGATAGATAGATAGATAGATAGATAGATAGATAGATAGATAGATAGATAGATAGATAGATAGATAGATAGACAGAGAGATGGCACAGGGTAAATTGCATATGAAGCAATGATATTTAAAAATATATAATTAAGGAATGAGAGAGGAATATACTGGGAGGAGAAAGGGAGAGATAGAGTGGGGTAAATTATCTCACATAAAAGAAGTAAGACAAAGGTTATATAATGTAGGAGAAGGTAGGGGGGAGTGAGAAGGAATGAGTGAATCTTACTTTCATCAGATTTGGCTTCAGGAGGGAATAATATGCACATTCATTTGGGTATCTTACAAACAAAGTAGGGGGGAAAGGGATAGGGGAGACATGATGATTGAAGGGAGGGCAGATTGGTGTAGGGGCTAGTAAGAAGCAAACTCTTTAGATCAAAGACAGGGTCAAAAGAGAAAATAGAATAATGGGGGGGGGACAAGATAGGATGAAAGGGAATATAGTCTTTCACAACCTAACTATTATGGAAGTGTTCTGCATAACTACACATGTATAATCTATATTGAATTGCTTGCTTTGTCAATAAAGGTGGGTGGGGAGGAAAGAAGAGAGAGAATTTGGAACTCAAAGTTTTAAAATATAATTTTAAAAAATATTTTTACATGCAACTGGGAAATAAGATATGTAGGCAACGGGATATAGGAATCTATCTTGTCCTTCAAGAAAGTAAAAGAGAAGGGGATAAGAGGGGCATGATAAAAGGGAAAGCAGATTAGGGGAAGGGGTAATAAGAATGCATGCCATTTCAGGGTAGGGGGCAGGAAAAAGATGGGGATAAAATTTGGAACTCAAAAATCTATTGGAAATGAATGATAAAAATTAATAAACAAGTCTTAATGGAAGGAAGGAAGGAAGGAAGGAAGGAAGGAAGGAAGGAAGGAAGGAAGGAAGGAAGGAAGGAAGGAAGGAAGGAAGGAAGGAAGGAAGGAAGGAAGGAAGGAAGGAAGGAAGGAAGGAAGGAAAAATATTTTTAAAAATCCAGCAGCTTCTTGAAAAGTATAGGATTTAGCTGACCATGAATGCTGTCATCCTAATAGACTTAGCACATCCAATGCTTAACATAATGCCTGCATTAGAGGGGGTGCTTAACAAAACCTACTTCACTACCTAACCAACTGATCGACCTGTATACACGCAGTCAAAAAGCAAACATGAATTAACATTTCTCCTCCTCCAAAGGCAAGAGATCTCAACAAAGGTAAAGACAACCCCAAATTTGACAATGAACAGATCATTGAAATGTGACTTTTCAAAACTGGAAAGGATGGAGAGGTGGGAACAGAATGATAGGATGTCAGACTTGCAAAGGCCTTTAGAAATGATCGTCTCCATCCATATCCTTTTACAGAAGAGAAGAAATAGAAGCCCAGAGTGGGGGGACCAGCTCATGCTCCCACAAAATTGGTAAGGCTAAGGTTTAAATCTAGGTCCAGTGTGCTTTCTACTACAGCACACTGTCTCTCACTTTGGAGTTGAATTAGAATTTTTTTTCTTAAAAATTTCTTCTGGTCAAAAGCAATGAGATTTTAGTTTGTGTTGGATGTAAGGTATATAAATATCATGAAAGCCACTGGATTGGACATTGCTTTTCCTATTTTATTTCACCTCTAGAACCTAAGGTTAGAAGTTGAGGAGAGGTCTAGAAAACAATATTGCAATAGCATGCCAAGCATGAGAATTTGCTGAGGTAGGTCAACGTTATGTAATAAGAGTATCTCCTCTTCCAATAAAATTCCTCATCTAAATTTTAACAGGCTTGGGTTCCAGAGTATTTTCTTACATTTATCACAAGTACTTCTAAAAGAAAACTAAACTAAAATTACAGTTGACAAGATTTTCATATACAGATTTTTAAAGGTTTAAAATCACCTAAATAAAGAAATGAATAAATAACTGACAGGTGCAAAAAAAAAATAAGCAAATGAATGTTTTTTTTTAAATACCAGGAAACTGCTTTGTGATTTAAAGCAATCCACCTTGCAAATAACCTATACTTTCAATTATATCTGTGAATAAGTGCTCTGTTCATTTGGTTTCCTTAGAAGATCACCTCCATAATCACAGTAATTGAACTTTCTGTAGGTCAAACAACAATGCTTCACATATCTGCAATTTACTTATTTTGTGAACTCCATAAACCAAAACACACAAGGCAAAACCAAGAGCAAAGAGGATAAGGTGTTGAGTAGCTAAAACTGATGAAGACCCTGCTACTGCGAATTTTGATAGAATGGAGAAGGCAGCTAGGTGATGCAGTGAATGGAGTGCAAAGCCTGGAGTCAGGAAAACTCATCTTCCTGACTTTAAATCTAGCCTCAGCCACTTCCTAGCTATGTGACCCTGGGCAAGTCACTTAACTCTGTTTGCCTCAGTTTCTTATCTGTCAAATGAGCTGGTAAAGGAAATGGCAAATCACTCTAGTATCTCTGCCAACCAAACCCCACATGTGATCATGAAAAATTTGGATGTCACTAAAAACAACTGAACAACAAAAAAGAGAGATTGGAAGACAAAATGGAATGACTGGTACACACCATTACACTTCCAGACCCAACTGCTTTAACATTTTTTCTTTCTTACTGGGGACAACTTCTAAAGAGGTGATGTAAGGAAAGACTGATATAAAAACAGAAAGGTATCAATAAAGCATACTTTAAAACTACATGAATAGTGGGTACCCTGATGAGAGATCTTCAAGTGACAGATGTAGGAACATTCTGGGGCTCTAGGAGATGGCATTTTTCTATAGGTACTTTTGGGAATAGATGTTGTCTCTTCCAAGTCTGAGAGTCTTGGATTTTACAGTAATTTCATCAAATGAGCATAGCACTGGGTAACAGATAAACTGATAACAAAAGGCAGAGGCACTGAAACCGATCTTCAAAATTTCCCTCATGCTGGATGTGTGTGTGTGTATCTGCGTGTGTGTGTGTGTGTGTGTGTGTGTGTGTGTGTGTGTGTGTGTGTAGAAATGGAGGAGGAACCCCGCAGGTGAAAGGGAGAGGAGAGCCTAATTAGCTACCAGTGTGACTTTAAATGCAACTTTCAATGATTAACAATTCACATGCAAGTAAGTTTACAAACTTAGAGCATTTCTCTGTCCATCTGTTGTTCAATTGTGATAAGATGCATAGCCATTGTTACCACCAAATCAGTAAAATCACATTTCCTTGTATCATGGCACAGTGGAAAAAGGGAAAGATTTGGAGGGCAAGAAAGAAAGGAATGAATTGAGGTCTTGTCTCATATACATGCTAGTTGTGCCACCATGGGCAAGTCACTTTACTATCTGTGTCCCAGACTAGTGTCTATAACTAGGTGGTGCTGTAGTGCACAGAGTGCTGGGACTGAAGTCAGGAAGAATCATCTTCCTGAGTTCAAATCCATCCTCAGATACTTCCTATTTATGTGACCTCAGACAAGTCACTTCAACCTGTTTGCCTCAGTTTCTTCATCTGAAAAAAAAATGAGTTGGAGAAATAACAAACCATTCCAGTATTTTTGCCAAGAAAACCCCAAAGGAGGTCATGGAGAGTTGGACATCACTGAAATGGCTAAAGAACAACAAATGGTACTGTGGACAAGTTGACAATCACCATGATGGAAGGAGCTCTCCCAATGTGAGGTACCAACCTCACACAAATTAGACTGTCCACCTTTCCTCCCCTACTCAAATTATTTTACTTTCTGTGGCTATTAAGTCACAGAAAGTGACTATTAAGATTTGGCATTCAGGGTACTTCAGTAATTATATTTAAATTATGTGTCTGTTACCTTAATGGAAACAGAGATGAGGAGACAGCAGATATAAGAAAATTAATGAAAGAAAATCTAAAGGCTATTTTTAATAATAGAAAAGGAAGACATATTTAGTGATTTCTGAATGTGCAGCACACAGTAGGGGCTTAATAAAGCTGGTTTAATTGAACTAAGGAATTGAAAGAGTTTGTTGCAGGAAATAAATCACTATAATTTGAACAATATCTAAGTGACAACAGCTATAGAAGAAAATCTTTAAATATAACAAATTAAGTCACTATAAAAGTCTGTCTATAAATTAGCAAGTTTGCACTTACTTTTCAGTTGTTCATGCCTAATTTAATTTCATTATGGTGAATGTGTCATAGATATATAGATTATTGTCCTTAAAATGTTGTTGGCTCCATAACAAGAGAAGCAATTAGACCTGGTGCAGACATTACATATTAATTATATTTCCATCAAAAAAGACTGCATTAACTATGATGTCACCAAAGCCTTCTCTCTGAATCTATTTCACTGGGTGATATTTATTGGCAAAGACTGATGTTTAAAGTTGTAATCAGTCGATCATCTTGCCTTTGGTTGGAAAGGGTTATAAGTGAATCTTAGAAATGCATAACTCCTTCAATTTAGGAACTGACTTTGAAAAGAAGTGGCCTAACCTTATTTATCTTCATCCCAACTTGTTTTTAAGGATAGAAGTTGTGATTTATACACTGTGGAAGAAACTGTCATAATTAAAGGGAAAATGCCAAAGTACCTACATCACTAAAAGGTGCCAGCCTGTATTTTCATCCCTTTATAACATATCCCATTTCCCACTAGTGTCTCCCATGGGCTGTGCTCTGTTTCACATGGATGGTATAGTAGTAGCCCTCCACATAAAAGACAAACATAGGATTAAGGGGTAACAAAGAAGAAATGGGATTTCCATTTTGAGTGATGACTTTATTTTCATTCTCTTGAGAGAATTACACCATGGTTATTATTATTGGTATGCTTTTAACAAGCAGTTGATAACCTTGGTCTGTGCAAAATTTAGAAACTAGTTCCTTATGTGACTAATTGACATGTGATTTCTTCAATGAAGAGAAGACAAGCTAAGTATTTTAGTGACTAGTCCCATGGAGCAACTTCAAGACTGACACCTGAATTTCAGAAGCGTAAGTATTCCTCTTGCATGGGGATAATAGTGGGAGGCAGGGGAGATAGTGGTGGTTAGCATTGTGATAATGAAGCATTTTTTTGTTTTTAAATCATGCATGTACTTATATGACTACAAGTTGTATCTCCCTCTACAATGTAAGCTCCTTGGGGGCAGTGCCTAGCACAATATCTCATTGGCACATAGTGGACACTTCACAAATACTTGCTTACTGATCAATGTTGATTAATGATATTGATGATAAGAGACTCTTTTAGGGGGGAGGAGCCAAGATGACGGAGTAGAAAGACTCACGTATACTAGCTCAGAATCCACAACCCATAAATTTTCTGTAAAAGGAACTCCCCACAAATTCTGGATCAGAGCAAGCTGCGCAGAAACACAGTGGAAGAGATTTCCATTCCAGAGAGCCCTGGAAAGCCATCCCCAGGGGTCCATCATGCTCCGAACAGCGGAGCCCACCCCTGCGCTGCCCTGGCTGCAGGGCACCAGAGGAGCAGATCCAAGCAGGCTTCAGGGATGGAATCTCCAGTGGCCACGAAGGTACCTCTGCCCACAGGTGCTCCAGGGCAGTGGGAGAGATTTCTGGGCTGGCTGAGAGGGGAGCGGGGTGTCTCTGTGACTCGGGCCCCCTATGGAGGCGGTGGCGAAGGGGGCGGCAGAAGCAGTGGTGGCCCAGGACACCCGGAGCAGACAGGAGCTCAGCACCATTACAAAAGGTCTCTGTAAAAACCCCCTGAGGGAACTGACCCTGGGAGGCAGCCCTGCCCCCACCCCAGCACTAGAACTTAAGCTCACATTGAATAGTAGCCATGCCTGTCACAGAAAGTCCTGAGGCTGGGGAGCAGCATTTGAATCTCAGACACCAAGCACTAGCTGGGCGGATCTAGGTGGGGGTGAACAGGAACCTAAGAAGTCAAGTAACTGGCTGGGAAAATGCCCAGAAAAGGGAAGAAAAATAAGACCATAGAAAGCTACTTTCTTGGGGGACAGATGTTCCTGCCTTTCATTTCTGATGATGAGGATCAATGCTTACCATCAGGGAAAGACATTGAAGTCAAGGCCTCTATATCCCAGACATCCGAGGTGGATGTCTGGTGGGCTCAGGCCATAGAAGAGCTCAAAAAGATTTTGAAAATTAAGTTAGACAAGTAGAGGAAAAACTGGGAAGAGAAATGAGAGAGATGCAAGAAAAGCATGAAAAATGGGTCAATACCTTGGTAAAGGAGACCCAAAAAACTGCTGAAGAAAATAACTCCTTGAAAAATAGACTCACTCAATTGGCAAAAGAGGTTCAAAAAGCCAATGAGGAGAAGAATGGTTTCAAAAGCAGAATTAGCCAAATGGAAAAAGAGGTTCAAAAGCTCACTGAAGAAAATAGTTCTCTCAAAATTAGAATGGAACAGATGGAGTCTAATGACTTTCTGAGAAACCAAGAAATCATAAAACAAAACCAAAAGAATGAAAAAATGGAAGAGAATGTGAAATATCTCATGGGAAAACAACTGACCTGGAAAATAGATCCAGGAGAGACAATTTAAAAATTATGGGACTACTGAAAGCCATGATCAAAAACAGAGCCTAGACATCATCTTTCATGAAATTACCAAGGAAAACTGCCCTGAGATTCTAGAACCAGAGGGAAAAATAAATATTGAAGGAATCCATCAATCACCGCCTGAAAGAGATCCAAAAAGAGAAACTCCTAGGAACATTGTGGCCAAATTCCAGAGTTCCCAGGTCAAGGACAAAATATTGCAAGCAGCTAGAAAGAAACAATTCCAGTACTGTGGAAATACAATCAGGATAACACAGGATCTAGCAGCTTCTACATTAAGGGATCGAAGGGCGTGGAATAGGATATTCCAGAAGTCAAAGGAACTAGGGCTCAAACCAAGAATCACCTACCCAGCAAAACTGAGCATAATACTTCAGGGGAAAATATGGTCTTTCAATGAAACAGAGGACTTTCAAGCATTCTTGATGAAAGGACCAGAACTGAAAAGAAAATTTGACTTTCAAACACAAGAATGAGAAGAAACATGAAAAAATAAACAGCAAAGAGAAGTCATAAGGGACTTACCAAAGGTGAACTGTTTACATTCCTACATGGAAAGACAATATTTGTAACTCTAAAAACGTTTCAGTGTCTGGGTAGTTGGTGGGACCACACACATGTACACACACACACATGTACATACATACATATACACACATGCATGCACACACAGAGACAGAGAGCACAGAGCGAATTGAATAGGATGGGACCATGTCTTAAAAGAAATCAAGGCAAATGGTGAGAGAGAAATGTAGTGGGAGGAGAAAGGGTGCAATGGAATGGGGTAAATTATCTCTTATTCAAGAGGCAAGCAGGAGACTTTTTAGTGGAGGGAAAAAGAGGAGAGCTGAGAAAAAAACATGAAGTTTACCCTCATCTCATTCAACTAAAGGAAGGAATAAAATGCACACCCATTTTGGTATGAAAACCTGTCTTACAATACAGAAAAGTGGGGAAGAGGGAGATAAGCAGGGTGGGGGGGGTGGAAGGTAGGGCAATGGGAGGAGGGAGCAATTTGAAGTCAACAATCTTGGGGAGGGACAGGATCAAAAGACAGAATAGAAACAATGAGGGGCAGGATAGGATGGAGGGAAATATAGTTAGTCTTACACAACACGACTATTATCGAAGTCATTTGCAAAACTACACAGATATGGATTATATTGAATTGTCTGCCTTCCCAAAGGGAATGGTTGGGGAGGGAGGGATGGGGAGAAATTGGAACTCAAAGTTTTAGGAACAACTGTCGAGTATTGTTGTTGCTACTAGGAAATAAGAAATATAGTTAATGGGGAATAGAAAGTCATCTGGCCCTACAGGACAAAAGAGAAGATGGGGACAAGAGAAGGGTGGGAGGATAGAAGAGAGGGCAGATTGGTGATAGGGGAAATTAGAATGCTTGATGTATTAGGGTCGGGGGAGGGGATAAATGGGGAGAAAATTTGGAACCCAAAATTTTGTGAAAATGAATGTAAAAAGTTAAATAAATAAATTTATATTAAAAAAAGAGAGACTTTTAGGACAAATATATGACCTCTGCCATTTAAAATGTCCCTTCAAATATAGTTCCATATATTGCATTGCAATAACACTGTGGGTATTTGGTTGGATTAGGGCATTCTTAAGTTTATTTTGTATCATTTTTCCTTTGCTAGTGTGGTGAAATATATGGACTCTCCAAAATAATGTTTTAAATGTATAGGATTATAGTGGCAACCAACTGTTGAAATAAGGAGGTCATTTACCCCCATCCAAGTTCACAAGTGCTCCTGAAATGTATCTCAATACCCCGTGAGGGGCATGAACAATAGGTTAAGAATCTCTGGGCTAGGTGGTCTTTAAACTCCTTTCCAGGTCTAACTGCAGTAATCATAGGATGACAGGGATTCTGGAAGTCTGTGCACATTTAATAAGCATCTACTACATGTGATGCTCTGTGCTAGGATCTAGTGAAGCAAAGATGAGAGCTAAGTAGTCCAAAACCTCGTAGAATTTACTTTTACTGGAACTAATGTCCCCAGATACCAAAACCCCAGGAGAGACCAAGTTCTCATTTCTAAAAGATGGAATGGAATGCTGTGGTTCACTAAACAATGTTCTAATAAGCAAAATGTTTATGTATGCCCCTAAAAACCTAATTTTTGAATGGTTTGAGCACCATGCAATATAGAAAATAGAGTGTGGAGAACTATTTCAAAACAATGGAAAATAATTTTCTAGCACTACAGGACTAAAAGGCAGATTTTATTTTAATATCCACCTAAAACTGAGCAGCCAAGCCGTGAGAGAACTGAAAGCAAGAGTCAGGTTCCTCCTTGGTTTTATGGTGAACAAATGCTCAAGTATGAATCATGGATGCTAAAATCTGGCAAAGACAGAAAAACACAGCATGATTCAAGATGTTGGAGATTCATCTGTTTGCATTTTTAATGTGTGGATTTGATATGCAAACAGCTCTCTTGGCCCTGAAACTGGAGGAGTCAAGGAGTATATGCTTCCTTATAGGAACATTATGCTCTTTCTCTCTATGTGGTTTCTCCTCTAAATTCACCCTATGCTTTTCTTTATCATGTGAACCATTGGTCACAATTTCTTGGATGTTTCTTTTCTTTTTTTAATCATATGTTTGGCTACTCAGGTTTTTTTTTTAACATCAAAGATTTTAGCCTTCATTCTGTCCCTATTGTGCTTGTCCCAGTTGGAGTTTGGTTGTCCCTTTTAGAATAACACTTTAATGAAGGTGAGTCATTTCCTAAACCTATTTGTTGGGTACAAACGCTCTCCGAAGATGAGGGACATCCACCCAAGTGCTTTGATAGGCCCTCTGGCTCCAGATCTTTAACAAAGGAAAATCCAAAGTTTACACAAGGGAGGTTGTCAGGAACACAAGAACGGTTCCGTTGGTTGACATCACACACGAAAATGATGGTTATATAGAGACCAGCTTCACATTCAGACATAAAGGAAATGGCAGATGTTGTTCTGAGTTTGGCCTCAGTCTTGTGAATCAGAATGAATCAGAATATCAAATCAAAATTCACAGGGTAAGGAATCATTTGGACAATTATCAAGCTTTATTTTCTCAGTGGGGATCCAAACTGGAGAATTACAGACAACTTTAATTTATAATAGGACTGCCTGGCTCTTATCACTTTCTCCCTGATTGCTTTAATAATACATGGACACATTTATGTGATCAAAGAATAGCTTGGTTAACACTTCATCATGAGTTTTGGAAATGGATTCTGACCCATTTAGAAAGATACCGTTATTCAGTTTGCCTTGAGTCAGTAGTGATGAGGTAAATGGCTTTCATCCTTCCAAATAGATTGCTATTGACTTCATAAACTTGGGCACAAAGGATTAGAGGAGCAGTTCTAAAAAGCAATCGATATGAACATGGATATTAGAATGATCTATTTAAACTTATTCAAATAAAAACAGAACAAACTCTGAATGATTGACAGTAATTGAGAACAGCAGCATAAATGATTGAAAATCATGATTAGTCCACTTGACAGGGACCCAAATTTTTGATGGAGAAATTTGTCACTAGTACTTGGGGTCAAGTCATCAGGATTTTTCCAGGGACATACTTTCTGGTACTTTTCTGGCTAAATTAGGGTCCCAGATCTGCTACCATGGTAGTGGTTTGGCAGCTTGGGTACATAAAACTGGGTTATGCACTTACCCTGATTGACAAGTAAGGGAATTTCACTTCAAGTATGTTAATTCCCAAGATGTATAGCTCACCAGTAATTCACTCCTCATGTTATAGGTAAATCTTGTGAAATATTTAAAATGCTAAACTCAAAAATGGATTAAATATATTTATATTATATGTGATTTGTTAAATGTATTTCAAAATAAAATATTATATGTATACTTTAGAAGTCAGTAGCATAGTAAACCGCTATTTCATTGTTCAAGAAAGTGTTAATGATACTTTTACTATTTATGAACTCCAACATAATTTACAATATGAGCTCCTGGAACCATGTTCTCACCATGTATCTTTGTATCTCCAGTGTTTTTTTTTCTTCAGTCATGTCCAACTCTTTGAGGTCCTATTTAGAATTTTCTTGGCAAAGGTCCAAATGGTTTGCCATTTTCTTCTTTAGCTCATTTTTACAGATGAGGAACCAAGGAAAACAGGGTGAAGTGACTTGCCCAGGGTCATACAGCTAGCACGTATTTGAGGCCAGTACTCTATTTAAGGTACCACCTACCTTCCCCTATATGCCCCAGGCATGGCTGACTAAAATAATGCAGTAGGATTAGATAATTTCTAATGTTCTCTGGCTCTATAAGTTCTCTGAGGCAAGGTTTTATCTGGGGGCTTAGTTTTTGGAATAAAGTTTGTGTGCCAGACGAGACCCCAGGAAGTCACTAAGCAGTACCCCAGGTTTGAAAACCCAGATGTTGGTGCTTCTCTCTCTGGAAACTCTATGTGTATGGTCAGATAATTTTCTGTCTGTTGATCTGTGATGTATGTGTTACTTATGTCAGGCAGCTGGAAGCACTGTCTGTTGATTTTGATTTCTTTGTATTTTCTCTGAAGTTCAGGGTGTTGACTTTTCCCATTGAACTAAGTGAATGATACATGTGCTTAATTAAAATGATGTGGACCCCTTAAAAGTTGCTTTTCTTTCAGAAAAACAGATCAAAGAAACTGTAATAGCAGGCCCTCCTGTGTATGCCAGGGTGTTTGCTTTTTTTTTTAATTTTTATTTTTTTTGGGGGGCGGAGCCAAGATGGCAGAGTAGAAGGAAGCACATTTATGAGCTCCAACCCACAGCCCATAGAATTAATGTAAAAAGAGATACGCATAAATTCTGGATCACTGAAAGGTGTGCAGAACCAGAGTGGAAGAGATTTCCGTGCCAGAGAGCCCTGGAGACCCATCCCCAGGGTCCGTTGTGCCCTGGAAAGTGGACCCCACCCCCAGCGCTGCCCTGGCCACGGCCCCAGAGAAGCTGACCTGAGCAGGCTTCAGGGACGGAAGCTCCGGCAGCTGGGAAAGTTCCTCCGCCCACAGAAGCTACAGGTCAGTGAGAGAGGCTGGGCTGGGGGAGGGGAGCGGAGTGTCTCCGTGACTCGGGCCCCCTCGGGAGGAAGCGGAGGTGGCAGAGACGGGGGCAGGAAGTGGTGGAGGCAGAGGCATGGGCGGCAGCGGAGGCAGCAGTGGCGGCGGCCGCCCGGACTCCCTCAACAGCAGGCAGGATCTTCATTACGGAAGGTCTCTGCATAAACAACCTGAGGGAGCTGAGCCTGCGAGATGGCCCTGCCCCACTCCGCTCTATTACTCAAGGCCTCTGCATAAAGCCCCTGAGAGAGCTGAGCCTGGGAGGTGGCCTCCCCCCCCCACCCGCTCCGTTCCTGAAAGTCTCTGCATAAAGCCCCTGCGGAGGCTAAGCCTGGGAGGCGGCCCTGCCCCCACCCCAGCACCAGAACTAAAGCTTGCTGCGGAAAGCCCATTTAAACCTCAGACCCCAAGCAGTAGCTGGGCGGATCTAGGTGGGGATGGACAGGAATCTCAGAAGTCAAATAACTGGCTGGGAAAATGCCTAGAAAAGGGAAGAAAAATAAGACTACAGAGAGTTTTTTCCAACGAATGCAAATGATCCCAACATTCGGATCCGATGATGAGGACGAGGACGTATTCTCGCCATCGGGGAAAGATGTGGAGGGCGGGGCCTCAGTACCCCAGACACCCCAGGGGGATGTCAGGTGGGCTCAAGCCTTGGAAGAGCTAAAAAAGGATTTTGAAAAGCAAGTTAGACAGGTGGAGGAAAAGCTGGGAAGACAAATGAGAGAGATGCAAGAAAAGTATGAAAAACGGGTCAATACCTTGGTTAAGGAGACACAAAAAAATGCTGAAGAAAATAACACCTTGAGGATTAGGCTCACTCAATTGGCAAAAGAGGTTCAAAAAGCCAATGAGGACAAGAATGCTTTCAAAAGCAAAATTAGCCAAATGGAAAAAGAGGTTCAAAAGCTCACTGAAGATAACAGTTCTCTCAAAATTAGAATGGAACAGATGGAGTCTAATGACTTTATGAGAAACCAAGAAATCACCAAACAAAACCAAAAGAATGAAAAATGGAAGAGAACGTGAAATATCTCATTGGAAAAACAACTGACCTGGAAAATAGATACAGGAGAGACAATTTAAAAATTATGGGACTACCTGAAAGTCATGACCAAAAAAGAGTCTAGGCATCATCTTCCATGAAATTATCAAGGAAAACTGCCCGGACATTCTAGAACCAGAGGGCAAAATAAGTATTGAAAGAATCCATCGATCACCACCTGAAAGAGATCCAAAAAGAGAAACTCCTAGGAACGTTGTGGCCAAATTCCAGAAGTCCCAGGTCAAGGAGAAAATCTTGCAAGAGCTAGAAAGAAACAATTTCAGTACTGTGGAAATACAATCAGGATAACTCAAGATCTAGCAGCTTCTACATTAAGAGATCGAAGGGCGTGGAATAGGATATTCCAGAAGTCAAAGGAACTAGGACTCAAACCAAGAATCACCTACCCAGCAAAAATGAGCATAATACTTCAGGGAAAAATGGTCTTTCATTGAAACAGAGGACTTTCAAGCATTCTTGATGAAAAGACCAGAGCTGAAAAGAAAATTTGACTTTCAAACACAAGAATGAGAAGAAGCATGAAAAATAAACAGTAAAGAGAAGTCTTAAGGGACTTACCAAAAGTGAACTGTTTACATTTCTACATGGAAAGACAATATTTGTAACTCTTAAAACTTTTCAGTATCTGGGTAGTTGGTGGGACCACACACACACATGTACACGCATGCACGAACACAGACATACACACATGCACACACACACAGAGACAGAGAGCACAGAGTGAATTGAATAGGTTGGGACCATAGCTTAAAAGAAATTAAGGTAAATGGTGAGAGAGAAATGTAGTGGGAGGAAAGAGGGTGAAATGGAATGGGGTAATTATATGTCATTTAAGAGGCAAGTAGGAGACTTTTTAGTGGAGGGATAAAGAGGAGAGTTGAGAAAAAAACAATTAGTTTACCCTCATCACATTTGACTAAAGGAATGAATAAAATGCACACTCATTTTGGTATGAAAACCTATCTTACAGTATAGGAAAGTGGGGGAGAAGGAGATAAGTAGGGGGGGGATGATGGAAGGGAGGGGAAAGGGAGGAGGGAGTAATGTGAAGTCAACACTCTTGGGGAGGGACAGGATCAAAAGACAGAAGAGAAACAATGAGGGGCAGGATAGGATGGAGGGTAATTCAGTTAGTCTTACACAACACGACTATCAGGGAAGTCATTTGCAAAACTACACAGATATGGCCTATATTGAATTGCCTGCCTTCCCAAAGGGAATGGGTGGGGAGGGAGGGATGGGGAGAATTTGGAACTTAAAAGTTTTTGGAACAACTGTTTAGTATTGTTCTTGCTACTAGGAAATAAGAGATACAGTTAATGGGGAATAGAAAGTCATCTGGCCCTACAGGACAAAAGAGAAAATGGTGACAAGAGAAGGGAGGGATGATAGAAGAGAGGGCAGATTGGAGATATGGAAAATTAGATTGCTTGGGGTATTGGGGTGGGGGGAGGGGATAAAAGGGGAGAAAATTTGAAACTCAAAATTTTGTGAAAATGAATGTAAAAAGTTAAATAAAAAACAATTTTATTTTTTAATAGTTTATTTGTTTTTAGATTTCGACATTCATTTCTACAAAATATTGAGTTCCAATTATTCTCCCCATCTCTCCCTTCCCCCACCCTGTAACACCTTGCCTTCTGATTGCCCCTTCCTTCAGTGTGTCCTCCCTTCTATCACAACCCATCCTTCCTTTATCCCCATCTTCTCTCTTTTCCTGTAGGGCAAGATAAATTTCTATACCCTATTACCTGTATTTCTTGTTTCTTAATTATATGCAGTAACAATTCTCAACAATTCTCTATCATTTCTGATACTTTGAATTTCAACTTCTCTCTCTCCCCACTGAGAAAGCAAACAATTCAATACAGGTTATATATATATATACATACACACATACATACACACATACATACATATATATTATATATGTTGTTTTGTACAAGATTTACATAATATTAATGTTGTATAAGACTAACTATATTGCCCTCCATCCTACCCTTCCCCCTTTTGTTTTCCTATTCTCTCATTTGACCTTCTCCCTTCCCAAAAGTGTTTACTTCTAGTTACTCCCTTCTCCCATTTCCCCTCCCTTCTATCATCCCCCACTTGTCCCCTTCTCCCCTACTTTCCTGTAGTGCAAAAGAGATTTTCTATTTTTTCCTCCAACTTTTCTTTTTTTTCTTCTTTTTTTAAATTTATTTATTTAACTTTTTACATTCATTTTCACAAAATTTTGGGTTCCAAATTTTCTCCCCATTTATCCCCTCCCCCCACCCTAATACACCAAGCATTCTAATTTTCCCTATCACCAATCTTCCCTCTCTTCTAAACTCCCTCCCTTCTCTTGTCCCCATCTTCTCTTTTGTCCTGTAGGGCCAGATGACTTTCTATTCCCCATTGACTGTATTTCTTGTTTCCTAGCAGCAACAACAATAATACTCGACAGTTGTTCCTAAAATTTTGACGTCCAAATTCTCCCCATCCCTCCCTCCCCACCCATTCCCTTTGGGAAGGCAGGCAATTCCATATAGGTCATATCTGTGTAGTTTTGCAAATGTGTTCAATAATAGTCGTGTTGTGTAAGACTAACTATATTTCCCTCCATCCTATCCTGCCCCTCATTGTTTCTATTCTGTCTTTTGATCCTGTCCCTCCCCAAGAGTGTTGACTTCAAATTGCTCCCTCCTCCCATTGACCTACCTTCCATCATCCCCCCCACCTGGCTTATCTCCTTCTCCCCCACTTTTCTGTATTGTAAGAAAGGTTTTCATACCAAAATGGGTGTGCATTTTATTACTTCCTTTAGTTGAATGAGATGAGGGTAAACTTCATGTTTTTTTCTCAGCTCTGGTCTTTTTCCCTCCACTAAAAAGTCTCCTGCTTACCTCTTCTATGAGAGATAATTTACCCCATTCCATTTCACCCTCTCTCCTCCCACTATATTTCTCTCTCACCATTTACCTTAATTTCTTTAAGATATGGTCCCATCCTATTCAATTCACTCTGTGCTCTCTGTCTCTGTGTGTGCATGCATATGTGTATATGTGTGTGCGTGCACACATGTACGTGTGTGTGTACGTGTGTGTGGTCCCACCAACTACCCAGACACTGAAACGTTTTTAGAGTTACAAATATTGTCTTTCCGTGTAGGAATGTAAACAGTTCACCTTTGGTAAGTCCCTTATGACTTCTCTTTGCTGTTTACTTTTTCATGTTTCTTCTCATTCTTGTGTTTGAAAGTCAAATTTTCTTTTCAGTTCTGGTCCTTTCATCAAGAATGCTTGAAAGTCCTCTGTTTCATTGAAAGACCATATTTTCCCCTGAAGTATTATGCTCAGTTTTGCTGGGTAGGTGATTCTTGGTTTGAGCCCTAGTTCCTTTGACTTCTGGAATATCCTATTCCACGTCCTTCGATCCCTTAATGTAGAAGCTGCTAGATCTTGTGTTATCCTAATTGTATTTCCACAATACTGGAATTGTTTCCTTCTAGCTGCTTGCAATATTTTCTCCTTGACCTGGGAACTCTGGAATTTGGCCACAATGTTCCTAGGAGTTTCTCTTTTTGGATCTCTTTCAGGCGGTGATTGATGGATTCCTTCAATATTTATTTTTCCCTCTGGTTCTAGAATCTCAGGGCAGTTTTCCTTGATAATTTCATGACAGATGATGCCTAGGCTCTTTTTTGGATCATGGCTTTCAGGTAGTCCCATAATTTTTAAATTGTCTCTCCTCGATCTATTTTCCAGGTCAGTTGTTTTTCCCATGAGATATTTCACATTCTCTCCCATTTTTTCATTCTTTTGGTTTTGTTTTGTGATTTCTTGGTTTCTCAGAAAGTCATTAGACTCCATCTGTTTCATTGTAATCTTGACAGAACTATTTTGTTCAGTGAGCTTTTGAACCTCTTTTTCCATTTGGCTAATTCTGCTTTTGAAAGCATTCTTGTCCTCATTGGCTTTTTGAACCTCTTTTGCCAATTGAGTGAGTCTATTTTTCAAGGTGTTATTTTCTTCAGCATCTTTTTGGGTCTCCTTTACCAAGGTATTGACCTGTTTTTCATGCTTTTCTTGCATCTCTCTCATTTCTCTTCTTAGTTTTTCCTCCACCTGTCTAACTTGATTTTCAAAATCCTTTTTGAGCTCTTCCCTGGCCTGAGCCCACCAGACATTCACCTCGGATGTCTGGGATACAGAGCCCTCGACTTCCACGTCTTTCCCTGATTGTAAGAATTGTTCCTCGTCATCAGAATTGAAAGGTGGGAACATCTGTCCCCCAAGAAAATGGCTTTCTAGTCTTATTTTTCTTCCCTTTCCTGGGCATTTTCCTAGCCAGTTACTTGACTTCTGAGATTACTCTGCACCCCCCGACCTAGATCCACCCAGTTCGTTCTTGGGGTCTGAGATTCAAATGCTGCTCCCCAGCCTCACGGCTTTCCGTGGCAGGCATGGCTGTTATTCAATGTGAGCTTAAGTTCTGGTGCTGGGGTGGGGGCAGGGCCACCTGCCAGGCTCAGTTCCCTCAGGGGGTTTATGCAGAGACCTTCGGTAATGGCCCTGAGCTCCTGCCTGCTGCTCCAGGAGTCCCTGGCTGTGGCTCCCTCTGCCGCTGCCCCCCAAGGGGGCCCGAGTCACAGAGACACCCCGTTTCCTTCTCAGCCAGCCCAGAAGTCTCTCTCACTGACCTGTAGCACCTGTGGGTGGAGAGATCTTTGTGGCAGCCAGAGATTCTGTCCTTGAAGCCTACTCGGATCTGCTCCTCTGGGGCCGGGCAGCCCGGGCCGCACAGCAGAGGGCTCCACATCTGAAGCGTGATGGAACCCTGGGGATGGCTTTCCAGGGCTATCTGGGATGGAAATCTCTTCCACTGTGTTTCTGCCCAGCTTGTACTGCCCCAGAATTTGTGGGGAGTTCTTTTTACAGGAAATTTCTGGGCTGTGGATTCAGAGTTAGCATATGTGAGTTTCTCTACTCTGCCATCTTGGCTCCTCCCCCACAAATAGATTTTCATACCAAATTTAGTGAGCATGTTATTACCTCCTTAAGTCGTATGTAAAGAAAGTAAGCTTCACTTTTCCCCTCTCACTTCCTCCCTTTTCTCCTCCATTGAAAAAGATTTTTCTTGTCTCTTTTATGAGTGATATTCTGCCCCATTACATTTCTTCCATTCTCTTCCCAATATATATTTTCCTCTCTCACCCCTTAATTTTATTTTTTAATGGATATCATCTCTTCTGATTCAATTCAACCTGTACTCCGTGTGTTTGTATGTGTGTGTGCATGTGTAATCCCTGCACCTACTCAAATAGTGAGAAAATATCTTACAAATATTTTCTTTCTTTGTAGGAAAGTAAACAGTTCAGCTTTAGAAAGTCCTTTATGATTTCTCTTTCATTGTTTACCTTTCGATATTTCTCTTGATTCTTTGTTTGAAAGTCAAATTTTCTATTCAGTTTTGGTCTTTTGATCATGAATACTTGAAAGTCCTTTATATCATTGAATTACCTTTTTTTTTCCTTGAAGTATTATATGCAATTTTGCTGGGTAGGTGATTCTTGGTTTTAATCCCAGGTCCTTTGACTTCTGTGGTGTTCTGTTCCAAGCCCTGTAATCCCTTAATATAGAAGTTACCAGATCCTGTGTTATTCTGATGGTATTTGCACAATATTCAAATCGTTTCTTTCTGTGTGCTTGCAATATTTTCTCCTTGACCTGAGAACTTTGAAATTTGGCCACAATATTCTCTTTTCGGGTCTCTTTCAGGAAGTGATTGATGGATTCTTTCAATATTTATTTTGCCTTCTGGTTCTAGAATATCAGGTCAGTTTTCCTTGATAATTTCATGAAAGATAACGTCTAGGCTCTTGTTTTGATCATGGCTTTCAGGTAGTCCCATAATTTTTAAATTGTCTCTCCTGGATCTATTTTCTAGGTCAGTGTTTTTCCAATGAGGTGCTTCACATTATCTTCTATTTTTTCATTCTTTTGGCTTTGTTTTGTAACTTCTTGGTTTCTTGTATAGTCATTACCTTTCTGAACTCTACTCTCATTTTTAAAGAACTATTTTGTTCAGTGAACTTTTGAACCTCCTTTTCCATTTGGCTAATTCTGCTTCTTAAAGCCTTTTTCATCTCATTGACTTTTTGGACCTCTTTTTCCAATTGAATTAGCCTATTTTTAAAGGTTTATTTTCCTCAGCATTTTTATGGTTCTCCTTTACCAAGCTGCTGACTTGCTTTTCTAGCTCTTTTATGGCCTGAGCCCATTTCATACTCATTTTGGAGGTACTGGAGGGAGAAGTTTTGACTTCCTCTGACAGTGCATTGTTCTTCCTCATCTGAAAGTATGGAAGGAGATACCTTTTCCCCAAGAAAGTAACCTTCTATGGTCTTATTTTTTTCTCTTTTTTGGGAATTTTCCCAGCCAGTTACTTGACTTCTGAATCCCTTGTCAAGAGGAGGGTCCTAGTGCTCCTACTCCCCCCAGTGCCCTATTCAGTGCTAAAATTCAGATCAGCTACTCAGGGGCTTTGGTTGGGGATGAGACCACCACTCAGGGCAGAGGTTCAGATCCCCTTCTCAATTCCCCAGAGGCTTTAAGGTGAGCTGCTCAGACAATGGACCTACGCTGCTTCCACTGCCACCATAAACTGTCTGCCACCTGTTGCTGCTGCTGCCTCCACCTATGCCCCCACCTGGGGACAGTGCTGAGGGGGCCCCATTCCCATCTTGCCCAACTGGGAAAGCCCTCCCACACTTCCCTTTGAAGCTTTCTTTGTCCCTTGTGGGTTGAGGGATCTCTGCTCCAGAGGCCTGTTCCAGTCCTGTTCCTCCCTATGCCTCATGGCCAGGGCTGGGATCCACTCTACTAAGTGTCCCATGAGATAGACCTTTCCTGTCCATTTTCTATGTTACCTTTGGCTGGAAATCTCTTTCATTCTGTCGTTCTGTGGCTTCTGCTGCTCCAGAATTTGTTGAGAGTCATTTTTTACAGGTATTTAGTGGACTGTGGGGGAAGTCTTAGGATATATGCATCTTTCTACTCCACCATCTTGGCTTCGCCCCCTGGGGTGCTTGCTTTTACATGCGCATAGAATGTCTCTCCTGAGAGAGAGCAACCATCTATTTGAAGGTAGAATAAGGCACTTTGTGATACTTTCTAACTGAAGGAATGAATACTAAGTTAACCAGGAAGCAAGATCCTAGGGAAAGAGCATTAGCTTTAGCCAAAGGATGTTTGTTTGAATCCCAGTTTTGTCATCTGCTATCTGTGTGACTTTGGGTGAGTCACTTTATCCCTCTGCAACTCAGTTTCATCATCTATGAAATGAAGGGGTTCAATTAAATTTTCTTGACCCCCATCCCTTCCAGTTCTAACTCTATGAATTAAATCTTCAAACTTAGTAATGATTTGATGATTGCTAAATCTAGTGATCTTTTCTCAGTCCTCATCCTTTTAACCTATCTGAAGCCTTTGACACTGTCAATTATACTCTTCTAGATACCCTCTCCTCTTTACCTTTTTATTTTAAATTTTTTTTAAATTGTTTAAAATTTTAAATTTAAATTTTAAATTTATTTTTATTTTATTTATTTTAAAAGTCCCTCTTCTACTTCTTGTTCTCATCTTCCCATCAATTCTTTCTCAGTCTCTTTTCCTGGATTCTTATCCAGATAATGCCCCTAAATATGAGGATCTCCCAAGGGTCAGTACTAGGTTCTCTTCCCTCTATATACTATGTCTCTTTATGATCACATCAAATCCTATTGTTCACCTGAGACAGCTAGGTAGCTCAGTGGTGGAACATTGAACTTGGAGTCAGGAATTGGGTTAAGATCCTGCCTCACACTTTTAACTAACTGTGTAATCCTCAATAAGTCACTTAATCTCTCAGTCTCAGTTCTCACACTGCAAAATGAGGATGATAACAGCACCTTCCTCCCAGAATTGTTGTGAGAACCAAAAAAAATAATATTTATAAAGTGCTTTGTAAATCTTAAAGTACTATGTCAATGTGAGGAGGAAGAGGAAGAGAAGTGAGGCAGTGATTCTGAGATTTAGAATTCCTTTGTTAATCTTTCTCCTGAGCTCTAGCCCCATGTCACCAACTCAGAGGCATCCCTAATGTAACACATCCAAAATGGAACTCATTATCTTCTTCCCATCTGAGTCTTTCCCTAATTCCAAATTTTCCTTTCACTGTTAGAGTTCTACCATTTTCCCCATCACTCAGTTTCACAATATCCATGTATTCCTCAGCTCCTCACTCCCACTCTGCGCATATGTCCAGGCTCTTGTCCTATCTTTTTTAGCTTCTCAATCCATCACATATCTATCCCATTCTCTCCATGTAGCTGAAACTCTGGGTCAGGCTATTAATCATCATGCCTAGACTATTACAGTAGACTTCTGGATGACCTCCCTGCATCTCATTTCTTGCCACTCCAAAACATTCTCTGCTCAGCTGCCAAACTAATTTGGTGAAGTGTGAGTCCAATCATGTTAGTGACTCAACACACACACACACACACAGAGGCACACACACATGCACACACATACACACACACATGCTGAAGTTCCCTATGGCTTCCAGGGATCAAATGTAAAGCAATCTGGCATTTAACTCCCTTCAAACCTGAACTCCTCCTGCCTTTCCACTCTTGTTACATGTGAGTCCTTTTATGCATTCTATTGTCTGTTATTCTAGCTCTAGGACCTGCATTTTTATATTAGAGGTCCACGTGTCTCGCTTCAACTTCTGACTTTCTTATCTTTCATTAGAACACCTCAAATCTCACCTTCTCTGAGAGGCCTTCCCCTACCCCACCTTTGGTCTTACTTTACCCCCCATTTATATTCCATATGGTTTTTTATGTACTTCATTGTTTTCATGGTCTCTCTGACATTCAAAAGTCCTTGGAGAACACCAGTCATGTTTTTGCTTTTCTTTATATCCTGGTGCTTTGTACGGTGAATAACACATAGTTAACACTTAATAAATGTTCATTAAGTGACTAGCTAAAACAATTAAAGGATAGTACTTGATAGTATACAATAAAACACTGACTTTTAAAAATTCAAAGAAAGAAACGATTAGTGAGGGTTTAAGTGTTGAGGTTCAGGGGTGCTGGGGACCCCAAAGTACTAGCACACTGAGTCCTGCTCAAATGAATTTAACACAAGCCTTCTTAAAGACAAAGATAAACAAAGTTTGTTAAAGATTCACCATACTGTGTTGACTCTTAAGGAGCCTAAGTACTTGTAACACTTGTATTGACAACCAGGCCAGATAAAATCTCAGTTACACAGAGTCTGGGCTTAGTTTGAATCTGAGTGCCTTCATGGAGGCAAGATAGAACTTAAATACAGAAAAAGACTTAGAAGGGATCTGAGAGTAGTCTGTTAGTCTAGGGTGATGGAAAGAGGGGTTTAGGGAGGGTCTTAAGGAGAAGTCCAAGGAGCACATCAAAGGGACTGGGGTGACTGGTCAAGGATTGGAAACAGAGGCAATCAGGAGATATCAGACAATGGAGGGCTTGGGTGGGAAGCAGGTGGGGCAATACAGAGGTAACACACTATGGAAGGCCAGACTAGGCCAAAGACAACAAGATTTGAATATGAAAGACCAGAATAAGTGGGAAGATTCTGGAGAACCAGGCTACAAATTTGAGTATGAAAGGCCAGGTTAAGTGGGGAGATTCAAAGAGAGTTCAGGGAGGTTCCCAGAGTCTGAACCCCATCATAATAGTTTCATGGATAAAACTGACGCTTCATCTGTACCTGAAGGGAGGGGGTGGAATTTAGCAGGTAGAGTGGATGGATCTGGGAAATCAAGAGAGGTCTTAAAATTTTCTTTCTGTTAGTCTTTCAAAATTAAGTTTCCCCAAATGGCAAACCTGGAATCCTATATGCAGGCAAGAGGTAGATGACATTACATTTTAAGGGCTTTTCCTCTTGTCTGTGATTTTGTCACACCTATGGGTCCAACTTGTTGTTTCTTCTGCTAAGAAAAACAGACCTCAACATTACTAGAGCCTGAACAGCCCTGTTTCTGGACAACTGATAAATACTAATTGATTTGGCCTTCTCCAGTGCTGAAAACAAGCACCACTAGGATCTCATGACTACTGCCTCTTCCATCGAATCTTAATTACTTGGAGGAGAAATTATCTCCAGCCAATGAGGCTAGTGGGAGTGGTATGATTTAAAGGCCATTTGGAAAGTACTTGGAGATACATCCATTTCCCATGTACTCTCTTTAAGAAATACTGCTATATAAGTTTCAACCTCTTGTGCAAAAAGAAACAGGAAAACTACAGAATGCATCATGTCTAGTTCAGCTGATCTTTCACTTTACATTCTGAGGGTCTTGTTTAATGTTCCTATTGGTGAACTATATAAATGTCCAGCTATTCTTGGAAAAAACAAAACAAAACAAAACAAGAAAACAAGGGAACTCACCCAAATCTCCCAAGTTCTCTATTTATAAAATTCCTAAATCAATGTTTTTTTTGCCTGTGATGGGTCCATGGGGAACAAATGGGATCAGGGAAAGAGAACCACAAAACTCAGGATAATTGGATTTTTAACTGTGAACCAGCTGCCACTACTCACCCCTCTCTAGGATTTTAAAAAATGTTAAAGATATTATGAAGAGATCCATGGTGACACTATTTAATTCTTAATGAGATTAGGGGGACAATCTGGTTTTTCTTGAGAATAATTTCTAAAGCTTTTGGAAGCCATTTAATTACTCCTAATTTCTCCACAATGCTTCCCCTTCTGCTTCTTATCAACTGGCAAGGACAGCTAAGACTCTTCCCTTGGGTTTGCTCATCTGTTTTAAACTGTAATGGACTTCTAGGATATTCAATAGTGTTTTTTACAGATGAGCGTAGTGGGAAAGAGTCCTTCCATGTTATTTTAAATGTCTGTGGATAAAATCATTGGATAAAATAAATAGACTGGGACTCAGGAAATCTCATTCCAGTCCATCCTTGTCACTTTTATCTACCACCTCAAAAGATGACTATTTCTAACACCCAGAGAAGGGATGAGAACTACCTAAAGATGATTTACTGAACATTGAGTTTCACAGAAGAAAGTTGTTAGAAAAATATGAAGAGTTAGAAACTATTTCAACTTCCCTTAAGAATGTTAGTTATTGTATAACATTTACTCACAAAGTCAGAGGTTTAAGTCCAACCAGATTTAGGGGAAAACAGTTTTCCTTAATTAAAACAATTTGGAAATGCAAATCTGTCTGAAGCATCAATTTTGCCTTACCTCCATGCTCTTCTTGATTGCTTTAATGGTTCCTCCATTGTTAGACATAGCAGTCTTTCAAACTCTCTCATTGTGTAATTACCATGATTTTTTCAATGACTACTGCATAGAAGATCAACTCAAAATCATAGAGGATCATGGTTCTTTTTACTACTTTGGAATATCTGGAAACCTCATTAGCTCTGTATATTCCCACAACATAAATGACTTTTTTTGATCATTTTCCCACACTTAAGGAAACATTCCAACTCTTACAACTTCTACTTTCCCTCAAGATGAAACTGAGATGCTAGATGCTCTGGGAATTATTTTTCTGATACCCTAATTATTTGTATTCTATCCTCGTTACTTTATCCCACCCAAATTCCTTGAAGAATATAAACTTCTTGAGAACAGGAAATGCATTTCATTTACTTTTATATCTTCACCACCTAGTATGGTAGCCATTAAGTAAACAATAAACATTTATTAAGTCCCTCCTATGTTTTAGATACTGTGCTAAATCCTGGATCAAATATCTAATGTAAGAATGAATTCATCAAATGCTTGCCCTGTGGGTAAAAGGCAGGTTCAGTGAGGTCTCTTCTTACTGTTATGGTCAGGTTTTTTGCTCTTTTTATATTTCTTGGTTACATTTCCAATTATTGTCATTTAAGACTGAATGCCCTAAAGTAAGTAAGATATTAATATAATCACCAATTCCTATATCATTTCCCAGTTGACAAATGTTCAAAGCATATGAGCAGACAGTTTTCAGATAAAGAAATCAAAGCTATATATAGTCATATGAAAAACGTTCCAAATCACTATTGATGAGAAAAATCCAAATTAAAACAACTGTGAGATACCACCTTACACATATCAGATTGCCTGGAAAGGAAACTGATAAACACTGAAGGAAGTGTTGGAAATATGAGACACTAATGCACTGTTGGTGGAGTTGTGAACTGATCCAGCCATTTTGGATAGTATTTTGGAACTATGCTTAAAGGACTATCAAATTGTGCATACCCTTTGATCCATCACTACCACTAGTAGGTCTGTATTCCAAAGATGCTTTTTTTTGAAAGGGAAAATGACATATTTGTATGAAAATTCATATGGCAAGATTGAGAGGATGCCCATCAATAAGGAAATGACTGAACAAGTTGTGGCATATGATTGCAATAAAATATTATTATGCTATAAGAAATGACAAGCAGGATGCTTTCAGAAAAACCTGAAAAGATTTACATGAACTGAAACAGAGAGAAGTAAAAAGAACCAGGAGAACATTGTACACAGTAGCAGCAATATTGTATGATGAAGAACTGTGCATGGTGCATGACTTAGCTTTTCTCAGCAACACAATGTTCCTAAATAATCTGAAAGGACTCATGATGAAATATGCCATTCACCTCCAGAGAAAGAACTGATGATGTCTGAATGCCAACAAAAGCATACTATTTTCCCTGTTTCTCTCTGACTCTGTCTCTTTCCCTTCCCCCTGCTTCCTTACTTTCTTTCAGTTCAAGTTTTCTTCAGTGAAATGACCAATATAGAAATATATATATATATATATATATATATATATTACATGATAGCATAGTATGATCTATTTCAGATTGCTTATAATCTGAAGGAAAGCAGGGCATGTGCAACAGAATTTAGAATTCAAAACTTTTTTAATAATAAAAATTGTTTTTATAAGTAATTGGGGAAAATAAAATATTATTTAAGAAATTACCAATTCTTAAAATCACTTACATTCTTCAACTGAAATTTTTATTCTTTATGGCATAATGATTATATAGTCCAAGAGAAATGAAAATGAAGCCATACATCTTAGATTCGAGGAATTTTGTTTGCTTCCTCTAACGGGGATGCTCTTATGAAGTGCAAGATGGATAATTTTGATTACATTAAACTGAAAAGTTTTTACACAACCAAATCCAATGCAACCAAAATTCAGAGGGATTTAGTATATTGGGAAAGAATTTTTACAGCTAATCTTGGGGATAAAGGCCTCATTTCTAGAATATATAGAGAACTGGGTCAAATGTACAACAATACAAGTCATTCCCCAATTGATAAATGGTCAAAGGATATGAACAGGCAATTTTCAGAGGAAGAAATTAAAGATATCTATAATCATATGAAGAAATGCTCTAAATCACTTTTGATTATAGAGATGCAAATCAAAACAACTCTGAGGTACCACATCATACCCATCAGATTGGCAACCATGACAGAACAGGAAAATGATAAATGTTGGAGAGGATGTGGGAGAGTTGGAACACTAATTCATTGTTGATGGAGCTGTGAGTTCATCCAACCATTCCAGAGAGTGGTTTGGAACTATACCCAAAGGTCTACAAAAATGTGCATACCCTTTGACCCAGCAATAGTGTTTCTAGGACTGTATCCCCAAGAAATCATAAAAATGGGAAAGAATCCCACATATACAAAAATATTTATAGCAGCACTCTTTGTGGTGGCCAAAAACTGGAAATCAAGGAGATGCCCATCAACTGGTGAATGATTGGATAAATTATAGTTTGTGAATGTAATAGAATAATATTGTGCTATAAGAAATGATGATGAACAGGAAGGAAGACTTCAGAGAGACCTGAAAAGACATATGATCTAATGCTGAGTGAAAGGAGCAGAACCGGGAGAAGGTTGTACACAGTAATGATCACAATGTGCAAGAAGTTTTTCTGGTAGACTTGGAACTTCATTGCAATGCAAAGACCTCAAAAATATTTCCAATGGTCGTCTAAGGCAAAATGCCTTCCCCATTCAGAGAAAGAGCTATGGAATTCAATCACAGAATGTAGCTGATCATTGTGCGTGTGTGTGCGTGTGTGTATTATGTTTTGGTTTGTTATATGATTTCTCCCATTTATTTTAGTTCTACACAGCATGACTATAGTGAAAATGTATTTAATAGGAATGTATGTGTAGATCCTATATAGAATTGTATGCCATCTCGGGGAGGGAGTGGTAGGAGGAAAAAAAATCTAAGTTTTATGGTAGAACATTAAAAATTAATAAAATGAATATATTAAAAAAACAAAGGGGATACTCTGGAAAATCAGAAAAAAATATGCTTCTCAGATCTCTTCCTCAAATACTAAATTCTGGAACATTATTTTAGGGGTCCTTCAATCTAAAGCTAAGATAAGCCCCATACTAAAACAAACTCATTCCTCTACGAATGAAAACTTCAAAAAATGAAAGGTCACATTAGCATAGAAAAGTTTCAGAGAACAGTGTAGAAAAGCCAGAGCTAGTTATTTCTGACTCTTGGTAGCACATGCAACACACTCAACTGAGAAGAGCAGGTAAATTTTGCTAATTGGCTAAAGGTTGAACAAATCTGAGCTGTCAGACTGAGACTAGTCCCCTCAACCAATCTCTACTGCTAATAAGATGAGAACCTGCTCCGCAGTTGTTTCTTTGAGGCATTGGCGAGAACTTTTACAATTTGGAGCCATTGGTTTATAGGTGAGTGGTTATTGCTGCTGCCCATTTTTATTCACCTCTGGTGCCCTGTAGAGCCAAAATAGTCTTTAATTATAATGGCTTTTTATTTTTTGACATGTGAAGACTTGGCCAGGCTTTATAAAATTATGGGTTATTTTTCACCTTGTATCAAAACACAATTCTAGAGACAATAATGTTGGCAAATTGATGAATGGAAATATTTTCTTGTTTTGAAGTCTCCACATTTCTGTTTGTGTATACAAGTCTTTCCTATCTTTCCTGTAATGTTGGCATGAGACTTACTTAAGCAAAACAAACTGTTTATTGGACTAATTAGTTTGAAATTCTTATTCCTTCAGTTTCTGCTTGTCAAATCCTTTGTGATATTTCATTTATTATGTTAAAGGAGTCAAAGAATTTCTTAAAAGATGGGATTTTAGCTATGACTTGAAGGAAGTCAGGGAAGCTAGGACTTGATGATGAAGAGGGAGAGATTTTCAGGCATTGGGAACAGATAATGAATATGCTCAAATTCTGGAGATGGAATGTCATGTTCAAGGAATAGCAATATGTTCTGGGAATGACTTTCAATGTTGAACAGATTATGTATTTAATCCTAGAGGTGATAGGGAGGGATCGGCATTTATTTAATAGGGAGATAAAATCATCCCATCTGTGCTTCACGAATATCACTTTGTCAGCTGAGGGCAGAATGTGGGTTGAAATAGGGAGAAATTTGTAGCAGGGAGACCATCTACCAGGTTTGGGCAATAGTTCAGGTGTGATATGTGACAACCTGCATCAGGATGGGTGCCTTGTGACAAAGGATAATATTGGGGAGATGTTATAAAGATAAAATGGACAGAACTTGGCAACAGATTAGATGTGAAAGGTGAAAAAGAGGGAGAAGTTGAGGATGATACTTAGGTTGCCAACTTGGGTGACAGGCAGAGTGACAGCACTCTCAACATTAATAGGGAAGTTTGGAAATGGAGATGGGTCCAATTGATCATCCCAAGATAGAGGTCTGATCATGTATTCCAGGGGTTCCCTTTCACCTTCCAAATCCAACAGAAAAATCCTCAACTAGGCTTTTTTAATTGTATTTTTAATTTATGAAATAAAACAAGGACCTCTACAACATAGTATGATAAAAAAAGGATTGTTCATGAAACTACAAATCTACTATGTGCAACTTGGTATTCCTTTCAAATATAGAACAAAGTTACAATAGATATATGTTTTTTCTTCCTTCCCCATCCTGCCCAAGAGATGGTTATCATTAGATAGAACCAGATGTGTGTATGTTTGTGTGTGTATATGTGTGTGTAGTGTAAAATTATTCTATACATACTCCTATTCTTTTTATGGATGAAGATAGCATCTTTCTTCAAAAGTCCTTTATAGTTAAGTTGGGTATTTATAATAGATAAAATAATGTATTTCTTCAAGTCATTCTTAAAACAGTATTGCTGTTATTGTGTTTAATGTTCTCCTGGTTCTGCTCATTTCACTTTTCATTCTTTCATTTAAGTCTTTCCATGTTTATTTCTAAAATCGTTGAGCTAATCATTCTTATAGCAGTTGTATTCCATTACAATCATATACCACAACTTGTTCAAGTCATTCCCCAGTTGATAGCCATCTCTGTGATTTCTAGTTCTTTGCCAATACAAAGCTTCTATAAACATTTTAGAACATATAGACTATTTTCCTTAATCTCTGTCTTTGGAAATAGACTAAGTAGTAGTATTGCTGGGTCAAAGGCAGTTTAATAACTTGGACATAATTCTAGATTGCTTTCCAAAATGGTTGTGTCATTTTACAATTCCACCAACCATGAACTAATGTCTCAATGTTTCCACATCCCCGCCAACATTTGTCACTTTCCCCCTCTATCATTTTAGTCACTGTGGTATATTAAAAGTAATATCTCAAGGTTGTTTTAATTTGCATTTCTCTAATCAATAATTATCCTTCCTCAAATCCAACTCCTGACTTCCCTAACTTCCTTTAGGTCCCAGCCAAAATTCTGTAATCTCAACAAGTTTTTCCCAATCCTTTAGTACAAGTGCCTTCTCTTGAAAATTATCAGAGGGAGAGGAGAAAGTAGAATGAGATAGCAAGGTCCGGTTATAGGATGCTGACTACCCTAAGTAATATGAGCAAAGAAAACACTTTCATTCTGACAACTTTGCATTTCATGCCATGAATCCCAATGAAAGAAGTATGGACATCAGGGGCTGCTGTCTAGCTCAAGTTGGTGCTGCTAACAAGGAAAGGTTCTAGGGGAGGGACTTAAGGTATGACTCAGCACAACCTAATCTGAAGGTGGGAATGCAAGGACATTACTGGAATTATGATATTATTAGGATGATTAAAGATAGTGACAGTCAATATTCCATTTGGTATAAACGATTTTCTGATAGTTTGTTTCATTTATATTTCTTTGTATCCCCAGAGCTCAACGCTATCTTTGACATATAGCACACACTTAATAAATGCTTCTTGGCTTAACTAACTTAAACTGCAATTTCTTCATCTATAAAATACAGATAATAATAACACTCACCTCACTGAGTAGGCATAGGATCAAATAAGATATACATGTAAAGAACTCTGTGAACTTTAACTACCTTATAATGTATATAATATATTCATGTATGCATACATACATATAAGTTACACGCACATGCAAATGTTTTCTCCCTTTGGAATGGGTGAATAGGAACAATTTGTTCCACAATTCACACAGACAACTGAAGTGGGTGCTAAAAAGAACTTAGACAGACATCGAAGACATCAAGGCCATCCACTTCGTCTTGCTACTTGACTTCCATGACTGGAAGACAGAGTGAAGCTTCCTCACTTATATCCAATTCATGCATAAGCCAACACATCACTCAGGATGTCATTAGCCTTCTTCAAAAATGGAAGATGGCCAACAACACAAATATTAGCAATCACAGTAATTATTATGTAACTTCCCTTCTCATCTGTAATTGACGTCTAGTATTCACTTTGCCTGCTAACCCCTTATGCAGATTAGGAAAGAAGAGGTCCTTTGAACAAAGTTCTTTTTCTATTGCTCCTAAATTCACATTCTAACTTGACAGTCTGTGGTGCTCCCTGTAGCCAGCCTCTTTCTTCTTCATTCCATCTTCCATCCACCTATTAAATTGATATTCCAAAATCAGAGATATGACCGTCTCAATCCCCTATTCAAAATGCTTCAGTGCCCCTAAAGTCCCAAAGATACAAGGCAAACTCTTGGTTTAGCTTTTAGCAATCTGCCTTCAGCATATCTCCCCAGATTCATCACTACCCTTTTTGAGGTGTCTGACCTTGCCAAACCTATCTCTTTGTTGAGTCTCTCACATAAAATACCATCTTCCAAGGTCAAACTTTTGCAAAGACTGTCCCCTAGGCTAGAAATGATTTTGTTTTTCATCTCTGCATCTTGGGGCCCCTAAATGCCTTCAAGACCTGAGTCCCAGCTCCCAACTTCCCCCAAGATCATATTACCACCCTCACCAAAATTGTGGGGTATTTATGTTGTATGCATTCTGCATCTACTTATTGGTGGACATACTATTTGCCTATAGTAGATTGTGAGTTCCCTTAGGTGGGAATTATTTCATTTTTTGTATCCCCAGCACTTGGTACAGTGTTTGGAAAATAATAAGCATCTACAAAATAAATATTAAACTTAACTGAATTAACCATATAAAGCTGGAGAAGCCATTTAAATTATTTGGGCTCAGTTTTCTCAATTTTAAAATGAAGAGTATGATGTTCAAAGTTTCTTCTATTTAATAAGATGCTGACTGTAAATGCAATGGTTATTGCAGGTCTAGCTTCCATTCTGTCCCACTATACTGTTCAATTGTTCATCCTCTCCCAATTTCCTCACCTATAGCATGGCAGATTAACTAATTTTAAAATGTCCCCATGAAGATCAAATAATCATTTTCCCCCTCCCTACTTCTGAGAAAGTGAATTTGTCAGAGAATCCTACCTGGGCATTTCCGGACACCTATTGAGTCAGAACTACAGTCAATTGTTTGTTTGTTTTTTTTTTTCTCTCCTCCAAGAAAAAAAAAAGTTAAATTTGTTTATGGGCTAATAGAGCCAACATTGTAAATGCCATCAATAATGGAAGTGTCTCTGCAAAGTGCCATGAGTGGGAAGTGTTCTAGGGAAAATGACAAGTTCCAGCTGATCACCTACAGAGACACTTCATTTTTCACTAGGCTAAACTGTTCCATAGAGCCATGTTCTTTATAGCTCCTTTCCTCTAAGCACCAAGAAATGATTGTGCTTCTTCCCACTCCCCACCCTCCCCACCCTGTCTCTTTTTCCACCCCACTGTGCTGTGAAAAAGAAGGAAAGAAGAAGGAAGGAAGGAAGGAAGGAAGGAAGGAAGGAAGGAAGGAAGGAAGGAAGGAAGGAAGGAAGGAAGGGAGGGAGGGAGGGAGGGAGGGAGGAAGGAAGGAAGGAAGGAAGGAAGGAAGGAAGGAAGGAAGGAAGGAAGGAAGGAAGGAAGGAAGGAAGGAAGGAGGAAAGGGAGGGAAGGAGGAGGGGATGGAGGGAGGAGAGGAGGGAGGGAGGAAGGAAAAAAGGAAAGAAGAAACGTATTGATAGACAAGAAACTTAGTATTCACTTTTGTTGTGGGATTTGAGTCATAACTCTGAATTTCACCTCTCAGAGATTCTCCTGTAGTAAAACTCTCATTCATATGACCCTTACACTTACCCATTAATCACTGAACAAACATAGCAAGCTTTCTCCATGTCTTATACCATCATAGAGAGTCTCTAGAAAGAACTACCTGTTCCTGCATGCTCTGAAAAATCATTAGGGTGCCAAAGAAAAATTGGACTGCAGTTTTTGTCTATACAATAAAAGCACATTTAGGCCAATGTTTATAAATCAAATTTTTATAGAATTTCTTCTGTACACAATTAATCAATAGGCATTTTTAAGAACCTGGTGTATGCATCCAACACTTTAGTAGGCATGGAGGTCATAATAAGGAAAACATAAAGTCATTCTTAATACCAAGGATTCAAAACCCCCCTCTAATGTTTTCTGAATGTATGATCATGGGGAAGTCAATGTTCTAGGTCAGTGATGTCAAATTCAAGTAAAAATGGATCCCTGCAGCCACATATAGATTTAGACTACCACAAATTAACCTTATATCTATTTTATTGGATTTTAATTTATTTTGTTAAAATTTCTCAAATTTTCATCTGAATTAGACGATATGATTTTGCTAATAAATTATGAATTATGCGTAGCAAGTTTGACATATATACTCTCTACAGTTCTGGGACTGTAAAGTGAAAAGGAGATAGAGTTAATTTCTTCTTCTATGAGATCTTTATTCCAGTGAAAACATTGGTCCAGTCCCTAAGGAGCCTCCCTTCTCTTGGGGAAGCAACATGCACATCTCTAAGTACATGATAAAACAAGGCACCAGGATTAATTCCTCACATTTTCTATTTATATCATGACTATTAGGGTACCCCCCTTCTAAGGAAGAACTAATTGGTGCAGCCAGGCCTGGGGTCAGGAAGACTTGAATTCAAGTCCAGCCTCAATCAATTACTAGTTGTGTGACCCTGGGGAAGTCACTTCACCCTGTTTGCTTCAGTTTCCCCATCTGTAAAATGAACTACAGAAAGAAAAACCAAACCACTCCAGTGTCGTTGAAAAGAAAACCTCAAGTAAGGTCACAAATATTCAGACAGGACAGAAATAACTAAATAACAACATCCCCCTTCCCCACTCACAGGGCAGAGTTTTTGTTCTTCATTTGTTTTAGAGAATGGCTATCCTAAAGTATTCTGTTGGTTTGCCTTCCTTAAGCCATTCAGCTCATAAACTCCCTCCAATATGTTAACTTTATTGATGAGACAGAGAATACAATTATTTCTAAGTAAATGCATTGAATAAAATGGTATAGTTGGAAAAGTAGCAAGAATACCTTTCTGCCACAAACCTAGAATTCCCTTTCCTGTAATACATATGTCGATGGAAATAGTGGACTCATGTTGGGAATCTACACTCAAGAAATATATGTGACCATTGCACACATATGGAGGGATAAACAGAGAGGGAATACAGATGATGGGAGTCCCCATGTGTAAGGACAGCTCACATCTCTGGTTCTGAAGGGTGACTGACATTTTCTAATCTTATCCATCGTACGGCTTCATGGATGAAGAGACTATTGGTCTTGTGATCACCCAGGGCTGTTCACCTGACGGATGGACATATTTGTCACTAGACACATAGCTTTGGTCGGATGCTCTCTGCAGGTTGTGGCTATTGAATCAGCAGAATATTCAGAGTGAAGCAGCCTACTATAGTTGATAGGAAGCTGATTTCTGGACTAGGAAAGCCCAAGCTCATGTCTCAACTCTGAGACACACTGAATTATATGTGTCCCAACTTCTCATGAGGTGAAGTAATTTTGTCTCCATATAGAGCCATACTTCTGGCCTCACATACAAATGTAATACTGCCAGTCCACTGTCTCAGCAGGGCTTTAAGGTACATCTAGATCTCTAAAACTGAGAAATAGTAGAATCATGGATTTAAAAGTAATCATTTAGCTCCATCCTCTCACTTCCTAGCAGAGGAACTGAGCCCCAGACAAGTTAATTGGTTTATCCCAACTAGCACAGATTAGAAATGCCAGAGGCAGTATTGAATCCAGTCTTCTTGACACTAAGGCGGGCCCACTGTCAAATATGCCACACTACATTGCTTGTGGTAAGAAATGTTCTTGTTGCTATTTGTCATTGTTTATCTGAAGCAAAGTAAGTAGTAGGGATTTAATGAAATGTTTCTTAAATTGAATCATGATAGATGAGAGGAAAATGAGTTAAATGACATTTCCAATATCATTTCAATCTCTCTGTCTCATGGCACTGTAACTTGGAGATAAAAAAAAATACATTCTTTATATTTTCAAGCTCTGCCCTGCCCGCAAAGTTTCACAGTTATAGACTTTAGGTTCATTGGGACTTAGCAAATAGATCTTTTGTTTTTTCTCCAAGAAGGAAATCTTAATAAAACCCAAATCATTTGACAACCAGTATTTCCATGAGTTAGGCATAAAGCAATGAAAAACAAATGCACTAAATTTTCATATGATTTGGGTGTGGATTTAGAGGAAAGTGAAACATTAAGGCAGAATTTGAATTTTTTCTTACCCAGTGATTCACTTTTATTAGTGATATTTGACATACATGTATGTCACCTCATTTGCTGATGATGTAGGAAGCTGCACAAGCCATAGACTCTAGTACATTTTTTTTCACGTATAAGGTATGTGTGCTGCTTATGTAATGTGAAAAGTAATTAATTTGGACCATTACTCTATCCCAATCAGAATTAATCAATGTGGCATGATTCCATAGGGGTAGTGATTATAAGTTCTATATATTAGACCTAGAGCTGTGAGCTGCTGATTTTGTTTACTTGCTTAGTCATAGGAAGCTAACTAGAGATCTTCCACCCTTGTTTTTCCTTGTCAAGATGACCAAGCTCAGCATGACAGAGGTGACTCAATTACTTGCAAAGTCCCCCAACTTATTTTTGTTCCTCTGGACCATTCTCTCTTGTTCAATATAAGCAGATGAACTTTTTATGACCAGATAGTCAGTGGAGCTGCCCCATTCTTTGCCCAATCTAAGACCTACCCTTCTAGCTGATGCAACATTTTGGGCTCATAAAGCAAGATCTATCAACCAATGGAACTCTGTACTTTATACATCCCCTTCAGAATATTCAGGTATCAAATTTGATAATAAGTATTACAAAAATAAGACCTTGGAAGAAGGGGACATCTCAGATTTTGAGGAAGATCTGAGGTCCACTTCATTAGAGAGGACCATGGACCCTTTAATGAAGTTCATCAAAGCTCTGTCTCAGTATTTTTTATTATAGATTGGACAATTTTAATCCCCACAGTAGCTTATATGTATGTCTGAATGGGTTGTCTAAGTGCAGCTCAGGGGAGACATGAATAGATATTCCCTGAAATTTTCCTCTCTAGAGAAGACATTGATTCTGACCTGGATGTTGGCAGGAGAAAGATCCCACAAAACTGACCACTCTGCTCGAATGATGATGATGATGATGATGATGATGATGATGATGATGATGATGATGATGGTGATGATGATGATGGTGATGATGGTGATGATGATGGTGATGATGGTGATGATGATGGTGATGATGGTGATGATGATGATGGTGATGATGGTGATGATGATGATGATGATGGTGATGATGATGATGATGATGGTGATGATGGTGATGATGATGATGGCTAACCTTTGTATAATGCCTACTATGTACCAGACACTGCTAGGAACTTTAGAAAGATCATCTCATTTGATCCTCACCACAACCCTGGGAGGTGGGTGTAATTATTATCCTTATATTGCAGTTGAGAAGACTGAGGCAAACAGAGGTTAAGTGACTTCTCAGGGTTACATAGATAGTCAATGTCGGAACTCAAATGCTCCATTCATTGAGTTCTCCTCATAGTAGAGGCTCCATACTGGACTTAAAGCTTTTTCTCCCCTAAATATTATTAGGCTAAAATACTATTGTTTTAGGTTTGAACTGTTTTCTTTGTTGCCCTTCCCTAAAGGAGGCATATATGCAAGCTATATATAAAGGCTTTAACCTCTTACTATCAAGTATTGGTTACATAAGACTATTAAGAACAGTGAATAGTGAATAAATCCATTTGTGCAATGAGATAGCAAAGAGAAATTGGAAAAGTGATATAGAATGGAACAGACCAGACAATTCACAGTGGGTAAAAATTTCTCATTTGGAACAATGTAGCTCTGCTCAACCAACAGAGCAAGTTCCCAGATTCACCCAAGGGAAATTACCTGCAATCTCTAATGAAGCAGGCTGAAAATCAAGCACCTACTATGTGCCAGACTGTTGCATGCCTTTTGCTTCTCAAAGACCTTCTCTTTGCACTCCCTGAATAGATATTGCCCTCATACAAGTCCTCTCTGGAAGTTGGAAGTCAGAAGAATTTCTCGTCTCCTAGGTCCTTGCCAACTCCAACTGTCCTCTAGGAACAGAGCAACAATCATTCCCTCCCTACCTAAGGAAGTTCTTCTGCCAATACCCCAGGCTTCAATGCAGATTTTCTTGCTTTTATCATTAGCACCTCATGCTGAGTTGAGTAGGAGATTCTATCCTTCATTCCTGGCAGAAACAGAAGTTCCCTTAGTAGAATCATGTAAGAAAATAGCAAGTGCTCTGTACTCAGGAGTGTCCATTTCAATTACAGATTTTTCTTCTGTTTAAAGGTGGATTTTGTGTAATCCATGACATGTTGACAACTCCTTCCCGGCCCTGTAAGTATGAAAATTAATCAGCAGTGTGATATAAACATGATCTTCTTGCCTGAAATGGCATGCACATCAATGATACCAACTTGGATTATTTTTTTCCCTATCATTAAATCCTCCTATAGCATAATTTCATTTAAAAGACATGGATATGTCAAGAGGAGAGATTTGGAAAAGTGGTGGGATACTTGAGCAAGACTCAAAATGGGAACAAGAGGCAGGCTCAGAGAAATAGGAAGCAGAGAAAAACTCAGAACATAGACTTAAGCACAGAGCAAAGGGGAGGAGAAGAAAACCTTAAGGAAAAGAGGTAATTGGCTTGATTTCAACTTCTATCTCAGGCTCCCCATTGCTTTCACTTCAAAACAGGTTGGTATGGTCAGAAAGATAAGAACTGAATGGGAAATCTATAATGATGTCTCCTACTGTGAGAAACATTGGCCCTGAAGTATGTGTGGTATGGGGCCATTTAGGAGATTAAGGTTAAGTTAATAAAATTAGACTAGCCTGATTGCTTTCTTTGTGAGCACATGTCGTTCGGCCAGTATTGGTATGGCTTATTCTCAATAGAATTAATGGCTTCAGTTCATGCCTTTGATAAAGAGCTCTGGCTCATATAGTTCCCTCTGTGTGTCTCCCCCTCTTCCTTTCACACAAAAGTGAAGTGGGATAGATCAGGGTACAAGCCCCACTTCTGAAACCCACTGGTTGTGTGACTCTGGGCTCTGGGCTCCTTCCATCTCTAAAAGGCAGAGTAGTAGTTACCCATGGGTAGAGGAAGTTTGCTCATTAGGGGTTTCTGATATCAATAACATCACAGGTCTAGTCCCACCCTGGCCCCTTATCATATACTTCATTTCCTAAATAGAAATCTCATTTTTAGCCAAATGGAGTGGAAGCCTTGAGACAAGGAGAAAAACTTGGAAGTTTACACTGTTCTTGTCACTTGTACATGAGACTGAATTCCTTGAGAAGTGATACCTTTTCTCATGGGATACATAAACTATTTCAAATCTGGGAACTCTCTTCTGGGTCTGAGAGTGCAGTGACATATGGAAATGATAATTGCACACTACCATTTATGACACATTACTAACCCTAGTTGGAGTCAGAATTCAACTGACTTCAAGAGAAACATAACAGTTGGAAGGGGCAATCAGGCTGGTGTGTGTGTATGTGTGTGTTTGTGTGTGTGTGTGTGCACACGCATGCGTGCATGTGTGCGCCTTGGGTACAATAACAGCCTCACAGGGTTTGATGAGAAATAAATGAGATGATGTGTATAAAATGCTTTGAAAACCTTAAAGTATTATGTAGTAATTATTTTTTTGTTATTATTGCCAATAGAAAAATAAGTCTGCAAAGTTTGGACCACTATGTAATATTTAAGATAGCTTAATTACTAAAGAGTTAGTACTATAGTATATATACTATAGTAGGTATCAAGTTTAACTAGATAACTTGATGGGGAGGGCTCTTCATTTTGTCTGATGCCATGCACAGATCACTACCAGACCCCCTTAGCAGTCAACTGATTTGCTGATGTAGACCACCTATGAATACATCTCAACCCTCCAAGGATAATGTAAGCAATAAGACAGCTATTCTGTGACACATATCTTTAAAGTTTTGACTAATTGGGGCTAGATAAGTGATTTTGTTGACATAGGTAACTCCTAGATGAGGTAGATGCCTCTATCAGCAGGTCACCTTCTGGGAGCCTCAGTTTTCTCATCTAAAAAAATGAGGTTAAGGAGCACCTACTTCATAGGATTATGTGAAGAACAGAATGAATTAATGCATGATAAGCCCTTGGTAAACCTTCAAATTTGCTAGTTCTAGGTGCTGTTATTATCATTATTGTTATTCTCTGCAACTTATGGCCATAGAGTGTTGCCTAGAATCAGAAATTGAACACAAGTCTTCTTGAATCTGAAGCTAGTGACCTGTTGGCGCTGTCTCTCAGTAATATTTACATTCCCTACACTTCCCATTCAATCACCTGATATTTAGAGAGAACTTTTCTATCAAGTGATTTGGAACAAGGTGACCCTTCAATATGGCCTGTATTTGTTTCTTAAAACGGAGCTATGTTTAGGGTAGCTGGGTGGCTCAGTGGATCAAGATCCAAAATTGGAGTCAAGAAGACCTGAGTTTAAATTCAGCCTCAGACACTTACTAGTTGTATGACTCTGAGCAAGTCATTTAACCCTGTTTACCTCACTTTTCTCATCTGTAAAATGAGTTGGAGAAGAAATTAGCAAACCGTTCTAGTATCTTTGCTAAGAAAATATCAAATCGGGTCAGGAAGAGTCAGACATGACTGAGATAACTGAACAACAAAGACTAATGAAGAAGAAAGCTGAAATATGTGCCGTGTTATTGGGAAGGGAGATTTTGTGTGGAAACAAAGCCCAGCTAGGAGAGGAATTACTGCTGTTCCCATTCAAATATCCTCAACTGAAAAGCATATAGAAGATCCAGAATTGTGAAAAACCTTCTGAATCTTTAGCACAGAAGGAAAGCAAATTGCTGGAAGAATGAGAAGGTGGTCCATCTTAAAGCATCTCTTCCTTGTTCTTGTGTGTTTCATTCTTCCAATAGGAAAAGTATAAAAATGAGAATCTTTTGCTCAATCTTTTATTTAAAGAATAGATTCTATTAGAGAATAACATTGAGAAAGTGAAAGATGGTCAGAAAATAATTCATTGTGCTACAGAAAGAGAAACTATCCTTTATATTGGTTGCTCCCTCCCCATCCAAGCAGCTTGTTCTTCTTACCATTCTTTCCTAGAAAAATAAACAGAAAAGTAGACTGAAATTTAAAAGATGGTGCCCTTGAGAAAAAAAAAAATCAGTGAACTTCCTGTGAAATTCCTTCCAACTTTAAATGTCTGATCTTATAAATTACAAGAAAAGGTGGATTCAAATGTTAATTGTAGAAAGGGGTTTAAGATATATTTTCTATATGGCATAGTCATCATGCTAGTTAATTGTATTTCTACATTTCATTGTTTAACTGCAGATCTCTAGTAATTACTTCATCTCCTCCAAGATCTCTTTCTGAAAATATTATACAAAGTCAAAATAGTAACCCCTCTGGGTTCCCTACCTGACTCACACCAGACTGGCAGCCAGGTTTAGCAGTCCCTCTGCCCTCAAGGATTAAACCCCAACAGGTTGTAGTTTCTAATAATACAGGTGAGGTAGGTGGCTCAGTGGAAAGATGACTAGATCTAGGGTCAGGAGAGTTCTAATCTGACCTCAGACAATTACTAGCTGTGTGAACCTAGGCAAATAATTCTGTTTGGCTCAGTTTCTTCATCTGTAAAATGATCTGGACAAGGAAACCCCAAAACGCTCTTTGCCAAGAAAACACCAAATGGGGTCACAAAGAGTTGGACATGACTGAAACAACTGAACAACAGAAGTACTTTGAGCCGAACCTTGAAAACCAAGAAAATCCCAAATGGGTTCACCGAGAGTTAGACACAACTGAAATAATTATAGAAATAAAATTTAGCCCTTTTATATTAAGATTTGCAAAATACTTCATGGATGTTATCTCATTTAATCCTCTTACCAGCCTGGGAGGTGGCCCTAAGATAAGAAGTTATTAAGTATCTGAGAAAGGGTCAAAGTTCACTATTATTATCTACTCTAACAGCTATCTACTTTGCCCCACTCCCTCTATACTATCAATCAACCAGAATCCTGTTTATTAAATTCTAGAAAAGGGTAATTAGTAAAAAGTTATAGTAGCCACAAAAAATTCCTCCCAACAAGGGGTTAGGGGGCACACATTCTTGAGCAGGCATACACACACATACACACACACACACACACACACACACACACACACACGTCCCTGGGAAGAGCAAGTTCCAACCTTTCAACCTCAAAACCAATGAGGTAGCTCTGTAAAGAATATGAGTACTCCCAGACTCCAAGCCCTAGGTATCCTCTTCCCCATTCATAGACTGCTCACAAAGTTCTGCCTAAGTGTAACTTCTCAAATACAAAGCTGGCATTTTTCTCTGAGGAGGTGATGAGGGGTCAAAAATCTCTAAAGCTTTAGAGATCCTCAGAAAACAATCTTTCATGCCATCTTCATGTGCTTCCTCCATCATCAGTTAACAGTATTGCAGCAGACTCTGCTTTCAACTTTGTTGGCCCATATGACCTCTGATGGCTTTGATGAACCTGACTGATCACCTAGGTAATGTCAGTTCAAAATCTGAAAAAGAACAGGTCCAGAATCCAGATATAATTTGCCCCCATGATCATATCTGTTCTTTATTTTACAATCTGCATTCACACTCATTAAATTAGAAATAAAAAATGAGAGTCAAGATCTACCTGGTATGAGAACCCTGGAGTTGTTCAAGAATAATCAATTATTTTTCAAATATTTTAACAAAGTAGTTATTTCAATTATCATTCCAACCATAAACCACAATATCTAATCTGTCAGGGAAACATGGAATTTCTTTTAAAGACTTCCTTTAAATATCCTTACCATTTTACCATGCCTAGAAGGGTTTTTTCAATATTTCAGTAATATACTCCTCTCTGCAGGAGAACCTATAAAAATGTTCATGAAACAATTCCTGCTCACAAGAAGTTTAAATTTAAATTGATAGGGAATAACAAGCCTGACCAGAAAGCTTGAGAGTACAGTGGTGAACATGGGGGTTGCATTTTTAGCTCAAATTCCTGGAAAGGACTTTGGAGATTACCAACACATAATTTTATACAGGAGGTCTTTGAGGTCCAGAAAGATGATGAAAAAAAAACCACTAGATAGTTAATGCCTCTCCTATAAACACATGAACCACATTTAAATGTCTGTTGAAGTTCTAATGTTTCAGAAAATCACTGTGGGTTAACTGGAGGCTACACTGGGAACCTGTTGGGAATTTCTTCCACCTGTTTCATGTATCCTGTGTGCCTAGCATATTGCCTGGCATATAGAGGGCACTTTTCAAATGCTCATTGATTGACTATGACTATAAAAGGTAACAACCACTAACATTCCAATATGTTCTTCCTCCTAACTCTGATGATGTAACCATATGTGACTGCTGATAAAGATCATAACCCTAAGACACATGTCTGCTTAGTCTGTTTTTATGACCTTCAGGCAGTGATGGGGATTCTATTCTAATTTAACTTAGTACCACCAAGATAGTCTTAATCAAATTTTTTTTTCTTAGAAATCTAACTGACTTTGAGATGGAGAACAATAAGAATCCTAGAGGAGATACTCAGATAACTAAATCAACCTTCTGACCTCCACTTCTACAGACCTAGTAGACTCAGGTAAAGCCAAGTTATTCTATGGAAGTAACCTGTCAAGTTTCAAGAATAATAATTGAACTTGGGTGTGTAGTGTTATACTCAAGATCACATCTGAAGCACCTATGGCTTGTGCAGTTTGGTATTAAGTATGGGGGGAATACCAGAGAATGCAATGGATCTGGTCCCTTCCCTACTCTCCAAATGATTGCACAGTATACTTTAGATATGCCACGTATCTCTCAACTATGCTTTGGGCCACTACAGATTTGCCTTCTTCCAAGACAGAGGTGCTCACTGTTTTACAGTCATCACTCAATCGACAAACACTTATTAATCACCTACTATGTGTCAAGCACTGTGGTAAGCAGATCATAAGAACATCAGCATTAACATCATTAGAAGGATATCAGCATTGAAAAGATAGGGTATTTTTTTGGCTCCAAATCCCTACTGATCAGAGAAATGCAAATTAAAACAACTCTGAGGTATCACTTCACAACTATCAGAGCAGTTAATATGACAAAAAAAGGAAAATTTTGGATGTTGAAGGGGATGTGGGAAAACTGGAACACTAATGCACTGTTGGTGGAGTTGTGAACTCATCCAACCATTCTGGAGAACAATTTGTTATTATACCCAAAGGGCTATAAAACTGTGTATACCTTTTCATTCAGCAATACCATTGCTAGGTATATATCCCAAAGACATCCAAAAAAGTGAAAAGGACTTATTTATACAAAAATATTGAGAGCAACTCTTTTGGTGGTGGCTAAGAATTGGATATCAAAGGGATGCCCATCAATTGGGGAATGCTTAAACAAATTGTGGTATATGATTGTAATGGAACAATATTGTGCTATAAGAAATGACAAGCATGATGATTTCAGGAATAAACAAACTGGAAAAACTTAAATGAACAGATGCATGGTGAATTGAACAGAATTAGGAGAATGTTGTACACAGTAACAGCAATATTTTTTATGAAGAATTTTGATAACTTAGCTATTCTCAGCAATGCAATAATCCAAGACAATCCCAAAGAACTAATGATCAATCATACTATCTCCCTCCAGAGAAAAAATCGATATTGACTGAATACAGACTTGAATCATGCAATTTCTTACCTTCTTTCAACTTAGCTATTCTCAGCAATGCAATAATCCAAGACAATCCCAAAGAACTAATGATGAATCATACTATCTCCCTACAGAGAAAAAAATCGATATTGACTGAATACAGACTTGAATCATGCAATTTCTTACCTTCTTTCCTTTATTTTTTCCTTCTATTCAAATTTTCTTATACAAATGTCTAATACGGAAATATTTTGCATAATTGAACTTATATAACTTACATCTGCTTAAAATTTCTTGGAAAAGGAGGGAAGGGAAAGAAAGAGGAATACAAGTTGGAACTCAAAACTTTAAAAATGTTAAAAATTGAAAAAAAAAAAGATTTTTTTTTTTCCTGTGAGGAAGTATCTTGGGATTGCTGCAATTGATGCAAAACATTTCTAAAGCAGTACAGCCTGTTTTCTTACTTGTATCCAATCCTGAACCCAGATGGGTAGAGACAGAGGGAAATAATTGAGAAAAATGATGTGTTAGCTTGAAGCTTGTATTTAAATGGTGGTAATGAATTTTTAATCCTTAAAATTGCATGTTGTATTAATGATAGTTTTTTTTTAAGTTTTGTTGCTTTTAACCCTTTATTCTTTCAGTACATTCACATTCAGAAAATGCTCTAATTTAGGAACTAGGCAACTAAAGTGTAAAAATCTAATGTGCCTGGGCACATTAAATTCCAACAAAAATATTTTCTAGTCATAAAATTAAAGGCAAGAGATATAAGAAAGAGGTTGACTACAGTAATTCTCCAGATACATTGAAAAGAATCTAGTTCTTTATTGCAGTAGAAAATATTCCAAAGTGTGTATCTAACAAAAGTTAATAGTGAGTAGATTTAAAAAAAAAACTTAAATTAATCAAATAACACTTTGATTCAAAAAATAATTTAAGAACTTAATGCATCAAAATTTTCACTGATTTACAGTTTATTGGGGTGAATATTGTCTTTCTTGTTGTAGACTACAGCCCTTCCATTCTATCCAACCCTTTGGGATAATTTCTGTGCTTTTCTAAAACTTTCTACAGAGATTTCACCAATCTGGAAGCTTTCCTCTATGACTTTTGCCACTATGAGTGTGCCAATGGAATACACATTGATTGTTCATTGGTTATCACCCAATATCATCACATAACAGACCCAGCTCCTTTTCTAATCTTAGATTTCTCCAGTGATGTCACTTATTCAATTGAACTTAGATTATTCCTAGAAATACTCTTTAGTTTTCTTATACTCAATATGCATCTCTCCAATGACTTGATATTATATGCAATTTTAATGTCTTTGAGATAATGATATTAAAACATTAACAAGTATACCGCATCACCAAAAGAACATTTATGCTGAAAAACTGAATCTTGTACTAGGTAGTAGATTGGTATGATTAAAATAATATTGCACATGTTCTCAAATGTATTCAGTCTGCTCTCTTCCTCTTCTCCAATTCCATGCCCAGTTGAACATGGTAGAGCTTTAATCATAGCTATAAGATTGCCTGAATTTGGTGGATCATTTGATTTCATGAATTCTAAGCTACAACAGTTTATGTAAATGGGGTAGGCTTTAAATCTGATGTTAGAGTGGTGACTTTCCCCTCCCCTCCAAGTTCATGGTGGCAGGAAGCATCACATTGTGAAATGAGGACTAAATTGGCTAAGATTCAAAACAAAATAGGTCAAAGTTTCCATGACAATCAGCAGTGAGATCAGGTTCATGAATTGCCCCTGCCTTCCGACTTCAACACAATAAGGAAACTGAGTCCTTAAAAATGTTGTTGTTTTTTGTCTGCACTCAATTTGTTATACTTCTGACATCCCTGTACCAATAGAAGGTGTATATATGTGTTTATGTGTTTACACACAGAGAGACATAGATGACCCATTGTTAAGTGAGAGCCTCTGAAGTGGTATTTTGCTGTCGTTTTTCCCCTCAGAGAACAATCAGCAGCAGGATTCTGTATTTTTGTAAATTCATACAGACTACCACATTGCCTTGCACAGAGGATTTGTTTAATAAACATTGGTTGAATTTTATTTCATTTGTTTTCCAGTTGGGATAATGTGACAATAATTCTATCAGGGACTGAATGTTCCACTTGACCATTTTGTTTTTAAAGCTACTGTGCTAGCAGGCCTTGAACTAAGGACAGAGTAGCACTCTTTCTCCAGAGACTGAAGAACTCCTAGTTGTTTCCTATCAGGTACATGAATTCCCTCACAGAAATGGATTACAAGTAGTATCATGCAAGCTACATAGGTTGTCTGTATTATAAAGAACCTTACATATCCTATCCTTCCAAATATCCTAATACAACCTAAAAGACAAAACAGTAAAAATTCAGCAAAATAATTCATTAGAAATTGTGTTTTGCTGAGGGTTACAATTTTTAAAAAGCAAAACCAGTGGACCAGAATGGGCTTTGAGAACTTTTAAAAGAATCCAAGTTCACTGGGGATAGTTTCCTCCCTTGTATTTGATGATAATTGATTCATTGCATTTGTCATCTGGAAAACCTGGAGTGGAAATATTTTTTGTTTCAAAAATCAAGATAACCTGATAAATTTTGAACTCTGATTTATCAAACCCTCCTCCTTGCTTCTCTTCATTTACTCTGTTAGTCAACGGAAAATCTCCTTTTTCTTGGGAGAAGCAATTTCAACCCATGAGCTTTCCCAATCTGTCTCTGAGGCTTGGATTATTTAATAATTAGCCAGAGGAACTCTTCTGCCTCTGCTTGTATCTGCTAAACATTGGGAAATGCAAGCAGCTGCTTGCGTCTCTGGACTTCTCTCTATGGGAACTAAGTCTGTTGCTACCATTTAGTTACAACAGCATTTTTTAAAAGCATCAACCATAATAATGAAAATAATAAAATGTATATAGTGTTGTACGATTTGTACAAAAGTTGTCACAAGTTATCTAATCCTCATAATACCAAAAAAAAAAAATAATAACCATCATCAACCCATTTTAGAAATGAGAAAAACAGAGGTTCAGCAAGGTTAATTGATTTTTCCTGAGTCTTACAGTTGATAATTTTCTGAGGCAGGATTTGAAATCTTATCTTTAAATTCAAGATTTTGTAACTTTATTCTTGTAGGTACTTGAGCTATGTAGCACCTTATTTGGGGCTACTAATCAATCTCCCACTGACATTAGGAACAAGTACCAGCCAGCCAATTGCCCTCCCCATAGGGAAACACTTACCCTCCAATGTTACACCACCACTAGTACCATATCCCTGTTGTCATCCTCTCCTATGTACTGCCTAGATCTGGCTCTTACATTGGTTTAAAATTCTCAAACACCTTGGAAGCCAGTGGCCTCTTGACAGTGGTTTTTCCCAATGCTCTCCTTTCAAGATGGAAGCAGAATCCATTGGTTTTTACTTGTTCATTTGTTTTACTAGGCCTAGTGCTCCTTAAGTGCCATTGAGTCCTTTAAGATACTGGAAAAAAGGGGAAGCAGACAACTGTAGGCTATATTAAAAATGGGAAGGGAATGTGTCTGAATCCAGAAAAGCTGTCACACAGAACTGTGACAAGATTTTCCTTATTTGTCTCTATTTACCCTCAGAAACCTTTTAGAAACTGTGAGTTCTTCCAGGTTTCAGGAATTGCATTAGACAAATCTCCACACCTCATATTCCTATTAGCCATCCAGTTTTAAGCAGAAATTCATATGAAACTCTAGCCCCAGCATGTAGGTTACAGACATTTTTCTGAGGAAATATTCTAAAAATTTTCTCTTCATTTTCCACTACAGAGAACAATGCATTTCTTCAGAGGACTTTTTAGTATAATAGGGATAAGGGTTACATCTGTAATTTCATTGGTATAAGGACTTTCCATGTGAGTAAAGTCCCTCTATTAATACAGATTGGCACATTAACAGAAATTTATGCTCTTAGAAAGGTGCCTGGAATATGATAAAGTTAACTGACTTGCCCAAGTTCACACACCTAATATGGACCAGAGACTTAGGTCTTCCAGGCTCCCAGGTCAGTTTTCTATTCACCACATCAGGGCTGCCTCTCTGTAATATAAAAAAGTGATATGACATAAAACAACAAAATATTAACATAACATTACAAAACAATACTTACTTTTTTACTTTATACTGGATGGAAATCAATATTACTTGGATTGGAGCCATCGGGGGGGAATTATTTGTAGCATTCTATAAATAATAGTTATCAGAGAACTCTGAAGAAATTACATTCCTATAAATTACCCCCAAAGTTGTTGGTTTTCTTTTTGTTGTTGTTTGTAAAATAAATAAATGGTTGAGCATGTGAATGGTGCTATGGACTTGACTGAAAATAATAGGTTAGATTTATAAAGTGTTTCATGATTACAAAGTATTTTACCCTACTCTAGCTATACACCCCAAAGCATGTACTGCAGAAGAAATGCCCATACTTGGCAACTTATTGGCTAAGTGAGGTGAGGGAGAGAAAAGAATACAGAATAATGATTTGTCACACAATGTCTTTCTAATGTCAAAAGAAAGGGAGGAAGGTCCACAGGAATTTAGTTTCCATGAGAGGCCAGAAACATTGAATTACCATTTTTCCCCCTGAAGTATTATACTCAGTTTTGCTGGATAGGTGATTCTTGGTTTTAATTCTACTTCCTTTAACTTCTAGAATATCATATACCAAGCCCTTTGATCCCTTAATGTAGAAGCAGCTAGATCTTGTGTTATCCTGATTGTATTTCCACAATACTCGAATTGTTTCTTTCTGGCTGCTTGCAGTATTTTCTCCTTTACCTAGAACTCTAGAATTTGGCTACAATATTTCTAAGCATTTTTTTTTCTTTTTGGGAACCCTTTCAGGAGATGATTGGTAGATTCTTTCAATATTATTTTACCCTTTAATTCTAGAATATGCAGGCAGTTTTCCTTGATAGTGCATGAAAGATGATGCCTAGGCTCTTTTTTTTTTGATCATGGCTTTCAGGTAGTCCCATAATTTTTAAATTGTCTCTCCTGGATCTATTTTCCATGTCAGTTGTTTTTCCAATGAGATATTTCACATTCTCTTCCATTTTTTCATTCTTTTGGTTTTGTTTTGTAATTTCTTGGTTTCTCATAAAGTCATTAGCTTCCATCTGCTCCATTCTAATTTTTAAAGAAATATTTTCTTCACTAAGATTTTGAATCAAGGAGGCAACAACAAACTCAGTTAAGTATAGAATACAGCTAGCTCTATAGGCAGTAGGAGGGGAAGGAGGAAAAAGGGAGGGAAGGCTAAAACGGAGGGAAGAAGCAGTAAGGAAAAAGGGGATTAAAAGGGAGGGGCACTGAAAGAAGGGAGGGAGGCTTTGGTCAAAAATTAAAACTTTATTGTGGAGGGGAAGGGAGAACTAAAAGCATAAATGGAGGAAAGGAATTGGAGGGAAAGACACAGATACTAATCATAACTATGAATGTGAATGGGATGAACTCTCCTATAAAACAGAGATGTGTAGCAGAATGGATTAAAAACCAAAATCCAACAATATGTTTTTTATAAGAAACACATTTGTAATGGGGGCATACACCCAGGGTAAAGGTAAAAGGTTGGAGCAGAATATATTGTGCTTCAGCTGATGTAAAAAAACAAGGTTAGCAATCCTAATCTCAGACAAAGCCAAAGCAGAAATATATCTAATTAAAGGAGATAAGGAAGGAAATTATATCCTGCTAAAAGGCACCATAGATAATGAAGCAATTTCATTACTAAACATATATGTTTCCAGTGGTATAGCATCAATATTCTTAGAGGAGAATCTAAGGGAGTTACAGGAAGAAATAGACAGCAAAATTATACTAGTGGGGGATCTCAATCTCCCCTTCTCTGACCTTGATAAATCTAGCCTCAAAATAAACAAGAAAGAAGTTAAGGAAGTAAATACAGCCATGGATAAGGTAGATATGATAGATCTCTGGAAAAAATTGAATGGGGATAGAAAGGAATATACATTTTTCTTGGTGGTACATGGCACATTTAGAAAAACTGACCACATGCTAAAAAACTCACAATCCAGTGTAGAAAGGTAGAGATAGTCAGATTCTCAGATCATGATGCAATAAAAATTATATGTAATCAAAGGCCGTGGAAATATAAACCAAATTAATTGGAAACTAAAAAATCTAATCCTGTGGGTTAAACAATAAATTATAAAAAACAATCAACAACTTAATTTAAGAGAATGACAATAGTGAGACAACCTACCAAATCTTATGGGATATTGCAAAAGCAGTTCATAGGGGAAGTTTTATATTGTTGAACGGCTACATTAATGAAATAGAGAAAGAGGAGATCAATGAAGTGGGAATGCAGCTGAAAAAACTAGAAAAAGAACAGTTTGAAAATCTCCAATTAAATACCAAATTAGAAATACTGAAAATAAAAGGAGAGATTAATAAAATTGAAATTAAGAAAACAATTGCACTAATAAATTAAACTAAGAGTTGGTTTTATTTAAAAAAACAATAAAATTGATAAACCTTTGGTCAATTTGATTTAAAAAAAGAAAACCAAATTATCAATATCAAAAAAAGAAATGGATGAACTCACCTCCTATGAGGAGGAAATTAAAATAATAATTAGAAATTACTTTGTCCAACTGTATTCCCATAAATTTGACAATCTAAAATAGGTGGAAGATTATTTAATATATATATATATATAAATAATTTGACCAAATTGACAGAAGAGGAAGTTGAATACTGAAATAACTCCATCTCAGAAAAAGAAATTGAACAAGCCATCAATGAACTCCCTAGAAAAACATCTCCAGGGCTGGATGGATTTACAAGTGAATACTGTCAAACATTTAAAGAACAGTTAATTCCAACACTAAATAGACTATGTAGAAAAATTGCTGAATTATTTTTATGATACAAATGTGGTTCTGATACCTAAACCAGGAAGAGCCAAAACAGAGAAAGAAAATTATAGACCAATTTCTCTAATGAATATAAATATAAAAACTTTAAATAAGATATTAGCAAAAAGAATACAGCAACTTATCATGAGAATAATACATTATGATCAGGTAGGATTTATACCAGGAATGCAGGGGTGGTTCAATATTAGGAAAACTATTACCATTATTGATCATATCAACAACAAAACTAATAGAAGTCACATGAATACCTCAATAGATGCAGGAAAAGCTTTTGACAAAATACAACAACCTTTCCTATTGAAAACACTGGAGAGCAAAGGAATAAATGGAACTTTCTATAGAACAATAAGCAGTATCTACCTAAAACCTTCAGCAAGCATTATGTACAATGGGGATAAGCTAAAAGCATTTCTAATAAGATCAGGGGTGAAACAAGGATAGTATTAGAAATGCTAGCTGTAGCAATAAGAGAAGAAAAAGAAATTGAAGGAATTATAATAGGCAAAGAAGAAACTAAGTCATTGCTCTTTACAGGTGACATGATGATATACTTATAGAGTCTCAGAGAATCAAGTAAAAAACTACTTGAAATAATAAACAACTTTGGCAAATTTGCAGGTCACAAAATAAACCCGCATAAATCATCTGCATTTCCATATATTACTAACAAAGCCCAATAGCAAGAGAAAGAAAGAGAAATCCAACTTAAAGCTACAATAAACACTATAAAATACCTGGGAGTCTACCTGCCAAAACAAACCCAGGGACTATATGAGCAGAGTTACAAAACAATTTTTGCACAAATAAAGTCAGATCTAAGTAAGTGCAAAAACATCAATGGCTTGTGGGTAGGTGTAGCTAATATAATAAAAATGACCATTCTACCTAAATTAATTTACTTATACCAATCAAACTACCAGGTTATTATTTTCTAGAGCTAGAAAAAATAATATCAAAATTCTTCTGGAAGAATAAAAGGTCCAGAATATCAAGGTGACTAATGAACAGAAATGCTAGGGAAGGTGGTTTAACCCTACCAGATCTCAAATTGTATTATAAAACAGCAATCATCAAAACCACTTGGTACTGGCTAAAAAACAGAGGGGTAAACCAGTGGAATATATTAGGCACTCAAGACACAGTAAGTAGTCAGTGAATATAGCAATCTAGTGTTGGATAAACCCAAGGAACCCAGCTTCTGGGATAAGAACTTACTGTTTGACAAAAATTGCTGGGAAAAGTTGATAACATTATGTGGAAAACTGGGCATAGACTAATGCCTGACACTACACAAAAATAAAGTTCAAATGGATACATGATCTAGGTATAAAGATTGATACTATAAACAAATTACGGGAGCAATGAATAGTATATTTGTCAGATTTATATAGAATTGAGAAATTTTTGATCAAACAAGAGGTAGAGAACATTATGACAGGCAAAATGGATAATTTTGATAACATTAAGTTGAAAAGATTTTGCACAAACAAACCCAATGCAAATAAGATTAAGATTAAGAGGAAAACAGAAAAGTGGCAAAGAATTTTTGCAACTACTGTCTGTGATAAAGGCCTCATTTCTAAAATATATAGAGAACTGAGTCAAATGTAGAACATAGGTCATTTCCCAACTGATAAATGGTCAAAAGATATGAATAAGAAGTTTTCAGAGGAAGAAATTAAAGCAATATACAATCATATGAAAAAATACTCTAAATCACTATTGATTAGAGAAATGCAAATCAAAATAACTCTGAGGTACCACATCACACTTATCTGATTGGCCACCATGACAAAACAGGAAGATGATAAATGTTGGAGAAGATGTGAGAGAGCTGGGACATTAATTTATTCTTGTTGGAGCTATGAACTGATTCAACCATTCTAGAGATCAATTTGGAACTCTGCCCAGAAGGCAGAGGGTACATACCCTTTGACCCAGTAATATTGCTTCTGAGATTCTATCCCAAAGAGATCATAGAAATGGGAAAGGGTCCCACATGTACAAAAAATATTTATAGCAGTTGTGGAGGTCAAAAAGTAATCAAAGGAATGCCCATCAATTGGGGAATGGCTGAACAAGTTGTGGTATATGAATGTAATGGAATATTATTGTGCTATAAGAAATGATGAACAGGAAAACTTCAGAGAGACCTGGAAGGAATTATGTGAACTGATGCTGAGTGCAAGGAGCTAAACCAGGAGAACGTTTTACACAGCAACAACCACAGTATGTGAGGAATTTTTCTGGTGACTTAGTAATTCATTGCAATGTAAGGGGTTAAAAAATTTCCAATGGACACTTGAGGAAAAAGGCCTTCCATATCCAGAGAAAGAACTATAGAATTAGATAGCTGATAGTCGCAGACTATTTTCTTTCAAGTTATGTTTTGTTTTGTTTTATGGTTTCTCCCATTCATTTTAATTCCTCTATGCAACATGTATTTAATAGGAATGCACATGCAGAACCTATATAAGACTGTATGCTGTCTCAGGGAGGAAGTGGAGAGTGAGGGGGAGTGAGGGGGAATGAGGAGGAGAGAGAGAAAAAATCTAATATATGTGGAAGTGTTTGTAGAACAATGAAAACAAATAAAATAATTTAATTTAAAAAAATAAAAGTTATGGAACCTCCTTCCCTTCTAGGCTTCCTGTGACCCCCCCCCCAAAAAAAAAATAAAAATATAAATAAATAGGTAGCTAGCTAGATAGATAGATAGATAGATAAATGAATGAATGAATTGATGAGGTAAAGAATGGACTGTTAAAAAAATAGATCTGGGAAGGGAAGGCCCTCAGGGTTTCTGTCCAAGGAAGTTGCTGTAATGTATAATGAGATTTTGAGGTCATGAAGGCTAAGTGGCTATAATTTGTAGGAGGTATCTACAGAGCCCAGTGGATAAAATGACTAGCCTGAAGTCAGGAAGGCTCACTTTTCTGAGTACAAATCTGGCCTTAGAAGTTGTGTGATCAAGTCCCTTAATCTTCTTTGCCTCTGTTTCTTCCTCTGTAAAATGAGTTGGAGAAGATAATCACAATCATTCTAGTATCTTTGCAAAGAAATCTCCAAGTGGTCGCATGAAAAGTCAGACAACACTGAAAAACTACTGATCAACAACAGCTATCACCCATTATCCGTGTTAGACTGTCCTTTGCAATTCCTCCCTATGGCCTCTCATAAGCTCATACTGGCAACTCACGTGCTTGTGAGCCTTCCCGACTTTCTCTTGACTTCACAAGAATACTGGTGGATAATCTGACCAAGTCATCCTCTTTTTCACTCACAATTCTCTGATTACGTCCTTCATTCCTGTTCTTCATAACTCTGTATTTGCTTTGCCTTGGAGCCTGTTCCCACAAACTATATTCGTCTCCACTGCTCTCTGGGTGATACTCATTTAAATTCATTGGAGACTTTGATATTCTGACTCATAGTCATATAATTTTATTGTTTCCTCTTCATAAATCTAAACTGAATCACCATAAAGAGATTCTACAAAAATTTGCTCAATAGAAAGTAACCAATTATGTGAAATTTTCCATAATTACACAGCTAGCTAAGTTTGTTTTCTGTTTTCCTCACCTTGGTCTTTCCCCAGTCTTTTTCCTCATCCCTTTCCATGCTATCCTGGCCTCTTCCATTTGAAGGATCTTATCACTGGAAGGTGCTTTGGTTATAAGAGCTGGAACTCATCGTAAGCACCTTACCTGATCTAGGAGGGAAGCAGCCTAAAGAGCTCAGCTGGATTTAAGCACTACTCTTTGTTATGTCATTAGCCACTCTATCCCCTGTACCTGCAACTTCACTTTCCTCAAATGACTGTTAGCAAATACCCAGTGCCCTCTACCTCCACTACAGGTTAACCCTTGTCATCAAGTGTCTGAGAGTACATGAGAATCAAAGGAAGTGAGTATTGTGTTGATTGCCACCATGTTTAAGCACCGGAGGCTTGGAGATCAATCAACCAGTTGCAAACTTGAGTAAGATGCTCACCCATCTCCAGAAAGGAGATGAGCCACACTGTCTGTTGAGGTCCCTACTCATTCTCTGATCAAGATCATTGTAGTTCAGTAGATATTCATTTGGCACCCACTATATGCACAGTACATAGGCTATAGTGGACTATCTTCAGGGAATCCTTCTTCCAGTTGGAGTTTTTTTTTTTAATCATTCCCTAATGATAACAAAGACTTTCAGTAACCATGTGCCTGGAATATACTTGCTGTTTCTTGGAACCTTTGATTTTCCTCAAGACTCAGCTCAAGCACTCCCTTCTCAATGAAACTTTTCCTTTGCCCCAGGTGTTTGTTGTCTTCCTTATAAAACTACCTGGTACTCATTTTTTAAATATCTTAGATAGATGTCTCCTCTGTTAGAAAGTATTATAGGCAGGGACACTGTTACCTGTGTCTTGATAACCTATAGTCACCAAGAGCCCTGATTCACAACTGATTCACAAGTTTCTGATACCCCTTGGGGAAGATTAGCCCCACTGGGTCCCCCTTATATCCCAGGTGTTCTCAACACCAAGCAAACACGATTGTAGAGTAGACATCCTGTTATGGTGAAGTTACAATGGTTTTCTTAAACAGCTGTCGTATAAACTATACTCGGGACTGCATTCAACCCTCTGGAAGCAAATCTTTATAAGTAATTTGTTAATCTTCTGTGAATTAGGACTGCCGAGTCATCTCATCAGTGAAATGATTAAGGGAGCCATAAAAATGGACCCAAATTGTGTTCTTGAAAATATGAGATTTCTTCTAAGTATTATCATTGCTTAGGGACTTGTAATCCACTAAACTATAAACAGCCTCACTTCTCTTTAGGCTACCAAACATCATTAAGTGAAAGCTTCTCCCTCATTTAGAAAAAAATTGATTGCTTGCAGTGGGGTCTCATGGGGAGAGATTCATATCTTGCTAATGCCATAACTTGTTGGGTTTTCCAAAGTTAAAGAGACTCTCTGCAAGTAGATTCTTAATGGGAGAGATAAATATGCCCTTATTCTTTGAACATGATTAGGAAATCTTCCCTTTTACCTTTCCTCCATAAGTAAAAGCCTGCTACCTCCTTTGTCAGGTCATAGAATAATGAGCCCTTTCCAGTGAAGCCTCAGTTCTTGCTGATAGAATGATGGGATCTGGACCCAAAAAAGGATAAGATCATGTCTTTGAAAGCAACTCAGTCCCTGTTATGTCTCCATACATTTCAGCAGTTCAGATCAATGGTGCCTCAGCCCAAAACAACTGGCCCACCCCAGGCCACCTAAATTATCTAATTAGCTTACTTGACATCTTTTCACTGTGCTCTTGGCCCACTCTAGATTATGTGCAGATATAGACCACTCCTTAACCCTATCTAGATCGCCTAATTAACCTACCGAATAGTTCTTTCACTGTTTCACCTGGTCCACCCCAGACGGTTTATCATTATTTAATCCCATCCAAATCCTTTCACTTTCTTTTTATATAAGGATCAGTCTCACCCCTATTAAGTTGAAGTTCACTAGAGACCCTGCCCGCTTCTATAGCTGTTACAATAAACAATACCCCTTAACTAGAAAATGGTTTGAGTGCTAAAATTCATTCCAGGCAGATGGTGCCCTACACTCTGAGGTTCCTAACTTCCCAGTAACCACAGCAATCATTGCTACAGCTCAATAGTTAAATAAAAATGGAGTCTCATAGGAAAATATCTTCCTCTGCCTTTCTCTCTCCCATATTGACCTTTCCTCTCACTCCCCTTATATAGCAACATGATGTGTGTGAAGTTGTTGACTAAGAACCTTGATTTTTCAGTGAATGCTGTGGCATAGATAAGTGAAGTTAGGTAGAAGAAAATCAACCCAATACGTGGCATTACTTACTTTTTCTCCTGACCTACCAGTTTCTCCCTTAAAAACAAAGAAATTAAATTCATTGGATGAGCCACTCATCCCAGAAAGACTCTCATTAGCAAGAAGGACTGTGAAGCAAGAGATTGTCAGACTCTGAGAGAAAAAACAAACAAACACACAAAGCAGAAGTGATCACAGAATGGAGGACCTGCCAGCAGATGACGTCCCAATTCTGTAAGTGCTGCCCTTCTTCCATTTGAGAAATGATGGAGAACTCCCACCCTAAAGAACCATTTTCCCCTCCGTGGGATAAGCCAGTCCCTGGTTCTCAGTGGTTTGGGAGCACTACGATGCTTCTCTCTCAGACTGGAAGGTGGCACTCTACACTTGTGCCTTTCTTTATATCCATAGCACATAGTAAGTGCTTAATAAAAGCTTATTGTATGGTTGACTTCAACACAGCCCATGTGGAATGGTTTCCAAAATCAGATGAAGTTTTTTCTCCTTACTTGGACCTCACCAAATTTTAAGGGTTCCCTCTCCAGATGAGTAAACATTATAAACGGGGGCGAGGGTACTTTCCAGACAGCCACTGATCTCCAAGATGGCCTCCCTTTCCTTGTGCAGAACATGTTCTGAGGTGGTCCATTATTCCCTCCCAGGGTAAATTCATCACTTCTAATCTCATTACTATGCTGTAAACTCAAGCCTTGACTGAATCTTCCTCCCTCAGCCTCCTCTCCCCTTCAATTGGAAGTCTGGAAAGTGAAGGACCAAACTCTTACCAATACCTTCCTTTACAAAGCACAGAAAGTGGAGTTTTAACTCACTCCATTTTGCATCTATTGCCTTGTCTGGTTTTAAATCCATAGAACAAGATCCCTTTGGTCAAGTATCTTCTGGTCTCCCTTCCAAATTTCCTGCCTTCTGTTGTGTGCTGTTTGGTCTAATTAAATTATAAGCTCTGTGAAGGCAAGGGCTGCCTTTTTATTAATTATACCCCTTAGTATCGTGTGTTTAGTGTGTGTGTGTGTGTGTGTGTGTGTGTGTTTGTCCTTTGTTGCTGAAGAATATCATGTGATCAGAAAAATAATGACATGACTTGCACTTCACTTTTGAGTGAGTCTCCTCCAGAGCCATCTGAATCAAATGACCAGATATTCATCACAATGACTGAAGATGACCCAGAATGAGGCAGTTGGGGTTAAGTGACTTGCCCAGGGTCACACAGCTAGGAAGTGTCAAGTGTCTGAGGTGAGATTTGAACTCAAGTCCTCCTAACTCCTGCACTGGTACTCTATCCACTGCACCACCTAGCTGCCCCAATGTGTTTAGTATAGTGTGTGGCACATAGTAGACACTTAAATGACGTTCATTGGATTGGATTGAAATAACCTGGCTATCAGATTTGAGAGGACTGAGATCAGGGTTTCCTCTAACCTCTAACCTCCAAAACAAACACCACCCCAGTCAGAGCTGTTTCTGTTTCTCCTCCTAAAAATGGAACCTCAACCATAATTGACCTAATTCCCCAGGGAGATCTTGAGCCAGATAAATTCTCACCATCTTGTCACAGACTCTGCCTCATTATTAGACTCTTTAAATCCTTGGGGCAAACTTTAGTCATCTTCTGGAAAATCAACACAGAGGGTTGAAGCCCCATTCACCCCTACCCTGGTTCTGACTCTGCTAGCCAGTTCACCCTACCTCCTGTACAAGATATGTCCATGGGCTTTTCTACTTTTCTTTCTTCCCAGAATGCCTTTTCCTAAGGGTCATTTGTAAATTTTTTCATTTTTAATTTTCTTCTTTATTGATTTTTGCCCAAAGGAGACCAACTTTTCCCTCCTATTTCCTCTTTGATGGTTGTCCTACTTCCCCTTTTTCTGCAATTTTCCCACAAGTTTCAGAGCTCTGTACCTTCCTTCTGACTGCCCTCTCTTCCCTGTACTGCACTAATCTTTTAATTAATGTTATTTATTTTCAGTGTTCTACAATCACTACCATATAGCTTATATTTTATCCCCCTCTCTTCCCTTTACCTCCCTTCTACATCCCTGAGACAGTATACAATTTTATATAGGTTCTACAATACATTCCTATTAAATACATTTTCACTATAGTCATGCTATGTAGGAGAATTAAAATGAATGGGAGAAATCACGTAACAACTAATTTTTTTCTTGTGTGCCTTTAGCAGTTCTTGTTAACTGGAGAAACATTGAGCCACAGAGGAGCCCAGGGAAGGCATTTCCTAATCCTCTTTGAGCTGAAATCTCATAATGCATTTGCTTAAATTGCTGCTCAACAATTACAGTGTTTTAAAAGTCACTTTGCATTGTCGATCTCTAATTTCAAAAACAGCAAGCCAGAACACAGCTAACTGAAATGACCAACAATTCCTATCCTGGAATATTTGTATGCACATGTGTTTCTGGAAGGAAAATGACAATGGCATCCACAGATGATTTCCAATGAACCACATAGCATTAGAACAAGGTATAATAAACCTTTGGTTTCCTGCACTAGAGGAACATTGGTGAGGAACATGGAGGCAAATAATTTAAAAAGTCTAATAATAGAGTCATTTTGGGACATCTGGAAATAATAATAAAACCTACCTCAGAAAGTTGTTGTGAGGGTAAAATCACTTAACATACAGAAAGCATTTTGCAGGCCTTAAAGGGTTATATAAATGCCAACTATTCCCAGTCTCTGGTTCAACTCCTTTCAGGTCCAGATTGCATTTCTGCACTCAGAATTGCATCTCCCACACTTATCTAAAATGCCAATGCAAGAAGATCTACCCAATCAAGTTTCCCCCTTCTTTGATATTCCAAACTGAATTGTGTCAATTAAAAGTCATTTCATTGGAGATAAAAGCCATACTCCATTCATTTTTAGTTCCTGTTGGGTCATATGCTACATGTAGTAAGAGAATAATTGAGATAATAATCCTGTCTGAAATAAACAGTGTAAGTTCTCTCCACCAAAGGCCAGTGAGTTTCCTTGCCTCAGCCTGGCATTTACAGCCATCTATCCTACAGCTTCCACAGCCTTTCTAGTTGATTTCATACCTTTCCACTTCCTGCAGTTGCCATTGCGGTCAGATAGCCAGAAATTGGGACATTTTCTGCCTCATGTTCCTTATCCCACATGTTTAACTTTACCCAAGTATGGCTCCATATATGGAATGCAATCCTTCCTCACCCCAGCAATCGCTAGTTTTCTTTAAATCACAGTGTGATGACCTCTTCTCTCATGAGGACTCCTCTGGATGTTCCACTTATTAGGATTCTCTACCTCTTTAAATTGCTTGGCATTTGTTTTTAACCAGATCTCTGAGTTCACCGGTAAAGGGAACCATTAGTGAGGAACTTGCCATGCCAAGGCATATTGGAATTTTTGCTGAAATTCAGTCTTAGAACACAGTCTAAAACACTGAAAGGTTAAGGCACAAAACCAGCATGTGACAAAGGTGGGATCTGAACCACGGACTTCCTGTTTATGAGCCTCCCGCACATCTGTTGTAACATGCTACCTCTCATTTCTTTGTATATAATTTATATTTGCATATATGTGTGTATGCTATTTGCCCCTCTTCCCCATTTAATGTAAACTTCTTGAGGTTGGGACTATTTAATTTCCATCTTCATATTCTCAGAGACTAGAACAATGCCTTGCATACAGTAGGGCTTAATATATATTTGTTGGATTGTTGAATTGAATTGCTGATCAAAACCACTTCATATATTTAGCAGATGTTTAAAGAATTGCCCTTACCAATACCAAAAAATAACAGAGTTGCTAGGGTGCCAAATTGGTCGTAGGCCTTCTTGATTTAATTAAACTTGTTCTTGGATGGCATCTACTGCCAGGGTTAATGTTACAGAAACTTATCAACTAAAGACTGAACTTTGCTAACACAATAAGTCATAGAACCAAGAAGCCAAAATAACTTGCCCCACACAAGACAGACGATTGGTCCTTGGCTACCAGGAAACTCATGAATAATTTGAATTGAACACTAGATCTAGACACAAAATTTTAGAAGCCCAAGCTCTTTGCAAAATCACTGCATTTCCGGAAAGGAAACCATGGGGAAACTGACCCCCTTTCTTGGGGGTAGGGTGCTTGTGTATGAATAGTAGTTATGTGTGTTTATGTTGTCTAACCACAGTTGGTTCCTAGTTTCCATTTGCAAATCCCATCATTCATTTTGGTTCATGACTCCTTACCCAAATCCCCTCAGCCACTGTTCTAAACCTGTTCTAGGCACCTTCAGCCCCCACAGATGATTGTAATGCCTACGTTGCTAGGAAGACTGAGTTTAATAAGTATCCTCACCTTCCCTCCTCTCTGCCTTGAAATTCTAATACTAGGTGCTCACAAAGTTTTCATAGTTTTAAGGTGAAAACTTCTCTTCATCTATTGCCTCATCCTTCCTTCCAGTCTCAGAATAAATTGTCCCTCTTCCTTGCTCCTCCATCTGTGTACATCATCCTACTCTTTACCCCTTCCTTTATGATTTTACTTCATCAATCATTCCTTTTTTCTCTTGGAGAGTTAATCTCTAACTCTACTGACTCCTTCCTGTGCCTAGAAATATGCTCAGTTCTCCTCTAAAATTTCCCTGAAGCTATGGACATTCTCTCTGTTTCTCTCTCTGTCTCTGTCTTTCTCAGTCTTTGTCTCTGTGTGTTTCTCCATATTTATGAATCTGTTCCTTTCCTTCACCTCCAAATTTAAAACAATATTTCCACTGCCTCTACTCATTCTTTCTTTATATCCCACAAATGTGTCTGCTGTTCCAAACACTTCATGCAAGTTACTTTCTAAGGGGCCACCAGTGATCTCCTAAATGCCAGCTCAAATGGTCTTATCTGAGTCCTCATTGTCTTCAACCAAAACTATTCCTGAATGATATACCCATGCCCTGGTGACTTCTTAAACAGGCCTATTCAATGAATAGGTGTTGCCTCACCCTAAGTGAGTAACTGCAAAGAGCTTGACCTAAAGGGTCTAAGGTCTCCCAGTGCATGCTGGGTCATCTCCAGTCATCCTGATGAATATCACTGGATTCAGATGGCTCTGGAGGAGAAGTGAGGCTGGTGACCTGCACAGCCCTCCCTCACTCAAAACAAAGTCCAGTTCAAGTCATGTCATCATTTGTCTCATGGCTTGGTCTTTTTTGGTAATGAAGGATTAATGGAAAAACAACATAACAAAAAAACAAAATAGAATAAACGAGTTGTAGCTGATGATGGTAATATAAATATATCCTTGAGCCCTCCCTACCTCGATCGAATTATTTATTTATGGAGTTGAGGAGTTCCAAGACTGTATTTCCTCCATGTATTCCATGTTTCTACTATCTCCTCCTTCCCCTTACTCATACTAAGATATTAAAATAAAAGCCTGGGAATGGAATTGTACTACAGCTGAGCAGAAAAATATGTACATATTTACAATTAGCATACACTGATGGAGGATTATGTTTCAATATGTCCACAAATGTTTTGTAAAAACTTCAACACACATCTAGTATCTACTGAATCCTCACAAAAACTCATGTGAAGAAAAGTAGGTTGAGCCCCAACACTAAATATGAGTGGGTCTGGAACTAGGTCATTCTGAAATTAAAACCATGGGACCTGTTCACTGAATTAATAATACCCCAATAACTTCTTTTAAAATATATTTTTAATTCTTTCAATACTTGCCAATTATACATAAAACAATTTAGTAATAATTATTTTTTTTAACTTGAGTTACACATTCTTTCTGTCCTCCTTCCCCTCCTCTGTCCTTGAGAAAGCAATTTAATAATGATGATAAATGTGAAATCATACAAAATATATTACCGTATTAACTCATTGTAAAATAAAACAGAGAAAAAAAGGAAAATAAGAAAAATAAAGATTGTTTAAACTAATCCTATAAAATAATTCATTTGTAGTTTGGTATGACCCTGAATAAGCAAATTATTTTAGGTAAAATTGTCATTTTTGTTATATTAGCTAGGCTTACCCATGAGAAATTATGGCATCTCCAATTTTTTTAGGTCTGTCTTCATTTACTTGAAAAGTGCTTTGTAATTGGTTTTATACATGCTGTGGATTTTTCTTGACAGGTAGATTTCCAAGTATTTTATATTGTCTCCTAGTATGTTAAATGGAATTTCTCGTTCTATCTCTTGCTTCTGGGTTTGTTGGCAGTATATAGAAATGCTAATTATTTATATGGGTTTATGGGTTTAAGTTGTTAATTCTTCAACCAACATTTTAGCTGGTTCTCTAGGGTGCCCTAAGTATACCAACATATCATCTGCAAAGAGCAATGGTTTTATATCCTTATTCCTATTTTTATTCCTTCAATGTCTTTTTCTTATCTTATTGCAATAAGATAAGATTATCTTATTACAATAATTTCTAGAACAATATTGAATAATAAGGGTGGTAATGGACATCCTTGCTTCACAACTGATCTTGTTGGGAAGTTTCAGATTTATGCCTATTACAGAGAATGCTTGCTCTTCATTTTAGGTAAATATTACTTATTTTAAGAAAAGCTCCATTGATTCCTATGCTTTCTAGTGTTTTTCCTAGGAAAGGGATGTCATATTTTGTCAAAGGCTTTTTATGCACATATTGATATAATCATATGATTGATGTTGTTTTTGTTATTGATATGATCAAACACGATAATAGCTTCCCTAATATTGAGTCAACCCTACATTTGTAGTACAAATCCCATCTGATCATGGTGTATGATCTTTGTCTTCTATTGTTATAATCTCCTTGCTAGTGTTTTATTTAAAAATTTGCATTGATATTCATTAAGGGAATAGATTTATAGTTTTCTTTTTCTGCACTTTTTCTCTCTTTGGTTTAGGTATCAAAACCATGTTTGTATCATAAAAGATATTGGATAGGACTCCTTCTTTGCCTATTTTTTTCAAATACTTTATATAGTATTGGCATTAATTGTTCTTTAAAAGTGTGGTAGAATTCACTTGTAAATCTAACTGGTCCTAGGGATTTTTTTTTTTTTAGGGAGTTCATTTATGGTTTGTTTAATTTATTTTTCTAAGATAGGGGTTAAGTACTCCATTTCCTCTTATATTAATGTGGGCAATTTATATAATTCTTAATAATTTCTTTAATTTCATCTTCATTCACTCCTTTCATTACTGATACCACTAATTTGGTTTTCTTCTTTCTTTTTTTAAATCAAATTCATTAATAGTATAGATAAATAAATATCAACATCTATCTATCTACATATATGTATGTATATGTATATGCACACACATGTATTTATGTGTGTATGCATGTGCTTGTATATATGTGTACATATATATAGATGTATTATTATGTGTATATATGTATATATTTCATAAAACCAACTCCTAGTTTTAATTTCCAATTAATTTTTAATCTATGCCTCTTTAGCACTTTATTAAATGAAATTTTATTGCATTATATTCTGAAATGTGTACATTTAATATTTCTGTTTTCCTGCATTTTTAATTGTGATTATACCCTAATGAACAGTAAATTTTTGTTAAAGTTCCATAAACAGGTGAGGAAAGGGTATAAGCCTTTCTATTCCCATTCAGTTTTCTCCCATAATCTATCATATAATTTTTTTTCCTAAGATTTTATTCATCTTATTGACTTCTTTCTTATTTGCCATGGTTGGATTCATCTTGGGCAGCTTGGTGGTATAGTAGATAGAGTATCAGTCCTGGAGTCAGCAGGACTCATCTTTCTGAATTCATATCTGACCTTAGACACTTACTAGTTGTGTGACCCTTGGAAAGTCAGTGAACCCTGCTTACCTTAGTTCCTCTTCTATAACATGAGCTGGAGAAAGAAATGGAAAACCATTCCAGTATTTTTGCCAAGAAAACCTCAAATGGAGTCGCAAATAGGTGAAGATGACTGAAAAATGACAGAACAGCAACAGCAAAAATATCCTAGATTTATCTAACTCTGAGATGCAAAAGCTGAGGGAAAATCCCCCACTCAGATTCAGACCATATGCAACCCAAGCAAGGACATTTATCGAGAATTATGCCTCTCAGGAAACAGGCTGAGTTCCAAGAGAGAACAGGCAATTTCAGTAAGGCAAGATAGGCAATTTTATATAGTATATGATTCTGATTACACAACAGATAATAAGAATATTAAAAAACAGTAATTGGGCAATAGAGGATTAGGGATTAGTCAATAGGGGAAGGGTACCAGCCTCAGTGTAACTGAGTATGTGATTACCTATAATGCATACAGACAAATCTATGGGGGGGCATGTATGTATGATAATGATATTATAATAAGTGTCTCTTCATCATAAATTCACTTAAAGGGCAGCTTTTGTTATTACTATGCAGGCACCTACTTAAGAAAGTAATAATTTCTATTGTTTTGTGGTCCACATCTTGCTTGGGCATCCTGGTGGGGCTGCTTTCTGATTGTCCAGTTATTGTGATTCTGTCTAGGACTATGTGGATGTGACTGTGGTTGAGTGCATGGACACACCTGCTGTTTCTGTGAGACTTATAAGGAAGTTAGAATATTGGGACTGGAGACAGCTTTCCATCAATTCATTCCATCAATAGATTTCTCCTCCTAAATTATCTCACTCAGACCTTCTGTTGGCTGTGCCACTACAGAAATTGATTAGAGACATTATTTCACAGTCAATTTGAGGGGAATGTTGGGAGGGCTTAGCTGAGAGCTTCTCTACTCTGTCATCGTGACTCTGCCATCTTGACTCCACCATCTTGGCTCCACCCCCAGAAGTCCTGCCACTAACTTCTTATTGGGAGACAAAAAGAAGAGAGAGAAAAGGAAAATAAAGAATACTGAAAAATTACTTTAATATAAAGAAAGATTATAGAGATTTCAATACCCCCAATTGATAGTAAATCCTATGAGGGTAGGGACCTAAGTTTTGACTCTCTTCCATAAGTGTTGAATGAATGAACTTATGAATAAACACTTAATCACTCCATTGAATGCTGAAGGATGAGAATGATCAGAATCTTTCCCAAATCACTTGTGTCATCATTCAAAATGTTAATAACAGCTAGCATTTAAATAGTGCTCTATGGTTTGCAAAGTACTTTACATTTTCTCCTTTAACTTTCACAAAAAGCCCTGAGATGTAGGTGCGACCATTATCCCCATTATACCATTATCCCCATGTATGCCATTATACATATGAGGAAACTGAGATAGACAAATATTAAGAAACTTCCCCAAGGTCACCTAGCAGATAGGTGTCTGAGGCAGAATGTGAGCTTATTTCTTCCTCACTCTAGGTTCAGAACTCCTTCCACTGTGCCTCCTGGCTGAACCAATGGCATCCATTTCTGACTTGAGAGACAATACCACATATTGGGTGTATTTCTTAACTAGATTCTTTAAAAACACACATTTATATGACATTTTAATTTTGGGACTTTCTGTAAAATATTTCCAATTTATCATGAATATAATTTGCTTGATTTATATTTATTTGCATGTTGTTTCCCCCAGTAGATTGTAAGCAACTTAAGGTCAGGGATTGTCTTTTGCCTCCTTTATAGCCCCAGCACATAGCACAGTGCCTGACACATAGTAGGCACCTAAATAATGTTTATTGATAAGTGATGAGAGGCACTTAAGGTTCATAGAATATGTAGCATAGTAGATTTAATTAGAATAATAAGAATAGCTAGCATTTATTAAGCATGTTAGGGTTTGCAAAGTGATTTACATATGTTATCTCATTTAATCCCAAAAATAGTGCTTTACAGAAGGTTCTATTATAATTCTCATTTTAAAAATGGGGAAACTGAGGTACAGAGAAGATAAGTGACTTGCCAGGATCACACAGCTACAGGTATCCAGACTCCAAGTCCTATATTCTATCATCCATAACCACTAACTGCCTTGTCTTTGGAATCCTACCTCTGCCACCTGCTAGCTAGAGGACACTGTGCAAGTCATTCAGCTTCTCCATAATTTGAGCTTCTTGTTCACAAAATGAGGAAATTGCTCTTGGTAACTATTAAGTTCCCTTCCAGGTCTAAATCCTAGTACTATAACCAGTGTGCTAAGTGCTTGCTCTATTAGTTGTAAATTGTATCAATTGTATTTCAATGTTAGGGTGTTGTTATATAAATAGAAAAAGGTTGGACTGACACTCTAGATTTTTTTGTAAATTACTCTGAAAGAGTACATCTTTAAAGTCATAATGAAAAGTGACTTATCAGGCAAAGAGAAGATGCAGTGGAGTAAAGAAGATCCAGGTGGATAACAAGTAGAATAACGGTCACTTTGTATTTTCTCCCTTTGTGACCTATCTGATGGTATTTCACAGTGGCACATAAAGTGTATCTATGCCTATGTAGGATATGCATATTGACATGGGTTTCCTAAATGCCACTAAAGTGGTTCATTGATAAGATACAGTCTGAAATATTAACCACCCCGAGGAGAGGAAGGTTAGCATGGTAGCTGATGAGGAGGGGCAGGCAAGCCCCTGGAGCACTGCCAATCCAGATGTCCTTTTTTCCCCTAATCTTTGAGGGGGTACCAGAATAGAAATACATCTAACTTTCCTCTAAATATTGCTGGTATAAGGGTATAGGTTCCAAACAAAATGATGTCAGCTCAACCAAGAGAGGAATCCTGATTCAGACAAAAGAGAAATTACTTGAAGCTAGAAATCAGCTAAAAACCAGCTTTTTCTATGTATCTACAAATTCCAATATATATCTCTCCCTCCCTTCCTCATTCCATCTTTGCCTCTGTAACTGTTTGTCTCTGTGTCTCTCTTTGTGTCTTTTTTCTTTCTCTGTCTCTGCATCAGCCTCTGTTCCTCTCTGCATTCTCTTACTGTCTCTGTCTCTCTGTTTCTCTTTCTCTCCATTTTACACTCTGTCTCTCCTTCCTTTCATCTTTCTGTTTGAAATAAGTCCTCAAGAGAAAGTCTGGAACCTCTTCTCTTAAAGAAATAATGTCTCTTCTATCCTGAAGTACTGACACCAGCTCTCCCCCTCATGCATGCAGGTACATGGCGTTGCATGAACATTGTCCACACTAATTAGAAAAATCTCATGTAAAAATTCCCATACTTGTCTAGAAACCTAGGTTCTTTCATTTCTACATTTCTTTTATGTAATGTAAAACTATTTCATTTAAACTTTAAAATGACCATCTGATTTCCCATATATACAACAGTTGATCAGTAACTTCATGTGCATCAATAGTATCCTGAATAAAGATATTAGAATAGGGCAGGCCAACTTTCTCCAAGTGATATTCCAGAGCAGACAAGCTTTTTTACATCACCAAATTAACTTAAAAAGTAGAGAATAAAGATCCTGCTGTGGTCATTAAAAAATATTCAGATTAGTAGATAAAAAAGCTGCCTCAAAGGTTGACTCCCCATTTTTTGTCACCTTAAAAGATATGGCAACAAAGCCAATTGTTGCTATGCTTAATTCTGAACTTACAACTCATTACTATTCTGCCACTAGTTGGGAGATAGCTGTAACATTCCTGCCACAATGCAATGACTACCCGTTTCACAGATTATACATGGAGGGCACTGGAGATTTCATTATCCAGCCTCTAACAGGTTCATTCTTGATCTTGTCAGACAGGCAGAAACCTTTGGAGGAGTTAATAATCAGTGTTATTCCAGTCCAGTCTTCTCACAAAGGTTGCTGATAATGGAAGCATGAATTCCTACAGCATTCCCTAATCACTCATCTCAGGGGTGACAAAAATGAAGGCAACTACTCCTATATCTCAATGGGGAGAGTTGAAAGAGGTACATTCCTCTACGTATTATCCATGGTTTCTCCTGTGGTTTTCCCCTTCACTCACTCACAAATGGACCAATGCCCATTTGTTTATAGGGCAGCAGACAAAGAAGGCATCTTGTTATCATTAAGCTCACAAGTTAAATAGCAATGTTATCATTCTGTGCAAGCACAGTAAATATCACATTATGTCACCCCTCATGGCACAGCCTCAGTAGGACTGCCTGTCTCTACAATTCTAGAAACTACCATATAGAATCCTTGGAACTATTCTGGGAGTTATTATCTAACACCTAGAAACTAGAACTCTTAATGGATAAAAAAATTCTCCTTACATGGGGAAATGGGGTGGCTGAGATGTAGGGTTGCAATAGCCAATAAGATTGTGTACAATTCAAACACTGGGAGAGATAGCAAAAATAAGATGCTAACTTCAGCCAGTCTAAGGACATGAATGTAGACTGTAAAAGCCAGGCTAGTGTGGTATAAGTGTATATTGATAGAGGCAACCTCAAACTGATTCCTTAGAGGACAATATGCATTATCCACACCCCCAAGAATGAGAAGCATATGACCAAGCTTAGGATGCTTCCATGTTTAACTATCTAATAAAACCTTCCTGGAGTCTAAACAACCAACATCCTTCTTCCACATTCCAAGAATGAAGGATAATTTAATGGAGATTTAACTCAGTATCCCTTGAATGCAAAGAAGGAGATGACATCAGTGTATAGACTTCAAGAACATTTGATGCAGGGATGATATCTAAAAAAATAAAATTAAGAGATGAGAGGAAGGTACTGGGAGAAAGAAAGGAAAATGTAGAATGGGGCAAACTATCTCACATAAAAGAGGCAAGACAAAGCTTTTACAGTGGAGTGGGAGATGAAGGAGTTTCCAGGAAGTGAGTGAACCTTACTGTCAAGAGTATTGGCTCAAAGAAGGAATAACATACACATCCAACAGGGTATAAAAATTCATCTTACTCTACAGGAAAGCACAACTGGAAGGGCACAAGAGAGGGGGGTACTCATAGAAGGGAGGGTGGATCGGAGGAGGTAGTAGTCAGAGAAAAATGCTTTTGAGGAGGGACAGGGTGAAAGGAAAGACAGAATAAAATAAATAGAAGAGGAAATAAAATGATGTAACAGCAAGGACTCCAACACAGAAGGGTCTGCTGTACAGGTTCTTAGTTCTGCTTTATTTTTAAAAGGAAAGCAACTTTTGAGGGGTCAACAATCTATTTTAATCAAGCATATATATCATTCACTTCATTCAGGGGAAAAAGGCAGCACACTGAACACTAGAGAAAACAAACAGAGACATAAATATCAACAAACAAGGTTTCCAACTGTCTGACCATAAGCAATACATACATAGTTACCAGAGAGAGAGGCACCAACATCTGAGTTTTCAAAGCCAGGGACTGCTTAGTGGCTTCTCAGAGATTCATCTGGCACACAAACCTTTTCCAAAAACTAAGCCCCAAAGTGAAACCTCATCTCAGAGTATCTATACACTTTTCAGAGCTGGAGGGCAGGACTCTCTGACTCAGTGCCACAATAGAAATTAACAAAAGGCACTTGAGATCTATAAATGAGTAGGAAGATCTAATTAACATTACAGATGGAAGTAAACACAGCTATCAATTATAATTGTGGAAAAATTTATTTGAAGCAACTTTCTCTGATAAAGGCTCCATTTTTCAAATATATAGAAAGCTGAGTTAATCTTATAAAAAGAAAACTCATTCTCCAGTTGATAAATGGTCAAAAGATATGAACAGTTTTCAGATTAAATAACAAAATTATTTTAACCATACAAAATGCTCAAAATCACTATTGATTGGAGAAATGCAAATTAAAACAGTTCTGAGAGGCTTGGGATATCATATTCCATAAGACAAAGGGCCTTGGATTATAACGAAGGATCAACAACTACCCAGAGAAATTGAGCATCATCTTTCAGGTGAGGAAATGGGGATTTGATGAAACAGGGAACATCCAAAACTTCCTGTGAAAAGATGAGAGTTCAACAGATAATTTGGCCTTCAAATGCAAGACTCAAGAGAGATATACAAAGGTAAACAGGAAAGAAAAACAAACAAACAACGTTATTTAATAAGGGCAAACTGTTTACACCCCTACAAAAGAAGATACTTGTAACTCTTGAGAATTGCATCTTTATTACTACATTAAATGGGGTAAACATGAATAGAGGTGTGGATATGTTGACTTCAGTGTGATGATAAAAAATTTAATTAAATGATAAAAATGGGGTTGCACTGGGAAAAGAGGAAAGGAGGAGGCAGAAATGGGTAAATTACATCATATGAAGAGGCACAAAGGAGAGAGAAAGAAGGGAGGGAGATGAACATTGTTTGAAGCTTACTTTCACCAGATTTGACTTAAAGAGGGAACAACATACTAAGATACAGTAATCTAACTCACCCTATAGGAATTAGGAGGGGAAATAGAAGGGGTGGATAGAAAAGAGGGAAAAAGTAGTTAAGGGAAAATGGAAAGAAAAGGGAGGGTGTGATAGAAGGGAGGGCAGACTGAGGGAAGTAGTGGTCAAAACCAAAACTACTAATGTGAAAATACGTTTAATATAAATATATATGTAGAATCTATATGAGATTACATGGCAACTCAGAGAGGAGGGAGGGGAGAGAGGGAGCGAAAATTTAAAACTCAGAATCTTATAAAGTGAATTTTGGCAACTAAAAATTAATTAATTAATTAAAGACAATTCTTTGGTACTTCCTCATACCTATTAGATTGACTAATAGTACAGAAAAGGAAAATGACAAATTTAGAAAGGAATGTGGGAAAAAGGAGACATTAATGGACTATTGAGTAGTTGTGACCTGATTCAATCATTCTGCAGAGTCATTTGGAACTATGCCTCATGGGTCATAAAACTATGCACACCCTTCGATTGAACCAATACTACTACTAGGTCTGTATCCCAAAAGAGAGGAAAAGAAAGGAAAAGACTTATGTGCATATGTATATACACATATACATATACACATATGTGTATGAATGCATACATACATACACATACAAGCATACATATTTAATGGTTCTTTTCTGGTGGCAGAGAACTGGAAATTGAGGAGATACCCATAAACTGGGGAATGCTTCAACAAACTGTGCTATGTGATTGTGATGGAATATTATTGTACTGTAAGAAATTATAAACAGGATGGTCTCAGAAAAACCTGGAAAGACTTACAGAAGCTGATGCAAAGTGAGATGTGCTCTGTACAAAATACCAGCCATATCATCAGATAATCATCTATGAATGAGTTAGCTATTCTCAGCAATATAAGACAACTTTGAACGACTTATGATGAGGGATGCTATCCAATCCCAGAGAAAGAAATGATGTGACTGAATACAGATTGAAGCAAACTTTTTTAAAAACTTTATATTTCTTGAGTTTTTAAAATCTGTTTCTTTCACAACATGACTAATATGGAAATATGTTTTGCAAGACTACATGTGTGTAACATTAAATTGCTTGACTTCTAAATGAAGGGAAATGGGGAGGGAGGAAGGGAGAGAATTTGGAACTCAAAGTTTTGAAAATGAAAGCTAAAACTTGTTTTTATATCTACTACGGTAAAAATCAAATACTAAAAAAATGGGGGGGAGGATTTCTCTGAGGCAGAGAACATTACAATCCCTGCAGATATGAAATTGACAATCAAACAAATAGCAATAGAAACATGCATGACAGATATGAGCCAATTACAAACTATTTCACATAAAGAATTATAAAGGAGGAGCAAAATCCAGAAAGCCATCAAAGAAATGAGAAAGAAAAGAAGGAAGAAAGAAGGGGAAAATGGAAAAGAAGAAAGGAAGGAAGGAAGGAAGGAAGGAAGGAAGGAAGGAAGGAAGGAAGGAAGGAAGGAAGGAAGGAAGGAAGGAAGGAAGGAAGGAAGGAAGGAAGGAAGGAAGGAAGGAATCAAGCAAGGAGACATGCTGTCCCTTTGACCAGCATGTTGGATAGCCATTCTGTGTTGCATTGATATCTTTGCAATAAAAACAAAGTGAGGGATCCCATCTTTCTAGGACGTCAGTTACAGATAGTGAACATAATTTGTAGGCTGTGATCTACATTCTGAATGCAGCCATGAGGCCACAGATCTATGGAAGTATTTGTAAGTCAACTCTGGTCAAAGCAGAGGGTTTAAGATCATTATGATGAGATCACAAGATAATTAGTACTGATAAGAGAAACATGCACAGAAATAAATTCAGTGATTAACGTTCTTTGTTTTAGCCATGAATATATAGATAATATTGTATTCATTTCTGTTTTCTTTTCCCTCAATGTCTAATAAACCATGTTTACTAATTTTCCCCCCAGTCCATCACTTTCCATTTATTAAAAACAGCAACAACAAGAAAAACAAAAAGAACTGATGTATGTTAAGTATTTGGTAATTGCATATTAACTACTAGTCACTAGTGGAAAATGCTAGGTCTCAATGAAGAGGTTCTTTTTTATCAGGATTAACTTATTTCCTGAAACATTTCCATGCTTCTCTGGAGCTCTGGCAAGGGTCAGTTTACTTGCTCCTCAGACAGCATGGCCTAGAGAAGGCATAATCAAAAGAAAACAAAAAAGAAAGAAAAAACAAGCTCAACATTCTGAAGATCCCTATTTCATCTAGTAAAAATAGACTATCAAAATAACCACAAAGGACTCCTATAATAAGAAGGACAAGTGCCATGGTTACGCATCATCTCTCTGGTGCAATCAGTTTGCAGAGGAACTTAGCCACTAGTCAAACTTAAGTGACCCTAGAAATGCTACTCTGCTTTTCTGTTTGGAACACCAGCTGAAATGTGAGACTGTTTCCAGTGAGTGCAAATTGCATAGCTTTATTTGTGTTAGAAGCCTCATAAAGCTCTAAAGAGAACCTCATGAATTTCTTAAGACTTTGAACATAATATGCAGAATAACAACATCTGTTCAAGTTTCTCTGGATCTGTTGTTGCATCTGGCAAAACCAAAGTATTCTACTGAGTATGGAATGGGAGGGGAATATTTTTCTTTAAAAAAAATCCCAGTGTTATCATGGTACAAACAAATGTTAGTCATAATGAACCACATCAACAAACATGATCAGACCTATGCAAAATTTTGAAGGTTCATTTACCTTGGAAAAACAAAATGGATGAAAATTGTATATTTCTTGGATGAAGGCATGCAGCTGTACTTGGGGCAAAGTAAAATAATTAAGTTTAAAATTTTTGTAATCTCAAAAACTTTTGATATGCAAGGTAGCAAGGTAGGCCTTGCTACATTTATTCATTTGTTATGGTATACTTAAGATTTTTCCATGGTTTTTTTATTCATTACAAAATCACACTTTTATCACATTAGATGTTATGAACCTTCTGTTGAACAGTCTATGCACACACACATCATATATATGTATATATACATATATGTACATGTGTGATATGTGTGTGTGTATCTTGCCTTGATTATAGAATGACAGTTTTCAATGTGGTGTACATCAGATGAGTACTCACAAATGTTTATTTCCATCTCACTGACAAATTTATTTGCTTTTACTTAATGGTATTTTTTCCAGTTACATGTAAAGACAGTTTTTAACATTCATTTTTATAGATTTTGAAATCCAAATTTTCTCCCTCCTTCTCCTCCCCTTTCCCCTCCCTCCTCAAGAGAGCAAGCAATGTGAAATAGGTTATACACATGCAAGCATGTTAAACATATTTCCATAATAGTCACGTTGTGAAAGATGAGTAAGAACAAAAGGAAAAAGCCATGAGAAAGAAAAAAAGTGAAAATACTACACTTCAATCTGCATTCAGATTCCATAGTTCTTTCTCCAGAGGTGGATAGCATTTTCCATCATGAGTCTTTCAGAATTGTCTTGGATTATTGTATTGTTGAGAAGAGCTAAGTGTATCATAATTGATCATCACACAGTGTTGTTGTTACTATCTATAATGTCCTCCTGGTTCTGCTCACTTCACCCAATATCAGTTCATGTCAGTTTTAACAGGTTTTCTGAAATCTTACATTTCTTATAACACAATGGCATTTCATTATATTCATATGCAACACGTTGTTCAGCCATTCCCGACTGAGGGGCGTCCCCTCAATTTACAATTTTTTGTCTCTACAAAAAGAGCTACTATAAATATATTTGTATGTGTGGGTCCTTTTACCTTTTTTACAATTTCCTTATGATACAGACTTAGCAGTAGCATTGTTGGATCAAAGGATATACACGGTTTTGTAGCCCTTGGAGCATAGTTCCAAATTGTTCTCCAGAATAGTTGAAGCACTTCATAACTCCACCAAAAATGCATTGGCGTTCTAATTTCCCCATGCATTCTCCAACATTTGTCATTTTTTTATTTTGTCATGCTTTTCAATCTGATAGATGTGATGTGGTACCTCACAGCTGTTTTAATTTGTATTTCTCTAATCAATAGTGATTTAGAGTATTTTTTTCATATGACTACAGATAGGTTTAATTTCTTCATCTGAGAGTTGCCTCTTTATATCCTTTGACCATTAATCAATTGGGAAATTACTTATATTCTCATAAATTTGACTCATTTTAGAAATGAGACTTTTATCAGAAATGCTGGCTGTAAAAATTGTTTCCCAGCCTTTTGTTTTCCTTCTAATCTTGCTTGCACTGGCTTTCTTTGTGTAAAAACTTTTGAACTTAATGTAATCAAAATTATCCATTTTGCATTTCATAATGTTCTCTATTTCTTGTTTGGTCATAAATTCTTCCCTTCTCTATAGATCTGGCAGATAAACTATTCCCTGCTCTTCTAATTTGCTAATAGTATCACCCTTCATGTCTAAACCATATTTCATTTTAACTTTATCTTGGTATACAATTGGAGATATTCATCTATGCCTAGTTGCTGGCATGATATTTTCCAGTTTTCCCACCAGTTTTTGTCACATAGGGGATTCTTATCCCAGAAGTTTAAGTCTTTGGATTTATCAAATAATAGATTACTGTCATCATTTACTCTTGTGTACCTAATGTATTCCACTGACCCACCATCTATTAGCCAATACCAAGTAGTTTTGATGATTGATACTTTAATATACATAGTTTCAGATCTGATACAGATGGCAAACAAAATAAGATCTTTTGCTGTTTTTGTTTTAGTATGATCAGGTGCCTCTGATTTAATTTTGCCTTTATCAATCAAGAGGCTTTACAAGGAGTAAAGTACAGAAACAAGAGTTTCTTTACCTAGAAACAGTATATGTATTTGTGTTGTTAATTACTTTAATGTGATTAAAGGTTTTCTCCACCTATTAATGGGCCTGTCCATTAAGGGGAGTTTGATTAGGAAAGATTTGTGGGAAGGACCAAGCATTTTGTTAGTGAGACACTGGTTCTCAAGGGTTGTGATGCCCTCTGGTTTTAAAAAAGGTATAAATACTCTGAGTTAAGGTTTTACTTTGGGGCTTGGTTTTTGTAAGAAGGTTTGAGTGCCAGATGAGGACTCTGGGAAGCCACTAAAGGAGCTCCCCAGCTTTGAAAATCCAGAAGTCAGTGTTGCCTTCTCTGGTAGCTGTGGTCAGACAGTTGGACCTGTCTGATGAATTCAGGCAGAGGAAGTCATGTCTGTTGATTGTTGATTTCTCTGTATCTTCTTTGAAATTCAGGGTGCTGACTCCCCTGAACTAGGTGAATGATATATGTACTTGGTTAAAGGAATGATACAAGTGCTTGATTAAAGTGATTTCTAACCCCTCAAAAGTTTCATTTCCTTTTATGAATGCAGATCTAAGAACCTGAAATAGCAACCTCCCCCTCCCACTTCTACATATGTTGGGATGCTTATTGTTACACAAGGCCACATTCCCTTTGCCTTTTTAAAATTACTTCCTTATATAATCTTGACCTTTTGTTCTTCCAGATTAATTTTTTTTCTAGTTCTAAAAACTATCTTTTTTTTTTGATAATTTGATTGATATGCTACTGAATAAGTAAATTAATTTGTGAAGGATTGTTACTTTTATTATATTAATTCAGCCTCCCCATGAGCAACTGATATTTTTCCAGTTGTTTAGATCTGATTTTATTTGTATAAAAATTATTTTGTAACTGTGCTCAGATAGTTTCTGAGTTCGTTTCAGAAGGTAGTTCCTCAAATATTTTATATTGTCTATAGTTATCTTAAATGGAATTTCTTTTTCTATTTCTTGCTGATGAATTTTGTTAGTAGTAGGTAGAAATGCTGATGAGTTATGTTAATTTATTTTATATTCTGGAACTTTGATAAACTTATTATTTAATTGTTTTTCTAGTTGATTCTCTAGAATTCTCCAACTATACCATCATATTATCTGCAAAGAGGGATAGTTTTGTTTCTTCATTGTCTATTCTAATTTTTTCAATTTATTTTTCTTCTCCTATTGACAAAGCTAATATTTCAAGTACAATATTGAATAATAGTGGTAATACTGGACATCCTTGTTTTACACATGATGTTATTGGGAAAGCTCCTAGCTTATCCCCATTACAAATTATATTGACTGATGATTTTAGATAAATACAATTTAATATTTTAAAGAAAACTTCATTTATTCTTATATTCTCTCATATTGTTAAAGGGAATGAGAGCTGGATTTTGTCAAAAAATTGCTCTTTCTATCTATTGAGATAATTATGTGATTTCTGTTACTGTAGTTATTGAAATTGTCAATTAAGATGATAGTTTTCCTAATATTGAACCTTCCCTCCATTAATGGTATAAAGTCCACCTGGTCCTAATGTTAGCCTCATGATAGGTTGCTATAATCTCTTTGCTAATATTTTCTTTTAATTTTTTTTCATCATTATTCATTAGGGAAGTCGGTCTATGCTTTTCTTTCTCTGTTTTAGCTCTTTCTTGTTTAGATATCAGCACCATATTTGTGTAATAAAAGTAATTTGGTAGGACTTCTTAGTTGTCTATTTTATTCCAAATAGTTTATATAGTATTGCAATTAGTTGTTCTTTAGATATTTGGTAGAATTCACTTGTAAATCCATTTGGCCCTGGGGATTTTTCTTAGGTAGCTCATTGATGACCTGTTCAATTTCTTTATTTTTTCTAACATGAGGTAAGGAATTTTTTTCTTTCTCTGTTAATCTAGGCATTTTGTGTGTGTGTGTGGGGGGGGGGTGAGTGAGTATTCATCCATTTCACTTAGACTATCAGATTTAGTGGAATAAAGTTAGCCAAAATAGCTTCTAATTATGGCTTTAATTTCCCTTTCATTGGTGGTGAATTTACTTTTCTTAAAATTTTTCATGCCAGTAATTTAGTTTTCTTCTTTCATTTGTCAAAAAATCAAAATGAGGAGGCAGAGACAAGATTGCAGAGTGAGAGCAACAATTCACCTAAGCTCTTAGACAGACTCCTTCAGATACCTCTAAAAGAGAATCTGACCAAATTTTGGAGGTGCAGAATCCAATAGGAGACAGACTGTGGCAGAGTCAAAGCCCAGGACAGACTGGAAGGTCCACAGGAAGGATTTGTTCTGTGGGGGTGATCCCACAGTGCACAGCACAGTGCACGCAGCATAACAAAGCTGGAGGGCCCCAAGAAAACTTGAGATGGCAGCAGGCAGAACTGGCAGAGTGGCAGCCCAGGGTGGGAGACCAGCAGAGCTGAGCAAGTGACAGCCACTGAGCAACAGATATAAGCTGCATCCGCTCCTGAGACTTTCAGCCCGCAGATTAAACATCCATAAGTCACCTACTTGAACTTCCTGGAGCAAAGATGGCAGAATTATCAGTAAATGCTCTTTCCTGTCCCCTTGATGACCTTGAAAGAACCATAAAATATTTCCCCAGAAAAATCCTGGATCAGCAGAAACAGCAAGAGGGCAAATAGTCTCATAACACCCGAGGCTAGGAAAATAGTTCAGGGGGTTTCCTACTACCGTGGCAGAGGTAAACTGGAAGGAGAGGGGTCCCAGAGCAGTGGAAACTTGCACTAGGACCCAGGCAACTCTCAGTGCTATGACAGGAGCCCCAGGAGATGCAGTAGGATCTAGGCATGCCTCAGCACTCCAAGAAAAGTGGGAAGACAATAGCGCAGCTGAGATCACCATCCCCTGAGCTTGTCTTTGCCTCAGTTCAGCTGAGGAGATCTCCCATGACCAGACCACTCCTCCCCTATACTTAAATAGCTAACCCCAGGGCAGGTCTGAGAAACACAAAACAAAAACACAAAAAAGACACTTGCTCTTAGCTTTTTCACACAAGTCAGCTCAACATCAAATTCTGCAGCTCCTAACTGAAAGAACGAGAAGCCACAACACACAATCACCATCATGAACAAGAAAAAGCAAAACAAGCACAAAAAACAATAGAATCTTTCTGTGGGGAAAAGGACCAAAACGCAAATACCAAAGAGATTAGTAGTGAGACTGTACTTCCATCTGAAATTTCAGAAGGGATTATGAACTGCTGTCATGCACTAACAGCTATCCTGGAATAGCTGAAGAAGGAAATAGAAGAAAAGCTGGGCAATGATTTTAAAGGTATAAAAAAGCAATTCAGGGATGAGAACATCTCTTTAAAAAGGAAAATTGAATAAATGGAAAAAGAAGTGCAAAAATTAACTGGAGAAAATAACTTTTTAAAAGGAAAAATTGGACAGATTGAAAAGGAGAAGCAAAAGTTAACTGAAGAAAATAATTTGACAAAAATTAGAATCAGGCAAGTAGAAACTAGTGATTCTATGAGACAGCAAGAATCAGTCAAACAAAATCTAAAGAATGAAAAGATTGAAGAAAATGTAAAATATCTAATTGGAAAAACAACTGACCTGGAAAATAGATCCAGGAGAGAAAATTTAAGAATTATTGGTCTGCCAGAAAGCCATGATGAAAAAAAAAAAAGAATCTGGAAAATATCTTCCAGGAAATCATCAAGGAAAACTGCTCAGAAATGCTAGATCCAGAGGGCAAAATAGTCATTGAAAAAATAAACTGTAAACCTCCCCAAAGGGATCCCAAACTAAAAACACCAAGAAATATTGTTGCCAAATTCCAGAACTATCAACTATCAACAGGCAAACAGAAAGAAAGCATGCAAATATAAAGGAGCTACAGTTAGGATCACAGGGGAATTTGCAAATTCTACATTAAAACACTGAAGGATTTGGCATCTGATATTCTGTAAGGCAAAGGAGATGGGACTACAACCAAAGGTCAACTACCTAGCAAAGTTCAGCATAACATTTCAGGCAAGGAAATGGTCATTCAATGAAGTAAGAGATTTTCAGAACTTCCTGACAAAAATTCCAGAACTTAATAGAAAACTCGATCTTCAAATGCAGGTCTCAAGAGAGGCATAAAAAGGTTACTCAATTTGGGCAAACTGTTTACCTCCCCATAAGAGAAGATGATACCTGTTTATCTTGAGAATTGTACATCTAAAGCCAAGATGGTGGAGTAGAAAGATTCACATATGCTAGCTCCAAACCCACAGCCCATAATTACCTGTAAAGAGGAACTCCCAACAAATTCTGGAGCAGTGTAAGCTGCAAAGCAATGGAGTGGAGGAGATTTCTGTTCCAGAGAGCCCTGAAAAACCAGCACCAAAAGTCCATCGCACACCCAACCCGGAGTGGAGCCCAGCCCTGCCTTGGGTGCATGGAGAGGAGCAGATCTGAGCAGTCTTCAGGGATGGAATCTCTGGCAGCTGCGAAAGTCCCTCAACCCACTGGTGCACAGGTCAGTGAAAGAGCCTTCTGGGCTGGCCAAGAGGGGAGCAGGGTGTCTCCATAACTCTGGTCCCCTCAGGAGGAAACAACAGACCAGAGCTCCAAAGCAGGCAGGACACCGGATCTATTACTGAAGGTCTCCTCATAAAACCCCTGAAGGAACTGAGTTTGGGAGGTGTCCCTGCCCCCACCTGAGAACCTAAATTTAATCTTACCCTGAATAGCAGCCATGCCTGCCACTGAAAGCCCTGAGGCTGGGAAGCAGCATTTGAATCTCAGACCCCAAGCACTAGTAAGGTGGGGGTGGAGAAGAATCTCGGAGGTCAAGTAACTAGCTGGGAAAATGCTCAGAAAAGGGAAAAAAAATAAGACCATAGAAGGCTACTTTCTTGGTGAACAGATGTTTCCTCCTTTCCTTTTGGATGAGGAAGAACAATGCTTACCATCAGGGAAAGACATAGAAGTCAAGGTCTCTGTATCCCAAACATCCGAAATAGATATCCAATGGGCTCAGGCCATGGAAGAGCTCAAAAAGGATTTTGAAAATCAAGTTAGACAGGTGGAGGAAAAACTGGGAAGAGAAATGAAAGAGATGCAAGAAAAGCATGAAAAATGGGTCAATACCTTGGTAAAAGAGACCTAAAAAACTGCTGAAGAAAATAACACCTTGAAAAATAAGCTAACTCAATTGGCAAATGAGGTTCAAAAAGCCAATGAGGAGGAGAATGCTTTCAAAAGCAGAATTAGCCAAATGGAAAAAGAGGTTCAAAAGCTCACTGAAGAAAATAGTTCTCTCAAAATTAGAAGGGAAGAGATAGAGGCTAATGACTTTATGAGAAACAAAGAAATCACCAAACAAGACCAAAAGAATGAAAAAATGGAAGATAATGTGAAATATCTCATTGGAAAAACAACTGACCTGGAAAATAGATCCAGGAGAGATAATTTAAAAAGTATGGGACCATCTGAAAGCCATGATCATAAAAACAGCCTAGACATCATCTTTCATGAAATTATCAAGGAAAACTGCCTTGATATTCTAGAACCAGAGGGCAAAATAAGTATTCAAGGATTCCACCAACCACCACCTGAAAGAGATCCAAAAAGAGAAACTCCTAGGAGCATTGTGGCCAAATTCCAGAGTTCGTAAGTCAAGGAGAAAATATTTCAAGCAGCTAGAAAGAAACAATTTCAGTATTGTGGAAAAACAATCAGGATAACACAAGACCTAGCAGCTTCTACATTAAGGGATCAAAGGGCGTGGAATAGGATATTCCAGAAGTCAAAGGAACGAGGACTCAAACCAAGAATCACCTACCCAGCAAAACTGAGTATGCTACTTCAGGGGAAAAAATGGTCTTCAATGAAATGGAGGACTTTCAAGCATTCTCGATGAAAAGACCAGAGCTGAGAAGAAAATTTGACTTTCAAACACAAGAATGAGAAGAAGCACGAAAAAGTAAACAGCAAAGAGAAGTCATAAGGGACTTACCAAAGTTGAACTGTGTACATTCCCACATGGAAAGACAATAATTGTAACTCTTGAAACTTTTCAGTATCTGGGTAGTTGGTGGGATTACACACACACATACACACACACATGTTCTTGCACACACACACATGCATGCACACACAGAGACAGAGAGCACAGACTGAATTGAATAGGATGGGATCATATCTTGAAAAAATTAAGGTAAATATATAAGAGAAATGTATTGGGAGGAGAGAGAATGAAATGGAATGGGGCAAATTATCTCTCATAGAAGAGCCAAGCAGGAGACTTTTTAGTGGAGGGGGAAAAGAGGAGAGCTGAGAAAAATACATGAAGTTTACTCTCATCACATTCGACTAAAGTAAGGAATAAAATGCACACTCTTTTTGGTATGAAAACTTATCTTACAATACAGGAAAGTGGGGGAGAAGGAGGTAAGCAGGCTTGGGGGGATGATGGAAGGGAGGGCAATGGGAGGAGGGAGTAATTTGAAGTCAACACTCGGGGAGGGACAGGATCAAAAGACAGAATAGAAACAATGGGGGGCAGGATAGGATGGAGGGAAATATAATTAGTCTTATGCAACATGACTATTATCGAAGTCATTTGCAAAACTATACAGATATGTCCTATATTGAATTGCCTACCTTCCCAAAGGGAATGGATGGGGAGGGATGGATGCGGAGAAGTTGGAGCTCCTAGTTTTAGAACAACTGTTGAGTATTGTTCTTGGTACTAGGAAATAAGAAATACAGTTAATGGGGAATAGAAAGTTATCTGGCCCTACAGGACAAAAGAGAAGATGGGGACAAGGGAAGGGAGGGATGATAGAAGAGAGGGAAGATTAGTGATAGGGGTAATTAGAATGTTTGGTATATTGGGGAGGGGGGAGGGGACAAATGGGGAGAAAATTTGGAACCCAAAATTTTGTGAAAATGAATGTAAAAAGTTAATTAAATAAATGTATGTTATATTAAAAAAAAGAGAATTGTACATCTATTATAAAATACAAAAGGGTTATACATAGAGAGAATGGGTATAAAGTAAATAACATCATATTAAAAATATGATTTGAGCATGTGAAGGGATTGTAAGAGGAGGTGTGAAAAGGAGGAAGCATAAAATGCTAAATTACATCATAGGAAGAAGTACAACATTATAGAAGAGGGAAAGAGGGGGAGGAGATGAGCATTGCTTGAGAGGTACTCTCATCTTATTTGGTTCAAAGAGGGAACAATAAACTTAAGTATATAATACTAACTAGGTCTATAAGCAGTAGGAGGGGAAGGGGGAAGAACAGGGTGAGGAAGCTAAAAGGGAGTGAAGAAGTAGTAAGGCTAAAGGGGAGTAAAAGAGAGGGGGTGCTAAAAGAAGGAAGGGAAAGGTACAGGAGGTGGTGGCGAAAAGTGAAAACTATTGAAGGGGAGAGTGAGATGGGAGAGCAAAAAGCACAAATGGTGGGAAAGAGGATGAAGGGAAATACAGAGACTGTAATCATAACTGTCAATGTGAATGGAATGAATGCTCTCATAAAACGGAGATGGAGAGCAGAATGAATTAAAAGCCATAAAGCAACAATATGACATTTGAAACAGGGGAGATACACACAAGGTAAAGGCCAAAGGGTGGAGCAGAATATATTGTACTTCAGTTGATGTAAGAAAAGCAGGAATAGTGATTCTAATCTCAGACAAAGCAGAAGGAAGAATAGATCTAATAAAAAGAGATAAGGAAGAAAACTATATCCTGCTGAAAGGCACCATAAAGAATGAAGCAATATCATTACTAAACATGTATGCTCCAAGTGTTACAGGATTGAAATTCTTAGAGAAGTGGGAGGAGTTGAAGGAAGTAATTGACAGCAAAACTATATTTGTATGGGACCTCAGCCTCTCCCTCTCTGAACTTGATAAATCTAACCTCAAAATAAACAAAAAAGAGGTTATAGAGGTAAATAAAATTCTGGATAAGGTACATATGATAGATCTCTGGAGAAAACTGAATGGGAATTGAAAGGAATATACCTTTTTCTCAGTAGTATATGGCACATTTACAAAAATTGACCATGTACTAGGACACAGAAACCTCACAATCCAGTGCAGAAAACCAGAGATAATCAATGCATCCTTCTCTGATCATAATGCAGTAAAAATAATATGAAATAAAATGCCATGGAAAGATAACCCCAAAGTCACTTGGAAACTAAATAATCTAATCCTAAAGAAGGAGATGGTAAAACAATAAACCATAGAAACAATCAACAACTTCATTCAAGAGAATGACAATAATAAGACACTACCAAATCTTATGGGATACTGCGAAAGCAGTTCTTAGGGGAAGTTTTATATCTTCAAATGTCTACATAAATAAAAAAGAAAGAGGAGATCAATGACCAGGCAGGCAGCTGAAAAAGCTAGAAAAAGAACAAATTGAAAATACTCAAGTAAATACCAAATTAGAAATATTGAAAACCAAAAAGGAACAAATTGAAAATACTCAAGTAAATATCAAACTAGAAATACTGAAAACCAAAGGAGAGATTAATAAAACTGAAATTAAGAAAACAATTGAATTAATAAATAAAACCAATAGTTGGTTTTATGAAAAAACTAATAAAATCAATAAACTTTTGGTCAATTTGATTAAAAAAATAGAAGAAAATCAAATTACTAATATCAAAACTGAAAGGGGTGAACTCACCTCCAATGAGGAGGAAATTAAAACAATAATTAGAAATTATTTTGCCCAGCTCTATGCCCACAAATTCAACAATCTAAATGAGGTGGATGGATGAGTATTTTAAAAAATACAATTTGCCCAGATTAAGAGAAGAAGTTGAATACTTAAACAACCTCATCTCAGAAAAAGAAATTGAATAAGCCATTAATGAACTCCCTAGGAAAATATCTCCAGGGCCAGATGGATTTACAAGTGAATTCTACCAAACATTTAAAGAGCAGTTAATTCCAATACTATATAGACTATTTTTGAAAATTGGGGGAAAAGGAGTCCTCCCAAATTATTTTTTATGATAGAAATATGGTTTTGATACCTAAACCAGGAAGAGACAAAACAGAGAAAGAAAATTATAGACTAATTTCTCTAGTGAATATAGATGCAAAAATTTTAAATAAGGTTTTAGCAAAATGAATACAGCATCTTATCACAAGAATAATACATTATGACCAAGTAGGATTCATACCAGTAATGCAAGGCTGGTTCAATATTAGGAAAACTATTAGCATTATTGATTATATCAACAACAACACTAACAAAAACCAATGATTATCTCAATAGATGCAGAAAAAGCTTTTGACAAAATACAACATCCATTCCTATTAAAAACACTGGAGCAAAATGAATGAAGGGAACTTTCCATAAAATAAGAAGCAGTGTCTACCTAAAACCTTCAGCAAGCATTATATGCAACGTAGAAAAGTTAGATGCATTTCCATTAAGATCAGGGGTGAAACAATGATGTTCATTATCACCACTATTATTCAATATGGTACTAGAAATGTTAGCTATAGCAATTAGACAAGATAAAGAAAATGAAGGAATAAGAATAGGCAAAGAAGAAACTAAGTTATCACTCTTTGCAGACGATATGGTGATATACTTAGAGAATCCCAGAGATTCAAGTAAAAAACTACCTGAAATAATAAACAACTTTGGCAAAGTTGCAGGTTATAAAATAAACCTGCACAAATCTTCTGCATTCCTATATATTAGTAACAAAGTCCAACATCAAGAGATAGAAAGAGAAATCCCATTTAATGCTAGGGGAGACACTAGAAAATATCTGGGAGTTTACCTGTCAAAACAAACCCAGGGACTATATGAACACAATTACAAGATACTTTTTGCACAAATAAAGTCAGATCTAAGTAAGTGGAAAAACATTAGTTGCTCCTGGGTAGGCCGAGTCTGTATAATAAAATGACAATTCTACCCAAATTAATTAATTTATTTAGTGCCATACCAATTAAACTATCAGATAATTATTTTCTAGAGCTAGATAAAATAATATCAAAATTCTTCTGGAAGAACAAAAGGTCCAGAATATCAAAGGAACGAATGCAAAGAAATGCTAGGGAAAGTAGCCTAGTGCTACCAGATCTCAAATTGTATTATAAAGAAGCAAGTATCAAAGCCACTTGGTACTGGCTAAGAAGCAGAAGGGTAGACAAGTGGAATATACTAGCTACTCAAGACACAATAGGCAATGAATACAGCAATTGATAAACCCAAAGCCCCCAGCTTCTGGGATATGAACTCACTGTTCGACAGAAGTTGGAGGGAAAACTGGATAACAGTGTGGTGGAAACTAGGCATAGACCCATGCCTGACATCCTACACAAGAATAAAGTCCAAATGGGTACATGATCTAGGTATAAAGATTGATATCATGGACAAACTAGAGGAGCAAGTGGTAGTGCATTTATCAGATTTATGGAGAAGGGAAGAATTTTGGACTAAAGAAGAGATAGAAAGCATTATGAAGTGAAAGATGGATAACTTTGATTATATTAAACTGAAAAGTTTTTGCAAACACAATGCAACCAAAATTTGGAGGGATGTAGTATATTGGGAAAAAATTTTATAGCTAATCCCAGTGATAAAGGCCTCATTTCTAGAATATATAGAGAACTGAGTCAAATGTACAACAATACAAGTCATTCCCCAATTGATAAATGGTCAAAAGATATAAACAGGCAATTTTCAGAGGAAGAAATTAAAGATATCTATAATCATATGAAAAAATGCTCTAAATCACTTTTGATTAGAGAGATGCAAATCAAAACAACTCTGAGGTACCACATCATACCCATCAGATTGGCAAACATGACAGAACAGTAAAATGATAAATGTTGGAGAGAATATGGGAGAGCTGGAACACTAATTGATTGTTGGTGGAGCTGTGAACTCATCCAGCCCTTCTGGAGAGCGATTTGGAACTATGCCCAAAGGGCTACAAAAATGTGCATACCCTTTGACCCAACAATAGTGCTTCTAGGACTGTATCCCCAAAAGATCATAAAAATGGGAAAAGGTTCCACATGTACAAAAATATTTATAGCAGCACTCTTTGTAATGGCCAAACCTGGAAATCAAAGTGATGCCCATCAATTGGGGAATGGCTAAATAAATTATGGTATATGAATGTAATGGAATACTATTGTTCCATAAGAAATGATGAACAAGAAGACTTCAGAGAGGCCCAGAAAGACTTATATGATCTGATGCTGAGTCCGAGTGAAAGTTTTTTCTGGTAGACTTGGATCTTCATAGCAATGCAAGGACATAAAAAAAAAAAATCTCAATGGTCTTCTAAGGCAAAATGCCTTCTACATTCGGAGAATGAGCAATGGAATTCAATCGCAGAATGTAGCAGATCATTTTGTGTGTGTATATGTGTGTGTGTATGTGTGTAATGTTTTGATTTGCTATATAATTTCTCCCATTTATTTAAGATCTTCTACACAGCATGATTATAATGAAAATATGTTCAACAGGAATGTATGTGTAAATCCTACATAAAATTGTATGCAGTATTGGGGAAGAAGGGGGGTGGTGGAGGTTAAGGTAGGGGGAAAAAAAATCTAAGTTTTATGGTAGTGATTGTAGAGTATTAAAAATAGATAAAATGAATATATCAAAAAAGCAAAAAAATCAAATGAAGTAAAAGGTTTATTGATTTATTTTGTTATAGGACTAGCTTTTAGTTTTATTACTTCGATAGTTTTCTTACTTCAATTTTATCCATTTTTGACTTTCAGAATTTCTAATTTAGTATGTAACTAGTAGTATGTAATGTGTTATTTTTCTAGCTTTTTTACTTGCATGACCAATTCATCACTGTTGTTTCTCTATTTTATTCAAGTAAGCATTTAGAGATAAAAAAAAAATCTCCTAAGTACTTCTTGGGTGTAACCCATACATTTTGGAATGTTTTCTCCTTATTGTCATTCTCTTTGCTGAAATTATTATTGCTCCTATGTTTTGTTGTTTTACCCACTCATTCTTTAGGATTAGATAACTTGGTTTCTAATTACTTTTTAGCCTACCTTATCATGGCTTTTTATTACATATAACTTTTTATTGCATCATGATCTGAAAAGGATACATTTAGTATTTCTACCTTTCTGCACTCAATTGTGAGATATTTATGTCCTAATATATGAACAACTTTTGTATGAGTTTCATGTACTGCTGAGAAAAAAAAAATATCCCTTTCTATTCCAATTCAGTTTTACCCAGAGGTCTATCATCTCTAACTTTTCTAAATTTTTATTCACTTCCTTAACTTCTTTCTTGTTTATTTGTGGGTAGATTTGTCTAGTTCTCTACTCAACTGAGTGTGTATGTTAATCCCGATTTGAGACAAATTTAGTAATAATAAGATTCAAACAATGCTGATCCCCTCTCTTCTTTCCCTCTACTATAGTAAGTCTTTTCCACCTCTTTATTTCATGTAATATACCCCATTCTGCTTCCCCCTTTCCTCTTCTCCCAGTATAATCATTTTTTCACCTCTTATTTTTGTCTCATCACATCAAAGTCAACTTATACTCACACCCACTGTTATGTGTACTCTTTCTAATTGCCCTAATAGAGATACAGTCCTCAAAAATTAAAAGTGTCATCTCCCCATGTAGATACATGAATAGTTTAACTTTTTTTAATAACATGATTTATTTTTTTCCTTTTTTGCCAACCCTTACATGCTTTTCTTATGTCTTCTATTTGAAGATCAAATTTTCTGCTGATCTCTGATCTTTTCATCAGGCAAGTTTGAAACTCCCTTATTACATTGAATGTCCATCCTTTCCCTTGAAAGATTGTGGTCACTTTTGCTGTGTAGTTGATTCTCAGTTGTATTCCAAGTTCTTTTACCCAATGGAATATCATATTCCAAATCTTCTGATTCTTTTGTGTAGAAACTGCGAAGTCCTATGTAATCCTAACTATGGCTCCTTGATATTTGAACTGTTTCTTTATGGCTGCTTGCAGTACATTCTCCTTGATCATAGGTTCTTTTAATGGCTATTTGGCCCTCTGGTTCTAAGATATCAGGGCAGTTTTCCTTGATAATTTCTTGAAAGATGCTGTCCATTTCTTTTAATCACAGCTTTCAGGTAGTCCAATTATTTTTAAATCATCTCTCCTGGATCTATTTTCCAGGTCAGTTGTTTTTCCAGTGAGGTATTTTACATTTTCTTCTATTTTTTCATTCCTTTAATTTTGCTAGACTGATTTTTGATGTATCATAAAGTTATGAGCTTTCACTTGCCCAATTTTAATTTTTAAGGAATAATTTTCTTCAGATCAATTCTACTTCTTAAGGAATTGTTTTCATTAGTCAATGTTTTTCTTCCTTTTCCAAGCTGTCTCTCTTGAATAACTCTCATTTCAGTCCCCAATTTTTCTTCAACCTCTGTTATTTGATTTTTAAAATCATTTCTGAGCCCTTTCAAAGCTTTTTGGGTTTGAGATCAATTCATATTTCCCTTTAAGGCTTAACATGCAAGCATTTTAACATTATTGTGCTCTTGTGAGTTTGTGTTTGGATCTGCTCTGTCACCATAGTAGCTTTCTGTGATAAGAGCTCTTTTCTGTGTTGTTGTTATTATTTTTTATTTCTCTTTTTTTTGCTCATTTTTAGCCTATTTCATGATTTTAAAATTGAGTTCTACTCCTGGGGCAGAGGGGGCACTGTCCCAAGTTTCTTCTGCTGGGACCTAGAGGCCTGATCTCTGGTTTTATGCTCTGGGTCCTAGGGTAATGGTGGTTTGCCCACTGTGCTGAGGTGACCCAGACTAGTCACACCCATTGTGCTAAGTGTTCTAGGGCTGGTGGTTTACTTCTGAGCTGGGGCTGCTGTGCCACTGGCCTGCTGAACCAAGACTTAGGGCCATGGTTGCTGATCTGTACTGTGGCTAAGAGCCTCACCCTTCCTTGACTGTACATCATCTACTGTGGGCAGCACTACCCTTTTATTTAAGTGAGGCAGACCATTCCTGAAGTCCTTCTAAGTTATCTTAAGCTGGAAAATTGTTCCACTCCATCTTTTGTAGGTCATGTGGTTACAAAATCTGTTTAGTAGATTGTTTTAATCTTGTTTCCAAGGGAAACTGACTCCCACAGATAAATTTTTTGACCTTTAGCAACTTGTGACATGTTACAATGTTCTGTTGAAGCATTCAATCTTCATTTGTCAATTTTTGTAATTCTGAAGTAACTCTGCTTCTCCTTTGGCCAAGTTCATCTCTTTAGTGCAGACAAGACTTCCAGAACCACAGGAAGTTAAAAGTCCTGAAAATATTTAGTGATGGCATGCTTTAAAGACTGATAACATAATTCTTGGCGTATAGTAAGCACTTAACATATGTTATTTGACAGATAAAGATGCCTATTTCTTCTTGACTCAAATGATGTTCTTCTGACATTGGTTTTCATAATACTTTCTATAAAAGAAAAATGAGTTCCACTTATAACAATTACCTTGAGGTTTTTTTTTTCCAATTTGTATAACTAGTCTTTCTATTGAATTTCCTGTAACCAGTATTTTTTCTTTTAAATAATAGTTAGCAGCAGTTCTTTTACTGGTCTTCTCTGTATTATTCCAACTTTCAACCTCTTTCACACTCTGAACCAAGAATTCTTAACTTGGGATCTACAGACAGGTTTCAGAGGGACCTGTTCACTTGAATGGGAAAAAAAAAAACATATTCCATCTTTCTTTTGCTATATTCTAACTGAAATACAATGTGTTCTTCAATTAATTAAACTCATAATTCTAACAAGGGGTCCTTAGTTTTCACCAGACTTTTCAAAGGGCCTATGACCAAAAAAACAAAAACAAAAACAAAAAAAACTAAAAAACCAAAAACACAACAACTCAAGAGGAATAAATAATAATTCTTAGAACTACTAGAACTTTCTGAAAGTCCTGGTTTATTTTCTGAGGAATAATTAGTCTTTTTCCCAGCAAAAGTTTGTCAGCACTTTCCATGAACTTCAGTGATACTGATCCTGTTTCACTGTAGGTTTGAATAATCTTTGGAATATTTACCTTCCCTTCATCCATAACTGCTACAATATCTCTAAGTGTTCTTTTTAACACTCCAGATTTTTTTTTTCATTTTTATTTGGTGGTATATCCTTTCTTAAAAATCAGATAATTAAAAATATAACAAAAAGGAGAAATGGAACATGGGTACAGTATCAAATCCAGAACTCAAATGACAAGGAGCTACCTAAAGGTAATGAATCCAGTTCAGTCTGGTCTTTTCATGTCAAGGTCAAATGTTTTGAGTCAGCCTAGTGTCAAGCATAATATTGCTATCATGAAATGAAATCATACCAATATTCTTGCTTCTCTCAAGCAATTCATATACACTTGTAACTGTGAAGATTTTCAAGTTAATCCACCCACATGTTTATCTTGGAAAAGCAGTGCAGATAGACAATGATAGACAATGTGCTCAGAACTGGCTAAGAGACTGGACTAGATCACAATTTGGAAAATGCCCAATTTTCAGTAGTTATTCATTACCGGAAAATACCCATATCTTTTGCCTTGTGAGGTTATCTGTCTTTACTCTGTGGAATATCACTATTTTGGAAGAATTAGAATGTTAAGTAAACTAAATAGAAATGGAAAATATCATGACCTTTCCAAATGAGCCTACTTACTATTCCTCAAACATGAAAACACATCTTCCATCTCTAGGCCTTTTCTACAAACTTAAGACACATGCCCAAATGACTGTTGTTTCTTACAATGCCTGCTTCTGTCAAAGCTCCATTCAAAGTATGACCTTCTCTCATTCTTTTTCATTTTCAGTCACTTCAGTCATGCCTTTGTCTTCATGACTTTATTTGGGTTTTTCTTAATCAAGACAATAGAGTGATTTGCCATTTCCTTTTCCAACTCATTTTACAGGTGAGGAAACTGAGGCAAACAGGGTTAAGGAACTTACCCAGGGTCATACATCTAGTAACTGTTTGAGGCCAAATTTGAGTTCAGGTGTCTTTGACTCTAGATCCACTCATCTATCCATTGTACCACTAGCTGCCCCTGTTCTAATACTCTCGTTTGTTAGTACCCTGGGCCATACACCCAAATCACTTTGAATTTTTTTTAAAATATCACTTTTCTATGGTTTTTTATTTGTACTTTTTAGTTTTTATTTATTTTCAACTTTACTTGCCTATATCATGCAATTTGTACTGGATTTACTCATCTGTGATTGGTGATGTTTCCCTACTAAAATGTGAGTTTCTTGAAGGCAAGGTCTCTACTTTTTTATGCCCCTAGACCTAGAGTAATATCTAGGTGATAATAGGTACTTAATAATTATTTATCACATTGAATGAATTACATCCCCTTTTATAGAAAAAAAATATGCAAATAGATAAATAGTGGAAAAAATGATAGGAAATCAGCGGAATGGACAGGGGTATGAAGACTTACCTAATCCATGAACCGACCCTCAGCTTCTAGGAATTCAAGGCTTTGCAGAAGGATGAATATTTCAATGACTTTCAAGTAAGTTTTATTGTGTAATTTTTAAAATTTCTGGGAAATACACTCCAAATCACTATGGAATTGTACAAATTCTTAAGTAGAAAGCTGCTAAAGTGAGTGACAGAAGAGATAGGAAGAAAACAGCATGATTTCCAAATTTCCATCTCAAGAGCTCTGTGGAAGGAATTTTCCTGATCATGCCAACTATAACCAGGCAGCTGGGAAGGGGAGTGCCACAAAGCACAGAGTACTCAGCCTGGTGGCAGAAAGACCTGAGTTTCAATCCAGCCTTAGACACATATTTGCTGTATGACCTAGAGCATGTGATTTAACCTTTGTTTGTCTCAGTTTTTCCTCAACTGTATAATGAAGATAATATCACCACTTACCTCATAGGCTTATTGTGGAGATAAAATGAAATATTTGTAAAGCACTTAGTATAGTGTCTGGTACATAGTAGGCACTACATAAGTTTATTCCTTCCCCTCCACACTTGATTACATAATGTGGCTAATTAGTCTCTAATTATTACATATCTGCATTAGAACTTTGTTATTCTCAGCTGACTTAAGTTCCTAGAAGGCAGCAACTCTGTATTCCACTTTAACAAGTGACATAATTCTGGGCCCATGGCATCCTAATGGAACACTGGAAGGGACCCCAGAGGTTATTTAGTTCAAACCTGTCATTTTACAAGTGAAGAAACTGAGGTCCAGAAGAGTTAAATGACTTGGCCCAGGTCATATAGGCAAGAAGCAGTAGAGTCAGAAGCTGAGCTCAGGGCTCTGTAGTTCTGAATACATGATTCTGGTTTCATGGATCTGGACACACATCCATTCAATGGTGAATTTAAGAGCTTTTTATTGACTGTATACTATATATAATACACAATATTAGGCACATTAGGGAAGAGCAATCACTTTGCTTAAAAATCCTCATGCCCCAAGCAGTTTAGTAAGTAGGGTAAACTATGAAGCCCCTTAACCTGGCATTCAAGGCCCTCTTAATGAGGCTCCAGCCTACCATTTCAACCTTCTTTCTTGCTAAATGACTCTATGCTCTGTCTCCAAACTAAACTGTGGACTCTTCCCCAGTCCTGCTGTCTACTGCCCCCTTGCCTTCTTGCATGCCCTTCCCCATGTCTGGAGCACACACATCACCATTTTTACCTCCTGAGATTTTGCTCTTACTTCAGGGCCAGAGGTAGAGGATGACTCTTCCTCGAAGCCTTCCCTGATACCCTCAGCTAAAGTGTTTCATCTGAATCCCTCCCTGGCACTCATTTTTTGCACAGAATCATGCTTATATGTGTGTACATCTATTGTGTTCCACAGAATAGTGAGCACTTTCATGCTATGAAATGTATAGTTCTTTCTCCCCCCAGCAGCCAGCACAAAGGCTTACATTTGGGTTTTCATTATTTCTGTCAATTCACTGACTTTTTAGGGGGAGGGGGAGAAGGAAGGAAAAGAGGGAGTCCAGAGCTGTCATTTACCAATGTAGGGGATTCTAGTGTGGAAAATCCCTCCACTGGCAAGATCTGTTAATATGGATCAACAACTCTTCTGTAACTTCTTAATGAGTAAACAGGGCAACCAAAGAATTAATATGAGATACCACACCTCAACTTCCTTGTGAGCTAGAGTCCCCCTCATAAAATGTCAGATTTTTTTCAACATATAGAACACTTTTGCTTATTTTTTTCCTTCTTTTTCTTTTTCTTTGCTTATTCTCTGAAAAAAAAATATTATCTGTGATGCTTCCAGAAAAAGAGAAGGGGAAAGACACAAATTTTAGACAATATAAGCAAAAGAGATCAACTAAAATCTATTGCAAAAAAATCTAAATTATTAAATTAATTTATTAAATGACAGAACTTGAACCCAAGATTGCTGACCGCAGGGTCACTCACTCCCTTAGCAATTAAACCTCCCCCCCATGCCCCTAGTCTTGTGTCCACTCTATAGTTAATAAATATTTACTGAATTTGATCAAATTAGTAATAATGAATCAAGGAAGAATGTGCAAGTGATATTAAAATTCGTGTATTTGGTAAGGGAAGGGACAAGGGATAAAAAGATGAATTTAAACCTTCAACATAGACACGATTAGAGTAGCCTGATTATAGATTTAAGGCTGAAAGTAACCTCAGAGACTATCTTATCTAACCCTCTCATTCTACAGATGAGGAAACTGAGGCATAAAGAGGTTAAATAACTTGCATAAGGTTTGCTAATTCCTTCTGTAGCTCCTTTTACAGAGGACTAAAGTGAGGCAAAGAATATTAAGTGACTTGCCCAGGGTCACATGGCTAGTAAGTGTCTGAGGCTGCATTTGAACTCAGAAAGATGAGTCTTCCTGACCCCAGGCCTGGCAGCCTATGCACTGCACCACCTGGCTGCTGTTGTTTTTCAAATTTTTATATTATTAAGTTCTGAGATTTTATATTATTTCTTCAGTACTGGTTTTGCAGAGAATTGAAAAGCTTTTCAATCACCAGTCCATGTTCCAGTCTGATGGATTCTAAAGAGTGGACATTCAGCAGGCATCAAATCAATCACTGCTATGCTCTTACTTTGTCAGAATTCTATTTAAAGTAAGGTTTGTTTCATATGACTTGTTTCAGGCTGGAATGGATTCTTTTGAAACCAGAGTATTACCCGTAAATCCAAAAGACACATCACATTGGAGTGCCAAGATTTAAAGGTTCTCTTATTTCGAATAGATAAAATGAAAGGGTATAATATGAGGTGACTGTGATGCTGGATGTTCTCCTGAGTGGAGATTTTATTTTTCATCATATTGTTGTTTGTGACATCTTGGGCATGACATTTAATCTGCTTGGTGCATTGGTTTCTTGATCTGTCAAATGATCCACTCAGAAGAATACAATAATTCAAGATAATAAAACAATCAGAGATTATGGATTATAAAGCATGAAATGCTCCATCTGGTAGTTATGTCACCTTTTTAGTCCTGAGGGGCCTGCTACTCATTACACATAATGGGATGTGGAGACATCCCTCATTAGAAATGTTGGGCCTGTCATTCATACATGAAAACATCTTCGAATTATGGGACTAGAAGGGACCATCAGAGAGTAGTCAAGTGGTCCCCCTGCATTTAGGCTAAACCACCAAATCATTCCATGAAGAGCTGGACATGAAGAATTGCTTCTCTAATTGGAACCTTGGGGGTAATTCTAGGCAGAGTTTTCTAATTACTCATCCAGCAGTTATAAATCTCAGTATCATGATTGCTATTTGTAGTATTCGGTCCACTGAAAGAGACTTAAGCATCAAAACTGACATTTATTGAGTATATCACAGCCTACCATTCAAGTGGTTATATCTGCAAAAGTCCTTCATTTATTATTTTATTCAATATCCAAACCAATAGCCTAATTACAGAGAGACAATTTGATCTCTCCTGTAATGGTTGGCCAAGAAAAATGATCGAGAATTTGGCCTGGCTGCACTCTGAGTGAGAAGTTGGAATCAGAAAGAAGGAAATATAAGCTTGAGCATCCAACATCTTTGGTGAAATTGAATCCAAAGAAAGTGATAGAATTCGATGGGTTGGTCTAATCACCTCTCTACTAAGCCTTGAAAATCCTCTTTTCTTACCTCCTCATGGAGGCAACCCAAAACTCTTGCTAGCATGCTGACAGAACTCAAGATCTAACAGATGGAGAAAGGCTTTGAGGATATACCTGGCAATGGACTCCATAAGTTCCTCACAAAAAAGTTGGCTGCTAGGTCTGAGGCAAAGTGCATGTCATACAGAGCTCAAGAAGCATCAATAGGAGAAAATAGAAAACCCTTTTTGGCATTTAATATTCGTTTCAGTCAGGCTTCAACCTATCCTTCTGTTGCTTCCTAAAACACTTTATTCCATATAACTCTAATACTTCCTTTTCCCTGTGCCCCACACTCCATAGCCCTCTGGTGAGCCGGTACTCAATGTGCTACCCATCCTTGAAATCTCCCCTTCCTTGCCTTCATCTCACGAAGCTCTCAACTTTCTTCAAGGGCAACTTCTTCCAAGAAGCCTTCTTTGATTTCTTCATATATTGAGACTCTACTCACACCCACATCTATGTAACCACTTTGAAAATATTCTGTACAAGTTTTGTATTATCTATGTACCTGTTTTCTCCTCACACAAGCATTGTTTTTTTTTTTTTATCTTTGTACCCTTATCATCAAGCAAAGGGCTGAACTTGTAACGGGTAAATTCTTCTTAAATAAAAATTTAAATGACATTTTTGACAAAGTAACTGGAGGGTGGTTGTCATCTGCTCGGTGGAGGGAGAGCTCAGATTAAAGAAGTTATAGGTTTGGATTCATAGAAAATTGGTTCTACCTTCTCTCTCCCAATCACCCTGGTGCCCAGAGCTATGAAGGCTAGCAAATTGCCAGCTCTTATTAAAATTCCTGCACTTTCCTAAGCCTCAGGGAGAAGACATGCTCAAGGATATACACCCAAATACAAAAAGAAGGGCAGAGAATGGAAAAGGAAGAATGTACACCTGCATAACCCAGAAATTAAAGGAGTAAATCCCTAATGATCAAGAATATATTACTTAGGGGGTGAGACCAAGATGGTAGAATAGGACAGATCAGCTCTAGCTCTGACCCCCAAACCCATAAAATACCGGAAAAAATGACTCTAAACAAATTCTAGAACAGCAGAAGCCACAAAATCGCAGAATGAAACAGATTTTCAGCCCAAGACAGCCTGGAAGGCCCACAGGAAGGGTCTACCTCACCAGGCTTAGAGAGGAGTGCAGCCCAACCTGTGCCACATGGGAAAGGACTGATCAGGCTTCAAGGCACAGAATCAAGGGCAGCTGCTGTTTCTAGATTTCTCAGCCTACAAATGCCAAAGACAGCTTCAGAGGTCAACAAGAAAACTCTTTCAGCTGGGTGAGAGGGGAGCACAGAGCTGGCCCAGTTCCAGCCCCAGGGCAATGTCAGCCACTGTAGCAGCAGCATCCACTTTTGGAGCCCTTGGCCTAAAGATACTGAGAAATCAGGTGACTAATATAGGTCTTAGTCCAGAGTGGCAGTCTTGGGTAAGAAGGAGCACTGGTGTGGTTGTGGCTGTGGAGAGGGAACCCTACTTACAGTTCCGGGCAAAAGACCAGAGCACAGGCCAGGAGAGGAGTAAACTCTTTTACCTTGATTGTACCACCTTGGAGGAAGTAAGAATTTACAGGCCCCTAGAGATATCTCAGAGAACAGCTGCAAAACCTCTGAAACCTAGGGTAGTATACTGTCCATTTCACAAAGGACACAAAGTCAAGTAACTGGCTGGAAAAATGCCCCCAAAAAGAAAAAAAAAACATAGAAGGTTACTTTCTGGGTGAAAAGATATTTTCTTCCATCCTTTCAGATGAGGAAGAAGAAAGCATATCATCAGAGAAAGGTATCAAAGTCAAGGCTTCCATGTCAAAAGCCTCCAAAAAATGTGCAATGCTCACAGGCCAAGAGCTGATAAAGGATTTTGAAAATCAAGTCACAGAAGTGGAGGAAAAATTGGGAAGAGAAATGAGAATGACACAAAGAAATCATGAAAAATGAGTCAACAGCTTGCTAAAGGAGACTCAAATGATGAAGAAAATACCACCTTTAAAAGTAAGACTGACCCAAATTGGAAAAGAGGTCCAAAAAGTCAATGAGGAGGAGAATACTTTTAAAAGCAGAATTGGTCAAATGGAAAAGGAGGTTCAAATGCTCACTGAAGAAAATAATTCTTTAAAAATTAGGATGGAAAAGATGGAAGCTAATCACGTCATGAGAAACCAAGAAATTATAAAATAAAGCCCAAAGAATGAAAAAAGTAGAAGACAAGGTGAAATATCCCACTGGAAAAACAGTTAATATGTCAAAAAGATCTAGGAGAGATAATTTAAAAATTATTGGTCTACCTAAAAACCATGATAAAAAAAAAAAGCCTAAAAATCATCTCCCAAGAAATTATCAACGAAAACTACCAATATCTTCTAGAACCAGAGAGTAAAATAGAAATAGAAAGATTCACTGATCACCCCTGGAAAGACATTCCAAAAAGAAAACTCCTAGGAAAATTGTAAGAAAATTACAGAGTGCCCAGGTCAAAGAGAGAATATTACAAGCCACCAGAAGGAAACAATTGAAGTATTGTGGAAATGTAATCAGGATAACACAGGATTTAGCAACTTCTACAATAAGGGTTCAAAGGGCTTGGAATATGATATTCCAGAGGTGAAAGGAGATAGGATAAAAACCAAGAATCACCTACCCAGCAAAATTGAGTATAATACTTCAGGGCAAAAATGGTATTTCAATAAAATAGAGGAATTGCAAGAATTCTTGTTGAAAAGACCAGACATGAATAGAAAAATAGACTTTCAAATACAAGAATCAAGATAAACATGAAAAGGTAAACAGGAAAGAGAAGCCTTAAGAAACTCATTAAAGTTGAACTGTTTACATTCCTATATGGAAAGATCTTATTTGTAACTCGAGATCTTTTTCAGTATTAGGGTAGTTATATTCCCTCTCTATATGTATGTGTGTATATGTATGCATATATGTATATATATATATATGTATATATATATTTATGTATATATGTGTGTCTATATACATACATGCATGCAGACATACATATGTATGTAGATGTGGCTGGGTATGTATATGTATATTATATATGTGTAGGTATGTATATGTATGAGGATGTATTTGTATATATATATAATATGTGTATGTATATGTGTGTACATATATGTGTGTGTATATATTTATTTATATATATTATATATTTTATATATTTATATAGACCTACATATATATTATATATTTATATATATTATATATATATATACATCTACCTATACATCATACACACATACACACACGCGCGCACACACACACACACACACACACACACATAGATAGAGGGCACAAGGTGAGCTGAATATGAAGGGAAAATACCTAATAAATAAAATTCTATTGAATGAAATGGACTAGGAGTAAAAGAAAGGGAGAGGTAGAATGTAGCAATTCATCTTCCATAAAAAAGGGAAGACAGAGCTTCTGCAATAGAAGGGAAGAGTGGTGAGATGAAAGAAAATAATTGAACCTTATTACGATCGGATTTGGATTAAGGAAGAATAACACACACTCAGTTAGATATGAAATCCATTTTACCCTGCAGGAAGGTAAAAAGGAAGGAGACAGGAGATGGAAGATAATAGAAGGGACAGCAAATTGGGGAAAGGGATAATCAGAAGCAAATACTATTGTGGGAGGACAGGTCAATGGAGAGAATGGAATAAATTGAGGGCAGGATAGGACAGATGGAAACATGGTTAGTCTTTTACAACATATCTATTATGAAAGTGTTTGCATTGTTAGACTTGTATGAACTATATTGAAATGTTTGTTTTCCCAATGAAGGTGTGTGGGGAGGAAAGGAGAGAATATGGAACTCAAAGCATTAAAAATAAATGTAAAAAATTGTTTTAGCATGCAACTGGAAATTAAGATACACAGACAATGGAGTGCAGAAATCTATTTTGTCCTATAGGAAAATAGAGGGGAAGGGGAATGGAAGAAATGTGGGTAATAGAAAGGAGGACAGATTGAAGGGCTGGATGGGATGCATGCTGTCCTTGGGTGGGAGGTGAGGAGAGATAGGGAGAAAATTTTCAACTCAAATTCTTATGGAAGTTAATTTAGAACTGAAAAATAATAAATTAAATATGTTTTTAAAGAAAGAAGGTATTAGGGGCAGAGTCAAGATGGCAGAGTAGAAGTATGAAACAGCAGAATTCACCCCACCCACAAAAGACCATAAAATACCTGTTAAAAATGACTCTAAACAAATCCTAGAGCAGCAGAAGTCACTAAACAACAGAATGAAAGAAATTTTAGCCCAAGACAGCCTGGAAGGCCGACAGGAAAGGTCTATCACACCAGGCACAGAGCAGAGTGCTGTCCAGCCTTGGCTACATGGCACCAGCAGGAACAGGACTAGAGCAGGCATTGGGACGTGGGGTGGGGGGATTCTGGGCAGCAGCTGTAGTTCTCAAATTGCTCAAACCACAAACACCATACACAGATTTAAAGGTCAGTAAGAAAGCTCTTTCACCTGGGTGAGAATAGAACATGGATCTGACCCCACCAGCAGCAATCATTACAGTGGCAGTGTTCATTTTGGAGCTCTCAGACCAAAACCCCTGGGGGAATTAAGCAGCTGATCTGAATCTCAGCCCTCAGTGCCAGCCCAGGGGTGAAGAGGAGGAGGAGGACCACTGGCATGGCGAAGCTGGAGGCACTTGTGGAGAAGGAATTCTACTCATACATCCTGGGCAGAACAGAGTGCTTGTGGTTGCTCACAGACAAGAGCATAGGTCAGGAGAGGAATAAACTTCTCTCCCTTTATTGTGCCACCTTGGAGGAACTGAGAACTTACAGATCCCCAGAGGTCCCTCTTCTTGACAAAGGACTCAAAGTCAAGTAACTGGCTGGGAAAATGCCCAAAAGAGGGGGGGGTGTGTGAAATAAGACTATAGAAAGCTACTTTCTTGATGAACAGGTATTTTCTTCCATCCCTTCAGATGAGGAAGAACAATGCATATCATCAGAGGAAGACCTAAAAGTCAAAACTTCTGCATTCAAAACCTCTAAAATAAATATGCAGTGGTCTCAGGCCATGGAAGAGCTCAAAAAGGATTTTGAAAATCAAGTAAGAGAGGTGGAGGAAAAACTGAAAAGAGAAATGAGAGCAATGCAAGAAAATCATGAAAAGTGAGTCAACAAATTGCTAAAGAAGATCCAAAAACATGCTGAAGAAAATAACACCTTGAAAAATAGGCTAATTCCATTAGAAAAGAGGCCCAAAAATCCAATGAGGAGAATTATGCTTTAACAAGCAGAATTAGCCAAATGGAAAAGGAGGGTCAAAAGCTCACTGAAAAAAATAATTCCTTAAAAATTAAAATGGAGCAGATGGAAGTTAATGACTTTATGAGAAACCAAGAAATTACAAAACAAAACCAAAAGAATGAAAAATAGAAGATAATGTCAAATATCTCATTGGCAAAACAATTGACCTGGAAAATAGATTCGGGAGAGATAATTTGAAAATTATGGGACTACCTGAAATCGATGATCAAAAAAAGAGCCTAGATATCATCTTCCATGAAATTATCAAGGAAAACTTCCCAGAGATTCTAGAACCAGAGGGCAAAATAAGTATTGAAAGAATCCATCGATCACCACCTGAAAGAGATCCAAAAAGAGAAACTCCTAGGAACATTGTGGCCAAATTCCAGCACTCCCAGCTCAAGGAGAAAATCTTGCAAGCAGCTAGAAAGAAACAATTCCAGTACTGTGGAAATACAATCAGGATAACTCAAGATCTAGCAGCTTCTACATTAAGGGATTGAAGGGCGTGGAATAGGATATTCCAGAAGGCAAAGGAACTAGGACTCAAACCAAGAATCACCTACCCAGCTAAACTGAGTATAATACTTCAAGGGAAAATATGGTCTTTCAATGAAACAGAGGACTTTCAATCATTCTTAATGAAAAGACCAGAGCTGAAAAGGAAATTTGACTCTCAAACACAAGAATGAGAAGAAGCATGAAAAAGTAAACAGCAAAGAGAAGTCTTAAGGGACTTACCAGAAGTGAACTGTTTACATTCCTACAGGGAAAGACAATATTTGTAACTCTTAAAACTTTTCAGTATCTGGGTAGTTGGTGGGACCACACATACACATGTACACGCATGCACGAACACAGACATACACACATGCACACACATACAGAGACAGAGAGCACTGAGTGAACTGAATAGGATGGGACCATACCTTAAAAGAAATTAAGGTAAATGGTGAGAGAGAAATGTAGTGGGAGGAAAGAGGGGGAAATGGAAGGGGGTAACTATATGTCATTTAAGAGGCAAGTAGGAGATTTTTTTAGTGGAGGGAAAAAGAGGAGAGCTGAGAAAAAAAAAAACAAGAAGTTTACCTTCATCACATCTGACTAAACGAAGGAGTGAAATGCACACTCATTTTGGTATGAAAACCTATCTTACAGTATAAGAAAGTGGGGGAGAAGGAGATATTGCAAGGGGGGGGGATGATGGAAGGGAGGGCAAAGGGAGGAGGGAGCAATTTGAAGTCAACACTTGGGGAGGGACAAAATCAAAAGACAGAAGAGAAAAAATGAGGGGCAGAGTAGGAGGGAGGGAAATACAGTTAGTCTTACACAACAAGACTGTTATTGAAGTCATTTGCAAAACTACACAGATATGGCCTATATTGAATGGCCTGCCTTCCTAAAGGGAATGGGTGGGGAGGGAGGGTTGGGGAGAATTTGGAACTCAAAGTTTTAGGAACAACTGTTTAGTATTGTTGTTGCTACTAGGAAATAAGAAATACAGTTAATGGGGCATAGAAAGTCATCTGGCCCTACAGGACAAAAGAGAAGATGGGGAGAAGAGAAGGGAGGGATGATAGAAAAGAAGGCAGATTGGTGATAGGGGAAATTAGAATGCTTGGTGTATTGGGGTGATGGGAGGGGATAAATGGGGAGAAAATTTGGAACCTAAAATTTTGTGAAAATGAATGTAAAAAGTTAAATAAATAAATTTATATTTAAAAAAATAGAGAGATCAAAGGGCTTGGAATATGATATTCCAGAAGTCAAAGGAACTAGGATTAAGACCAAGAATCAACTACCCAGTAAAACTGAGTATTAAACTTTAAGGGGAAAATGGTTATTCAATGAAATAGAGGACTTTCAAGTATTCTTGATGAAAAGACCAGAGCTGAATAGAAAATTTGACTTTCAAATACAAAAATCAAAGGAAGCATGAAAAGAAAAACAGACAAGAAAATCATAATGGACTTACTAAAGTTGAACTGTTTACATTACTAAATGGAAAGATAATATTTGTAACTCTTGAGACTTTTCTCAGAATTTGGGTAGTTAGAGGGATTACACACACACACACATCTATCTATCTAGATCTATATATCTATATCTCTCTATATATATAAAGAGAGAGAGGGAGATATCTATATCTATACATACATACATATATGTGTGTGTATACATATATATTATATGTACATATATATATATATATATATATATATATATATATATAGAGAGAGAGAGAGAGAGAGAGAAAGCACAAGGTGTGTTGAACAGGAAGGGATAATATCTAAAGAAAAATTAAGGCATAAGAGAGAAAAATATTAGGAAGAGAGAGGGATAAATGGAATGGTACAACTTATTTCTTATAAATGAGGCAAGTAAAAGCTTTTCCAATGGAGGGAATAAAGGGAGAGGTGAGAGGGAAAAAGTGAAGTTTACTCTCATCAAATTTGGTTTACAGAGGGATTAACAAGCACACACAATTTGGTATGAAAATCTATCTTACACTCCAGGAAAGTAGGGGAGAAGGGGATAAGTGGGGTGGGGGGATGATAGAAGGGAGGGCAAATGGGAGGAGGGAGTAATTAGAAGTTAACACTTTTTTAGTAGGAATGAGGTCAAAAGAGAGAATAGAATAAATGGGGGTAGGATAGGATGAAGGGAAATATAGTTAGTCTTACACAACATGACTATTATTGAAGTCTTTAGCAAAACTACACATGTATAGTTTATATTGAATTGCATGCTTCTCAGTGGGGATGGGTGGGGAGGGAGGAAGGCAGAGAAGTTGGAATTCAAAGCTTTGGGAACGAATGTTGAGAATTGTTTTTGCATGCGACTGGGAAATAAGAAATACAGGCGATGGGGTATAGAAATCCATCTTGCCCTACAAGAAAAGACAGAAGATGGGAATAAGGGAAGGGAGGGGTGTGAGAGAAAGGAGGGCAGATTGAGGGAAGGGGTAATCAGAATGCATGGCATTTTGGGGTGAGGGGAGGGGAGAGATAGGGAGAAAATTTGGGACTCAAAATTTTGTGGAAATGAATGTTGAAAACTAAATATAAATAAATAAACCTAAAAAAGAAGGTATTGCTTAAGAAAATCTAGATTTCAATGTTTCAAGCTTTCTACTGCTCAATTAATTCCACAGAGGTACAAATAATGCTGTTTCCCAGACTCAAATATTTTTCACTCATAATTTTCTTTACTTTGCAAGATTTTATCTTATATTTAGCACCTCTGCTGGGCCCAAGAAGTTCTAGAGTAATATTCCTCTCTTTTCTCTAAAGATGTAGGCATTTATTCTGGTTTCTAATGAGTTAGACTCCCTTTTCCCACCTTGGTTAAGTACCTATTCTGAAGGACTGGGTGAAAAATATTTGTTTTGGATCATGTGTTGGCTTTCCCCAAAAGAGAGAGACACAAGGTACTCACAATATTATGTCAATCAGGTGTGGGAAAGGTATTTATTTCTCATATACAAGTGCTTAAAAAATACAAACACCACTGTTTGACCTCACTTAAGCAATCAATAACATAACTTACAAACACTATTTCAATCAGTCAAGAGGTTGAGTCATCAACACTGGAACATGAAACAAATTTGAGACAATCAAATAAGACATTCGACATTGAACTTTGACTCTGCACTGTCTGTAAAACCTGTGATCCATGTCTTCAGGCACACCAGGGGTGAAATTTAATCCATCCTTACAGTAGTGGTCACTTTCTCCAGTGAAGAAATTCCCTTTGTGGTATCAACTAATAGAATGATTACATCACTCAAAAGATTTCCAACAATCCTGAACATGTCCTTTATGACCCTCAGATCTCCTTATCCATCCCTAACCTTTCTTCTGACCTCCAGTCTCATCCCTCCAACAGCTTATTGGACATTTCAAACTATATATCCTAACTATATCTTAAACTCATCATGTTAAAATCCAAAATCATTATCTTTTCCCCTCTTTCTATTTTCTGTAATAATGTAGGGACCACACTATCCTCATAATCACCCTGGCTCACAACCTAGGCATCATCCTTGACTCATCATTCCCTATAAAGGATGTATGAATAAAGACACTATCTGCATCCAGAGAAAGAAATGATAAATGGAAGTAGGTATAGAATAATTTTACATTTGTATATAAATATACATGGGGGTATATACATGCATATGTGTGTCCATATATGTGTATGTATACACATGTATATGCATAAATGTGTATATGTACACACACACACATAGACAAACACATATTTGTGTCTAATGGCAGCCATTTCTAGGGTGAAGGGTGGAGGAAGGAAGTGGAAAAAGGGAAATTTACATAACTTTATTATATATTTAAAATAAATAGCAAGTTGTACATTATAGGTTTGCAATTTCACGTGAAATCATCATTTTTTATTATATCGTGTTATAGAAATGTTTGTTGTATTCCAGAAATTAAAAATAAAATTAATTAATAAAAGAACATAATCTTCAAAGGAAGAGGCAAGTGTTAACTCTTCTTGAATTAAGGATTTGTCTCTCTTAATTCTCTGTTCCTCAATAGACAAAAAAAATGATGTAGTTCCTTCTGATCTCTGAGAAATATAAGGACTCTCAAGAAAATTTCCCTTCATTCAGTTTAAGGCGTGTGAGAACTTTAACTTTGATGTCTCATTAACAAACACTGGAAAGACAATTGGTTCTCATGAGAGGATTTGAGTTCAAATCCACATGCTTCATACATGCGTTACAGTGAATAAGTTACTTCTGTTTCCAGGCTTGAACTAGACTGCCTCCGATGTCTCTCCCAGCTCTATATCTAAGACCTATTCAGTGAACCATGGGTCAAATGCACATGTCTTTCTGTCCTAAAATATGACCCAAAATGGCTTCTCCTGGAGAGTGTGGACTGCAAATTGTGGAAGAAACAGGCTGCTCCCACGAAAGGGATGTCAATACCTTTTTCTCCCTCTCCCTTTCCCTCTCCCCACCCCTCTCTCTCAAACACACACACACACACACACACACACACACACACACACACACACCACATACTTGGGAAAAGGAATATTCTGCATGTTTTTAAGAAAACTCAAATGACCAAAAATGATCTCTCCTTATGAATGATCTTCCCAGAAATGCTTAATAGTAGCTCTCAGAGCTAAAAAAGCAAACCTAAGGAATGTATTGAATTCTTCAGTCACCCATTTTGAGCCCTTGTAACACAGGTGTTCTGGGCAAAATCACCAATCTCTAGATGAGCCAGCAGCATCTATATACATGAAACACCTATGAAACATGACATTTTTGCTTCCATCCTGAAATGGCTAGGAGGAACAAGAAAAAAAAAATCTTAGTATTGTTTTAAAGTGATGTTTTTAACTGAGAAATTTTTGCTTTTACTCCATCACTAAGTTATATGACACGGTTTTTTGCCATTTCAAGTCATTAGAAGGGTGTTTTCCTGAAACTCTCCATGTGTCTTTGGGAAAAACATCTGTTCAACACCTGTCAAAAGTAAGAAAACACATATCAGACAAAATTGATTTTGTTCATGAACAGCAAAACTACAGTGATGGTCTGCAACATTTAAACTTTTTATTTTCTTAAAATTGAACTCCTAATTTCTTTTATTGTAAAAGGAGTGCAGAAAATGGAATTCTGTATTCTTCAGTCCCATTAATGTATCTCTGGTACATGGAGATAGTAAAACAAGTATCTATTTTTTTTTCCTTTTATCTCTCTCTGCCTCTATCTTTCTCTGTGTCTCTTCTCTTTCTTTCTCTGTTTCTGTTTCTGTCTCTTTAGACTTCTGTCTGTCTGCTTATCTGTCTTTGCTGGTTTCTCTCTGTCTCTCTCTATCACAACTTTAAGTCTATCTTTTCTTAACACTTGGGATGACCTCATTCCTTACCTCCATCCTGAGAATCTTCTCCCTCCTTCCAGACTCAAGTGATACACACACACACTGTATGTATATATGTATTGTGTACATCTATAACCACCCAGACTATATATACACACATACAGATACATACATATGTACACACACACACATATTCCTCCATCGCAGTGTTAGCTTTTCATGAGTCAGTATTTGTTTCTTTCTTGTATTTTTGTATGCAGCTCCTAATAAAGTGTTAAATAAATACTTGTTCATTGACTGATCAATTGGGCCCCAGTTTCCTTATCTTTGAAATGGGGGTACAGGCTTCCATGAGCCCTAAAGTCTCTTCTAGCTTTAAATCTATGACCCCCATAACCTTTTCCCAGCCTGATTCACCTGAACTCCTGGTATACATGTGTACAAGTCCATGCTACCAACCCACTCCATTTCAATATGATATTAATGAACAAGTGACCACCTATAGATCCCATCAGGTTCTCAATGTTTCTTTTACCAGAAATAAAAATCAAACTTTTCACTCACTATCACTCCCTCCCTTCGTCGTGCCTTACCTCAGAACAAAGGAGGCATGCAATTATTTAAACCTTTATCTGTATTTTCTGCTACATAAGTCATATAGGAAAGAAATAGGGAGTTTCCTCTGTCCACTTAGACTAGCCTGGGCCCTCTCTCCTTTAATTGTGCCAGGTTCTCCTCTGATCCAAACAATCCATCAAGATCAAGGATGCACCTTTTTTTGGATAGACCCACCCCAGGGAATGTAGCCTGTCCTTCCATTCTGCTAACATGAACCCAAGGCAAAGGGACCACGGGCCAGACCAGAGCCATGGCAGCATCTGAAATTTCCACTCAGCATGTAGATGCTGCTCATGCTTAGAATGAATTTCTCCTGCTATTACTTTAGCTAAACACAGACTGAATAGGGAGGTGAGGGGGAGTGTCTGGGGGAGTGGAACTCAGACACTAATGTTCTTGAATTAGACTGTTTTCCTTTGCCAAGTAACCAGTTATTTGTTTGAATCCTGACTGAATTCAATGTTTAGCACACTGTCTGACATATAATAGGTGCTTATTGATTGCTAAAGCTTCCAAATCAGTTTCACTGTTCAGATACCTCAATCCTGCAGTTCTTCTCAGTTTGCCCATTGATAAAATAAGAAAGTAAAACTATCTCTGTGGTCCCTTATAACTCAGAGTTAATTGTTTTTAATCAAAGTTATATTTGGGCAGCTAGGTAGACAGTGGAGAGAGTGTCAGGCCATGGCCAGGAAGACTCATCTTCACAAGTTCATATCTGACCTCAGACACTTACTGTGCGACCATAGGCAAGTCATTTAACCCTATTTGCTTCAGTTTTCTCTTCTGTAAAATGAGCTGAAGAAGGACATGGCAAACCATTTCTGTATATCTACAAGAAAACCCACAAATGGAGTTATGCAGAGTCAGACACAATTGAAAAATGACTGAACAATAACAGGGATAGGAGGGGATGATCTACTAGTCAGAAACTTTCCTTGATTCCCTGTTGTTTATTATTTCAGAGCAGAACTCCAGACTTTTGAATGATGGATTCTTCAAATAAAATTCCTAGAGTTAGTGATAACAATTGAATTCCATGAATTTTGCATTCCAACTCTTTGGATCACAGATCCACCTAGAGTAAAGCATCTAATAAGGAAACCCTTTAAATTCCAATGTCCCAAATACTTTGGACATCAATAATGCTCCAGTTTCTCCAGACTGGAGGCACATGGCTTTGATAATGGTGGTTGTGATTTTTTTTTATTGGGGGAGGGTTATCTGTTTGTTGGCTAGATCACTTCATGGTTGATCTTTCCCATCAATACAAAGAGAATTTACTGATCTCCTTTCCCTTTTCTTTAGCTCACAGATAGGAAGGAGTGCTGAGAAAAAAATACATCATTATGCATTCTCCAGCATGCTTCTCTTGTGACAGGCTTTCAAAAGAGAATTAGGAAGCTTGAATATTAAATGCCAACAATCCATGACTAGGAGAAGGTCAGTTTCAAGGATAAAGACATTGTTGAATTAAGGACTTTGTTACACAGGCATAAAAACCATTCTGACAATAAAGCTTTATTATTGCGTGTCTAATTTACAAAGAAAACTATCACTCCATGGAAAATTATTTTTTTTTCTGAGAAAAGGTGTATATACCCCAAATTTCATGCCAAATAGGGACTGAATTCCATATCAGTGGCTTTTAAATTTGGAAAGTATACAGTTACTTATAAAGGAAATCAAATAAATCATGTATAGAAATTGTTAGGAAACATAGTATATGATGACAGAATCAGAATGAAAGTTATGTACCATCCTGAATCAGGGTAATGCAGTAGACAAAAACTTAGGCTTATAGCCCAGTGCTTCAACTAACAAACTCTGTGAGTTCATATCAATTAATTTCTGCAAGTCAAAGTTTTCTCATCTGTAAACTGGGGACTATATTTGCCTTCTTTCCTCCTAGTAGTATAATAAGATCAGATGAGAAAATAGATGTGAAAGCCCCTTGCACAATGTAAAATACAACATAGATATTTGGGATTATCATTTAATGTTATTAAATCAACATGAAGCATAGTATATTGAATAGAGAGTGGATTCAAAGTCTGACATTGTAGTGTCAACACAATATTCACAGAATCTACAGAGTCATGAATACCTCAGTGCAATTCTGAAACACAAAACACAACAGACTCTCCACATGGAAGACAGAACCAAAACATTTATTCAGACATCAGCAAGTTAAATCCATAATAGCAACAAAAATCTATACACAATAACAATACAGAGGATAACCCCAAGTCATTCCCCTGCTAGGTTTCCCACAAACCAGCTCCCTTTAAACAAATCACAACTAGGATTCCTTAAACAAAATTACAAACAAGTTCTCTTACTCATGCTAGCCAGCTTCCTGCTTGCCTGCATCCTTCCTACTTCTGACTACTGTCTGAATACTTTTCTCTCAGCTCTGCTCTAGCTCTGCCTCTTCCTGTTCCACCCTTCCTGCTCTACACCTTCAACAAGCTCTTCTCATCACATGTGACTTAGGTTTCCTTGTAATTTAAGCATGTTGCATGGTTCTATTAATGGATGGGAAAGATCTTCAAATTTAAATTACCATTACATTCAGCCCCAAGATCTTTCATATCCATTGCACAGGTTTGTGGGATAACTGTTGTCCACAGAACTGTAACAGGGATAACAGAAAATAAACACATGAAACAATATTTTAGTCAACTGGGGTAAACAGAACATTACAGCAATATAACAGGGATCACACAAAATGAGCACATAAAACAATATCTTAGGGTTGGGCTTGAGTACAATCACTCCATCATCACCCTTCAAACAAATGTGATCCAAAATCTTAGGGTAAGGGGCAAAATCTCTCTTTCCATAGATACTTCTTGCTGAGATTGGATGAAGAACTGTACCTGACACAACAGGTCCCATTCAAGGGGTCAGTTATTTAGCTGGTCAATGCCAGGTCCAAGGATGACATAGCACATAGGACAGGGGGTGACATCCTACTTAAGTAATGAGGCATATACAGGTAGAGGGTTTTAAGCCTGTAGAAAACAAATCTGACAGACAAAGTGAAAAGACAAAAATACAAAAAGAAACAAAGAGACAATAATCAGAAGCAGAGCATCTGCTAGATATAAGGGCATCCATGCTTCTGGAGCCCATAAACCCACTATCACAGCCTCATTCACTGTTGTTTACTGTTTTCTAACTTGCAGATTTGGAGTCCTCATTCTGGCTACAGATATACTTTCTTTAATCTGAGCTGGAGCCTGGCAAATTTCCTATTCTCCCTGCCGGAGTGACAAACCTAGATATGATTTTTCAGGAGGATTTTTAGGGGCAATTCTTATTTCCCTTCTCAGTCTAATGTCAAGCCTCTTTTCTAGATATTTTTGTATCTTTTTTTGTATATAAATTTTGTATATAAATCTACCACTGCTCTCAAGAAAGCAGGAAATAATTCTTTTCTTGTCACTCTATTCTGCCTGAGGGGTGGAGCCAAGATGGCAGAGTACATCAAGCTCTCCTCCCAAAGCCCATAAAATACCTGTAAAAAATGACTCAGAACAAATTCTAGAGCAACAGAAGCCACAAAACAGAGTGAAAAAGATTTCCAACCCAAGATGGCCTGGAAGGATGACAGGGAGGGTCTATCACACTGGGCTCAGAATGAAGTGCAGCCCAGCCTTGGCTACAAAGTGCTGGCAGGAACAGGACCGAAGCAGGCTTGAGGGCATGGAATTCTGGGCAGCAGCTGCTGTTCCCAGATTCCTCAACCGAAAAATGACAAAGACAACTTAAAAGGTCAGTGAGAAGACTCTTTCACCTAGGTAAGAAAGGAAGGCAGTCTGGCCCAGGGCAGCGGTGGTTGCCGAGGCAGCAATGTCCATTTTAGGAGCCCTCAGACTAAAGTCTCTGGAGGAATCAAGCAGCTGATCTGGATCACAGTCCTGAGTTGTAATCCTGGGGTGAGGAGGAGCACTGGTGTGGTGGAGCTGCAGGCAGTTGTGGAGAGGGAACTCTACTTGCAGATCCTGGGTAGAAAAGTTTATGGTTGCTCCCAGAGCAGAGTGCAGGTAATGAGAGGAGTAAACTCCTCTCTCTTGATTTGTGACACTTTAGAGGAACTGAGATCTTACAGGTCCCAAGAGTATACTCCCACTTAACAAAGGACTCAAAAGTCAAGTAACTGACTGGGAAAATGCTCAAAAAGGGGGAAAAACAAGACCATGGAAGATTACTTTCTTGGTGAATAGGTATTTTTCTCCATCTTTTTAGATGAGGAAGAACAAAGGATACCATCAGAGGAAGGCACCAAAGTCAAGTCTTCTGCATCCAAAACCTCCAAAATAAATATGCAAAGGTATCAGGTCATGGAAGAGCTCAAAACAGATTTTGAAAATAAAATAAGAGAGGTAGAGGAAAAATTGGGAAGAGAAATGAGAGCAATGCAAGAAAATCATGAAAAGTGAGTCAACAGCTTGCTAAAGGAGACTCAAACAAATGCTGAAGAAAATAACACCTTTATAAATTGACTAACCCAAATTGCAAAAGGGGTCCAAAAAGTCAATGAGGAGAAGAATGCTTTGAAAAGCAGAATTAACCAAATGGAAAAGGAGGTTCAAAAGCTCACTGAAGAAAACAGTACCTTAAAAATTAGAAGGCAACAGATGGAAGCTAATGACTATGAGAACCCAAGAAATTACAAATCAAAACCAAAAGAATGAAAAATTGAAGACAATGTGAAATATCTCATTGGAAATATAACTGATCTGGAAAATAGACACAGGAAAGACAATTTTAAAATTATGGGGCTACCTGAAAGTCATGGTCAAAAAAAGATCCTAGATATCATCTTTCATGAAATTATCAAGGAAAACTGCCCTGATGTTCTAGAACCAGAGGGTAAAATAAATATTGAAAAAATCTACCAGTCCCCTCCTGAGAGAGATTCAAAAGAAAAACTCCTAGGAATATTGTAGCCAAATGCCAGAATTCCCAAGTCAAGGAGAAAATATTGCAAGCAGTCAGAAAGAAACAATTCTATTGTGATACAAAATATGGTTTTGACCTAAATCAGGAAGAGACAAAGCAGAGAAAGAAAGTTATAAACCAATTTCTCTAATGAATATAGATGAGAAAATTTTAAATAAGATTTTAGCAAAATGAATACAGCAACTTATCCAAAGAATAATGGATTATGATCAGGTAGGATTCATACTAGGAATGCAGGGCTTGTTCAATATTAAGAAAACTATTAGCATTATCTATCATATCAACAGAAACCACATGATTATCTCAATAGATGCAGAAAAAGCTTTTGACACATTACAACATCTATTCCTATTAAAAACATTAGAGAGCATAGGAATAAATGGAACTTTCCATAAAACAATAAGCAGTATCTACTTAAAACCTTCTGCAAGCATTATATGCAATGGTGATCATGATAAGCTAGATGCATTTCCAAGAAGATCAGGGGTGAAACAAAGATGTCCATTATCACCACTATTATTCAATAAGATACTAGAAATGTTAGCTGTAGCAATTAAACAACATAAAGAAACTGAAGGAATTAGAATAGGCAAAGAAGAAAGTAAGTTATCACTCTTTTCACATGCTATGATGATATAATAAGAAAATCCCAGAGATTCAAGTAAAAAACTACTTGAAACAATAAAAAATTTTGGCAAAGTTGCAGGTTACAAAATAAACCCACACAAATCTTCCGCATTTCTATATATAAGTAACAAAGCCTAAAAGCAAGAGATAGAAAAAGAAATCCCATTTAAAACTGGGTTGTCACTATAAAATATTTGGGAATTTTAACATGCCAAAACAAACCCAGGGACTATATGAACACAACTACAAGACACTTTTCACACAAATAATATTAGCTCTAAGTAAGTGTAAAAACATCAGTTGCTAATGGGTAGACCAAGACATAAAAATGACAATTCTACCTAAATTAATTTACTTATTTAGTGCCATACCAATTAAACTATCAGATAATTATTTTCTAGAGCTAGAAAAAATAGTATCAAAATTCATCTGGAAGAACAAAAGGTCCAGAATATCAATAATGAAAATATGTTAGGGAAGGTAGCCTAGCTCTACCAGATCTCAAATGGTATTATAAGGCAGCAGTTATCAAAGCCACTTGGTACTGGCTAAGAAACTAAAGAATAGACAAGTGGAATAGCTAGATACTCAAGACATGGTAGACAATGAATATAGCAATTTACTGTTTGATAAACCCAAGGACCCCAGCTTCTGGGATAACAACTCACTATTTGAAAAAAAAAATTGCTGGGAAAACTGGATAAATGTGTGGCAGAAACTGGGCATAGACCCATGCCTGACACTGCACACAAGAATAAAGTCCAAATGGCTACATGATGTAGGTATAAAGATTGCTATAAAGGAGAAATTGGTGGAGCAAGGAATAGTGTATTTACCAGATTGATGGAGAAGGGAAGAATTTTTGACGAAAGAAAAGATAGAAATCATTATGAAGTACAAGATGGATAATTTTGATTACATTAAACTGAAAAGGTTTTGCACAAGCAAACCCAATGCAATCAAAATTTGGAGGGATGTAGAAAACTGGGAAAGAATTTTTACAGCTACTCTCAGGGATAAAGGCCTCATTTCTAGAATATATACAGAACTGAGTCAAATGTACAATAATACAAGTCATTCATCAATTGATAAATGGTCCAAGGATATGAACAGGCAATTTTCAGAGGAAGAAATTAAAGATATGTACAGTCATATGAAAAAATGCTCTAAATTACTTCTAATTAGAGAGATGCAAATCAAAACAACTCTGAGGTACCACATCACACCTATCAAATTGGCAGACATGACAGAACAGGAAGATGATAAATATTGGAGAAGATGTGGGAGAATTAGAACACTAATACATCATTGGTGGAACTGATCCAGTCATTCTAGAGAGAAGTTTGGAACTAAGCTCAAAGAGCTATAAAAATGTGCATACCCTTTGACCCAGCAATAATGATTTTAGGACTGTATCCCCAAGAGATCATAAAAATGGGAAAGGGTCCCACATGTACAAAAATATTTACAGCAGCACTCTTTGTGGTGGCCAAAAATTGGAAATCAAGGGGATGCCCATCATTGGGGAATGACTGAATAAATTAGAGTATATGAATGTAATCGAATAATATTGTGCTATAAGAAATGATGAACAGGAAGGAAGACTTCAGAGAGGCCTGAAAAGACTTATATGATCTGATGTTGAGTGAAAGGAGCAGAATCAGGAGAAGGGTGTACACAGCAATGACCACAGTGTGCAAGAGGTTTTTCTGGTAGACTTGGAACTTCATTGCAATGCAAGGACTTAAAAAAAATTTCCAATGGTCTTCTAAGGCAGAATGCCTTCCACATCCAGAGAAATAACTATGGAATTCAATCTCAGAATGTAGCCGATCATTTTGTGTGTGTGTGTGTGTGTGTGTGTGTGTGTGTGTGTGTGTGTGTGTGTGTGTGTATAGTGTTCTGGTTTGTCAGATGATTTCTACCATATATTTTAATTTTTCAACATAGTATGACTATAGTGAAAATGTATTTAATAGGAATGTATGTGTAGAACCTATACAAAATTGTATGACATCTTGGGGAGGGAGGGGGGAAGTAAGGGGGAGGGAGAAGAAAATAATAACCTAAGTTATATGTTAGTTACTGCAGAACACTGAAAATAAATAAAATTAATTAATTTTAAGAAAGAAACAATTCTAGTATTGTGGAAATACAATCAGGATAACATATGATCTAGCAGCTTCTACATTAAGGGATCGAAGGACTTGGAATATGATATTCCAGAAGTCAAAGGAACTAGTATTAAAACCAAGAATCACCTACCCAGCAATACTGAATATAATACCACAGGGGTAAAAATGGTCATTCAATGAAATAGAGGACCTTCAAGTATTTCTGATGAAAAGCCCAGAGCTGAACAGAAAATTTGACTTTCAAAGAATCAAGAGATGCATGAAAAGGTAAACAGGAAAGAGAGATCATAAAGGACATACTAAAGTTGAACTGTTTACATTACTATATGGAAAAATAATACTTTTAATTTTTGAGATTTTTCTCAGTATTTGTGTAGTTGGATGGATTATATGCATATAGACAGAGGGCACATACTGCCTATGTTTTGAAGATGGTGATAGAAGTGAATTGTCATTTACCACTTAATGAGTCACACATTCAAATCATGCATGGGATTTTTAACTCTATCTGGGAATTGTTTTTTATGTACAAGTTAGTTTTCAAGTCTGCATGGAAATAACTGCAAGCTAGAACAAACGAATAATTCTGATTGACAAAAGACATTTGGACAAATGCTAAACAAAAGCTATTATGTTGATAGACTCAAGAGAACAGAAATTCAGGAGATGAGAAATCAAACAATTACACTCTAAGTATCTTGTCAATTTTAGCATACATTTTGTTTGAAATTTCGCTAGCAATTTATCCTTTCTTGAAATCAATTTTCACCACACATTTTTTCCCCTTGAACATTCTTTGAAAATGTACTGTCTGTACCTTACAGAAATATTTCTGAAAATCATTATTATGTCAATTAAGACAGTGTTTGCAAAATTAATCTTATAACTTTCAATGGAATTGATCCATTCAATACAGGAAGAAACAGGAAACACACAGGAGTGATGTCAATTAAATCTTTTAATGTCATCTGGTGTCATCCATCTACATTTCTGTCTATGAAACCAAAATGATTAACTATCAAGTATGAGAACTGATAAAGGTTGCATGTTTTATCATTGCCAAAGCAAATCAATGAGTCAACTTGAAAAGAACTGACAATCCCCCCCAAAATGCATTCAAGCAATTAGATGATTTATGATTGGGAGTCTGGGAGAGAAAATGAAAGGTATATGTGGATTTTGATGCAGTTGGGATGGAGGAACAGATAGTCTAGTTGTTTTGAATGGTAATTCCTATTGGAGCTAAAGAATGCGTGTAGTACCAAACTACTTTTTGCAGAAATACATTTATGACTTGAAGTTTCCCTCAGAATAATGTCCTCTAATAACGTCTGTTGTTCTCTCATTAACACAAACCATTTAAGACATAACAAATATAGTCATAGAGAATTGCTCTCAAGTGTGCACATGTTTTAGGGATTCTTCCAGTCATAGTTGCTAATCACAGACATGAAAACATTATAAGGCATGATGGGTAATGTGAACATCCTCATTTGACAAGCACCCACATAAGATTCCATACTTTAAAAAGCAGAAGTGATATCCAGTCACAACTTTGCAAAGTTCAGGATACTTGTCAACATTGCTTCAAACCTACCTGGGATTAGATATGAAGTAAAAATGATAGCAAAGGAACCAAAGGCTCACATTAATATGGATAGAGAATTTGGATGAAACTTGTAGGGAGCATAAAATTGTTTAAACAGCTTTGTGCTGATGCTGTGTAGTGTTCTGTAACGGAAGGGAAGGACAGTTTCCTTTTAATCCTAGTTTTCACCTGTGTCCAGCACAATAAATGACAATAGTAAGTATTTAATAAATGTTTGTTGATTGAATGAGCAAAAGTCACAAAATAAGGAAGAAACCTTAGAGGCTGTCTGCTCCAGTCCATGAAGACAACTAAATAATATTAATAATAAATGAAGCAAACACAAAGGCCTTCTACTACACCCAGGTAACTAGTCAGGCTTTGTTTGACAATTTTCATGAAGGAAGAATCACTACTTCTTGAGGCAGTCCATTTCAGTTCAAGATAGTTTTAAGTGTTATTTTTTGGGGGGGAGAAGGGAGTGTCAAATATGCAGGGTATTGTGAAGGGCTACTGTTTCAAACTGGGCCTTTCAGGGACCATGCATCACTCACCAACTTCTATGATAGACCTGAATCCCTTAGGTGAGTGTGGATCTTTTCTCACTTCCCAGGGGCCTTCATAAGAAAAGATGTTCTAAACCCTGTGGTTGAGTGTACAGACTATTGAATAATCATCTACCCTGTTAAATCCTCATGTCTTCTTGTCTACACTCAATGTGTCTGAAAAGCCTTAACTACTTCAGAAACTGCACCAGATATCTGACTCTTTCACTTCTGGTGTCTGGATCTTCCCTCTAAGATTCTGGCTTTCTCAGCAGTCCTTCATTTCCAGGTAACCACTTGGAATCTCTCCAAATAATGGCAAAACTTGCCCTGATCATCCCATGTTCTACAGGGAAATTTTGACCATGGTTGACTTCTCAACTGAAGGAGAATCTCCATAAATTCTTCACCCTGCCCAGCTGATTGTGGGATGATGTATTTCAATATCAAATACCGTTCTTCATTTTTTTTTGTCAGCAAACAATGAGACTGAAAATGCTTTATTAAGTCACAAATTGAATGGCGTCTTTTCACTTGTATTTTGTGTATGTGTGTATGTGTGTGAAACACAATTATCACATAGATTTTGTCAATAGGTGAAAAAGAAGCATTTGTCCTATTAAGTTGTTGCATACTCAGTGATTGCCGGAGGGTCAGCCTCATTATTTCCGACCCATTCACATGGCTGTTTGACAAGCTTTCATCCATTTGTATTTCACAAAGATTTTCTGACAGTGTAATCTGGGAGCTTTAAAATTACCCATAAAACAATACACCTAAAGTGAAAAGCTAGAGGAATCTATGGATGCTATCTATATTCTGGTAAATTCTTCTAATTGCAGCCATATTAGAGTTAATAGTCATCAGAGTTAATCAGAGTCATTTCTTAAATATGAATAATAATACTCTAGTATCTTATTTTGATACATTAGGAATAGCAATGTAAAAGGAAAAAAATGTTCTTTCTTTTACTAGCCCCTTCAAAAAAATTATAATGGTTGCATAAGATACATTTTTGGATCATACCTTAAAATATATTTGCTGAAATGTTCCTGGTATTTTCATTCCAAAATAATGTTTAGAGAATTTTTTAATATAGATTCAAAAGATGTTATTCAATTAAACCTTCATGGTCAAAACATTCATTATTAATAAAATGAATGAAGAGCAAAACTCAAATGTGTCATAAATTGAGCTGCGAAGACACCACATATGTTTGTTTATTGGAATACTAAGTGAATCTTTCATGAACATTTTCTTATTAAATCAATACATGTTAGTATTCATATTCACCACCAGAAATTGAGGTCCTGTGAAATGGAGATAGGAATAATCATATTCTTCCTCAACAAGGAAACAAAAAAAACCATACAGTCATTTTAAAATAAAGTCAAATTCATATGATTAATATAAAATTGAGTTTCAGATGAAATTCTAAGTTCAAACTCCTCCCAATTTTTAGATTTTGCAGATCTCAGTGAGTTTGAAAGAGTTATCCAAGGCTAATTGGTAATTCATTCCTTTCTTTTTCTGAGTGCCTTCTGATCACTCTTAGCTGTCTGGGGACAATATACTAAGATATGGCATATATATATCTGTCCATTTCCATACATGCCACAACTATGATTCTAAGTATTACAATCCAACTTTCTTTCACATAAACCAGTGTATGGTATGTGCTATGAGTAACAGAAAGTTCGGTATATGACTAGAACCAGGCAACACTCTGAAATAGGTGGCGGCACCATCCTTCCTTTCAGTGTCTGTCTTTCCCTAAATTTCACCCTCTTCTCCCAAGTACTCATCTTGTATTCCTTACATGCCAGTAGTGATCTCAACTAGTTATCAATAGTGATCTCATTTGTTACTCCCTCTCCCAAGGGTATTTGTAATGGAAAGATTGGGGCTTAAAAAATTCTGTTCTGGTTCCCCCTCACACACTCTTTTTGCTATATTACTTTTTTTTCCCTCTCCCAACTTATTAAGGGACTCTGGAAGACCAAAAACTTTTAAGATCCAGTGGAGGTTGGATGATGTAATTTCTGGGACCATGACTAGAAGTCCTGCCCAAAATTCCTCCAATCACAGCAGTTTGGCAGTGCATTGCTGATTACTTAGATCATAGAATTTTATAACTAAAAGGGACCTTAGAGATCATGAATTCAGCCCCTTGGTTTTATAAATTCAACCACAACCATTGGGGAACTGAGACTCTTGATAGCGGCTGGGTTTCCATAAGGTCACGCAGCTACCCAAGAGTAAAACTGACTATCCATAGTAATCTAAATGGCTCCAGCTGGGCTGCTGAATGGAGGCAGTTCAGTTGACAGTTAGAGGCAGCCTGGGTCAAGGGGTGTTTCGACCATCGAATGTGAATACACATACTATCTTCTTTATTTCTTTGCCCACCAGGATCTCAGGTCTATATGTTCATGATCCCTTCTCTTCCTGTCTCTCTACAATATGGCTCTTTGGCTCCCATAAAAAGAGGTTGTTGGATTGCCTTCTATGCCCTCATCATGAACCTGCTGCTCAGACTTTTTTCTTTGATCTTATACTTCCTAAAGGATGATCAGAGAAAGGGGACTTACACTTATTTCTGCCCCTCTGTGTTCTCTGCCCTGGGCTGATACCCCAGAAAAACCTTCCACATTTATTTGTGATCTTTCAAAGTGGTGGGTAGCAGGGAATTCATAGTGACTGGTTGCTAGATGTCAATGACATTAGACGCTTTGATGCTTTGGGGTATGTGACAGTGTGGAGCCTGAGGATAGGGATTCAAATTCTAGCTCGATTCATAACATGGGAGTTGTTGGGACACTTCTCTGTGGGCCCCAGGTTCTTTATCTGTAAAATCAGAGTTCTCTTAGTGCCGCTCCAACTCTTCACCTACGTTCCTTGATCCTCCTTAGCATCCAGGCTGACAGCTCTTTTTTATAGGAAGGCCTGAGGCTAAGACGCATTGTCATTTTCCAACCACAGTTTCACATTGCCTAAGATTTCTGACAACAGCTTAAGTTTTTCAAAGACCAGTAGAACACACCTGTGTCCACTCAAGCAGCCACACTGGGAAGCTTCTCACAGCTAAGCTGGCTGAAGAGGATTATAAAGACGTAGCAACTCTGATAATGGTTTGCCTCCACTGACTTGGGCACAATTCAGCTACAATCAGGATGGCTTTAGAGATTATTGCCCTGAAGAATGAATACATTATATGTTATACTAACCTGGATGCTTAACTATGGATGAAGTGAGAGGGCAGAACCTATGAAGAGGTGTCCAACCTAGAATCAGGAAGATCTGAGTTCAAATCTGGTCTTCAATACTTCCTAGATGTGTGACACTGGCCAAGTCACTTAGCTCTATTTGCCTCAGTTTCCTCATCTGCAAAATGAGCAGACTCTGATATCCCCAGATAAACACAGCACACAGGAGGGCTGCTAGCATAGGTTCACTCTTGATCTGGTCAGACAGGAAAGACACTTAAGAAGGAATTAATAATTTTAATTTTTCTAGTCTAGTCTCACAAGAAGATTGCTAATAACTGGAGGACAAGCTCCTACAGCATTCCCTAACTACCCTTCTCACAAGAGCTGGAAAGAAGGGGGGGGCAACTACCCCTAAATCTCAATGGGGTTAATCCAAGCTCTGGGATCCTAGTCTTTCCTCTCACCAAAATAGAAAAGATCGCTAGTCTCACCAAAATAGAAAAGATCACTAGTCTCTCTTCACCTAGAAAAAAAATCTGTTGAACTCTGTACAAATTGTGTGAGAAGTTATATGAAAGTGTTAGGGAAACCTCTTTGTACTGTCACTTCATAAATCTGTCACTGAGAACCCCAATTTTCTGCCAGGTTTCAAGAATAAGTAGTAATGTCTTCTCTGGGGCAATAATCATTGATTACATCTAGCTCTGTTTTTTCTCCTGTCCCTGCTCCTCTACAAAGTCAAATTGCAACTCCTAGTTTGCTGTCAGTTATTCAGTCAACCAGCAGTTAGTAAGTGCCTACTATGTGCCAAACATTGTGCTAGTAACTAGTTGTACAAAGAAAGGCACAAACAGCCCCTGTTCTGAAAAAGCTCACAGTCTAACAGAGATGGCATACCAATAAGTAGACACAAACAAGATGCATCTAAAGGATCAATAGGGAGTAATGACAGTAAATACAAAAGGAAGGCACTAAGATTAAGGAGGCCTAGAAAATACCTCATACAGGAAATCAAGATTTCAGCTGGACCTTGAAAGAAAACAAAGAAGCTGGGAGGCAACTTGGAGGAGGGAGAGGATTCTAAGGAGTACCTGTGAAAATGTTGATGTGTATGATGAAAAGCAGCAAGCCAGTGTCGTTGGACAGTCTATTTCTGGGGAAAGTATGGAGCTAGGAGACTGGGAAGGTGAGAAGGAGCCAGATCATGAAGAGCTTGGAGAGAGAAATGTTTTCTATTTGATGCTGAAACTGCTGGGCAATCTAGAACTGATTAAATGAGGAGGACAGGGTGACACTGTCAGCCCTGAGCTTCAGGAAGATCACTTTGATAGCAGAGTGGGGGAGAGTTTGGAATGGGGAGAGGCTTGAGGAAGGGGGACCAACCAACAGGCTATAGTAATAGTCCAGGTGAAAGATAACGAGAGTCCATACCAGGGTGGTGGCAGGGCTAAAGTTAACCATAATATGCCAAGGTTTTCTAAAGAATTTTACTGCCAATCAAGTCAGAAACATATATGAGAGGGAGAAGACAAAGGTAAGAAATTACAAGACAATTTTATTAACCTTCTGTAGCCTCTTCCTCAACCACTACTCATGTTGCAGACTAGAAATTCCAAGAGAGCAGTAACTACTACTCCCCTTGGGATGCTGCTAGTATTCCTGACAACCTAGGCCAGGGGTGGGGAGCTTGCATCCTCAAGGCCATGTGCAGCCCTTTAGATCCTCAAGTGCAACCCTTTGACTGAATGGATCTATAGGGCTGCAGGTTCCCCACCCCTGGTCTGGGTTTCTAATACCATCACAGAGAAGCCCCCATCTGGTATGGCCTCAATTGCCAGTTAATTACTTTTTAGAAAGGGTACTTCCTAAGCATAACAAGTTTTTACAGAAACCCCCCAAACTGAAAACATACTTTGCTGCTTTGAGTGTCTCTTCTCTCTGCTCTATCCTCCGGAGAATAGTCAAACTAATATCGAGGCACAGTTCTGACAATATTGTCCTGCTGTTCAAATGTCTTCCATGACTCCTTCTTGCTTGTATGATCAATTTATGTAACACCTCAGCCTATTATTCAAGGATCTCCAGCTTCCCTTCATACTCACTATATTCCAGAAAAATTGACCTACTAAATTACCCTAAAAATTTTTTACTTTTCCATCTCTTTGCCTTCTTGTTTGGACTATAATTCCATTAGAAAAAAATTTACATTTACATATATATATATATATATATATATCAGTTGGGCCACCCAGAAGTTATTCCCTCCACACTTCTGCCTCCCAAAATGTTCCTCCTCTTCCTTCAAGCCCAAACTCAGGGGCTACCTCTTAAACAAAGGCTTCCCCCATTCCCCTCCCCCTATGAGTCCTGTTTCCTTCCTCAAATTGCCTTCTGTCTGTTTATGTGTTGGATCCCTCAAGAAAGAGATAAGCTTCTTGCTGGCAAGACCTGTTTGGATTTTGGATTCCTATCTTCAGGGCTTAGCATGGTATCTTGTGTAGAGCAGGCACTAAATAAAAACCTAATGAATTCAATTGAATTCCTACAGCTAGCGCCCTGTAATGGCAGCTCACATTTATATAGTATTTGTTAATACGATAGAAATCCCTGCAGGGGAGAAACTGCTTTGACTTTTTCATTTTATTTTTTTTTAATCCTCTGAGATAAGCCCAGTACCAGAAACATAGTTAATGCTTAATGAATGCTTGTGGACTGATTGATTATAATTACAAAACACTGGAAATAAAATATTTGGATCTCGGTCCAGACCATCTTCGCCTCCCATTTAAGTCATGGCAGCAACCTTCCAGCTCATCCCACAGATTTCAGGCTCTCTCATCACCCCCACCCCAATCCATCGTGCATGCTCTAGTCAGCCTTATCCTATTAAACCTCACTTTCACCATGCCACTGCACTGTGCAAAGACATGGAATGCTTCCTTATTCCATATTGCTTTGGCACTGAAGCCCTTCCTAATCTGATTGCATTTCCCCTTCCCCTCTTACACCTACTTTACTCTTATTTTGCATCACTCTCTTCTTCATGCCCCTATATCATGCTGACTCCAAACTCTTGACCTCTGTTCAGTCTGTACTCACTAACTTCAATGTCCTCTGACTCCTTTCTAGCTACAAAAAAAACCCCAAAAATGTAGATTCATTGGAACCAGCCAGTCATGAATCCTTCTCTAAGGTCTCACTTCTTTGTTTTTTGTTGCTATTATACCCAATGCTGCAGAGACAATAGTGCTTTGTTTCAAAGGTGATCACTTTCTCTTCATACCAACACCAATGGACACCTCATAAAATTCATTAGTTATCCTCCCAATGGAAAGAGTGAATAAGGCACCATAATGAACATTGGTGAGATAGCTTGTGTTGAGCTCAAGACATAGAAAAGAATCACATGATGTGAACAGATATGGATGAATGGTGATCTTTGTCACTGATGGGGGAGATCCTGAGGGATGATGTCATAGATTCATTGGACTGGGCAAGGAGCATTGCTTACCTTTCTGAGTACCCTTTATAGTAAATAACGCTATTCTGGGCACATATGTTTCATTGATCATAAAACATTTTTGGATTTGGTACCAGGAAGGATTTAGAACATTTACTAATAAGAAAAGCTTAGATGATAATTAGCAATATCAGTTTAATGATTTCCTTTGATAAGACTAGAAGCTGCACCTATTATTTCAATGGAAAAGTGAGTTTTAAGGTGAAGAAATTCCCTGTACTACAACAGGTCAGGACCTTCCCTACAGTGTAGCATTCTGGAGAGCTGCCTAGAGTAACAAGAGGTGATGTATGACAATAGTTCGGGGTCATATGTCCAGTATGCATCAGTGGCCAGTGTACATGACTTTAAGCTATGTAATCTCTATCTGCTATGTAATACTATCTCTCATACTGATTTAAAAATTGAAATAATTAGAAATATTATAATAATATAAAAGCATGAGAGAATCAAATTTGAGTGGAGACTTAAAATGTAAAGGCTTATGAATTTTTTATTTTATTTTTATTTTTCCAAACTAGGAGTATACTGAATATTTAAAGATTTTACAACTAAAACACACTTTAACTCCCAAGCCACAAATCTTCACTTATCCATGTGTAATGAGAGTCTTACACATATGCGGATCTCATCACCTTATTAAGAAGGCCTCACCACGTGTAGGATACCAGAAAGCAGTTTCCAGAAGAATTCTAAGAGTTTGTGGAATAAAAGAATGCATGGACATTCTATAAAATGTTCTATTTGTCTTACGATAGTGCTGGAAGAGACTTTTTCCATTCACAGTATAACCGCAATAACTGGCATCTCCAAAATGACCTGTCAGCTCTTTGCTTCATTAGCATCTGGGGGATAAAAATGACCCTTTCACTCCCAATATCTAGTGAGACCATAAAGTGAGGGGGAGCATTTGCTGCTCTCTTTCTTCATTTGAGGTTACATGACCTCAAGAAATGGGCCGGGTCATTAGTCTTCTCATTTATTCTCTTCTTTTCTAGATGATAGGTATAGAAACCCCAAACTTGAAATGCCAGATGAATATTTGAAATGCCAAATGAAATGCCAGAAAAGTGAACCATGGGAATTTGGAATTTAGAATTCCATCTGGAGTTTGTAGCCAGCCCAAAACTGATACCCTAAGGAACAAGGAGCAATCATTGCAACTGCCCTTTGTGGCACCAGTTTAAAGGAAAGACTCATCTGGCAGGGACACCACCTTTGGACATGAACTTTTTGGGATCAGTACTATGTAGGAACTGAGCTAAATTGTGAGCTTAACACTGCCTCCTCCACACTCAAGACTAAAGTGGTGCCTTTGAAGTATCAAGGAAAATATTTATATGTTTGTACTTTCTATATCTGTGAGGTAAATATCCATTTTTAAAACCTATTCAGTGTTAAAAGAAACTAGGTTGTTCAAATGGGTAAACACAGTTGGCGGGGACCCAAGTTAGTGGCAAAGAGAAGAGAGGTCTCAATTCCCTCAGCACACCTGAGAACTCCGATAGAATTTGGCCAGAACATAAATGTTGCACATGGAAAGGTGTATTATGGCATTAGTTCCATACAAGAATATAATGGAGTTGTAAGAATTCTCTACAGAAAAAACTGATTGCAACCTATCTATCATTTAGTAGGTAAATTTTGGGGTATTATGTAAAGTAGATTAGGATTAAATGGATTGTTCAGAATGATCGAGCTAGTAAATGTCAGAAACAAAATTTGGTCCTGGTGCTCCCCAATTCCAAACTCATCATTCTCATCCCTGCTACCTACATGATAGGTAGACAGAACACACACAGAGAGAGAGAGAGAGAGAGAGAGAGAGAGAGAGAGAGAGAGAGAGAGAGAGAAAGAGAGAGAGAAAGAGAGAGAGAGAGAAAGAGAGAGAGAGACAGAGACAGAGACAGAGACAGAGACAGAGACAGACAGACAGACAGACTGACTGACTGACATATACTCATAATAATGCAAAGGAAAATAAAAGCTTGCTTTAGAATGACACTTCTAATTTTCCTCCTTAACTCATATCACATATAGTACCAGGAATGATCCTGGAAAGAACTCCTTTATTCCTTTCTCTAATAACAAGTGACAGTTTCATTGCTTAAAACAAAAGCAGAAATATCTGTGTTCATGGCCTAAACCATTTGCCTTACTTTGTATTCTCTCTGAAATTGGTGGGAACAAAAATTTCAATCTGAAGTTATTGTTGTTCAGACTCTCCTTCAACGTCCTCTAAAGAGCTTTATGTTGCTCATGACAGAGAAGTAGACTCTTGATTCTTCATATCTCTTCCAGAATATAAATTCTGAAAGTCCTACATTAGATTGTAAGCTTGTTCCCAAAACATTGGCCACCGAGTCATGATTTGTCCCCCATAAATCCATGAAGCCATCATCTAGGAAGACTTGACCAACTTCCAGTGGTGGCTCCATGGAGCTTCCATGGTGCCTCCATGACATAACCTATTGTTTTCCCTCATCCTCATCTCATGGAGTATCTCCTCCGCTGGATTGTCTCCTCCCAGATCAGGTCCAAAACCATCCTTTCTCAACTGAACCTAAAGTGCCTCAATGGCTGGCTTTGTTCTTCTTCCCTCACTCCTTTCCTACCAGTACATTCTGTTCAAATAGTCATGTAATAGAAACCAACTGGAATAGCCATTACCAAGTATGAACTCAGGGTCATAATTAAAATATTGCTAATTGGCCTTTTTCCTTGGAATGTAAAGCTCCCCCACTTCTCTTCTCCCTTCCCTCCTGGTGCTGCTGAGCTTTCTTTTTTGTCCTTTCTTTTCTTTCCTTTTCTTGTTTTTCTTTTTTCTTTTGAGTACCCAGGTCCCTTTCAAGTTAGAAGTTTAATGTTCTAAGTAAGGAAAAGTGTCCTCTGGTAGCTAGCCCTGCTCATCTCAAGCAATTGTTATTTAATCCCTTAATTCCTGGGGGGGGGGGGGGGGAACATGCAGAGAGAAACATTAGCTGGGCAGTAGCTTTGATGGCAAGCTATATTATTCTGCAATCCCTCAGGGAGGAAATAAGCAGACCATCTTAAGCTCCAAACAGCTACAAGAACACTGCAAAAACTGACTTTCTAACCAAAAGGAACCAAGATGACACTCGTTTCTGGAGCCTGATTTGGCTGGTCAGGTTAGTCAAAAGAGTCAAGGTAGGTTGTTTATGTAAACACAGCCAAAAAGAAAGCTCATTCATCTGGATGGGTTTTTTTTTACCATCTCCTTTGCCATCTGGGTTTTAGTGAACTTTTACTTGAGGGCCTATACTTATGGACCCAGAACTCCAAACAAAATGAGAAAGCAATTACCAAGCAATTGGAGGTAGATACTTAAGCTGCCTTTAAAATTTCACTCTATGTTTTATGTCAGCCTGGTCCCTCTCTTAGCAAAAGATTGTATAATTAGACTTTGCTGCAGTATAAATGTTAGCAAAAATGCCCTGTCTTAGTCAATCAGTGTTAAGGAGAAATTAATCAACTCCAATTCCTTTTTTCTAATAAGCTCCTTCATGGGCTTACTGTTAGCTCCCACATGGAGGCCCAAGTGTGGCTGAAATTAGCAACGTTGATGACTCCATGGCTGGGTAAAGGTGACATCTTCTGACTTTATTTTGATTGGCCTTCTCATATGGAAAAGTATAGGCTCCTGCTACCATAGACCCTGAGTCAAAAGGCACCTGTGGGTGCTCCAGTCCAACCAGCCCCCCAGTTTTATACTTGAGGAAACTGAAGTCACACCTTTAGTAAGCGGCAGAATCTGGGTTTTAACTTAGCTCTGACTCCAAACTCTTTCTATTGCATTATCTCGAAATATGAAGGGTGGGATAAGGAGAAATTAATTCCATATCTTGAACCTCCTGGAAAGTTCACCAAAGTAGAAAAAAGAGGCTAATCCTTAGAGGATGCTCAAATTTGCCTTTCCAGGTGGACTAAAGAGAGCACATGCAATAATCCTGGGCTGGGTGAAGTCCAACAAATGGACGTTTAATGTGCTATGATGGCCTGGGAGGGATAGAGTGGGGGCTTTATGGTCATAAGAAGTTACCTGAAGAGCCTGAAGGATCAATGACTCAGAAGACCTGTTCTGTTGTGTTTTTCCTTCCTGGCAGCAAATGAGGAAGGAACCACTGGGAGCCATTTTTTAATACTATCTAGTGCATAGCACTTGAAGTGTGTGTGTGTATGAATATATATATAATATATGTTTTTATATATGTGTGTGCATACATATGTGTATGTGTATACCTATATATGTGTGCATATGTATATGTAGATATATACACACATATACATACATATACAATATATAAAGAAACACACACATATGTAATACTAGTCCAAACCCTAACATCTGAATGTGATTTCTGGAATCCTAAGGGAAGAAGCAGTTAGTCCCCCTCTGGGCACCCAACTTTCTAGTGGGTCTGCATCCACTGAGTAGGTGCTGCATAAAACTAGGTACAAAGTTGCACTACACTAACATTTGAAAGATCAATCTAGATAACTGAGTCAATACAATAGCAACAAATAATTGGTTGTATTATGTGTTTTTTAAATTATTTTTTAATGAATCTATTGCTATTTCAAAAGGTATGGTTAAAGCAGAGAAGAATAGGGTTCCATTTGCAGCTCTGTTCCCTTAGTATGAAGCCCATGGATCAGGCCCAGGATCCTAGATCTTGAACCAGAAGGTGCCTCAGAAGCCATCTTTTCCAATTTCCTCATTTTCAAGATGAAGAAACTGAGGAAGGTCCAAAGAGGTCAAATGATGACCAAGGTCACATAGGTTGTAAGAGTCAGAGGAAGGATTTGAACTTGGGTCTTCTGACTCCCCAACCAAGACTCTTCCCACTGTGACATGTCAGATCCCTGCTTGGACACCAGCTGTGAAGCTTTAACTCTCTAGTCCTCCACTTCCTTATCTGTTAATGGAAGAGTTTGGAATAAATGACTCCTAAGGCCTCTTTCAGTTCTAAAAGTCTCCCTGCAGTATAAACATAGATTCTATGACTACCTGGTCAGAGAGAAATAGGAGAGGAAGTAGAGGAGAGAAAATAAAGTTGATGTCAGGAATTATGGTTGGTGACAGTCTACAATGGTCACTACCTGCAATCATCACCTTGGTCAACTTTTAGGAGTTTTGTGATCCATGTATAATTTCTGTCAGATTGCTTACCCTCTCAGGGATCAGGGAGAGAAGAGAGAGAGAATTTGGAACTCAAAATTTTCAAAAAAGAATGTTCAAAATTATTTTTATAGGTAATTAGGGGAAAGTAAAATATAATTTTAAAAATGAGTTCGTGATCATTTGTATTAAACCACGATGTAATTTTACAAACCTGTCTCAGTCACTACTTTACCATTTGCTCCCAACATCATTTTTTGACTTCCAAATGCCATGAAAACAGAAGAGCTTGTGATAACTCTGAATGGTGGGAATGGGGGCTAAAAGTGTCATCATATGTATTTCATTATGTTTTGTTTTCTGAAACTGGTTATGTATTATTGACAGGACTTAGGAAGAAGAAGAAGGGAGGGAGGTTTGGTTAACCTTGTAACCTCCATGTCTGTCTCAAAATGAACCGTTGTAATGAGCTTCACATACAAATGAGATGGGGAACCTGAATGTATGCTGTATATACAGATGCAGAGCCGGCAGTGTGTAAGATCTCTATGGCCCAGCCTGGGAGGAGTTTTGTAAGAATAATAGTGCCAGCTATCTTGTATCTTATTTTGTTCGTGAAAACAAGGTTTTTTTTTAATAATTTATCTGTTTTCAGTTTTCTACAATCATTTCCATAAGTCTTAAATTCTGTCCCCATTCTTCACCTCTCCCTCTCTGAGACAGCATGAAATCATATATGGGTTCTATACATTCATTCCTATTAAACACATTTTCATATTAGTTATGTTGCATAGAAGAATTAAAATGAATGGGAGAAACTATGAGGTAAACCAAAACAAAAGAAAACATAACACAAGAGAAAATAGTCTGTTTCATTCTGTGTTTGATTCCATAGTTCTTTTTCTGGATGTGAATGGCATTTTGCCTCAAGAGTCCTTTGGGAATGTTTTAGGTCCTTGCATTTCTATGAAGGTCTAGGTCTATCAGAAACAGTCTTCACACACTATTGTTATTGTGGGTGGAGCTAAGATGGCGGAGTAGAAGGATGCACGTTTATGAGCTCCAAAACCACAGCCCATAGAATTAATGTAAAAAGAGACCCCATAACTTCTGGACCACTGAAAGCGGTACAGAAACGGAGTGGAAGAGATTTCCATTCCAGGGAGCCCTGGAGACCTGTCCCCAGGGTCCGTCGTGCCCCGGAAAGCAGACCCCCAACCCCAGCGCTGCCCTGGCCACGGCCCCAGAGAAGCTGACCCGAGCAGGCTTCAGGGACGGAAGCTCTGGCAGCCAGGAAAGTCCCTCTGCCCACAGAAGCTACAGGTCAGTGAGAGAGAAGGCTAGGCTGGACGAGAGGAGGAGCGGAGTGTCTCCGTGACTCGGGCCCCCTCAGGAGGAAGCGGTGGCGGCAGAGACGGGGGCAGGAAGCGGCGGAGGCAGAGGCATGGGCAGCAGCGGAGGCAGCGGCAGCTGCGGCCGGCCCGGGACTCCCCCCAGCAGCAGGCAGGATCTTCATTACGGAAGGTCTCTGCATAAACAACCTGAGGGAGCTGAGCCTGGGAGACTGCCCTGCCCCACCCTGCTCTTTTACTGAAGTTACTGAAGGCCTTTGCATAAAGCCCCTGAGGGCACTGAGCCTGGGAGGCACCCCCCCCACCCCAGCACCAGAACTAAAGCTCACATTGATTAGCAGCTCGAAAAGCCCATTGGAATCTCAGAGCCCAAGCACTAGCTGGGCAGATCTAGGCGGGGGTGGACAGGAATCTCAGAAGTCAAGTAACCGGCTGGGAAAATGCCTAGAAAAGGGAAGAAAAATAAGACTATAGAGAGTTTTTTCCAACAAATGCAAATGATCCCGACATTCGGATCTGAGGAGGATGAGGAAATATTCTTGCCATCAGGGAAAGACATGGAGGGTGGGACCTCAACACGCCAGACACCCCAGGGGGATGTCGGGTGGGCTCAGGCCTTGGAAGAGCTCAAAAAGGATTTTGAAAAGCAAGTTAGACAGGTGGAGGAAAAACTGGGAAGAGAAATGAAAGAGATGCAAGAAAAGTATGAAAAACAGGTCAATACCTTGGTTAAGGAGACCCAAAAAAATGCTGAAGAAAATAACACCTTGAAAAATAGGCTCACTCAATTGGCAAAAGAGGTTCAAAAAACCAATGAGGACAAGAATGCTTTCAAAAGCAGAATTAGCCAAATGGAAAAAGAGGTTCAAAATCTCACTGAATTTAATAGTTCTCTCAAAATTAGAATGGAACAGATGGAGGCTAATGACTTTAGGAGAAACCAAGAAATCACCAAACAAAACCAAAAGAATGAAAAAATGGAAGAGAATGTGAAATATCTCATGGGAAAAACAACTGACCTGGAAAATAGATCCAGGAGAGACAATTTAAAAATTATGGGACTACCTGAAAGCCATGATCAAAAAAAGAGCCTAGATGTCATCTTCCATGAAATTATCAAGGAAAACTGCCCTGACATTCTAGAACCAGAGGGCAAAATAAGTATTGAAAGAATCCATCGATCACCACCCTGAAAGAGATCCAAAAAGAGAAACTCCTAGGAACATTGTGGCCAAATTCCAGAACTCCCAGGTCAAGGAGACAATCTTGCAAGCAGCTAGAAAGAAACAATTCCAGTACTGTGGAAATACAATCAGGATAACTCAAGATCTAGCAGCTTCTACATTAAGGGATTGAAGGGCGTGGAATAGGATATTCCAGAAGGCAAAGGAACTAGGACTCAAACCAAGAATCACCTACCCAGCTAAACTGAGTATAATACTTCAAGGGAAAATATGGTCTTTCAATGAAACAGAGGACTTTCAATTATTCTTGATGAAAAGACCAGAGCTGAAAAGAAAATTGACTTTTAAACACAAGAATGAGAAGAAGCATGAAAAAGTAAACAGCAAAGAGAAGTCTTAAGGGACTTACCAGAAGTGAACTGTTTACATTTCTACGTGGAAAGACAATATTTGTAACTCTTAAAACTTTCCAGTATCTGGGTAGTTGGTGGGATCACACACACACACACACACACACACACGTACATGCATGCACGCACACACACACATACACACATGCACGCACACACAGAGACAGAGAGCACAGAGTGAATTGAATAGGATGGGACCATATCTTACAAGAAATTAAGGTAAATGGTGAGAGAGAAATGTACTGGGAGGAAAGAGGGTCAAATGGAATGGGGTAATTATGTGTCATTTAAGAGGCAAGTAGGAGACTTCTTAGTGGAGGGAAAAAGAGGAGAGCTGAGAAAAAAAAAAAAAAAACAATTAGTTTACCCTCATCACATTTGACTAAAGGAAGGAATAAAATGCACACTCATTTTGGTATGAAAACCTATCTTACAGTATAGGAAAGTGGGGCAGAAGGAGATAAGCAAGGGGGGCGGGATGATGGAAGGGAGGGCAAAGGGAGGAGGGAGCAATTAAAGTCAACACTTGGGGAGGGACAGGATCAAAAGACAGAAGAGAAACAATGAGGGGCAGGGTAGGATGGAGGGTAATTCAGTTAGTCTTACACAACACGACTATCAGGGAAGACATTTGCAAAATTACACAGATATGGCCTATATTGAGTTGCCTGCCTTCCCAAAGGGAATGGGTGGGGAGGGAGGGATGGGGAGAATTTGGAACTCAAAGTTTTAGGAACAACTGTTCAGTATTGCTGTTGCTACTAGGAAAGACGACATACAGTTAATGAGGAATAGAAAGTCATCTGGCCCTACAGGAGAAAAGAGAAGATGGAGACAAGAGAAGGGAGGGATGACAGAAGAGAGGGCAGATTGGAGATAGGGAAAATTAAATTACTTGGGGTATTTGGGTGGGGGGAGGGGTTAAAAGGGGGAGAAAATTTGGAACCCAAAATTTTGTGATAATGATTGTAAAAAGTTAAATAGATAGATAGATAGATAGATAGATAGATAGATAGATAGATAGATAGATGGATAGATAGGTAGATAGAAACTATTGTTGTTATTATGTACAATGTTCTCCTGGTTCTGCTACTTTCACTCAGCATCAGTTTATAGAAGTCCTTCCAGTTATCTCTGAAGTCCTCCTGTTAAACATATTTATTATAGCACAACTGCATTCCATTACATTCATATACTATAACTTCTTCTGCCATTCCCCAGTTGATGGGTATCCCCTTGATTTCCAGTTTTTGGCCACCACAAAGAGAGCTGCTTTAAATATTTTTGTATATGTGGGACCCTTTCCAATTTTTATGATCTCTTTGGGATACAGTCCCAGAAGCTATATTGTTGGGTAAAAGGGTATGCATATTTTTGTAGCCCTTTGAGCATAGTTCCAAATTTCTCTTCAGAATGGTTGGATCACATCACAGCTCCACCAACAATGAATTAGTATTCCAACTCTCCCACATCTTCTCCAACATTTATCATCTTCCTGTTTTATCACGTTAACCAATCTGATGGGCATGAAGTTGTACCTCAGAGTTGTTTTGATTTGCATCTCTCTAATCAATAGTGATTTAGAGCATTTTTTATATGACTAGAGATAGCTTTAACTTCTTTCTCTGAAAATTGCCTGTTCATATCTTTTGACCATTTATAAATTGGGGAATGACTTGTATTCTTGTAAATTTGACTCAGTTCTCTATATATTTTAGAAATGAGGTCTTTATCACAGACAATATTTGCAAAACTTCTTTCCCAGTTTTCTACTTCCCTCCTAATCTTGGTTGCATTGGGTTTGTGCAAAAACCTTTCAATTTAATGTAATCAAAATTTTATACTTCATAATGTTCTCTATCTCTTGTTTGGTCATAAATTTCTCCATAAATCTGGCAAGTACACTATTTCTGCTCCTCTAATTTGTTTTTAGTATCAGCCTTTATACTTAGATCTGTATCCATTTGGAATTTATTCTTGTATACGGTGTCAAGCTTTGGTCTCTGCCCAGTTTCTGCCACACTGTTATCCAGTTTTCCCAGCAGTTTTTGTGAAACAGTGAGTTCTTATCCCAGAAGCTAGGGTCCTTGGGTTTATCAAACAGTAGATTGCTAAATTCATTGGCTTCTGTGTCTTGAGTACCTAACGTATTCCACCTGTCTACCTCTCTATTTCTTAGCCAGTACCAAGTGGTTTTGATGATTGCTGTTGTATAATACAATTTGAGATCTGGTAGGGCTAAGTCACCTTCTGCAGCATTTCTTTTCTTAACTCCCTTGGTATTTTTGACCTTTTTTCTTCCGGATGAATTTTGATATTATTTTTTCTAGCATTGGAAAATAATTTTCTGGTAGATTGGTTGTTATAGAACTAAATAAGTGAATTAATTTAGGTAGAACTGTGAAAATAAGTTGTGTTGATTCTTTTTTTAATATTATACTCATTCTACTCACCAACACAAATATGCAGAGATGAAACACATAGATACAAACACATACTCATACATGTGTATATGTATGTATATGTATATATGTGTATATATGTGGGTGAGTATATGTGTGTGCATATATATACACACACATAGGCATACACACATACACACACACACACACACACACACACACGAGCACACTAACTTGTCCCCTCCCTCATAACCACAGAAAAAATAAATAAGCAAGGGCCATAATTGTGTTTGACAGTATATACAACATTCTGCTGGAGTAGTCCCCCACCTCCTCAGACTCTACTGGCCTCCTGTTATCTGCAGGATCAAAAATAAAATCCACTGTTTGGCTTTTAATGTTCTTCATTACCGGGCCTTTTCCTACAGGGCTCTCACAGTTCAATCTCTTCCATTAACTCTGATCCAGCAACAAAGACCTCTTGACTTTGCCTCACACAGGACTTTCAATTCCCTTCCTCTTTGCCTCTGCCTTGGCTCTGCCCCCTACCTGGAATACTCTCCTTCCTCATCTCCACCTCCAGAACACCATCATTTCCCTGAAAAGGCTCAAATTCCATCTTCCATAAAAGGCCTTTCCTTTTCCAGTGCTAGGGTCTTCCCGCTATCATTCCCTCCTTTTTTGACTCTTTGACTTTTTACTGATTCTCCCCCATGCCTGGAACTCCCTCTGGGTCTCCACTTTCTGACTTCTCTGCCTTTCTTTAATTCTCAGCTAGAGTCCCATCTTCTGAAAGAGACATTTCTCAGGCCCTCTTACTGCTAGGGCCCTTCCTCTGGGATTATCTTCAGTTTATCCTATCTCTAGCTTGTTTGTATGTCCTTGTCTCTCCAAATCCCCCATTAGACTTCATATCAGCTCCCTGAGGACAAAGACAGTAGTTTTGGCTATTTATGTGTACTCAGCACAGTATAGTGCTAGTCACCTATTAGGGGCTTAAATAATGCTTGATGATGATAATGATGATGAAGATAGGCATTTGTTTTGTTATATCACATCACTTTAAAAAAACATTTGGTAGTTACAACACATTTTCCTCTCAATATCCCTATGAGATAGGTAGGCCCAGAATCATACCCCTAATTTATCCAGGAAATCTAGACTCAGAAAAATTAAGTGACTTTTCCAGAAATGAGAATTCATAGCATCACATTTTTAGAAATGTACCTTAGAGACTACTGAATCTGAGCCACCTACACATATTGAGGGAACCAAAACCCAGGAAACTGAAATGCCTACCCTTCATCTGAGTGACTTTCCTCATCTATTTATCCTGTCTACCCCTTGTTTGCACATAGTTGTTTGCCTTTCCTTTCCCCCACTAGATTATTTAGCTGTATGACAGTACAGATTTTTATTGCCTTTTTTTGTCTCCCCATTGGCTAGCACAGTGCCTGGTACATAGTAAGTAATAAATGGTCGGTAATAAATTGACCTATCTGAAGTCATAAATAGATCTGGAATTTTAACCCAGCATATAGTGTTTTTTTTTTCCATGATGCCACATTTTTAGTAAAACACATCTTTCCTATGCATTGTAAGTTGTCACATTAAAATAATCTCTAAAAATTAGGAACCCCCCCCCCCAAATCAGATAATTCACCTTGGAGCTCTATACTCTATTGCCATGTGGTGATGTCTCAGTGCACTGTGAGGTGAGGCACAGATTCCAAATTGGGTACAACTGGCATGATTTGCCTTTGTTTCAAGCTTGAAAGGGCTGCAGTGCAATCTTAATGCTTAGGGACATCTCCATGCTATTCAGAAACAAAATTCAAGCCTTCTCAAAGCATTCGAGCCCCAAATGATGATTTCCTATTGTGTCACAAAATTGGCTTGAAAACTATTAATGTTCTTTAGACCAGAAATGCTCTCATTAAATAAGTTGAGAACAAAATCACTCCCCTAGCTACAAGAAACAGCAAGATGAAAATGGGCTTCCTTCCTCTGAAAGACATGTACTACATGTATGGTGAGTTTGGTTTGAAATAACCATTGTTTCAAGTCATCCCTTGAACCTGTGGTGCAATAACAGAACATAGGATATACATAATGTCATTCTGAGTCTTTGCAAGAACAAATGATTATCAACCCATTTTTGAAGTGGGAGAGTCAAATAGGGTGATGGTAGGTGACCACTCAATGGGAGGAAGAAGGAGCATCCCAAGCACAGTGCTCTGCCCATTGTAGGTACCTATTAAGTTAGTTTTTCTTTCACTTTCTTTGGTCAGAGGTATTGAGACTCTGGTTGTGGTTAGGATAAACTAATTTTTTGAATCAATTCCTAGGAGAAGAAGCAATGTTTGCAAAGGTAAGTCCACTCAGGAAACATTAATTCAATTAGACATTTATCTACTAAGTACACACATATCTGTACACCTTCTAAGTACAGAGAGACAGTGTGGCATAGTGGAGTTAGCCTCAGAGCCAGAAAGATGTTCAAAACCTACAGCTATTGCATAATGGTTCTATGACTCTAAATCACTTAATCTCTCCAAGGTTCAGGGGGAAGCTACATGGTACAATACTTAGAGTGCCAGACCTGAAGTCATGAAGACATAAGTTCAAATCCAGCATCAGACAGGTACTAGCTGTGACACTGGGTGAGTCATTAGTGCTTCAGAGATATAGAAAACATAATATCCCACTATATTTATTTAATGATTACAAATAAAAGCATTGGATACGTTAGTGCAAAACAGTCTTAAAAGTGCTCTTTAAAGAAGGTGTCTTTATGTGTATGCTTAAGTTACATAAAGTTCTTGGAAAGATGCAACTACAGAAAAAAAATACTTTGTTCCATGATCCTTTGAATATCAGCATTTTGTGAAGCCTATAAAAGTTTTGTTCACTCCTATAGGTTATGTCTGATTCTCTGTCACCCCATGTGAGATTTTCTTGGTGAAGATATTGGTGTGGTTTGCCATTATTTTCTCCAGTTCACTTTACAAATGAGGAAACTGAAGCAAACTGAGTCTCACAGCTAGTAAGCATCTGAGATCAAATTTGAACTCATGAAGAGGAATCTTCCTGATTCCAAGCTGAGTGTTCTATTCACTGAACCTTTAAAAGAATAGGAGCATATATTCACCAAAATGTACTCCACTGTCATAGAAGAAGACCAAATGTTGCTGGGCCATCTGTGAACTACTTAAAGAACTAAAAAGAGTTGTCCATCATTGTATGTGTATATATGTATGTATACCAATATTTGAAGATATCCACATATATTGCGTATGTATGTAGGCATATTCTAGATGAAGGACTTAGGAAGTCAATCCATCAATAAATCAAAAAGTATTAGAATCAAAGTGTGAAAAAATAAGAATTTTGATCTACACCAACAGAGGGAGTGAATGTACTGAAAAGATCAAGGTTGCCTGGAATGATAGGTACCTTAATCATAGTCCATGATTGTACTTGACAGCATCCCTAGCCCCTAGCCCAGTGCTTCATATGTAGTAATCACTTCATAAATGCTTATGGAATGATTGTTTGAAAGTTGAGTTGTATTTTGTGCTTAATAAGGAGATTTTGGAAGGCATATTCAAGTTCATTGATGCATCTTGAAGTGTTAGCCATAATATAATCACAAATCATCTAAGAGATTCCTAATTGTTTCATAATTCTTAGGTATAGACATTGTTTGAGGCTTGCATTTCTCTATGCACTGTATGGAAAAAAATTGTAATTGTTATAATGTCATCTGTGGCACATGAGGGTGGATTAGTTTATCTTGATTTCACTTCATTTTTACTCTGTTACAGGGTATATTAGAACAAAGAAAAGATGGGTCCATTTATAATCCATTTAATGTTGTGAATTTTGTAGGTTTCTCATCTTGTTGAATAAATGAATAGTTAATCCTGAAACTAGAGGGAAACCTCATAAATCACGTGTTGCCTAGCATTCAACAAATTACAACTCTCTCTCGCACTACAGCAGCATGTGGAGAAGGCCAAAGTCAGCAAGAGTGAAGAGAAGGCGTTGAGGTCAGAGGAGATGCAAAGATGCAGCAAACAATAGAGCGCTGTGACTAGTCAGGTCATTGTGAAGGAGTTCAGAAAAATGAGGAAAGTGATGGAGCAGTAGAGAAGAGCCACAGAAAAGCAGGAGAGAGGACCTGGGGAAAATACCAAGCATTTACATGCATGGAAGTCCTCTGAGCTAAAAGCACTGCCAGTCATCATCTGCCAAGTCTATGAAGGAGGCAATAATAGGTCAAATTTTAAGGTTTACATAAGCTTTCTCTTTATGATATAATGTGTCCCCACAATAACCCTGTGAAGTAGGCCCAATGTTACAGATGTACAAATAAGTTCAGAAAAGTCAAGTGATTCTTCTGGGGTCAGAGACTAGGAAGTGTCCTGGGTAGGACTGGAACTCAACTATTCTGATTCTGAAGTCTAGTCCTCCATAAATTACACACAGTTTCTCAAGAGGAAAGTGAGAGAAGTGGTCAGTCAATGGATCTTCCAAAACCAAAGTCAGATTTTTGGTATTAGATGGCAGTTCTTAGAATAGTGGAAATCCATCCATCTCTGATAGACTGGAAATCAGAACTAGAAAGAACCCTAAAGGGGTGAAGCCAAGAGAGTGAAGAAAAAGCAGGGAACTCTCCCCCCTAGCCCAGCCAAATACCTGTAAAAAAATATTCTAAATAAATTCTGGAGTTGCAGAACCCACAGAACGATGGACTGAAGTAAACCTCCAAGCCAGGACTGCAAGGAAGGTAAACGGGAAGCATCTATCACATTATGCTGGGAACAAAGCATAGTCCAGTACGGACTGCATCAGCACAGACAAGACCTGAGAAGGCCTTGGGGGGCACTGAATCACTGGCACCTGTATGGTTCCCAGATTCCATAATCCCCAAATCCTAGGGCAAATTGGATGATCAGTGGAAAAAATCTTGTCAGACCAGTGATCCATCCTGAGCCCTAGAATGGCAAAAGGGATAGAGGAGCCTGGGGCACCTACAGCAGGAGTAGAGATAGCTGCTGTTTCTGGAGGTCTAGGCCCACAAATTGTGGGGGGATCGAGCAGTTGACAGTACACTCCCAACCCCACTGGATGCAGAGAACTACTTTAACAAAGAGTACAAAATCAATTAAATGACTAGGGAGATGAGCAAAAGTCGGAAAAAGAGTCAGACTATAGAATCTTACTTTGGTGACAAGAAAATCAAAATACAGAAACAGAAGAAGACAACAAAATCAAATTTCCTACACCCAAAGTCTCCAAGGAAAATATAAATTGGTCTCAGGCCATGGAAAAGTTAAAAAGAGGATTTTTGAAAATCAAGAAAGAGAAGTAGAGGGAAAACTGGGAAGAGAAATGAGAATAATGCAAGAATATCATGAAAAATGAGTCAACTACTTGGTAAAGTGGGCCCAAAAATGCTGAAGAAAATAACATCTTAAAAAATAGACTAACCCAAAAGGCAAAGGAGATCCAAAAAGCCAATGAGGAGAAGAATGCCTTGAAAAGCAAAATTGGACATAAAGAAAAGGAAGTCCAAAAACTCACTAAGGAAAATAATTCCTTAAAGATTAAAATGGAGCAGATGGAAGCTTATGACTTTATGAAAAATCAAGAAATTGTAAAACAAAACCAAAGGAATGAAAAAATAAAAGACAATGTGAACTATCTCATTGGAAAAACAACTGACTTGGAAAATCTGGAGGATCCAGGAGAAACAACTTAATAATTATGGGGCTACCTTAAAGGTATGATCAAAAAAGAACCTAGACATCATCTTTCCAAAAGTTATCAAGGAAAATTGACCTGATACTCTAGAAACAGGGGGTATAGTAGATTTTGAAAGAATTCACCTACCTCCTGAAAGAGATCCCAAAAGGAAGATTCCTAGGAATATTGTAGCTAAATTCCATAGCTCCCAGATCAAGGAGAAAATATTGCAAGGAGTCAGAAAGAAATAATTAAAATACTGTGGAAACACAAGCAGGATAACACAAAATCTAGCAGCTTCTTCATTAAAGGGTTGAAGGGCTTGGAATATGATATTCCAGAGGTCAAAGGAGCTAGAAATAAAACCAAGAATCACCTACCCAACAAAGCTGAGTATAAATACTTCAGGGGAAAAATTCAATGAAATACAATTCTTGATGAAAGACAAGATCTGAATAGAAAATTTGACTTTCAAACAAAAGAATCAAGAAAAGCATGAAAATTTAAACAGGAAAGAGAAATCATAAGGGACTTACTAAAGTTGAACTGTTTATATTCCTATATGGAAAAATGATATATGCAACTCGAGACTTTTATCAGTGTTAGGGTAGTTGGAGGGATTTTATATATAGACAGAAGGCACAGGGTGAGATGAATAAGAAGGGGTGTTATCTAAAAAAAAAATTAAGGGATGAGAGAGGAATACATAGGGAGGAGAAAGGGAGAAATAGAATGGGATAAATTATCTCTCACATAAAAGAAGCAAGAAAAAGCTTTTTCAATGGGGAATAGAGGAAGGTGAGAGGGAAAGAATCAATCTTACTCTCATCAAATTTTGATTAAGGAGGAAATAACATGCACACTCAAGTTGGTATGAAAATCTATCTTACACTACAGGAAAGTAGGGGTAAGGGAAAAGAGAAAAGGGAAAATGATAGAAAGGAGGGTAAAAGAAAGTAAGGGGTAAGTAGAGGTAAACACTTTTGAGGAGGGACAGGGTCAAAGGAGAGAAGAGGATAAATGAGGGCACAGGTTAGGATGGAAAGAAATATAGTTAGTCTTTCACAACATGACTGTTATGGAAGTATTTTGCATGGCTATACATGTATAACCTATATCTAATTGCTTGCCTTCTCAGTTGGGGAGGGAGAGAGACAAGTTGGGACACAAAGTTTTAAAAAGTAATGTTAAAAATTGTTTTTTATATGTTACTGGGAAATAAGACATATAGGTAATGGGGTATAGAAAGCTATCTTGCTCTACAAGAAAACAGTGGGGAAGGGGATAAGAGAAGGGAGGAGTGTGATTGAAAGGAGGGAAGATTGAAGGAAGGGGTAATCAGAATGCATGCTATCTTGGGGTGGGTGAAGGGGAGAGATGGGGAGAAAATTTGAATCTCAAAATCTTGTGGAAGGGAATGTTGAAAACTAAAAATAAATTAATTATTTTAAAAAACACTTTACATCAGAATTTCCTGAATTCTGTTCAATCTTCTCTATTTATAGGTGGTACCCATTGGGTATAGATGAAACCAAGGTCTTGAAGATTACACATAAAGTTTCCACATGAAGATGGATGTTGATCATTGTGTAAAATGGAATTAAGCTAAGGCATCAGATTCAGCATGTCCCCTACACCTAACAAGGACACTTGGTCTCTTTCAATTTCTTGGTTTCCATAAATGGCAACACTCTATCATGGAATTAAACATCCAAATCATCTGCTTTTGAGAGAGAGGGAGAGAGAGAGAGAGAGAGAGAGAGAGAGAGAGACAGAGAGAGATGGAGACAGAGACAGGCAGAGAGACAGAGACAGAGAAACAGAGACAAAGAGAGACTGAAACAGAGAGCCAGAGCCAGAGATAGAGACATTCAAAGAAAGACAGAGAGACAGAGAAAGAGATACAGAGATAGAAAGACTAAGAGACAGACAGAGACTCAGAATGAGAGATACAGAGAGACACAGAGACTGTGAGACAAAGAGACAGACACAGAGAGAGTCAGCGAGGGACAGAGAGAGAAAGAACACAGAACACTGAAAGAGAGGACTGAGAGGCAAAGACTTTGAAAAAGGGGTCCTGCAAGTGATACCCAAGTACTTGCTTGCTCTAGTCCTAACAGGACATGTTCTAGGTCAGGATAGAGCTGTGGGAAGACTGAGGGTGGGGCAAGTGGCAGTGGAAGAAGTCCAGATGCCTGAAGAAGGAGGTGAGGTGGTCAATCTGTGTCCAGACCATTCTTTGTCCACTGCTCCCCCCTCTCCCAATTAAATACTCAAGAAATGAATCCAAGTGACAGGACCGCCTTCTGAAGCATCCAGAAGAATATGTTCCCTCAGGGGCACTTCTTAGGGCAACCTTTGCCTGCCCCCTTGTGCTTTAAACATTCGTTTGGTATTTTCCTTTCAGTTGTGGGCAGTTGGAAAGTGGGAGAGTCAAGATCTCTTCAGGAAAAGCTGTGATCACAACCAAAAATGACTAAAAGACTAGGCTGGGGGGGGAGGGGCGGGGTTCGAGCCACAGACAAAGAGATAGCGAGGTAAATCCAAATACACAGAGACAAAAAAGAGACAAAGGGAGATAGAAAGACAAAGTGAGAGGAAGGGAGCGATAGAGATTGAGAGGGAGACTTTGAAAGCATGTGTACTGTAGGTGGTGCCATAGGATTTGTTTGCTTTAGTCATAGGATGAGTTGTTCTAGACCAGAATATAGCTGTGGAAGTTGGAGGGGATGGGGAGAGCAGGGCGCAGTGATGCCCACAAGTGCAAGAAGCCCAAATAGGGCTGTCTGCTTAGAAAGTACTGGAGTGGGTACATGTATCTATGCCGAAAAGATTCTTTCTCATCCACTTCCCCAACCCGCAATGAAATATTGAAGAAATGAATGCAAGGCTTGGGGTGGAGCTAGGGGGACCCCAGGAGTTATGAGCTCTACCGGAGTCACAGCAATGAGCGTCCAGAAGCAAATGTGGGAATAGGGTGAATTGGAGGCTCTTGGAATATGCATGGGCTGGGAACATGAAGATCTTGGCTTCTGTTTGGGGAGGTGTAACATTGCATTTAGTCTGTGCACACCCGCAAAAAGCTACCCAGCAACGCCACCTTGTGGGTCTCTCAGAGGGTTACCGTCTCTCAGATTGCTTTCTTGGGGCAGTCCTCGCCTTTCCCCTAGAGCCTGAAACGGGTGCTTGCTTGCTTTGCTCGCGTTCAGCTGGTGGTAGTCAGAAAATGATTGGAAGTGAAGAGGTGTCTTGAGGACCACAGGTGTACGGAAGGAAAACACAGTTAAGTGAAGACTGCGGGAAGGGTGGGGGAAAGAAAAGAAGAGAAAGAGAAGAGAAAGAGGAAAACTCACAAATACACACAGGGGGAAAGAGAGAGAGAGAGAGAGAGAGAGAGAGAGAGAGAGAGAGAGAGAGAGAGAGAGAGAGAGAGAGAGAGAGAGAGAGAGAGAGAGAGAGAGAGAGGAAAGTGATGACAAAGGATTTTTTGCTGGTTCTAGTCATAGCAAGAGGTGTTCCAGGTCAGGACAGAGTCAGAGTTATGGGCAGTGGGAGGGTGGGAGAAGGGAGCAGTGATGTCCAGAAGTGGAAAAAGCCCAGATAGGACTGCCTGAAGAAAGAGTTGGGATGGCGTATCCATGACCAGAGGATTCTTTGTCATCTGCTCCCCTGTCACCCAATGAAGTACTCAAGAAGTGAATCCAAGTGACGGCGCCGCCTTATGGGGCTCTCAGAGGAATGCCCTCTCTCCTAGGTCTTCTTGGGGAAGTCCTGGCCTGCCCCCTAGCGCTTGAAAAGGTTTCCTCCCTTTTCAGCTGTGGGTAGTGGGAAAGTGAGAGAGTGAAGGGCTCTTGAGGAAAGGTGGTCATGACGAAAAAAACTGAAATTTTTTGACTGCGGTGGGGCGGGCGGCGGGGTGACTGGAGAGACAGAAGACGAGATAGAGAGGGAAACATACACAAATACACAGAAAAAAAGAGAGAAAGGGAGATAGAAAAACAGACAAAGAGATAGGGATCGATAGAGACTGAGAGACTTTGAAAGCATAGGTACTGTAGGTGGTACCAAAGGATTTGCTTTCTCTAGTCATAGGATGAGGTGTTCTAGACCAGAATATAGCTGTGGAAGTTGGAGGAGGGAGTAGGGCGCAGTGATGCTCCCAAGTGGAAGAAACCCATACAGGGCTATCTGCATAAAGTTGTGGAGTGGGTACATATATCTATGCCGAAAAGATTCTTTCTCATCCACTCCCCCAATCTGCAATGAAATATTGAAGAAATGAATGCAAGGCATGGGGTGGAGCTAGGGGGACCCCAGAAATTATGGGCTTTACTGGAGCCACAGCAATGAGAGTCCAGGAGCAAATATGGGATTAGGGTGAATTGGAGACTCTTGGAATCTGCATGGGCTGGGAACATGAAGACCGTGGCTTCTGTTTGGAGAAGTGTATCATCGCATTTCGTCTGTGCCAAGACTCGCAATAAGCGACCCAGCAACGCCACCTTGTGGGACTCCCAGAGAGTTACCGTCTCTCAGATTGCTTTTTCGATGCTGTCCCTGTCTTGCCCATAGCTATTGAACAGTGTGCTCGTTTTGCTCCCGTTCAGCTGCTGGGAGATCGAAAGCGATTGGAAGTGAGCAGGTCTCTTGAGGACCGGAGGTGGTCATAAGCAAAACACATTTAAAAAGAGAAAACTGCGGGAGGGATGGGGAGTAATACATGAAGAGAAAAAAGGAAACCCACATACACACATTGAAAAGGAGAGACAGAGACTGAGACAGAGAGACACGCAGAGATACTGAAAGAAAGCAGAGACTGAGAGGGAGACGAAAGAATGGATCCTGGAGTCATAGCAGAATGTGTTAGCAGAAAGTCAGGATAGAGTTCTGGGAAGTGGGAGAGAGAAAGCATTGGGTGGAGATGCCCGGGGGTGGAAGAAGCCCCGAGAATACTGTCTGAAGAAAGAGGTAGCGCGGTGTATCCATGACCACAGGATTCTTTGTCATCCACTCCCCCGACCCTCAATAAAATATTGAAGAAATGAATGCAAGGCATGGGGTGGAGGTATGGGGACTTCAGTGGTTATGCGCTCTACCTGAGGCAGAGCAATGAGAGAAACACACACACACACACACACACACACTCTTCGGGAGAGAGACAGACAGAGAGGATGAAAAAGAGAAGGTGATAAAAACTCGGAAAGAAGGGGTCCTGGAGCTGGTGCCCAAGGAGTTGCTTGCTATACTCATAGCAGGATGTGTTTTAGGTCAGGATAGAGCTCAGGGAAGTGGGTGGGGGAGTGACCGCGATGCCCGGAAGTGGAAGAAGCCCAGATAAGAATGCCTGAAGACAGCAGTGGGGAAGTGTATCCAGGTCCGGACGATTCTTTGTCTTCTCTTTCCCCCCTGTCTAATGAAATACTCAAGAAATGAATCCAAGTGATGGCGCCACCTTGTGGGGCTCCCAGCGCAATGCCCTCTCCCCCAGGGCCTTCTTGGAGGAATCCCTGGCTGCTCCCTAGCACTGGAAACAGTCAGTTTGTCTTCCCCTTCATCTGTGGGCAGAATTTTCCCTTCTACCCATCTGTACCAAGGGGCAAGGGGGGAGGAAAAGAAAATTGAGGTCACCCACTTGAAATATCTGCAATTCCACAGTTTGCTTTCACCCCTTCTCCACTTGCAGGCTCAGGGAAAGCCCCAAGGGCTTTAATACCCCTCCAACCTAGGCCCCCTTTCCACTATGGCTTGCCCTCCCAAGGCCAATACAAATGCCTCCCCAAATGGGGTGGAATCCTGCTGACTGTTCTGATTTAGAGGAGTGACTCCTTTAATAAGTCATCCTTTCTTTTGAAGGGAGCCCCATTCCAGACAAGCCCCAGTTGGAAAAAGACAATTTCTTTATTCTCACTTCATTTCCATAGCCCACAAATACCAAATAAGTAATATCCTTCCCCTGGCCTTGCAGGCCCTAACACCACTGCCCCTGGTCTATACAAGGGGACCTCAAACCACACATATGTATGAACATCCCTTTCCTTCAGGGACAAAGGGCTTAGGTTTGATTGTGTCTGGAGGATAGGCTGATGCCATCCACTCTGAAACATGTAGTTCCCAGCACCTGAGGATGTTAATCAGGGTAACAGCTTCAAGAACTCCCAAACCAGCCAGCCTGTTGCTCCCTCTCCTTGCATGGCTCAGGCAGAGATCAAAAGAGAAGTGAAGACTAGGCCTGCCAGCCACCAAATCTCTTGGTTGAAAGTCAATCAAGCAAACCTCTTTCTAGTCTTCCTTCTAAGCAGTTGGCCCTCTCCACTCCTCCCTGTCACTTAGCCCAACATTCCCAGGCCTAGCCTGGACTCAAGAAATATTACTGGGACATTCAGGAGAAGAGCAACTCAAGAAGCTCCATGGAGGAACTAATGACTCAGTGGTCCCCTACCTCACTTGGTCTACCTTCACCAGGAAGGAAAGAGAGGAGGAAAGGGAAATGAAAGGAGAAAGAAAGGGAATTCAGAAGGAATGAGAAAAAAGGAAAGTAAAGGAAAGAAGGAAGGAAGGAAGGAAGGAAGGAAGGAAGGAAGGAAGGAAGGAAGGAAGGAAGGAAGGAAGGAAGGAAGGAAGGAAGGAAAAAGGAAGGAAGGACAAAAAGTTTCCCACTGGCCAGATATATTGATACACTCACAACTACACGCAAAGACACACACACACAAATACACACACATACAAACACACACACACACACACACATACCTGAAAGGCTTAGGGTAAGGGCAAACAACAGAGAGCTGCCTTGCTACTGGTGCTGCTGTTGCTGCTGACCTCTGCATGGAGAACAAAGCAGAAGGAGAGGAAGGAGCAGTGAAGGCCATAGATTGGTCTTGGGTTGGCAGATGTTTGAAAACCCATTTATGTAGGGACATGCTGCAACATGTGAAGCCAAGCAGCCACACACCCCCTGAACTCCTTTCCAAGCCTACCTGGGACCTAGTGAGGATTGGTGCAGAAGACCTAGGGACAAAAAGGTAAGGAGATTGGTGAATGTCTGGATGAGGGGCACGGGGCCAATCCAACTGTCAGGAGGGAAACTTTTCCCACTCTGGGTGGCTGGCAAGGGTAGCTGGACATTCAATCAGGGAGGCAGGCATTCCATCCAGGATGCAATGAGAAAAATAGGGAGAAGGGAGGGAGGGTAGAGAAGAAAAATAAAAGGAAGAATTCAATACCACAAAGGAATCTGGTTTCTCTAGTTCAAAGAATGAATGAGGAGACAGAGATGAAGATTGAAAAGCCTGCTATCCTTTGACTGTGGTCTCAGTGGACAGAAATGTTACCCAGGATTCACTTTAAACATTTCTCTTTCTTGGGGTGTGTGTGTGTGTGTGTGTGTGTGTGCGTCCATGTGTGTGTTTGAAGAGGGGAGATGAAGTGCTTCCTTCAGCCTTCAGTATGTTCATTATTGGATGAGGGAAAAGAAAAGGAGCAATTGAAATATTTTGAGGGGTTCAGGGCAGGGTGGGGGTCCAAGGGAGAAACAGAAGAAAAATAAAAGGAAGAAGAATTCAGTGAAACCAAATGGTCTGTGTTTTCTGGCCTACTGTAGCAATGGGGATGAAAGGATGGATGCTGGAGATAGCCTGAAAGGACAGTCATGATGGAATGAATGAACACAGTACAGAGGAAGATTGGCAATGGCAAGAGAGAGAGAAAAAGAAATTCCAAAACAGGACCTGAAGTCCCTTCATTCTGGCTCCCCTGGCTACCTGCCTACTGCCTTCCATCTAGGGATCCACAAACCCCTTCCTTTGGCATATCAATCTTCCCAAACTCGGTTACCATGCCAGGGTCTAGTCTACTCTAAGGAAGAGGGCAAACAGCCATTATGGATCCACAGTTCTAAGTCTAGCCATTTCCTAGGAGGCATACTTTATAACTGGTATGTTCATTGGTTTCCTGGAGACAAGGAATCAGCGCCTCAGTTACCTCAGTTCTGCACTATAGAAAGAACCAGGGGAGTGGCTGGATGAGAAAGAGATAGAGAGCGACAGAGACAGACACAGACAGAGATGGAGAGATAGAGAGACAGAGACAAAGAGAGACAGAGAAGGGAGACAGAGAAACAGAGAATGTCCAGTAGGATAGAGTGAAATAAACAGCAATCTTGACTGTGCATGAGAAACATTCTACTCAGAAGAAAACAGAATGCATATTGCAAAAATACAGTTTTTCCCAAGAGAAGCCCTTGAAACAGAAAGGGATATGTGAAAGTTCTACCAACCTTATCATTATTAAAACAGTTAGGTGGAGTGTACAATGAGGGCATAAATGAGTTGACTTTGATGGGATGATTTCAAAATAATTCAGGAGTGAGAAAGAGGGATGCACTGGGAGAAGGGCAAAGTGAATTTGGGGTGAGGTAAATGATCTCATAGAAAAGGGATGAAAGGAAGAGCTTTCATGGTTCAGGGGAAGCTGGGAGGAGTATAAGGGGCAACACCTTACTCTCATTGGAATTGCCTCAGATGAAATAACATAAATATTCAATGGATATAGAAATCTCTTATCCTACAAGGAAATTGGAGAGTAGGAGTATATCAAAATATCAGGGGGAGGGAGGCGCTGATAGAAGGGAGAGTGGAGCTGGGGAGGCAGTAGACAAATGCAAAACACTTGTGAGGAAGAAAAGGATGAAAGGAGAGAGAATGATAAACAGAAAAAAAGAGGACAAAGAGAAATATACTGTATTCATGATACCTATGAATGTGAATTAGATGAACTCACCCATAAAATAGATAGTACATTGGAACAAAATCCAGAATTCAGCAATATATTTACAAGAAACACACTTGAAGCAGAGAGGCACACAGAGTAATGGTAAGAAGCTGGAGCAGAATCCACTGTGTTTCATTTTAAGTTTATAAACAAGTAATGATAGTGTTTATTATTTCAAAACAAAAGCAAAATTATACCTAATTAAAGAAATGAGGGAAACTTTTGTTAGTAGGTGCCACAGACAATGAAGTAATATCAGTATTAAATATATGCACCACATAATAAAGCATCAAAATACTTAAAGGAAAATTGAAATTAGTTGGGAAGAAACAGGTCAGGAGATAAAATAGAATTTTAGAAAAGTTTGACATGACAGACCTTTGGAGAAAATTGAGTGGGAATAGGATGGAGTACACCTCTTTTTCTCAGGTGTACATGTAAACTTCAGAAATGATGACCATTCATTAGGGCATGAAAATCCTAAGTTAAATAACTTACCCAGGATCACACAGCTGTTAAAGTTTCTGAGACCAGATTTGAGCTCAGGAAGATTAATCTTCCTGATTTGAAGTCCAAGATTCTATCCTGGTATGTTACCTAGCTGCCTAATGACAGGCTGAGGAGGAGTTTGTATTTTATCCTGCCTAAAGTCAATAAGGAGCAGCTAGGTGGCACACTGGATGGAGCATTGGGCTTAGAATCAGGAACACTTATCTTCATGAGTTCAAGTCCTTCTTCAGATGTGCTTGCGATGTGACTCTAGTCAATTAAGTAACTTAACCATGTTTGCCTCAGTTTCATCATCTGTAAAATGAACTCATGATGAAAATGGCAAACCACTCCAGTTATGTTTAGCAAGAAAACCCCAAATGGGGTCCTGAAGAATCAGAAATGACTAAGCAACAAGAAATGACCATCAGCAGCTTCTGAAAGATTTTAATTAGAGGGGTTGACATAGCCAGACTTGAACATTAAACAGATTCTTTTTGCAGCTGCGTAAAGAATAAAAGGCTAGAAGACCATTTGAGCTATACTATGGTCCAGGAAAGCAGTCAAGAGTGAATGAATTAGGGTGGAGGCAGGGTAAATGGAGAGAAGGAAAAAGGACAGAAGAAGAGTCTGTGGAGTTAGAATAAAACTTTGCACTGATTGGATATGATGGAGTGAGGTAGAGGAAAGAGTTGAGGATGATTAATTTTCTTGCCTAAGTAACTGAACAGATAATGGTAGCATAAGTAGAAGAGAATTACAAAGGGAGAGTTGCTAACAGAGGAAATGTGTCTCAGAGATGAATTTGAAGTATATTCTTTTTACACAGTATTTTCCTAAAAGAATGTATTCCAAAAAGAAGTGTGTGCAAAATCAATTTGCCATACACTGTTTTAAATGTGCCAAAATAAATCTTATTTAAAAGTATAGTATGGCAAACTCTTTTCAAAAGTTAATTATCACCTAATATCTTTTAAAAAAAAATTGTGCTTGTTTGCTTACAAATATTTAATATATATTTATAATTTTTTTAATCTTAAAAAACTAAATAAAATTTTACCTGACAAGAACAATCTGATGTCTACTTGGCCAGTCACATATATCCTGTGGTAAGTAAGCCTACTCGAGTTAATTTCCTGTTGGTCATGTCACCTACTGTAGTAAATGAAAAAAGAAAGTACTCTTAACAAAACATAAAACAAAGGAATAATGCAATCTAGAATAGGTAACATAAGTGGAAAACCACCATAAAATGTATTCAAGAAAAATAGTGAAATTTATTCAAGTTTTTCCACAAACAAAACTGAATTTAAAATAACAGAATAATGGACTTGAACCTTCTAAGTGTAAGAGGATAGGGACAAAGAAGAAGAAACCTCAAGGTGGTTTCCACAAAAGTTATTCTATCATTTGTTTTTCGCAAGGATATAAGGGAGGCTTCCTAAACAAGCTATTAACAGGTGTGGACTCATTCTAAGTTAGCAAAAACAGATCACACAACCAATCAGACAAAATATTCCGAACCGACAAAATTTGATTACCCCAGTTTTCCTAAGTTTTAGAAATGGACAAGGTAACTATCTGGTTGGCTCTATACAAGTCCAGCTCTCATAATTAGCAACTAAACTCCCATTTTTTTTTTCAGAATATTCCACTTTGATAATGGAAGGCAAACATGAAACAAACTACTTTTATTAGTGCCTTGCTAATGTGGTGAACCTCACTGAGATGTTAAAATGTCAGAAGGAAAGTCAGGATTCTTCTCTTTCAGTGAGTATGGCCCTAAAATATTTCTTCTGAAGCAGAAGTATCAAGGGGCCTTGTGCACTAGAAACTGCAGTGTTAATGTTTATTTCTAGTAATGTCTGAGCACTGTAAAATATGTTGGTTGCTCTTTTAAAAATAGAATAGGCCAACCTCAATACTGCAACTTCCTTGAAAAATACCCAAAACAGGGATGTTTTTCTGAGTCACTGACCCTAATGAAAAGATTTTTTTTTAAATTTCTTTTAAATTTTAAGTCCCTCCCTCCTCCACCCCCACCCATTGAGAAGTCAAGAAATACAATATCCATTATGTATGTGAAGTCATGCAAAAGACAGTTCCATATTATCCATGGTAAGGAAGGAAGGAGAAGAGGGAAATATGTTTCAATCTACTCTCAAAGTTCATTCAGTTCTCTCTCTCTGGAGGTAACAGAGAGTAACATTTGTGATTTTACGTCTTTTGTGGATCATTATTTTGATTACGATGGATCATGTTTATAACAAGAAAACAAAATGTATTGTATTACCAAGTTAATAAATTACATTTAAATGTTTAATAACAATTTCTTTTTCTAAAAATTTCATGGACTCCAGGTTAAGGGCCATTCCCCTAAAGTTACCATACCACCTATGCCATTCAAGCAAGCAAGCATTTATTAAACGTGAAGTACTGTGCCAGGATCCTGGGACTCAAAGACATAAAATGCAATATTTCCAGTCCTCAACGAGCTTATAAGCTTAGCAGTCAAACTCTTCCACCCATGAGGGAGATGCCCTCTAAACTTGGAAGTCCACCCCCTCCCCCCTTACCTTCCAGTGAAAGAACAGCTACTGGCTGGGTAAGAGGAGGGGTCCAAAAGTCACCTTTTGCTCCCACCTGACACCCACAACTTGGCAAAGTAATAAAAAAAGAAAAGAAAGCCAGACCCCAAGTAGTGGATGAACCCCACTTGTGATTCCACAGTGCCATCTACCTTCAGGTCCACACTTGGAAGCTCCCAGGATCAAAGCTGTGGTGCTAACATTCAAGGTTGTTGCCCTCATACAGGCCACGCTCCCAGAAGCCCTTTTAATAGGGAAGTGGGGGAGAGACAGCCAATCAGCATCAGCAACAGTCCTAATTGACCCTGGGGCACAGAGAGAAGGAGCCTTCCCAGAGAAGAGTGGAGAAAAGCGGTGGGGTTGTGTTGAACAGACTGGGAACCAAGTTGCCCTAGAGTCTAATGCAGTTAAACCCACACACACACTTTGATAATGAGAAAACTGGAGGATCTGGGTAGGTTAATTACTCAATAACATAATTACCCAATAGTAGAAAGGGTGAATGTAAATGTAGATGAAGTTTGAATCTAGGACCTGAAAATTCCTTCAATTCTCAGACTAAATGCCTTAAATGATGACATAACTTAAAAATCTGTTTCATAAAGATGAACTATGAGACTCAGGTCACATAGCCACTCGAGCCTTCAGTTTTCTCATCTCACTGTAAAGGGTGCTGAACCTATTTTGTGTCCTGGACTCCTTTGGCAGTGAGTCTAGTGAAGACTGTGGACCCCCTCTGGGAATAATAATGTGTTTAAAGTCATAAAATATAATATATAAGATTACAGAGGAAATCAATTATACTGAAATACAATTACTATCAATTTTTTTAAAACAAGTTAATGGCCCCCAGGTTAAAAACCCCCTTATAAAAGGTGGCTATGTTAAGTGGAGATAGATAGCTATGACTGGGACAAGAAACTGGTAGCCCAGCAGATAGTGCTAAGCCTGGTGTTAGGATGACCTGAGTTCAAATCTAACCTCAGACACTTCCTTGCTTGGCAAATGAACTATGTAAGTTATTATCATGAATAGATTACTGGGCTTAACATTAGGAAACCTAAGTTTAAATCTGACCTCAAACACTTAGCAATAACCATCTTGATCAGGTCATCTAACCTTTCTTGCCTAAGTTTCTCAACTATAAAATGGGGATAGCAATAGCACCTTACCTCTAAGGTTGTTGTGAGAATCAAATACGATAGCATCTGTAAAGCACTTAGCATAGAGTAAGCAGTATATAAATGCAAGGACAGGGAAGAAGGAAAGGAAAAGGAAAGGGGAAGAGAGAAGCAGCATTTTTTCAAACGCATGTGTAATAAATATGTGATAGGCTGCATTTAAAAGATTTGCTATTAATTTTCTGAGGCCCTTCTAACTCTGAAGTTCTTTGATTCCAGTTTTGCTTGTCATTGAGTCATTTTCAGTCACATCCGACTCTTTGTAACACCACTTGGGGTTTTATTAGCAGAACTATTGGACCTGTTTGCCATTACCATCTGCAGCTCATTTTACAAATAAGGAACTAAGGTAAACAGAGTTGAGCAACTTACCCAAGGTCATGATGGGGTTCAGTCTCTCAGAACCTCCTTGAACCCCCCCCTTGAATTTCCCCACTTAACCAAGCCTTTCATACTCAAATTTGTAGCCAGTTCTCCCCAAATCTCCCCATTTAACCCAGCCTTTCGTACTCAAATTTGTTACCTCTCGATTGTCCCACCTGCTTCCTACCCAAGCCCTCCATTGTCTGATATCCCCCAATCGCCTCCAGTTGTCTCCCACCATTGGTTACATATACCTTAGTCTCATCAAGACCATGACAAGATCTTCCCTGTCTTTTTCTGCATTTAAGTTCCATTTTGCCTCCATGAAGGCGCTCAGATTTAATCTAGCTCTGACTCTGTCTAGCAGAGATTCTATCTGGCCCACTTGTAACAAGCGCTACAAATGCTTAGACTCCTCAAGAGTCGACTCAATAGGGTGAATCTCTAATAAACTTTGTTTTCCTTTGGTTTTAAGAAGGCTTGGGTCAAATTCATTCAAGCAGGACCTGGCATGTTGGTGTTTCAGATCTCAATAGTTACAAAGCCAGGAATTATCTGAGGCTGGATTTGAACTCATGAAGATGAATCTTCCTGATTCCAAGCTCAATGCTCTATCCACTTCATCAGTAGTGGATGAAAATCCAGATTTAGGACTAAGTTCATGGAGAATGATAATTTAAAAAATTCATTTAACCATAATTTATAAATTAGTGACTGGAAAAATGAATATGAAAACAAAACAGCCCCTGACCTCCAGGAGCTTACATTCAAATAGGGGAGATGATGTTAATGTATATAAGTATATGGAAAACTATTCAAAATAAATAGACAACAGTGTGTGTAGGAAAGTGCTAGTCTCTGGAGTATGAAAGACTTCATGTAGAAGGTGACAATTGAGTTGGGTCTTAAAGGAAAGCAGTATATCTGACAGGTGAGGAGATGAGGTGAATTTCAGGCATGGGAGATAGCTATGGCAAAGAAAAAGACAGGAGAAACAGACATATGTGTGAAGACAAACAAATAGGCCAATATGGTTAGAATGTAGAATAAGTTGAGGGAAGTAATGTCTAATATTGGAAAAGTAGGAAGAGAGCAGGTTTTGAAGAGTTTTAAATGCTAAACAGAATTTGATGGGGTATAAGCCCAAGTCAAGAGCTTTTCCCCTTGGATCAGGAGGACTTTTATCACATTTGTGTGAAGGGCCCTGGAAAGTCTGGCCTTGGGGGGGAGGAGGGGCTCCTTGGATTCCCCTTCCATTTCTTCCAGGCCAGATACTCCCTATCTTCTATTTAACATTCTTTTGATATTCTTCCCTTTGATCCTATTACTAGCCACTCCCATTAGCATCCTTGCTGCGTTTGATCTATCAAGACCATCCCTAGGACCCCAGACTACCTGTCCACCCTGGATGCTTCCCTCAGTCTTTTCTGTATTTAAGTTCCATCTTGCCTCCATGAAGGCCTTCAGATTCAATCCAGCTTGGAACTCTGTGTTGCTGAGATTCTATCTGGGTGGCTTGTGAACACAAGCATTACTTAGGTTCCTTAAGAGTCAACCCAGTATGGTGAATCTTTAACAGGCTTTGTTTATCTTTGGCTTTAAGAAAGCTTGTGTTGAATTCATTAGAGCAGGACTTGGCATGTTGGTATTTTGGAGTCTCCCAGCACCCCTCAAACCTCAACAGAATTTGAATGATGGATAGGAAAAATGACTTGAGTGAGAAAGAAGAAATTTCTATTTGTTCCCTGTAGTAGGAATGTCTGAGGGACATAGAGAAATGAATGATGGAATTTCAAGAGGTTTTGTTTCACCAAAAAATACCAGAACTTTGAGGAAAAGCTTTGAGCTGAGGTGACTAGACATGAGATTTAGTTTCAGTTTTTGAGATGGGCTGAGTGGTGGCAGCAGTTGATGGAAACATCCTTCACCCTTGCCCAGGAACTTAATTAGCTGAGCAACCACAGCAATGGTGTAGATAGTAATCCCCTTAACATCTATGGCAGAGGTTCCCAAACTTACTTGGCCTACCTCCCCCTTTTCAAAAAAACAAAAAAAAATTACTCAGTGCCCCATTGGAAATCTAATTTCTTTAAACGTTTTAATGGCTTTTTTTTTAAAATGTGCACCATTTCAAAAAAAAAAAATGTATTTTTTTAAAGACACACCTTAAATTAACAGTTTATTGTAAATTTGTGGGGGTTTTCCTGTATTGAAATTTTGATGATGCAATATTGCATTATATAACCATATAGTATTTTACTGTAAACAAATCTAATGACACGCATATTTCTGCCAATGCATGGACTTGCAGACAACGTGCAAGACTGTGGTAAGGATCTAGGAATGACCAAGTAGTCCCTGGGGTGATGGGAGGAATGGGGTCTTGGAAACATCTTGATGGAAGTGGTCAGTAAGCCAAGGTGACTAGAGGTTGGAGACCAGGAACCAAGAGAATGGGGTTTTGACAGGATCAAGGGTGGGAAGTAACCCAATAGTGGGCTTGACTGGATTAAGGGTAACAGAGAAATGGGTATAATGATAATGAAAGGATTATAGCCTCAAGAAATTCCTGATCAACTGGGAAGATTCAAGAATTCAACAGGGTACCCAGAGCCCTTACCCCTGCACTTCCACTGCCCCTTTATTTTTATTCAATGATCCCCTATTGCACCTGAGGCTAGCACACCACAGCCCTTCTCTCCACCTCATTTCCAAGTCCCCAGGAGAAGGTATTGCCCTCTTTGGGAACCTCTGAGAGGACTGAAAAAAAGAGATTGTACAGTAAAGGTGACAGACTAGGCCCAGAGCTACACCTCTACTTTGGTGAGTGAAATCAGCTTAAGTAAAGACCCTTTAGGCATGAATTCCACAAAAACCCTTCCTGCCAAAGCCAAAGTAACTATCTCCCTCAGGCAAATAAAATGCTCCAGGATGGAGAACCACCAAAGTTCTGGTCAGACAACCTGGTGTACAGTTTGTACACACCCCCCCCCCCCCCCCCCCCCCCCCCCGCCTCTGCCCCCTTCACTTCTTCCTCACCAACCTCTTAAAGTCACATCAGCATTCTTCCCTTAAGTTCTATATTTGGTAACAAAAACCTTCTTTGGTAAGCAATGATTCTTTCTGTGTTCTTAGTCTCTGGGGTAGATTCCTATGCTTACATTGCATGTCTGGTTTCCCAGCCAATGGAAAGAGAAGCTAGTGGGTTTCCACGTTAGGGACTATATAGTGCTGTACTCTGCTCCCCTCAGGGGCACTCCCTTGCTGACACCACCCACCGTCTTGTGGAAGTGCCCCTTCTCACGAGAGTGCAATAAATTCCTTTTTGCCTTCTACTTTGAGAGGCCTCTGAATTTAATTTGAGTAAGGGTTGCTGTATCCCACACATTTAGGCAACAAACAATTTATCTTGAATTTATCAAATATGATTTTAGAAACTTGAGAAGAATAAAGCAAATTGAGGAAAATGTAGAAGGATTTATTTTCTCCTTTCCCTCCCTCTCTTTCCAAAAGGAATGATGTTCACATCTAGATTTTACTATTCTTTTTGTTTATTTTATACTTCAATCAGACATAAAAGTCAGTCAGTAAACATTTATTAAATGCCTGTTATGTATCAAGAATTATATGTCATCTGCAGAGAGATAACAATATTCCCCAACTGACAGACATCCACTTTGTTTCTACTTCTTTACTGGCACAAAAATACTGCTATATATATTTTGATGCATATGGAGCCTCTCTTTTTCTCACTGACTTTGGGACATTTGCTAGCAGTAGAATCTTCCAGTCAAAAGCTAAGAACTTTTTATTTTGTGCATAACTCCAAATTGTTTTCTGAGATTGTTGATCGAATTAATAGTTTCACCAACAATGGATTAGCATATCTATCTTCACCAAATTGCTCCATTGGATATTATTTTGATGTGCATTTTTCTGAAGTGATTTGAAGCGTTTTCTCACTTGGCTGTTATTTCTTCTTTGGGGAATTGCTTGTTTGTTATCTTTTGACCATTGTTCTAATTAAGAGGCTTCTGGTCTTATTTAATTCTTTTAGTTGTCTAATATATCTTGTATATCAAACTTTAATCAGACTACCTGATACAAAGATTTTCCCCAGGTGTCTATTTTTCGTCTTATCCTAGATGGGCTAATTTTATTATGCAAAAGTTTTCAACTTCATGTAATCAAACTTACTATATTATCTCTTGTAATTGTCTCTATGCTCTTGTTATGTTAAGAATTTATTTCTTATTCATTGTTGTAACATATATATGATCTGTTTCTCTTCAACTTTTTGTCTGGTATTTAATATTCAGGTCATATTTGCAGTTTCAATTTATTGTGGAATGTGATGGAAGATATGAGTATAAGACTAATTTCTGCTTTCCAGTTTTCCTAGGAGTTCTTATTAAATAAGGAGTTCTTTCTTAGGTAATTTGTTTTTAAGTATATTGATCACTGGGTTAATGATTTTGATTTATTTTGATTCATTTTGATTCTTCCTTTCCTAGCCTATTCTGTTCCATATAGAACAATTGACATACTTTTTTCTATTTTATAACCATTGCCAAATATTTTAGCGAATGTTGTTTTATAACATAATTTGAGGTCTGAAAATGCTCTCTCCCTCATTCATTCTTATATTTTAAATTATTCCATTACTATTCTAGATCTTTTTTTCAACAGATTAACTTTGTAATTATTTTATCTCTCTGTAAAGTATCCCTTTTTTAGTTGATCAAATCTATGGATTGGCATTAAATTTGTAAATTAATTTTCATAATGGGATCATTTTTATTACATTGTTCAACTTATTCATGAACATTGAATATTCCTCTAGTTATTTAAATTGTCCATCATTTTCCTTATGGACTATTTTGTAAATGAATATATACACTTTGTGTGTGTATTGTTAACTTGAAAACTTGGTTAGAGAAAAGGCAACAGGCTATTTGCATACATTTTATGATTTAATTAATTAAACAATTCCCAATAAAGACAACGGTTACATAGCACTGTGCAGCCAGGATCAGAACTGGCTGACAGTACAGAAATTGACTGTCTTAAGTACATTTTGCCAGAAAGAAGGAGTTCTCTTAGATAAACACATTGTAGACAAAGTGGCATCAATTGGGTTTAATCATCCCAGGCTATAGGCATCTTCCTTCCATAGCATGCCTTTGTGATTTAAGATAAGGAAAAAATGAAGTCCCATCACCAGATTAACAGATCCTGTCCTAACAGACCTTTGAAGTTGTAGCATCTTAACAGAGTTGACAAAGCTGAAATTATAACCCAAGGTATCTGTGTTTTTCTGTTATCACTAAGATGCTAGAAGAAGGGTCTGGTAAAGAAGTCCCATTTGCTTGACAAAAGGCATCCTCTAAACAAAGGAGACTATTAGGTCCAGGCTCTTCGTAATTCAAATTTTGGCCCTTATTAAAGTCTAGAATTTATATTAAATATTATCAGTATTAGTACAAATGTACTAACATTGAGTGAACTTTGGAAGACTGACTTTCAAATATTTTGTGCATTTTGCATTTATTTTGTGTTGGACTTCCTTTTCAGTTTTTGCTTCTTAGATTGGAGATTATTATTATTTATAAATGTCATTGATTTTTGTTGGCTTAGTTTATAGCCTGCAATTTTTGCTAAAGCTATTTTCAACTAGCTTTTTTGCTGACTCCTTAGCATTTTCTAGGCAAATCATCATTTTATCAAAAAATAGAGACAGTTTTCTCCTTTTTGCCCTTCTTTATGTCTTTAATTTCTTTCATCTTATAGCTATTGCTAGCATTCCTAAAACTATGTTAAATAATGAAGGGAGGAGTAGGAAAAACTCACAGGAATACACCATGCCACCATCATCAATGCCTATGCTCCCACAATGACAAACCCTGATGAAGTCAAAGACCTAGAGAACCTTATCGTCAATGTGCCAAAGGAGGACAAGCTTCTAATTCTGTGTGACTTTAATGCTAGAGTAGGCTCAGACTACCAGAGTTGGCAGGGAGTCTTGGGAGGAATAGATTTGAAAACAGCAACAGCAATGGTAATTTACCGCTGAAGACTTGTGCATCACATGACCTTCCCATCACCAACACCATCTTCCATTTACCTAAACACAATAAAGCTTCATGGATGCACTCTCGCAGCAAACAGGCATGTAATAGCCTATGTGATTGTAAGGAGAAGAGACAGACAAGACGTGAGAGAGACAAAGGCAATGTGTGGTACAGAGTGCTGGACTGATCATAGACTTATCCTTTTCAAGTTAAATATTTGCATTCATTAGAAGTGTTGCCCCCAAGGCAAAATGAGTACCAGAATAATTAATGTCAACAAATTAGAGCTCTTCTCTGAGCATGAACAGTTTGTTACTGACTTGGAGGGAAAATTGAGCCAACACATAGTTGACAACAGTGGAATGGCAAAGGAGTGGGTGGTGTTCAGAGATTCAGTGTACAGCCCTGCATTTGCTCATCTGAGTCAGAACACTCACAAACACCAAGACTGGTTTGATGAAAATGATGGGGAAATTCAGAAGCTGCTACATGAAAGATGAGAACTCCATAGGATTTACCAGCAGGATAGTTAATCCACCTCTAAGAAGGCAGAATTTAATTTCATCAAAAACAAAGTACAAGCAAAGCTTAGGGAGATGCAGGATTTCTGGTTCAGTAAGAAAGCAGATGAAATTCAATTTTATGCTGATAGTAACAATCCAAAGGGCCCTTATGATTCCCTGAAAGCTATTTATGGACCAAAAACCTATGTTGCCTCACAACTACTCAGTGCTGATGAAGTGACATAGATTAGTGATAAGGATATGATCCTAGAGAGGTAGGCTGAACACTTCCATACTGTTCTCAACAGACCATCATCAATCAATGGTGAGGCCACTGACTGTTTACCTCAGGTTGAAGTCAATCCCTCCTTAGCTGAACTTCCAACTGAAGAAGAAGTTTTGAGGGCCATTAGGCTCCTTTTGTGTGGCAAAGCACCTGGTACTGATTCTATTCCAGCTGAGATTTACAAGGTAGGGAGACCATTGCTCATACAAAAGCTGAATGAAATTTTCCAAGTTATATGGCAAGAGGAGGTTATCCCACAGGAGTTCAAGGATGTCTCCATTGTACATAAAGGTAAAGGGAATAGGTTGTCCTGTGACAATCACAGGGAGATCTCTCTCTTAGTCACTGCTGGCAAAATTCTTGCTAGAGTCCTCAATAAGCTGATCCTTCACCTGGAAGATGGGCATGTACATGAGAGCCAGTGTGGCTTCAGAAAGGGCTGAGGAACAGTCGATATGGTATTTGCTGCCTGACAATTCCAGGAGAAATGCTAGGAGCAGAACAGAGGTCTGTACACAATGTTTGTAGATCTGACCAAGGTCTTTGACACTGTTAGTTGTGAGGGCTTATGGAAAATTATGTCAAAATTTGGTTGCTCAGAGAAGTTCATCAATATTGTATGTCAATTTTATGATGGCAAATTTGCCTGGGTTCTGGATAATGAACAATGCTCTCAAGCCTTCTCAGTCGCCAACAGAGTGAAACAGGGCTGTGTCCTTGCTCCCATGCTTTTTAAAAGCATGATGCTTTCAGCCATGTTGATGAGGGTGAACACTGCATCAAGGTCAACTACCATACTGATGGCAAGTTCTTCAATTTGAAAAGGCTGCAGACCAAGACCAAAGTGGAGGGAGTGTTGGTGCATGATTTTCTCTTTGCAAACGATTGTGCACTCAGTGCAGCCTCTGAAGCTGAGATGCAACAAGGTATGGATCAATTCTCTGCTTCCTGTGCTAATTTTGGCCTAGTAATTAACACCAAGAAAACACAGGTGCCCCATGAGCCACCGCCACACTATCCATATGTGGAACCATCAGTTACAACAAATGGAGAAGTTTTGAATGCATGTGGATAAGTTCACTTACCTTGGTAGTGTACTTTCTAGGAATATACACATTGACAATGTAGTTGATGCACACATTGCCAGAGTTAGTTCAGTGTTTGGAAGGCTCTGAAGAAAAATTTGGGAGAGAAGAAGTATTAGACTGACTACCAAACTGAAGGTCTACAGAGCTGTTGTGCTGACCTTATTGTTATGTGCTTGTGAAACATGGACAGTCTACCAGCGCCATGCCAAGAAACTGAATCGCTTCCATTTGAGCTGTCTTACGAAGATTCTGAGGATCACCTGGCAGGATAAGGTAGCAGATACTGAAGCCTGTGCTTGAGTTGAACTGCAGCTATTCAAAGTATGCTTCCCAGAGTGCATCTCTGATGGGCTGGCCACTGTGGTTTGAATGCAAAATGTACGGCTGCCAAAAAGACTGTTTTATGGAGAACTCACATGGGGCAGGCGATTACATGGTGGCCATAAGAAACGATACAATGACACTCTCAAGGTCTCTCTCAAGAACTCTGGATTTGACTGTGCAACATGGGAGACACTGGCACAGGACCGCTCAGCATGGTGTGCCCACATCAGAAAGGGTGCTGTGCTCTATGAGCAAAGCAGAATTGAGTCAGCACAAAGTAAACGCAGGACGCACAAAGTAAACGCAGGATGCGCAAATCTGGGATCTCCACCGTAAATATCCACACAGACTATCTGTGCCCAACCTGTGGCAGAGCATTCTGAGCTCCTCTCGCTCCAATCAGCCACATCTGGACACACTGAAATTTGACTTTATCATGGTGACGTCATTTTGGCCCTCTCTGAAGAGGAAGGACAAAGCCATCGCTAGCATTCCTAAAACCGTCAAACAAAGAAGGGAGGAGTAGGGCATCCCAGAAGCTTCATCCTTGGATTGTTTGTAGGGAAGTGTCTGCTGCATCAAAATAAAACATTATCTTTTCTTTTCAGAGCGTCATCAGAGGTGGATCTAGAATCAAAGGTTGTTCTGATCTGAAGAGGGGATGTCCTATGAAGGGGAAGACGTGATGAACAAGCCTACGACCTGGGTTCCGTTGAGTGAGACTTTAGAAAGGGTTAATAATGCGGACGGAACGTGCGTGCGCGTGCATGTGCGTCTGCGTGCACGTGCTCTGCGTGCGCGTGCATGTGCGTCTGCGTGCGTGCGTGCGTGTGCGTGTGCGGGCGCCGGCGCCACATCTCCGGTTTACGTCCCGTCCGAGGTAAGGCGCTTAGCCTGGAGCCCGCCGGAAGTCTGTTGAACAGCACGATCCCGAACTTCCTGCTGAGTTTCCCAGGTTCCCTTCCGTGGCTTCATATGCCCTCAGAAAGCATGGAGGCTCATTTGCATATTTCCGTCATTCCTCCAATCGCGTCGACGTCGCTGATTGCTCGCCTTTCCGGTTCTCTTCTCTACCCCTGGCGGCGCCGGCTCGGCCCGGGCTCTCTGCGGGCCGCGGGTGAGTGCCCAGCGCCCCAGGGCAGGCGGGGGCGCCCTCCTCGTTCTCCCGAGCTCCGGCTCCCGCCTCAGACCCGACCCCTTCCGCCCTGCCCCCTGTCCGGGCTCCAGAAGCGCTGTCCTGACAGAACAGGCCAGACCAGGGGGGCTTCCCGCGGGGGAGGGGGAGGGGAGGAGCTGTGACGCATCCTGGGTGCCGCGGAGGAGCATCTCCCGTCTCCGTGCCTTTGAACGGGCTGTCGCCGTGCCTGCCCTCCTCCTTCCTGCCTTTTGAGGAGGTTGCTCTCGGCAAAGCCATCCCCTTCTCCCCTTTAGCTCTCCTGCCTCCATCGGTTACGGCGTTTTTACTTATTCCGGGTGTATTTCGTGTCTCCTCCGGCAGACCACGCTTCTTCGCCTTTAGCTGTTTCAGTTAAATACCTCCAGACTTTCCAAGGAGCGTGGATGACCTCTTCTTCGTCCTTCCACGTCCAGGAGGTGCTTCCTCCATGCCCCGCACTCTGCGCTGGGAGAAGAGTGCCTGGGACACGGAGGGTGAGAGCTGGCCATGGGGACCCCGAGATCCCGCGGGCTCTGGGGGCAGGTGCCCCAGGTGCTCGGTCCCCAGCTCCGCCCTTGGCAGCTTAGTTAGGGTATCAGCCACTCGGGCTTTACGTGGGAATGTTTAGTAGGGTGAGATTTCAGGTTCTGTGTAGGCATTCTCTCACATTCCTTTAGTAGTGGATAGAGAGCTAACCAGGAAGCCAGAAACACCTGAGTCCCAGTTCTGCCTCTGATACCCAGTGGCTGTGAGTCCCTGGGCAAGTCACGTAGCTTGGACATCTCCATCTCCGTAGACATCTTAAACATATCAAAACTGGACTTACCATCTTTCCCCCAAAACTCTCCCTTCTTACCTTTATTATTGCTGCCAAGGCAGCCCCGGTCCTCCCAATCATCCAGGCTCAAAACCTTGGTGTCCTTTTCACCTTCTCACTCACCAAGTCTCCCCACTGCGCCCCAGCCCCACACCCAATCAGTGATCAACTGCTGTGTTTGCTACGCTCCTAACATCTCATAGAAAATCTGGTTTGGCCTCTTCCCAGCTTTCCAGTTTTCTTACACCTTGTTCCCCTCCAAGTACTTTTTCATCTGTGAAACTGTCCTCCTTCCTGTTCTTTCCATAAGACTCTCCATCTCCTGACTGTGCTTTTCAGTAAATGTACCCCATGCCTGGAATTCTTCCTTCCTCAGTTTTACCTCCTGACTTCTTTCATGTTCTCAGCTCAAATCCTACCTTGTACAAGAAGCTTTTTCTGGTCTTCCTTCATGCTAGCACTAGTTCCTTTCTTCCGAGCTTATCTCCAATTTTCTGGCATAGGTCTTGTTTGTATGCACTTAGTTTCGTGTTGTCTTCTCCATTATATTGTGAGCTTCTTGAAGACAGAAACTGTTTTTACCTTTCTTTGTTTCTGTAGTATTTAGCACAATACCTGGCATATAATAGGAATCTAATGAATGTTTATTGATTTGACATGTTTTAATTTCTCAGTGTTCTAGGCAAGGTCTGTAAGATCCTTGAGTTACAGAGAAGGTACTGACCTACCTTGATAATGATAATCCTTTAATATAAATTTTGGACTTTTGATAAGGGTTAGATGACTTGATGAAGAGTCTGGACCTGACAATCTCTTTGTTCTCTGAAGTAAACTCAGAGAATACCTTTTCCTCTGTAAAAACAGCCAGATGGGGCTGATTTAGCTTTCCTTATGAGACCGTTAACTCTAGACACTATCCTGAATGGTAGGACTTTTTTTTAATTTTGTAGACATATACTATATTATGACATATTAGTGGTAAAGAAAACGCAGATGTTCTGAGTTATAATTTCAATCAACACCTTCTCAACTCTCTTACTGTATTTACAACCTATCCAATTAAGAAATTCCTTTCTTGTATTATAGTTAATCACTCATGGAGATCATAAATCTGATGGACACAGACAATGTTGGATTGTCCTAAACAGATTTAAGCCTGGTCATTTTTGTATTAGACGTTTTTCTGGCTCCATGATCATGTAACCACTAACTTTAAGAGAATAAACAATATCTATACAGTCTATTTGTTTTTTTAACCAAACTGTCAGGTTGACAATAGATGAAATTCCCATTAATAGTTCTCAAAGTGTGGTCCAGGGACCACTTGGAGTCTTTTAGACCTTTTTAATATCAAACAAAAAATATTTATTAAGTACCTACTATGTGCCTCACACTGTGCTAAGTACTAGGGATACATCTAAAAGTTAAAGATAATCCTGGCCTTAAAGAACTTACAATCTAATGGTGGTGATAGAACGCAAACACTTATGCATAGTCAAGCTATATAATATGCCAAATGAATTGGAAATAATCAGCTGAGAGAAGGTATAAGAATTGAGGGGATTTAGGAAAAGGCTTCCTGTAGAAGGTGAGATTTTTACCTTGGACTTGAAGAAGTCAGAGAAACCAATAGGCAGATATGAGGAGGGGGAGTATTCAAAAACAAGGGACAGTCAGTGAAAATGCCCAGAGTTGGTAGGTAGAAAGTTTTGTACAAGGAACAGCAGGAAGGCCACTGTTACTGGATCACAGAGGATGTAGGGGGAGGAAGAAGTGTGTGTGGTGTAAGAAGACTGGAAACATAAGAGGTGGCCAACTTATGAAGGACTTTGGGTGCCAAACAAGGTTTTGTATTTGATCCTGAAGGGGTAATACGGTCAGACCTGTGCTTTAAGATCACTGTGACAGTATAGTAGAAGATAGACTACAGGTGGGGGAAACCTGTTACAAAGAGACCAACCAAAGGATGATTACAGAAGTGCAAGAGTGAGGCAATAAGCACCTGCAGCAAGATGGTTGTAGTGGCAGTGGATGGAAGAGGGCATATACAAGAGATATTTCCAGTGTAAAATGGACACCTAGTTCTTGGCAACAGGGGGTACACAAAGTTAAAGCTATTTTCATAGGATTACTGAGACATTATAGGTATAACCTACATAAACAAAAACTTTTTAGGGAGTCCTCAATTTTTATTTATTTATGTTTGTTAGAAGTGAGCCTGTCTAACAAATCCCCAACAATAAGAAACATACTCACCTTAAATAAAGAACAATACCTGTTGTAAAATCAGGAAAACTTTTATTAATCATTACATCCATTCCCCCTGAATGGCCGACTGGCCTCCCCAGTAAGGTTACAGGAAGACTACAGCACGTGCAGGAAGATGGGGCTTCTTATGCTGTTTTCCTAATTTTGGATCTCCTGTGATACTGTCCCCTGGCCATGTGACTCCATGTTCTCTCTTATAGGCCCTTCCTCACACAACTCCTTGGGCCTGCACATTAGTTTCTGACCTCTAACCTGTCCATGCTAGGTCACAGCCCTTATCACCTAGGAATGTGGACAACAGAACTTCCTTACTTCCCACACTCTGATCTCAGAAGAAGAAATTTTGTTAATCCTCCTACTTGCATCCTTGATCCCATTCAAAAGTGGAATAGATAGTAGTGGGTTCATTAGAAGTCTTTAATCAAAGATTCGATGACCTGTCACATATGTGACTGTGGGGATTCCTTTTAGGTACATGATGGACTAGATGTCTACCAAGATCTCTCCCAACCCTATTCCACTTTTGAATGGGTCTCATTGTTGGGAAGTTTTTCTTAGCAGCAAACCTAAATTGATCTCTTTTAAATGTCTATGCATTGCTCCTGGTTCAGTCCTCTTTGGCCAAACAGAAGAAGATTGATCCCTCTTGCACAAATCAACCCTTCTAATACTTTAAGATGATTATCATGTCCCTCTTGATCTTCTTCAGTCTTAACATTTCCAGCTCCTTCAACTCACATATGGACTCAAAAGCCTTTGCTATCCTGGTTCCCTTCCTCCAGGTATCCTCCAACTTCTCAATGTCCTTCTTAAACTGTTGTGTCCAGAACCTAATACAATATGCCAATGTGGTTTGACCAGCATGGAATACAGTGAGAATATCACCTCTTTTCTCATTGTCTTGAAACAAAGGATGGAGGAGTAGGTGGAGTGCTGGACTTGGAGTCATAAAGACATGAATTCAAATCTTGCCCCCCTATGCTTATTGGCGAGATGAGTCACACTTTCTTGACCAAACTGTGACTCTCCACCCCAGATGTGGAAAAGAAAAAGTGACTTGTTCTTTCTACTTTACATTTTGGCTCTAAATCCTTGCCCTCTCTCCATTCCTATCTCCCCTCCCCTGTTCAGAAGGCAGCAAAGAAATAAGATAGTCAATACACAGGAGAGGAGTCTTTTTTTTTTTTTCCAGGAGTGAGGGAGGGAGGGTCACAAAAATGAGAAAGATAAAAGATTACTTGCCCCTGTTCTTATGGTGACTAGATTGCATATGGAAAGTACAAAACCTTTTCCATTTCATAGGATGAGAAGGATCTCATTTTCATTCCTCTCATCCTCTCTTTCTCTTGTTTGGTGGTCAACACTTTTCTTGTTTCCAGATCAGTCAGGTGTCTTTTGCTAAATTCCTTTCCTGGCCTTAGAGGATCCTTAAACCACCCCCTCTGGCTCAGAGTGACTGTTAATAACTACTTATCTCTGGGCCAGCTACCTGAGCGTCTTTCCCTCCCAGGTAGATTATTATTATGGTGGACTCACCGCATGGGCATTACCTCACTCCAAGAGAGAACTTGGAAGAACCTTAGCTTCAAAAAGGCCCAGGTCTCCCACTGCCTACTGGGCCATCTCAAGTCCTCCTGATGATACATGGCCTCTAAAACCAGATGGCTCTGGGGAACAAAGTGAGTCTGATGACATTACTCAACCCTTCCTCACTCAAATCCGATTCACTTGTAAGTCATGTCCTCATCTCCCTACCGGCATGGTGCACAAGGAGAAGTAAAGAACAAACCCCACTGAGACTCTGTGTAGCTAATATGCCTTCCTGGCTACAGGAGTCCGGGGATCCGGGCCAGGCAAATGCCATGTACGCAAGGCAAAAAGATTTGTTGTCATTTCTCTGCGCCTGTCTATCCCAATCCCCCTGAATGTAACCATCAAAGGTGAAACAGTGGAATGGGGATGGGGGGTGGGGTGCGGTGGTTGTATGGAGATCCGAGAGGTTCAGCGCAGGGCAAGGATGTGGGCTCTATGCGAGTCAGAGCAAAGAGCATCCTATGGCAAATCAGTGGACGTTGGTTTAGGGTGAATTGGAGACTTTCGGAGTCTGCACAGGATTTTCCCTGTGACTGGAAACATGAAGATCTTGGCTTCTGTTCGGAGAGGTGCAATTCTGCCCTTAGTCTCTGGCAGAGAATCCCAAAAAGCAACCCAGCAACGCTGCCTTGTGGGGCTCCAAGCGAGTTACTCTCTCAGGGAGCCTTCTTGGAGCAGTCCTAGGCTACCCACCAGAGCTTGAAACAGTGACTTGGTGTCTTCCTGTTCAGCTACTGGCATTCGGAAAGTGATTGAAAGTGAGAAGGTCTCTTGAGGACCAGCGGTGGTCATAAGCAAAACACACATAAGAAGAGCACTGCAGGGGTGAGGATGGAGAAGGTAGGGAGAGACGAAGAGACAGTGGGAAATAAACATCAAACACAAACAGAGTCAGAGAGAGAGAGAGACTTTGAAAGAAGGAGTATTTGAGCTGGTAAGCAGGATTTGCTGGCTCTAGTCATAGCAGGAAGTGTTCCAGGTCGGGACAGAGTTATGGGCAATGGGAGGTTGGGAGCAGAGACTAATGATGCCTAGAAGGGGAAGGAGCCCAGAGAGGCCAGTATGAAGAAAGGGGTGGGGCGTGTACATGTATCCATACTCATAGGATTTTTTGTCAGTCTCCCCCCTGCCCCCAAGGCTATACCCCAGAAATGAATCTAACTCATGGCACCGCCTTCCGGAACTCCCAGGGGGTGGCACTTTCTCTAAGGAGGAGGGGGTCTGCTTGGCGGAATCCTTGCCTATCCCCTAACGCTTGAAACCATGGATCGGTGTCTTCCCCTTCACCTTGCTGGAGTCATGCTTAACTGGAGTATCCCTTACCCGGCGCCGTTTCCCATTTCAGCCCCGCGACTTGGCCAGTGTCTTGGTCCAAAAGGGTGATTTTTGCCTGAAGTAGTGTTGGGGGAGCCAGCGTTCTCGCCCTTGCTGGCAATGGGGACACTGAGAAAGAGAATGCCAAGGACGGTGGTAGGGACCAGCGGGTCAACAGAGGGCTGGAAACACTAGAACCTCGCCGAGAGTGTAGGAAGCACAGAAAAATAGATTGGGAAGGATGGCCGCACGAGACAGCGGGTTTGTGAAAATGTGTGAATGAAAGTCTCTTAAGTACAGGCAGTGGTCATATGCACGACAGTCCTTGTAAGAGAGTGAAGTGAGGGGTAGGAAGGGAGGGAGGATACCAACGTGGAAGCAGAGAGACTGCGAGAGACCAACAGAGAGAGAATACGACAAAAGCTATGAGTGAAATACACAGCTCCGTAATAAGAAGGAGAGACACCCCCCGGAAAACAAAAAGGATTGCAGAGTACAGGACTGTTGGTTCAGAGAGAGACACTTGAAAGCCGGAGGGTGGAGCAGATTCCCTTCTGCTTCAACCGCAGTCAAAAAGACCAGCATAATGGGCTAGCATCCAGTTTCTTCAAAGAAATGGATAATAAGGTCGAGGCAGGAAGAGCATGAAAGCAGAGAAATTGATACGGAATACAAAGGAGGAAACAACGACGAGAAAGGTTCGGGAAAATGATGGACACCGTCTGTCACCTCCAGACATATAACTCAGGGGATCCAAAGGTAGATGGAAAAATACTATTTTTTTCAGTCCTGTACTCTCCCCTCTGCCCCACCCCGTGGGTTCCTTGGTTTCTGTTCTTAATTCTTATATTTTTGCTTTTGGCCTTTTCTTGGGGGAGAATCTCAGTTACTAATACGAAACTGGCATCAAACTACTTATGGTCTTCAGGGAGAAGAAAGGGAGATTAGGATCGATGGAAAGAGAGAATCAAGCTGGGATTTCAAATAAATGACTGTTAAAAGTTCTCTTCTATGCAAGGGGTCAAAAAATGTCAGAGAAATGGTACATGTGGTGGAGAAAAAACGAAAGAGGAGGAAAAGGGGAACTTAGGGGCTTAAATACTCTCCTTTTTGCCATCCTCTTTCTCCCCTTTCCAGAATTCACAGAACCTGTCCTTCCTGGTAGGTCAGGCAAAACATATTTCTACCTTAGAAAAGTTGCCTTCTCATTAAACTACCCCTTCATATCTGTTGGCTGTTTACCAATAGGGAAAGTGTCCTATTAGCGATTTCACTACATTCCTTTCCATATATGCTTTAGGTAAGAGATCTTTATTTATTCAATTGCCTGTGAAAATTTTTCTCCATTTTCTGCTTTCCTTCTTCTCTTGGTCACCAAAAAAATAAAAATAAAAAAAATAAATCATTTTCATTTTCATTTCATGCAGTGAAAATCTTCCTATTTACACCTCACTTTGGTTTTTCTCTCTTCTTTCTTCCTAAATTGTTCACCGACCATCACCTACCACCTACATCTGCCAGGTACCATCTTCTGTGTTCTCCCAATTTTATTCCAAATTCTTCCTGTATTTCTAGGTCACATTTACTTTTGGACCTTATCTTGATAGACAATCTAAGATAGTAGTATCTACCCAGTTGCTGCCATACTGCTTTCCAGTTTTCTCCACAATTTCTTAAATCAAATAATGAATGCTTTTCCCCAAATCTTACGTGTTTAACACTTGTCAAATCTGTTAGAATTCATCCGATTCTAACCCTAAGTGTGGATGTGATGTTGACTTGACTGTTGTCAATTATATGTCTTCTGTATTCCATCGATCCATCTTTCTTCTGTTAGTCAGGACCAGACCATTTGGATAATTACTACTTTATTCTACAGTTTAAGATCTGGTACTGCTCAATTTCCTTCCCTTCCATTTGTGTTCATTTTTTCCTTTCATATGCTTGACTCTTTCTGTTTCCAGGGGAATTTTATTATTGTTTTCTCATTTATATTCAGAAGGGAAAGTTTTCTAATGCTGAGTGGCTAGCAAGGGCAGCTGGGCATTCAGTCAGGGAAGTAGGCAGACCATCCAAGATGGCATGAGTGAAATAGGGAGAAGGGAGTGAGGGGAGAAAAGGAAAATAAAGGGAAACTTCAGTGCCACAAAGGAATCAGGCTTTCTGGTTCAAAGAATGAGTGAGGAGGTAGAGATGAACCTTGAAGAGCCTAATATCCTCAGGATGTCATCTCAGTGGACAGAAATGTTACCCAGGCCTCATCTGAAGCATGACTCCTTCTCAGTGTGTGTATATGTGTATGTTTGTGTGTGTGTGTGTGAGTGCACCTGTGTGTGTTTGGAGGAAGGAGATGAAGAGGTTCCTTCAGCCTTAAGTACATTCATGATTGGTTCAGGGAAAAAGAAAGAAGCAATTTTAAAATCTTAGAGGGGAAGTAAAGAGGGCGGAAGGGGAAAAGAGAAGAAAAGTAAAAGGAAGAATTCAATGGAACTAAATGGTCTGTGTTCTGTGGCCTATTCTTGAAATGAGGATGAGAGGATGGACACTGGATATAGCCTGAGAGGATAGTAATGACAAAAGAAATGAACATAGACCAGAGGAGGACTGGCAGTGTGAAGAGGGAGAGAAAAAGCAATCATGAAACAGAACCTGAAGTCCCTTCATCCTGACTGCCCTGCTTACCTTCCTGCCTCCATCTAGGGATCCACAAACACTTTCCTTTGGCAAGTCATTCTTCACAAAATCAGCTACCATGCCAGGGTCTTGCCTACTCTAAAGAAGAGTAAGTAAACTGTTGGTGAATTTGATTTAAAAAAATACCAAACTAGCAATATCAAAAATGAAAGGAAAATAGAAATAGTAAAGAATAAGAAAAATTATTCCAAGAATAGAATATTCCCAAAGAATAGAAAAATAAAATAATTTTAGGATCCATTTTGCTCAGTGCTATGACAATAAATCTAGCAATCTTAGTGAAATAGATGAATATTTACAAAAATATAAATTGCCCAGAGGAAACAGAACAAGTAATCTTATCTTAAAAAGAACATTTGAACAAACCCTAAATTAACTTAGTAAGAAAAATTAACCAGGATCAGACAGACTCCAAATTGAACTGCACCAAACACTTAAAGGACAATTGATTCCAATAGTATGGAAACCATTTCTTTAAACTTAATTAATTAATTAATTGGTGAATTGGGTTTTGAATCTACTCTGCTATCCATTCTATGGGTAAGTTCATGTAATTCACATTCACAAGTATGCTTACTGTGTATTTCCCTTCATACTATATCTGTTTATCATTCTCTCTTTCATCCTTTTCCTCCTCACAAGTGTTCTGCCTCAGTCTACTGCCTCCCTCAAACCACCCTCCCTTCTAACCACCCCCCCTCCCATTTTGTTATTCCCCTACCCTTTTCATTCCTTGTAGGATAAGAGATTTCTATACCCATCTCAGTACATGTTTTTTTTTCCTCTGAGATAATTCCAGTGAAAGTAATTCATTCCAATGAGTGTTGCCCATTTAATTAATTTTAAAATTTATTTATTATTTAAATTTAATTTCTTGAAATAGATGAGAAAGGAGACTTACAATATGATATTTACAACAAAAATATGGTTCTGGTACCTATACTCAGGGTTACTGAGTACGTACAATTGTAACCCTAGCTCCTTTGACCTTCTGGACTATCATCCTAAAACTGTAGATCCTTTCATGTGGAATCTGCTAAGTTTTGTATAATCCTGACAGTGACTCTATGATATTTCAATTGTTCATTTTGAGCTTCTGGAAAAATTTTCTTCTTGACTGCAAGCTCTGGAATATAACTATAATTTTCTTATGTGTTTTCATTTTGGAATTTCAGGAGGTGATTGGTGGATTCTTTCAATTTTTATTCTGTTCTATGATTCTAGTACATCAGGGCAGTTTTCCTTGACAGTTCCTTGAAATATGATGTTTAGACTTTTAAAAATATGTTAATCTTAAACACTAAAACTTACATATGCAATAAGGAAAAAAGAAACAATATAGATTTACATATTAAAACTTAAGTACAAAATAAGAAAAAAGATGGGTATAGCAGAACATAAGAGAGGGTTCAAAACACAATGCAATAAATTTCCATGTCAAGAAAGCCAATATAATTAATACCACACCTTGTTTTCTGAGGTGTACATCTTTCCTTTGCTTCCTTGTGAGTTTTCCTGTTTTCTACTGTGCACGTTCTACTTTGTTCTTTTCGCCTCTAACCCTCCCATTGCTAGGAAGGTTCACATTAAGTACATACACACAGTCATACACACACACAGTTACATACAATCATACATATATATATATATACACACACACCAAAGATATGTATATATGTATATATACACATACATATATACATACATACATATACTTAGATATCTCTAATCATACTCATATATAGACATGTGCATGAATATGCATCCATGAAAGACCCTACTATATTTGTTAGTTCTGTTTCTCTTAGGGTGATTAATATCTTCCTTCAAAAGTCTGGATATTTTGCTATTTTCTAAGTCCACCAACTAATCATTTCCTACAACACAGCTGTATTCCAACTTTATACTGTCTAGTTATTTGAAATAACCTAAAATAATATGGATTAATACTGTTGACATACAGTGTAGTTTTCCTATTTTTCTCTTCTGATTAAATCTATTTTAGCTTTAACTTTGTTAGAAATCACGATTACTAACTCTGCATTGCGTACTATTTCATAAATGAAAAGGGAAATGCATCGATTTAAGTTCTTTATGTTCTACTGTGTACATGTACATTTTTTCTCTAATTTTATATTAAAATTTCAAATGAATTCAAAAAATGAAAAAGAAAAACAAAAGAGCCAAGAGACACAAAGTAGTCCTCCCACATGTCCTCAGGGGACTTTGCCCAGTCCCTGAGACTCTTCACCCAACATGGAAAAGAAAAAGTGACTTGTTCTTTCTACTTTTCCTTTTGGATCTAAATCCTCCTCCTACCTCTATTCCTCCCCTCCCCCCACCTATTCAAAAGACAGAAAAGAAATGGAGCTAAATGGAAGTCCACCTTACCAGGGGTGGAGGAGGAAGAAAAGGAGGGAGAGAAGGAGGGAGGATGGATGAGGGGGACCAGATTGAGAAAGACAAATGACGCCTTGATTCTCTTCTCATCTGGACTACATTGCATATGCCCAGTGTGAAACCTCTTCATTTAGTAGAATCAGAATGATCCCCTTTCCCTCCAGAGATCCTCTCTTTCTCTTGTTCAAGTAATCACTACCTTGTCCTACCCTTTAAGATGTGGTACTGCTCAGTCTCCTTCCCTTGCATTTTTGTTCATTCTTTCCTTTCATATCCTTGCCTATTTCATTTTCCAAATGAATTTTATTAGGTTTTTATTATTTACATTCAAAGTAATAATTGCTGCTTGTGAATTAAAATCTATCTTATATTTACTCACTATTTTCCTTCTCAGCCTACCTCATGGGATTGCCTTATCTTCTCCCCTTACCCAGAACAAATTTCTAATTTTAACCACACCTCTAAAAATCCATACCTCTTGTATTCACTCTCCAATCTAAATCTAGATAACCTTCTAAAACTCACTACCTCACCCTATACCCCAGTTTTCTCCCCTCTCTACAAGTTCTAAAGTTTACTCAACCTCTTGAAGTTTATACAGAGCTTCCTCTTCAACTCCTGTGAATATTGGGTTCCAATATAAGTGGCCCTCCACTCTCACCTGCTTCTTTTGTATTTGTTCTTCCTTTAATGCCCTCTTTTCATGAGATACTTTTACCTCTGATCTTTTTCCTAATCCATTTTCTTTCCTAAAATCACCTCTTCCTACACAATGCAGCCCCAATCTTTCTTTCTGGCTACCTTAGTAAGGATAACAGTTTGAAGAATAGCCCTCCTCCTCTGCTCTTTTTTGCTTGTATCTATTCATCTCTTCCCTGTCTTCGGATCCCTTTTTTCTGTCATATTTTTTTTTCTTTTTCATGTCAGGGAATGTCATGGGGCACAGGCTGGAATCTGTGAAGGTCAACATCAATCTGGATGAATAGGATTAGCTTTCTAGGCCATGCTGAACTTCACTGTGGATGGTCTCAATGAACTCAAGTGTGGCCACAAGAGTGAGACATCCCATCTTCAATTTGTGGGTCTGGAGGGGGAGAGAAAAAGAAGGAGGTGGGAAAGCAGAGAGTTGGTCATGTGTTGGTTATCAGATCTGGACTTGAGTGACCACCTTGGTGTCTAGACTGCTAAAGATTTTTCCTTTCTGCTCATTTGTACCAAGGCAGGACAGGGAGAAAGAGGATGGAAAGTCACCCACTTGGAAGACATGCAGTTCCACAACTTACTTTCTATCAGCCCCCATTTCCAGCCTCCAGGAAACTCCCAAGGGCTTTAGTGGCCCTCCAAATTAGGCCCCTTTCCACTATGGTCTGCCCTCCCAAGTCCAGTGCAACTGTCTCCCCAGCTGGGTCAGAATCCTGCTGATTTTTCTGATTTATAAGAGTGAGTCCCTGAGAAAGACAGCCTTTTCTTTGAAGGGAGCTCCATTCCAGGCAAGTCCCATCTGGAAAAGGGCAATTCCTTTATCATTTATTCTCTCTTTTAATAGATTGTTTCATTTGTCTAGTTCCCTAACTCACTCCCTCCATCCTGTCACCAACACTGTAGTCACTAAACCACTGCCCCTGACCTAAGCTAGGGGCCCTCAAACCAGATCTAAGTATGAACATCCCTTTCCTCCAGCACATGAGGCTGAGCTGGAATTGTATATAGAAGATAGGCTACTGCCATCCACTCTAAAACATGCAGCTCCCAACATCTGAGAATGTTTAGGCAGGGAAAAAGCCTTGAACCCAGCCCCCAACCCAGCTGGGCTACTGCTCCCTCTCCTGGGAGGGCTGAGGCAGAGCTCAAAAGAGAAAAGATGTAGGTCTGCCAGCCACATCTTGAGGCCCAAAGTCACTCAACTAATCCTCTTTCTAGCCATTCCTTCCAAGCAACTGGCTCTCTCTTCCCCTCCTTGTCACATAGACCAACATTCCCAGGCCTAGGTTGGACTCATGGAATAGTACTGGGGCACTCAGAAGAACAGAAAATCAAAAAGCCCCTTGGGGGAATTAATGATATAACAGTCCCCTACCGAACCTGGTCTGCCTTCACCAGGAAGGGACAAAGATGAGGAAAGAGAAAGGAAAGGTGAAAGAAAGGGATTCTGGAAGGAATGAGCCAGAAGGAAGGAAAGGAAGAAACAAAGGAAAAGAAAAAGACTTTCCAACCCACCAGACATGCTGATACCCTTACAACCACACACACACATGTGCACATGCATGCACACACACACACACACACACACACACACACACTTGGTAGGCAGAGAGGAAGGAGGGGCAACAGGGAACTGACTTGCTACTGCTGCAACTGCAGCTGCTGCTACTACTACTACTATTACTGACCTCTGGATGGAAATGAAAGCTGAAGGACAGGAAGAAGCCCTGAAGTCCAGGGATAGACCTTGGGTGGGCAGGCTGTTCTCTAGCATCCAAAACCCATTTATATAAGGATGTGCCCCAACATATGGGGCCAAACAGTCACACACCCACTGAAATCTTTGCCAGGCCTGGATGGAACCTGGTGAAGAGTGGCACACAAGAACTAGAGAAAGAAAGAAAAGTAGATTGAAGAATGTCTTGATAGGGGAAGAAGGTCAATTCCCAGTGCCAGTAGGGAAACTTTTCCCACTTTGGGTGGCTGGGAAGGCTAACACAGCAATCAGTCAGGGAGGAAGGAAGACCATTAAGGATGGGATGAAGGAAAGAGATAGAAAGGAGGGAGAGGAGAGAAGGAAAATAAAGAGAAGACTTCAATGCCACAAAGGAATCTGGGTTCTCTGGCTCAGAGAATGAAGGATGTGGAGATGTACTTTGAAAAGCCTGATATCTTCTGAATGTGGTCTTACTGGACAAAAATGTTACCCAGACCTCACTTTTTGCATACTTCTTTCTGTGTGTCTGTGTGTTTCCATGTGTGTGTTCTTGTATTTTTGTGTGTTAGGAGCGGGGAGGGGAATAGTTTCCTTCAACCTTAAGTCCCTGCTTGATTTCAAGAGGGAAAAAGAATCATTCAGCTGAAAAATCTTCCTGGTTGATATGGAGGGTCCAATGGAGAAATATAAGAAAAATAAAAGGAAGAAGAATTCAATGAAACCAAATGGTCTGGGTTAATTTGCTGATTATTTTTTTGTTATCTATCTATCTATCTATCTATTTATCTATCTATCTATCTATCTATCATCTATCAATCTATCTACCTATTTATTTATTCACTTATTTATTTATTTTTTAATTTGCTTATTTATTTTAAATTTTCAACATTCATTTACAGAAAATTTTGAGTTCCAAATTTTCTCCTCATCTCTCCCCTCCCCTCCTAAAACACCAAGCATTCTGATTACCCCTTCCACCAATCTGCCCTCCCTTCTAACATCTCTCCCTTCCCTTATCCCCATCTTCTCTTTTGTCCTGTAAGGCAAGATAAATTTCTAGACCCCATTACCTGTATTTCTTATTTTTCAGTTGCATGCAGGAACAATACTCAATATTTGTTCCTAAAACTTTGAGCTCCAACTTCTATTCCTTTCTCCCTCCCCAACCATCCCCACTGAGAAGGCAAGCAATTCAATATAGGATATACATATACATATATATATATATATATATATATACATATATATATATATATATATATATATATATATATATGTAGTTTTGCAAACGCCTTCCATAATAGTCATGTTGTGTAAGAGTAACTATATTTCCCTTCATCGTATCCTGCCCCCCATTTCTTCTATTCTCTCTTTTGACCTTAGCCCTCCCCAAGAGTGTTTATTTCTAATTGTTCCCTTCTCCCATTTGCTCTCCCTTCCATCATCCCCCGCACCCTGCTTATCCCCTTCTTCCCTACTTTCCTATATTGCAAGATAGGTTTTCATACCAAATTGAGTATGAATGGTATTCCTTCCTTGAGCCAAATGTGATGAGAGTAAGCTTCACTTTCTCCCTCTCACCTCCCCCCTTTTTCCCTCCATTGAAAAGCCTTTTGCTTGCCTCTTTTATGAGAGATAATTTGCCCCATTCCATTTCTCCCTTTGTCCTCCCAATATACTCTTCTCTCACCCCTTAATTTTATTTTTTTGATATGATCCCTTCCTATTCAGCTCACCTTGTACTCTGTCTCTCTCTTTCTGTGTGTGTGTGTGTGTGTAATCCCACCAACTACCCAGATACTGAGAAAAGTTTCAAGAGTTATAAATATTATCTTTCCACATAGGAATACAAACAGTTCAACTTTAGTAAATCCCTTATGATTTCTCTTTACTGTTTACCTTTTCATACTTCTCTTGATTCTTGTGTTTGAAAGTCAAATTTTCTTTTCAGCTCTGGTCTTTTCGTCAAAAATGCTTGAAAGCCCTCTATTTCATTGAAAAGTCATTTTTTTTCCCCTGAAGTGTTATACTCAGATTTGCTGGGTGGGTGATTCTTGGTTTTAGTCCTAGTTCTTTTGATTTCTGGAATATCATATTCCACATACTTTGATGCCTTAATATAGAAGATGCTAGGTCTTGTGTTATCCTGACTGTATTTCCATAATACTCAAATTGTTTCTTTCTAGCTGCTTGCAATATTTTCTCCTTGACCAGGGAACTCTGGAATTTGACTACAATGTTCCTAGGAGTTTCTCTTTTTGGATCTCTTTCAGGAGGTGATCTGTAGATTCTTTCAATTCTTATTTTGCCCTCTGGTTCTAGACTATCAGGGAAGTTTTCCTTGATAATTTCATGAAAGATGATGTCTAGGCTCTTTTTTTTGATCAAGGTTTTCAGGTAGTTCCATAATTTTTAAGGTATCTCTCCTGGATCTATTTTCCACGTCAGTTGTTTTTCCAATGAGCTATTTCACATTCTCTTCCATTTTTTCATTCTTTTGGTTTTGTTTTGTGATTTCTTGGTTTCTCATAAAGTTGTTAGCTTCCATCTGTTCCATTCTAATTTTTAAAGAACTATTTTCTTCAGTGAGCTTTTGAGCCTCCTTTTCCTTTTGGCTAATTCTGTTTTTTACAGCATTCTTCTCATCATTGGCTTTTAGAACCTCTTTTTTCAATTGAGTGAGCCTAGTTTTCAAGGTGTTATTTTCATTAGCATTTTTTTTGGGTCTCCTTTAGCAAGCTGTTGACTTGCTTTTCATGATTTTCTTGTATCTCTCATTTCTCTTCCCAATTTTTCCTCCACCTCTTTAACTTGGTTTTCAAAATCCTTTCTGAGCTCTTCCAAGGCCTGAGACCACTGAATATTTATTTTGGATGTTAGGGATACAGAAGCCTTGACTTTTATGTATTTCCCTGGTGGTAAGCATTGTTCTTCCTCCTCTGAACGGATGGGAGAAGATGCTTGTTCACCAAGAAAGTAACCTTCTATAAGTAACCTTCTGTAGTCTTATTTTTTCCCCTTTTTGGGGCATTTTCCCAATCAGTTACTTGACTTTTAGGTTCTTTGTCGAGAATAGGGTATACTGTGGGGAACTGTAAGTTTGTGCTTTCAAGGTGGCCCAATTGAGACTACACACTGATCTGGGAGCAACCAGAAAGTTTTGTGCCCAGAATCTGTGAGTACTAGAATTTCATCTCTACAACAGCCTCACCTCCAGTTCTGCCACACCTGCAATCAGGACTACAGATCAGATCAGCTGTTTAATTCCCCCAGGGGGCTTCACTATGAGGCCTGCCACCACGCCTGGAGCTGGGTCTATGGGGAGATCCTCCTTACTTCTTCACCAGCTAAAAAAGCCCTCTCATGGACCTTTGACACCTGTAGGTTGAGGGATCTGCAAAGCCCACTGTTGCTTCTGGGGATTCCACCTCAGAGGCCTGCTCCAGTCTTTCCTGACCTGCATGGTCAAGGCTGGGCTGGGCTCTGCTCGAAGTCTGGTGTGATAGACCTTTCCTGTTGCCGTTTCAGGTCAACCTGGGCTGTACTGACCTCCACTCCATCGTTCTGTGGCTTCTGCTGCTCTAAAATTTGTTGAGAATCATTCTTTACAGGTATTTTACAGGCTGTGGGGGAAGAGCTACAGTATATGCATCTTTCTACTCTGCCATCTTGGCTCTGACCTCTAACTTGCTGATTCTAGTTAAGAGTGGATGAAGATGAGAGCATGGATGCTGGAGATAGCCTGAGAGGATAGTAATGATGGAAAAAAGGAATACAGAACAGAGGAGGATTGGGAATGTTAAGAAGGAGAGAAAAAGCAGGCATGAAACAGTACCTGAAATCCTTTCATCCTGGCTGCTCTGCCTGCTTGCCTCCTTCAATCCAGGTATCCACAATCACTTTGCTTTCACTTTCCAATTCTCCAAAACTCAGTAGCCTCACCAGGCTGTAACCTGCTCTAAGGAGGAGGGCAAATAAGGATCTTGGATGCCCAGTTCCAAGTCTAGTCATTTCTTAGACTTTACAACTGGTTTGTGGATTGGTTTCCTGGAGACAAGGAGGCACTCCTTAAGGTTATTCACCTCTGTGGTTCAGAAAGGATTAGGGGGAATGGTTGGATGAGCAAGAGAGATGAGGAAGCCTAGCCTTCTGTGTCTTTTCAGATGATCTATCCCCTGAAAACAGGAAACTTCAGTCCTTGGCTACAGAAATGAAATCACTAGGACAGACAGAGTGAAAGGAACAGGGCCAAGAGAATGTTGAGGGGGATGAAAACTGTCCAACCTAGAACCCAAGAGAAGGAAGCAGAGCTCTGAATCAGTGGTAATTGCTTAAAGGGACCCTGGTCCCTACTAAGCAAGTGGATGTCAGACCTTCCTCAGGATCTGAGATGTCCCCTGCCCTCCCAGGGTCCAAGTGGTGGAGCCATGGACATCTGATTTGCCAATATGAAGACTCAATACTAAGACATTCTAGGACACTATATAAAATACAGAATTTCATCAATTAACCCATGGCTGATCAGCTCAAAGAAGCAAAACTGAGATGTCAGCAGGGTCATCGGTTGGGTGAAGCAAGGAAAATAGCCAAGACTGGGTGATCACAAGATCCTCCTATGAGAATCTGTATTCCTATAGGACCTAGATAATGGATGGATTAACATGTTGCTTCCTCTTATACCAATTATCATGGGAAGCACTAAACATGGATCACTCAGGAACTTGATTAAAAGAATGACTAACAATCAATACCCCTTCAAAAATCATCAGGACCTGATTCTTACTGATTAGAGTTGGAGTCAGAGTCTTCAATGAATTACCTCTCTCACGTTGTATACAAGGACAGGAATAGTATTGGAAGACTACTTGGGAATGACAAAGCTATTCAGAGTAACAGAAAAATTCAGGTTGATTGGCAAACACTTAGGAATGAAAAAAGTCATCCACCTTCAGATTGAGAATTCACCTAAGGAAGTAGATAATATTTGGTTCTCTCTCTCTCTCTCTCTCTCTCTCTCTCTCTCTCTCTCTCTCTCTCCTTCTCTCTCTCTTTCTCTCTCTCTCCTTCTCTCCCCCATATATGAACATGATGAACATGTGTGCATCTATATAGATATACAAGCACATACCAACACACAGGTCTCTTTCTATATACAATGCTGGAACCCAATGTGAGGAAGACCAGGGTTAACTCAAAATGAAATGAAAAAAATCAACCAAATGTTCTCAAAATTCTGAGAATCTTCAGGACTTTTCTTGTTGGGAAGGACGGTCTGGCTGTTCAAGAAAGGGGAGCACAACTGGAACATGTCTAACCGAAGTAGTATTTAGATGAGTTTGCTAAGAACAATTTTTCAAGGAGAGAGGGAGAAAAAATTGCAAACCCTAACCCAGAGGCTTTCACCAGCAGGACCATGAGACACTTGCATGGCTCCCACAAACCCCTTAACTCTGCTGGCTTCAGTGCTATCACTAACCAAGACAGAGCTAAGTATTTGCTTCAGGGGAACAGATACACATTGCCTGCAATCTGCCTCCACCCCATTCTGCTCTCGGGGCTCACCTGGAGGACAGACAGGGGAAAGGGAGGTGAGGAAGAAGCTTCAGCACTTCTCCCAGCCTGGGGAAAGGGTTATTTTTAGGAAGGGTAGCAGGGTATTTTGTGGGTTGTGTTTGCCCAGCGACTTGTACCCATTCCAAGGCATCTGCCAACTTGACTGCCCCATCAGGGTTTTCCTTGTTCTGTAACAGCTCCCAATGAAATAGTTCCAGTCTGGGTGCTGGTGCCCCAAAGCCAGCTGGAGTGTTCATGAACAACAGGGCAGCTGAGGCCCTCGTCTCGAGCCAGAGTCCCACAGGCAAGAAGCAGTTCGGACGAGCAAAGATAGTCTGACCTCACTTAGCTTGGGGAGCTTTAAAGCTGAGTACCTGAGGCTGCCAAGGCTGGGTCAATTGCTTGTGCATGGCTCCTAAAGAATGAAGGGAGTGGGCTCCAGGGGTCCAGGTCCTTGGGGTGCAGCACCAGCTCAGAACTGACAGGGCTTGTACCTCCACAGGCCTCTGCCTCTCAGAATACTCTGATACCTAACCTGGCTTAGAGGTCTCCCATGGGGGAACTGGGCATGGAAGCTTGAAGAGTCCACAAAAGTGGAAAGCAGAACTCTACAAAGCTCAGGAAAATTGGAGGAAGGGGGTCAGAATTTATTTGTCAGCTGTTGGGGGGGGGTCAACCATCTGCAAAACAAAGGATCCCTTCAGGACTCCAGAGTTGGTGGCCAGGATGAAAGAAGAAAAATCAGAGTCCCTGAAGCCTCACCCCTACCCCACACCCTGCAACCAGTCTTAGGGACCTTCCCCCAGACCCTCTCTTGACACCTCTCTTCTTTTTTCTTCCTTGGAAATCAATTCACCTTCCTTCCAGGGACAGAGCAGCTAGCAACTGACAGTCTGTAAACCCTTCCAATTGCAGGGAATTGAGGTCAATTGGAAAAAAAAAACAAAAGAACAGAGGTTTGTCCCTAGAGGCACAGTTGTCCTGAATCCCCATACCCACTAGCCTACTGCCCAGATGCCAAGTTAGATGGGGACTTGAACAGATAGTTTGGGCAAGAGTCACAAAAGAAGTGGTCTGGCCAGGGTCAAGGACTACCTTTCCCTGAAAACCAGAAAGACCCTTGGGGGTAAAAAAAAAAAAAAAAAAAAAAAAAAAAAAAAAAAAAAAAAAAAAAGCATCTTTCCCAAACAGTCTCTTAGATGGATTGTCAATGGCTTGGAATACTGCTGTGGTGAAGCAAAGGATGAGCTGGTTCATTTAGAAAGATGTGGAAACACTTGCACAGATGAAATAAGTTGCTCTCCACCTTGAAAGAAAAAGGAGACAAGGTTCAGTAGGGAGAGCAGTCTTACAGAGATGTGTTTTCTATGTATCTGTGTATATATGTGTAGCTTTAGAGATATCTCCGTATACCAGTGGGTGCCTGTGGATGGATATGTCCATTCTCAATACTATGCATCATCTGGTTCGTGTTTGGGGAGAAAGTATAAAGCACACAGCAGTGAAAAGGAAAACCTAGAAGTTAGAAGTCAGACAGTTGTGAATATAATGGGTACTATTTAATATGCAGGTTTTCCTGAAATGGAAATTTGCTGATTGAAGTTGAGTTTTAGGTTTTGCTGTGAATATGGCCTTTTTTTTTCCTTTTGTAATTTTTTATTAAGATTTCAAATACATGCCTTTAGAAAGATATATAAATAAATGGACCAAGAGACACAACCCAGTCTTAAGAGAGCTCCTCAAGGTACTTTGGACAATCCCTGTGAATTCAACCGCGGATGTGGAAAAGAAGAAGTGACTTGTTCTTTCTACTTCACTTTTTGGCAAGAAATCCTCACCCTACCTCCACTGCTAGTCACTCCACGCCCCCCCCCCCCCCCATTCAGAAGGCAGCAAAGAAAAATGATGCTTAGTATGTAGAGGAAGAGATCAACCGAAGTTCACTTAGGTTTGTTATGAGGGGAAGGAGGGTGAAGGCGGGTGACCAGAATGAGAGAGACATCCTTTCCTGGCCTTAGAGGATCCTTAAATCACCCCTCCTTGCTCAGTTAATGTTAATAGTACCTGTTTCTCTTTGGACTAGTTAACCTGAGGGTCTTTCCCTCCCAGTTTGAACTTTTTTTTTAAATTAAAGGAGCCATCCTTGGACTCACTTCTTAAAGAGAGCTGTTCATTACTTTGGCATTGTCTGATTCCAAAGGAAAACCTTTTAAGACCTTAACTTCCAAAAGGCCTAGGTCTCCCACTGAATCCTGGGCCATCTCAGTATATATGGCCTGTGAACCCAGGGGAACAAAGTGAGTCTGATGACATTACTCAACTCTTCCTCACTCAAATCCAACTCAATTGTAAGTCATGTCCTCATCTCTCCAATGTCATGGTGCGCAAGGAGAATGAAGGAACAAACCCAACTTAGACACTGTGTGGCTAGTATGATATACTGGCTACATGATTTGGGATGTCCAGGATTCCAACATGAGGAATGTCATGCATGAAATGCAAAAGGATTGTTTGTCAGTCTTCAGTGTCTGCCTGTCCCAATCCCCCTGAATCCTATAATCAAAAATGAAACAGTGGAATGAGGGGTTCTATGGGGAAGTGAAAGGTTCTGGGTGGAACAGGGATGTGGGTACCAAGTGAGCCAGAGCAATGAGCATCCAGCGGCACATTGCTGAATGTTGGCTTAGGGTGAATTGGAGGCTCTTGGAGTCTTCACAGGCTGTTACCCATACCAGGCAACATGAAGACCTTGACTGTCATTAGGAGAGGAGAAAATTAAGTCTCTGGAAGAGATTTGAATACAGCGACCCACTAAAGAAGCATTGTGTGTGTGTGTCTGTGTGAGAGAGAGAGAGAGACACACAGAGAGACAGATTTTGAAAGAAGGGGTCTTGGAGCTGGTGCCCAAGGATTTCCATGGTCTACTCAAAGCAAGACCTGTTCTAGGTCAGGATAGAGATCTAGGAAGAAGGAGGGGGGAGCAGTGAGCAGTAATGCCTGGAAGTGGAAAAATTCAGGATTGCCTGAAGCAAGGGGTGGGCTAGTGTATACATGTCCACAGGATTCTTTGTCATCTCCTCTATCACTCAATGAAATATTCAAGAAATGAACCAAAGTGATGATGCCATCTTACATGATGCCATCTTATGTGGCTCCCAGAGGAATGCCCTCTCTCCTAGGGCTAATTAGGGAAGGCCTGGCCTGCCCTCTACCCCTTGAAAAAGTCGTTTGGTTTCCTACCTTTCAGCTGTAGGCAGTGGGAAAGTGAGAGAGTGAAGGACTCTTGAGGAAAGGCAGTAGTCATGAGGAAAAAAGACTTTAAAAGACAAGATTGCAGGGTGGGGAAGGAGGTTGGAGAGACAGAGGAAAAGATAGAGAGGGAAATACACACCAACACTCAGACAAAAAGAAACAAAGGGAGATAGAAAGACAGAGACAGACTGAAAGGGAGCGAGAGAGAGAGAGAGACAGAGACAGAGACAGAGACAGAGAGACTTTGAAAGCACGGGTACTGTAGGTGGTGCCAGAAGTTTTGCTTGCTCTAGTCATAGGATGAGGTGTTCTAGACCAGAATATAGCTGTGGAAGTTGGAGGGGGGAGCAGGGATCAGTGATGCCACAAGTGGAAGAAGCCCAGACAGAGTTGTCTGCAGAAAGTTGTGGAGCGGATATATGTATCTATGCCAAAAAGATTCTTTCTCATCCACTCCCCAAACCCGCAATGAAATATTGAAGAAATGAATGCAAGGCATGGGGTGGAGCTAGGGAGACCCCAGAAATTATGGGCTTTACCGGAGCCACAGCAATGAGCGTCTAGGGGCAAATGTGGGATTAGCGTGAACTGGAGGCTCTTGGAATCTGCATGGGCTATTATTACCTGTGCTGGGAACATGAAGACCTTGGCTTCTGTTTGGAGAAGTCTAACACTGCATTTCGTCTGTGCCAAAGACTCTCAAAAAGCGACCCAGCATTGCCACCTTGTGGGACTCCCAGAGGGTTACCGTCTCTCAGAGGTCTTTCTTGAGGCAGTCCTCATCTTTCCCCTTGTTCTTGAAAAGGAGGCTCACTTTGCTCCATTTCAGGGGCTGGGAGATCGAAAGTGATTGGAAATGAGAAGGTCTCTTAAGGACCACAGGTGTACAGAAGGAAAACACACTAAAAGAAGAGAACACTACAGGGGAAAGACACGAATAGAAAGAGGGAAACTCACAAACACACACACAGTGGCGAGGGAGAGAAGGAGAGGGAGGGAGGAAGGGAGGGAGGGAAGGAGGGGAAGAGAGAGGGACAGAGACAGAGAAGGGAGAGAGGGGGGGAGAGAGGGTGACAGAGACAGAGGGAGAGAGAGGGGGGGGGAGGGGGAGAGAAGGAGAGAGACAGACAGAGACTAGAGAAAGAGAGATACACATCCGAGACAAATAGACAATGAGAGAGAAACAGAGACAAAGAGGGACAGAAACAGAGAGCCAGAGACGGAGATAGAGACATACAAAGAAAGACGGAGAGAGACAGAGGTATAGAGACAGAGATAGAAAGACCAAGAGAAAAAGAGAGATCCAGAATGAGAGACAAGACAGGGACAGGGACAGAGAGACAGCGAGAGAGAAAAACACAGAATACTGAAAGAGAAGAGAGACAGAGGCAGAGACTTCGAAAAAAGGGTTCTGGAAGTGATACCCAACTATTTGCTTGCTCTAGTCCTAACAGGATGTGTTCTAGGTCAGGACAGAGCTCAGGGAAGTGGGTGGGGGAGCAGTGACCAGTGATGCCTGGAAGTGGAAGAAGCCCAGATAAGAATGCCTGAAGACAGCGGTGGGGTGGTGTATCCAGGTCCGGACGATTCTTTCTCTTCTGCTTCCCCCCTGTCCAATGAAATACTCAACAAATGAATCCAAGTGATGGCGCCACCTTGTGGTACCCAGCGCAATGCCCTCTCCCCCAGGGCCTTCTTGGAGCAGTCCTTACCTGCTCCCTAGCACTTGAAACAGTCAGTTTGTCTTCCTCTTCATCTGTGGGCAGAATTTTCCCTTCTACCCATCTGTACCAAGGGGCAAGGGGGGAGGAAAAGAAAATTGAGGTCACCCACTTGAATGATCTGCAGTTCCATAGCTTGCTTTCTCCCCTTCCCCACTTGCAGGCTCAGGGAAACCCCCAAGGGCTTTAATACCCCTCCAACCTAGGCCCCCTTTCTACTATGGCCTGCCCTCCCAAGGCCAATTCAAATGCCCAATTGGGGTGGAATCCTGCTGACTGTTCTGATTTAGAAGAGTTGACTCCTTTAATAAGTCATCCTTTCTTTTGAAGGGAGTCCCATTCCAGACAAGCCCCAGTTGGAAAAAGACAATTTCTTTATTCTCACTCCTCTCTTTTTTAATCAACTGTTTCATTTCCATAGCCCACAGATAACAAATAAATAATATCCTTCCCATGGTCCTGCAGCCCCTAACACCACTGCCCCTGATCTATACAAGGGGACCTCAAACCACATGTAAGTATGAACATTTCTTTCCTTCAGGGTGCAGAGACTGAGGTTTGATTGTGTCTGGAGGATAGGCTGATGCCATCCACTCTGAAACATGCAGTTCCCAGCACCTGAGGATGTTTAGCCAGGGTAACAGCTTCAAGAACTCCCAACCCAGCTAGCCTGTTGCTCCCTCTCCTTGTATGGCTCAGGCAGAGATCAAAAAAGAAGTGAAGACTAGGCCTGCCAGCCACCAAGTCGCTTGGTTGAAAGTCAATCAAGCAACCCTCTTTCTAGCCATTAATTCTAAGCAGCTGGTCCTCTCCACTCCTCCCTGTCACTTAGTTCAACATTCCCAGGCCTAGTCTGGACTCAAGGAACATTACTGGGACATTCAGGAGAAGAGCAACTCAAGAAGCCCCGTGGAAGAACCAATGACTCAATGGTCCCCTACCTAACCTGGTCTATCTTTATTTTTAGCTGCTGGGAAAATTTTCTCCTTGTCTTTGAGCTTGGAATTTGGCTATAATATTCTTGAGTGTTTTCATTTTGGAATTTCAGGAGATGATTGGTGGTTTCTTTCAATTTCCATTCTACTCTATGGTTCTAGGACAACAGGGCAATTGTTCTTCAGAGTTTCTTGAAATAGGGATGTCAAGACTCTTAAAAAATTATTTTAATCTCAAATACAGAAACTTTTTTACACAATAAGATAAGACAAAAAGAAACATTATACATATAATATTAAAACATAAATACAAATTATGAAAATAACCAATTGCCATGTGTGCAGGATTATATAAGAGAAGATTCAAAATATACAGCAAAAAATTTGCATTTTTTGAGAAATGAGAAAGACCCTCACCTTGTGTTCTGAGCTGGACATCTTTGCTTCATTGTGAGTTTTCTTCTGTGATCTTTTTAATGTGTTCTTTTATCCCCCTTAATCCTCTTTCCCTAGAAGGCTACAATTTATCACACACAGTCAAATAGAAACATACATGAACATACACACAAAGATATGTATACATGTATATGTATATATCTACCTACATACATCTACTTAGATATCTGTAATCATACTCATACATAGACATGTACATTCAAATGTATCTATGTAACACCATACTATGTTTGTCATCTCTTTCTCTGAGGGTGGATAACATCTTCCTTCATAAGCCTGAGTCTTTACTTATTTTCTAACTCCCACAACTCATCATTTCCTATAGCACAAGCCTATTCCAACCTTACACTGTCTAGTTATTTTAGTAGCCAAATACAATATTGATTAATATTGCTGACTTATAATGTATTTTCTCTTTTGATTAAACCTATTTTAGCTTTAACTTTGAGATTATGATTGCTACTTCGGTTTCTTTTCCCTAAAAAATGTACTTGTGATCTTTATTTTATGTTTGTGTGTATCTTTTATTTGTTACCTTGGTCTACCCTTTTAAATCATGGCTTTCAGAGACTGAAGATTTGACTTAGTTACATATGTGGAACCATACAATACACACCTCCATACATCCGTTGGTTCTTTTCCTGTGGCGATAGATAGCATTTTCCTTCCTAGATCTTTTATAGTTGAATTCAATAGTTGTAATGGTCAACAGGACTTAGTTCACAGTTCTTCTTGCAACTGGGTTCTTCTCATTTCATTCATTATTTCATGCAAATCTTTCCATGCTTTCCTAAAATCAACCAAGTCATCATTTCTTCCAGCATAGTAGGATTCCGTCACAATCATGTACCAGAACTTGTTTGACCATTCCCCAATTGATGAACATCTTCTCCATTTCTAGTTCTTTGCCACCACAAAGAGAGTATCTATAAATACTTTGGAACATAGTTTTTCCTTTCCCTCTTAATCACCTTGGAATACAACTACTAGTGACATTGCCAGGTTAAAGAATACACAGAGGTTTTCTTTTTGTATTAACTCTTTAGGGTTTGGAGATTGCTCTCCAAAATGGTTGTATCAGTTCACAACACTATGAACAGTGTATTGGTGTCCCAATTTCTCCACATGACCTCCAGCCTTTGTCATTTTTTTTCTTCTATCCTCTAGCCAATCTAATAATATGACTTGGTACCTCAAAGTTGTTTTATTTTGAAATTCTCTAGCTGATGATGATTTGGAGCAATTTTTTCATATTACTACATATACTTTTGATTTCTTCTTCCAAAACTGCCTGTTCATAACCTTTGACAACTTATCATTTGGGGAGCAACTCATATTCTTGGAAATTTCCCTTCCTTTTCTATATAGTTGGGATATGTGCCCTTTATCTGAGAAAGTCTATAAATTCCCCCCACCCTAATATTTTTCTTTCCTTCTAATCTTAGTTACATTGGTTTTATTTGTACAAAACTTGTCAATTTAATGTAGTCAAAACTATGCATTCTATATCAGTTCATGCCCCTTTTATACATAAATTCTTTTCCTTTCACATAAATATAATAAGTAACATGTTCCACAATCTTCTAATTTACTGAAAACTTCCTTTCTGACTAGGTCATGTATCCATTTTGAACTTTTTCTAGTAAATAGTGTAAGGTATTCATGTATACCTAGTTTCTGCCAGACTGCTTTCCAGTTTTCCCAGCAATTGCTCCAAATGATTCTTATCCCTAAAACATATTTCTTTATGGTTATCAAACAAAAAGTTACCACAATAATTTGCTATCATGTATGATATACCTAATCTAGTCCACTGAACCACTATTCTATTTCTCAACTAGGACCCCATAGTTTTAATATTTACCACTTTATAATACAATTTAAGATCCTACTATATGTTGTACTGCTGCACATCCTTCCTTTAACTCTTTCTCATTAATTCCTTTCAGATTCTTGAACTTTTTTTCTTCCAAATGACCTGTTACTTTTTTTCTAGCTCAATAAAATAATTTTTGGTAGTTTACTTGGAATGATGCTTAATAAGTGAATCAGTTTGTGTAGAACTGTCATTTTTATCCTATTCCCTCAGTCTACCCATGAATAATTATTATTTTTTCCAATTATTTAAGTTTGGCTTCATTTGTTTAAAGAAAAGTTATATAATTTTGTTCATATAATTTCCAGGTTTGTCTTAGCAGATATTTCAAATTGATTAGTTTTAATGCAGTATCTCTCAGTATCTCTTCTTGAAGAGCTTTCTTGCTGATATTTAGAAATGCTGGTGATTGAGGTGGATTTGTTTTATATTTTTCTACTTTACTAAATCTTTTCAACATTTTTTAGTTGAATCTCTAGGATTTCCCCAGAATAACAACATATCACTTACACAACAGATAGATAGTCTCTTCCTTGACCATTTGATTCCTTCCATTTATTCTCCTATTTCTATTGCTACCTTTTCTGGCAGTATTGAATAGGGTTGGTGATAGTGGGTGTTACTCCTGCTATTTTGGGAAGGGTTCTAGCTCATCACTATGACAGATAATGATTGCAGATAGTTTTCAGTGGATGTTTCTTCTCATTTTTAAGAAAGTAAGCCATTTATAGCTATATGTTCAAGTGAATTTAATAGAAATTAGTATTGTATTTTGTTACTAGCTTGTTCTGCATCTATTGCTGTAATCATGCAATTTTTGTTGTTTTTGTTATTGATATAAGCAATTATGTTAAGTTTCCCTTATATTGATCAGTTCAGAGTTCCTGGTCTAAATCTTACTTGGACACAATGTATAATCTTTGTGATACATTGCTGCAATCTCCTGGATGTTATTTTATTTAGCATTTTTCCATCGATATCCATCACTGAAATTTGTCTGTAATTTTCGATCTCTGTTTTTGCTCTTCCTGGTTTAGGTATCAGCACCACATTTCTTTCACGAAAGGAGTGTGGTAAGACTTGTATTTTACCTATTATTCCAAATAATTTATTTAATATTGTCATTATTTGATCTTCAAATATTTGGCAAAATTCACCACTGAATTCATCTGGTCCTTATTTTTTTTTCTTGCAAAGCTTCTTAGATGGCCGATTCAATTTCTTTTTCGAAAATAGGTTTGTTTAGGTATGCTGTTTCCTCTTATGTTAATTATGTTGTTTATGTTTTTGTAAATATTTTTCCATTTCACTTAAATTGTTTAATATTTTTGTCACAGAATTGGGCAAATTTAGACAGGGTATCAGGAATGGGAGACAGCTCACAGCTCCATCACCTATTCCCTAGTTCCTGGTCACACTTCCAGGGTGGGCAAGAGCAGTCATGAGTAAGAGGGTGCTTGAGTTGTGCACTGAGCAAGATACAGGTTCCTAAAGCTCCAACTCTTTGGCTCAGAGCTCGAGAACCAGGTGTAATTTGAATCTTCCGTCCTGCACATAAATGACCAATGGTCACTACCAGGCCAGTGCACCAGGATCAAAGGAGAGCTACAGGCAAAAGAGCAGTTCAATCCCTTTTAAACCTAAAGATTCTTCTAGTAAATCTTCTGACACTTGCCCATACATTATCTAAGAGATCCAAATTTGCCTCACACACTTGCCAAACTCTGACCAGGAGGGCAAGGAACAGACCTCCCAATGAACTGCATCACTTTGGAAACACTGAAAACATACAGGCTCCCATAACAGCAGAAGGATATGAAAAACTGTGCCATCTTTGCTCCACCCTCCTTCCTCAAATGACAAATGTCAGTTTTACTTAGTTTGTTGGTGGTGTTCAGTAGCTAATAAAACAATTGTTTATAGAGTACCAGGAAATAACATGATATCAAAACATGACATTTGTGGGGGTTGGTTTTTACTGTAGAGGGAACACAGATCTCTCCTCCCTGTCCACCCTTCTCTGTGGAGATGTAAGTAGCCACATCTTCTCATAAGTAGCTCTCTTGGGGATATCTAGCTCACTATTATGCCTCTACAGGTCCAGGCAGTGCCTCCTCTGCTGACTTGTGGGGTTTTCATCAGATGAAAGAGGGGCAGTTGGTAGGTGCAGTCGATAGAGCACAGGGCTTGGAACCAGAAATTTTCATCTTCATGAGTTCAAATTTGACCTCAGACATTTACTGGCTATGTGACCCTGGGCAAAACACTTAACCCTATTTGATTCAGTTTCTTCATCTGTAAAGTGATATAGAAAAGAAAATGACAAACCACTCCAGTATTTCCACCAAGAAAGCCCTGAATGCGGTAACAGAAAGTCAGAAACAACTGAAAAATGGAAATATCCGATGTAAATTTAGGAATATTACAATAGCTATTAGTTCTCAGGAAAATTCTCACCATTAAAGTTCAAGGTTTGGTACTGTGACCTAATTTAATTTTATGTTCATCTTTAGCAAACCTCTGGCCTCTTTTGTGCATGACACCTAAATTGGGATAAAGGAAATGTTTAAGTTTTTAAAAAGCAAGAAGAATCTGCTACAATTTACAAAGAAAAGGAGTGGAGGGGAGAGCATACTCTCGCATGCCTGTTTAGAAGTAGAAAACAACAAATCCATTTGAAATGAAATACCTTTTCAGCTTTTCAATTCCACTCTTTTCTCATCCATGCAACAGTATCATCACATTTGGCCTTTATCACTTCAATACCTATATGAGGAAGGGGCACAGTGGGTGGTTTTCCTCAAATATTTGTGAGTGTTGCAAATTCGTTCTCTGGCAGATGAAGAGAACAGGAATGGCTGTTGCCAATGCTTCTTCTTTCTGGGTATGTGTGACCTTCTTCTCCTCCTTGAATTTTCTCCTACCTGGCCCACCACTTGTTCCCATTGTCCCTTTCTTGATGATCTCCCTTTCATCTACATGAAAGCAACTTAGAGTTTGAAAACTGTAAAATACTGAAGGCAGAGATATTTGGTAGTTGTTGGGAAAATAGCAGCACCAGTTACCTCAGAGAAAATGGAGGTGGGGCAAGTTGGGTCCCTTGGTGAGCAATTTCCTGGAAGCATAGAAAGTAGTAAATGAAAAGGAAAAAAAAAAGAAAGAAGAATTAGAATGCATCACAAGGTATTAATAAATGAGAAGTCATAAGTTGGGTGATGTTCTGGCAAAGATCACTGAGAATCAATCAGATGCAAAGGAGAAAAACCAAGTTAATGCTGTCACAAAAACCCAGAAAGAAAAAAGTATTGGGGACAAGAATGTCAAATGAGGTAGAGAAACCTGGGAATATTGAGGGTGGAGAAGTACATGGAAAACCAGTCAAGTATCATTGCCAAGAGAATCCCACATGGGGTCACAAAGAGTTGGACATGACTGAATTGACTGAGAAACAACAACATATTTCATAAACTCCAATAATAGGGAACTATTATCTCCAGGATCAAATATGAAGTCATTTGTCATTTAAAACTCTTGAGAACTTGGGCCCTTTCAACTTTCCCAGCCTTCTTATACTTTACACTTCCTAAAGGGCTTTGCAAACTTTAAAACCTTATATAAAATCTAGCTATTGTTTTTAGTATTTTTGATGATGATAACAGGAGGAGGACAACAATGACAACAATGACGATAATGATGAAAACTCTCTATGTACACAATAGGACCTCTACTTCTAACCCTATTCAAACCCTAACAGCTTAATCTGAATAGAGGAAACGGTCATACATTTCCCTTGTTCTTTTTAGGTCAACATCTACAATCCCTTGGAATAGACACCATCTTTTGAATAGAAGTTGGAAAAAAACTGTCCCTTGGATAAACACCATTGTGATGTGGAGCTCAGCTTCTCTGGGTAAGACTAAAAGAACAGTGAAATTTAGAGGGAAGTGGTGACTAGGACACTGAGTCATGTGCATTGTTATCATATTCTTCCTTGGGAATGAAGTAAAGAGAATGATATTAGCTTGGATTCAATCTAGTTGAGATTCAATCTGGTCCACTTGTCAATACATGTGTCACAAATGCTTTGGCACCTTAAGAGTCTTCCCAATAAGGTGGAGCTTAAACAAACCTTTTCTTTGGCTGAAATAAGGCTTGGGTCAAATTCATTTGGGGGGATCCAGCATGTCAGTATTTTGTGTTCTCTAGAACTCTTAACCTCAACACATGAGGCAGAGCCCATTCTTCTCATAAGGAATACACAGCCCTACAGTCAGACCTTGGAAACAGAGAGAAGCTGTTGGGCTTAGCAGCAGTCAGTAAACACTACTCATCCCCATCATGCCTAATAAAAACTACCTGCCCAGCAGAGACCTCAGTCCAGCAGAACAACATCTGGCAGAAGACCCTGACAAGTGAATCTTGTTTGAATTTCTTAGCATTTCCCTGACCTGAAGCTACACAAGGATAGATGTATGCAGCAATTGTAATCAAGGCAATAAAAAAGATCATATATTAGAAAGAATCTGGAAGGTCACATAATCCAACTCATCATCTTGAAGATAAGTAAACTGAGGCTGAGAGAGATTAAGTGATTTATCCAAAGTCACACAAGTAGATAGTGACATAGTCTTCTCTTTGCACTACATGATGCTTGCCTCTTCTTATAAATTCAATAAATATTTATTAAATTTCTATCATAAAAAAGTGAGTGATATTGCTTCTGATCCACATTGTCCTGTTTTTCTCCCAAGATTCTTTGATTGCTTGGATCTACTTTATTCTCAGGATAGTTGAATCTACTCAAGGGCAATTTTAACTATTTCTTGTTTGTACCTAGTTACTTTTTTAATTAAATTATTTTATTTGTTTTCAGTGTTCTATAATCACTTTAATATATCTTAGATTTTTCCACTCCCTCTGTTTCTTTCCCCCTTCCCTCCCCACTCAGTCCCTGAGATGGTCTACAATCTTATATAGTTTCTACACATACATTCTTATTAAATACATTTTCACCTTAGTCATGTTGCATAGAAGAACTAAAGGGAATTTCTATGAAGGACTAAATCTACCAGAACAGTTCCTCACACACTGTGATTGTTGCTGTGTACAAAGTTCTCCTGGTTCTGCTCCTTTCACTCAGCATCAGTTCATACAAGTCTTTCCAGGCCTCTCTGAAGTCTTCCTTTTCATCATTTCTTATAGCATAGTAGTATTCCATTACATTCATATACCACAACTTGTTCAGTCATTCCCCAGTTGATGGGCATCCCCTTTATTTCCAGTTTTTGACAACCACAAAGAGAGCTGCTATAAATATTTTTGTACATGTGGGACTCTTTCCCATTTTTATTATCTCTTTAGGATACAGTCCTAGAAGTGATACTGTTGGGTCAAAGGGTATGCACATTTTTATAGCCCTTTGGGCATAGTTCCAAATTACTCTCCAGAATGGTTGGATCAGCTCACAGCTCCACCAACAATGAATTAGTGTTCCAGCTCTCCCATATCCTCTCCAACATTTATCATCTTCCTGTTCTGTGATGTTAGCCAATCTGATAGGTGTGATGTGGTACCTCAGAGTTGTTTTGATTTGCATCTCTCTAATCAATAGTGATTTAGAACACTTTTTTCTTATGACCATAGATAGCTTTAATTTCTTCCTCTGAAAACTGCCTGTTCATATACTTTGACTAATCTAATGAGATGGATGATTATTTTAAAAATTTAAATTGCCCAGATTAACCTAGTCACCTTTTTAATTGTCCAAAATGACAAAGTTTGATTCTATACTCAAGTCCCTTCACAGGACAGCCAAGTCTATGTTTGTTGCACTGCAGGAATTATAATGAAGAGATTCATTACAAATCATTACAGCCAAAACATGGCTTTGGAGGAGGAAAGCAAGGTTTTTTGAATGGGACAAAGATGGTTTGTGGGGAAAGGATAATGTAAAATGCAACAGAAAGTCCAGACATTCATGGATCAATTTCCTTCACCCCAACAGGACCCAAACATGCTTATGACTATCTCTATCATATGTATATATGTATACATACATAAACATATATGCATAGATAAACAGAGACAGATAATCAATACAGTATTGTGTGGGATGACTCATATCCTTACTTAATTTATTACTCAGAAGCCTCTCAAAGTGATGACAGGAAGTTTATTTATTCGATTGTCGAGAAGCGGGGCAGTTCCTGTACCAGTTCACCTGGAGCAGGAAAAGCCGAAGACAAAGGAGAAGTAATTATATATATATACTTTAACTCAAGTTCCTTCCTCCCCACTGACTATTATCCCCATTAGCTGAGAATATGATCTTACATTCTAGACCCGAAATCTAGCCAATCCCTTTTGAAATGAAGAGATAGAAGAATTATGTAAGTTTCATCCAATCATTGAGACCCTAATGTACTACACAGTTTTATATCCTTATATGGAATTATTCCACTCTAAAAATATTGTAACCTTGAGCCTCTCCCTCTTACCTCACCCCTGGGAGAAGAATTACAATCTGAGAAGTTTTCACTAAACCTATTCCACTCAGTATCAATACAAAAACGAGTAGAATTAATTTATTCCAATAATGAAGGATACAAGCAAAGGACCAGGAAACCAGGATCGTGACCTTGAAATTTGGACCCCTCCCACAGGGAGCTAACTGACAGCACATGTGCATGACTACCCGCGAGGGCCCATGCGCGTGACCCTGGAAATCAGGCAAATGCATGCGTAGTTCAGTCTCACCGCCCGCAGCCGCGTTGCCAAGGCTACAAAAAGGCTTCCCCTCCTGCCTCCAGCAGTTACCTTTTACGGAAGCAGAGGCGAGGGTCCGAAGAAGGCTGAGAGGCCAAGGGAGAACCCCGGCTCTGAAGGTGCCAGGATGAAGGCAGCAGGAAGGAGCTGTCCCCATCTCGGTCCTCTTCCCTCCCTCCCCAGTCCGGGAGGGACAGCGTGGTCCGACCCTTCCAACTTTCAGCAAAACCAGGGACCTCGGGAAGATCCACAGCTGCCACGGCTCAGCTAGACATCGTGGATGATCTGGATGAGGAGAGCCAATGAAAGGGTGGTGGGGGAGAGAGAAGGGAAGCCCCCTCCCTCCCCCTCCTACTCCCTCCCTCCACGTGGGTGCCTGTACTTCGGCTAACCTTCAGCACCTGGGACAGCACAGGGTCAAGCTCTGCCTCCTGGAAATTGGCTCCCAGGCCCCTCCTCTTCCTGCCTGCCCATTTTTAATGGATGGGAAACGCCTTCATTTTACTTTTAGTACGGGCAAAGTCTTCTCTCTTCTAGTGAAATGTTGCTTTGAGTCTTTCACTTAGTTGTGTCCGACTGTCCGTGAAGGAGTTTGGAGGATCCTCTTGGCATGGATTCTTTTGCAGATAAGTAAATTGAGGCAAACAGAATCAAGTGACTTGCCCAGGGCCACACATTTAAGTATCTCAGTCCAGATTTGAACTCAGAGAGTTATCTGTCCGACTCCAGGCCCAGCGCTCCTATCCATTGGGCCACCTAACTGCCCCATTTGGCGAAATATGGCCATGATATGTGGAGTGTAAAAGTGTCAAAGCAGAAAGTTAGTTTCTGCCTTCATTAAACATTTTCTATATGTGTCAAGCACCCAGCTAACCACATCAGATATAAAGAAATGGGGGCGGGGAACAGGGATTGTCCCTGCATTCTAGGAGGTAATCAGTATGTGAGACTGAGGAGAGGATGAGATACATAAGAGAAGAACCAGGAAAGACTAGTGCTACAAAACCTAGAAGGAAGGAAATATCAAGGAGAAGAGGGTTTTAGTTTGAAAGGCTTCAGAGAGGTCAAGAAAGATAAGAACTGAGAAAAGACTATTACATTCCACAGTTGAGAGCATTAGTATCTGAAGAGTTTGGAAGTTCTTACATTTAGGCACAAAAGACATGAGACATGTGGGATGATAAAGGGGACAGCTCGACCAAGTGAAGCTTTTTGGGAATGAAGGAGAAGACAAGGGCACATTTGTAGGCAAGCAGTGAAGTGGCCCAAGAGTGAAGATAAATGAGAATAGAAATGATAGAGGGAGCAAACTGTTGGAGTAGATAAGATAGAATGATGTCACTTGTACTTGTAGAGAAGTTTCATAGGCAAAAAGGACCAACTTCATCTGAGATGGGTGAAGGAGGACATAGTGGCAGAAGGCATTTGGATGATGTTAGATGAGAAGGAAGGGGGAACAGGGAATCTCAGGTTATGGTTTCAACTTTTTCAGTAAAATATGAGCAAGATTTTTAGCTGAGAAGGTGCGGAGTGATGAAAAGTTTTGGAAGAGCAGCTGTAGTAGGGAGATAGAATATAAAAGGATTGCCTTGTAGCAACAAGAGCCCACTTGAGATTATGTAACATAAATTTGTAGTGGACCTAGTAAACAGAGTTCCATTGATTTTTCTCCACTTTTATTGAGTAGTATGTAATTAGGAGAAATGGCAGTAGATGGAAGGAGTGATTCAAAGTTGATGCTTGGCAGGATCCAATTGACTTGATGATAAGAGGGCAAGGGACTTAAGGGAAGACAGTGTAGACTTGAAAAAAACATATTGAATGGTTCACTAAGGAGTTCATATAGAAAAAGGAGAGTGTAGCTCCAGGAGTTACGATCTAGGATTAGAGGTCTTGGTGTAGATGAAAAATAGTTTGGGTTTGTAAGGCAGAGGAAGAGGTGGAATGACAAGAGATTGTGATCAAATAAGAGAAATTAAGAATTTACAGGTATGGCAGTGGTGCATTTCTGGTTAATCCAAAGGTGTAAGCGTCTTTGTAACTGGCTGAGATAGGATGAAGCAGTGGATCATAGGAAAAGAGAAAACTGAGAAACTGTAAAGGGAGGGAGTATTAGCATGTATATTGAATTATTTTGCAGTGGAGAAGAGAGATTGTAAAATAACATGGGTCAAAACAACTTTGTATGAACAAGATACATACAAGACATACTGGGAGTAATCCTAAAGGGAAAGCACTAGTTTTAAGGAAGATAGAGAAAGACTTCTTGTGGATGGAGAGACTTGGGTGAGACTTGAAGGAAGTCAGAGGTGGAAGGGAGTTGGGACAGTATTTCAGTCATGGAGACAGCCAGGGAAGACACTTAGTGTCAGGAGATGGAGTGCTATGTGTGAGCACAGTCGGTCATAGCACTGTGCTCAGAGCTGGGGATACAAAGAATAGCAATATTGCTTTCCAGGCACTCGAGTTCTGGTGGAGGAGAACAGCTTGAAAACAGGTACGTACAAACACGATGCTATATTCAGGATAAACTAGAGATAATAAAGAAAGGAAGACATTAAGGGGGATTGGGTAAAGCCTTCTTGTAGAAGGTAGGATTCTGGCTGGTACTGGAGCAAGCTAGGTAGAGCAAGAAATGGAAAGGAGACAGGAGAAAATCGCATATATGGAGGGGATAGGGGGGGAATTTAGTCAAAATGCCTGGAGTCAGGACATAGGAATGCCTTGTGCTAGGATCAGCAAAGAATCAGTATCTACTCCATGCTTATTCTGTCAAATCAACCTACTGAAAACAATAGACCAATCTGTTGTACCCAGTATACAGAAGGAGGAGACTCCAGTAATCATAGAAAATGTAACTCATCTTACACTTTACTCAGTCTTTTACATCTACAATTCTACCAAAAGACATATATTCAAAAAGGTACCATCTATTCTATGTATTTTTCTTAAAATAATTCTAATAAAGAACTCCCCTGCCCCAAACAAATGCTAAGTTCTGGAAAACAGGTTGTTTATCAGCATTTTTCCATTTAAAATAAAGATTTAGAATACGATTTTCATAAGTTATAAAGAGAAGTAAAGAACAGGTACGAAGTAGGGCTATAATGTCATGTGTCATTTATAAAATCAATTTCCTTACATTCTCTGCATACCTAATATTGCTATGCAATTAAATGTGTATGTTAAGAGTTTCTCAAGTAATATGGACTGGATATGTGGTGTCATTGGTACAGGGAACTCCCTTTATACTTCAAGCTAGTATCTTCTCTGCAAATTAGAAAGTTAGGGATTAAGTGACTTACCCAGGGTTGCACAGCCAGTATATGTCAGAGGTAGGATTTGAACACCTAGTAGGTCTTGTAAGCTTCAAGGCACCATGCCATGCTTCCTCACTTGAGTTTATTCAACAGTATATAGAACAGAATCTTAACACATGAATCACAGAAATTATAGATAGGGAAATTAAATTCCCAATGTATTTTTTTTAAAGGACATGTGTGTTTTATTTTGTTATTATTGAAAATCTGTGGTATCCTGCCGAGATAGTTCCAAGTCACTTGTCCAAATTAAATTTTGTATAGTTTCTTAATTGATAAAATATACGAACAATTATATGTATTCTTAGAAACCATGAAATGCTGTTCTACTGCAAACTTGCCCCATATTTTTCATGTCATTTCTAATATCAGTCATTCACTAGCTTTCAATATTAAAAGTGATAGGATATATTGAGAGAAGGGGATAAGTGAGGTGGGGGGATGATGGAAGGGAGGGCAAATGAGAGGAGGGAGCAATTAAAAGTAAGTACTTTTGGGAAGGGACAAGGTCAAAAGAGAGAATAGAATGAATAGGGGACAGTAGACGAGGATGGGAAATATAGTTAGTCTTACAATCCTGGCTATTGTGGGAGTTGTTTGCAAAACTACACATGTACACCCTATATTGAATTATCCTTCTCAGTGGGGAAGGATCAAGGGAAAGAAGTTGGAACTCAGAGTTTTAGGAACAAATGTTGAGAATTGTTTTTACATACAACTGGGAAATAAGAAATACAGGTAATGGGCTATAGAAATTTATCTTGCCTTACAAGGTAAGAGAGAAGATGGGGATAAGGGAAGGGAGGGGTGTGACAGAAGGGAGATGCAGATTGGTGGAAGGGGTAATCAAAATACTCAATGTTTAGATGTGGGGGGAGGAGAGAGATGGGAAGAAAATTTGGAACTCAAAATTATCTATAAATGAACGTTGAATACTAAAAATAAATAAACATTATACATGAAAAAAGCAAAACAAAATTAAAAAATTAGAACATAGAATTAAAACTAAGGCTTTAAAACACAGAATTAGATATAAAGTCTTAGAACACAGAATTCAAAAAAGTGTCCAAAAAAACCAGAATTATAATTAAAATCTTAGAAGAATTATAACTGGTGGAATAAAACAGAATTAGAATTGAAGTCTTGCAACAGAGATTTAGAATTAGTCTTAAAACACAGAATTAGAATGGAAGACTTCGAACACAGAATTAGAATAAAAGTCTTAGAACATAGAAATAGAAATAGTCTAAAAGCACAGAATTATTGTGAAAGTCTTAGAAAGTAACATTAGAATTGATCTGAGAACCCCAAATTAGAATTATTCTTTGGAAACAGAATTGGAATTAAAATCTTGGTGCACAGAAATTGAAATACAGAATTAGAATTAGTCTTAGAACACATATTTAAAAATAGCCTGAGAACACAGAATTAGAATTAGTCTATGAACAAAAGATTGGCTTTTGTCTTAGATCTCAGAATTATGATTATTTTAGAACCCAGATTCAGAATTAAAGTCTCAGAATACGAAATTAGGATTAAAATTTAGGAAACAGAATTAAAATTAAAGCCTTAGAACACAGAGATTGAATTAAAGTGTTGGAACACAGAATTAGAGTTAGTCGTACAATGAAGAATTACAATTAACTTTTTTGAACACAGAATTAGAATTAGTCTTAGAACACAGAATTAGAATCAAAGTCTTAGAATGCAGAATCAGAATTTGTATTGGAAAACAGAATTAAAATTAGTTTTAGAACACAGAATTAGTGTTAGAGCATGGAATGAGAATAAAAATCTTGCAACACAGAATTAGAATTCAAATCTTAAAAGAGATTTCGATTTAAAATCTTAGAACACAGAATTAGAATTAAAATATTTGAAAACATAGTTAAAATTTAAGCCTTAGAAGACAGAATTAGAATTAGTCTTCAGAATCAGAATGAAAGTGTGTGAACAATGAATGTAATGAAAGTCTTGGAACACAGAATTTGAAATAGTCTAGAAACACAGAATTGCAATTAAAGTTTTAGAAACAAGAATTAGCGTTGATCTTAGAAAACAGAATTAGAATTATTCTTAGAAGGTAGAATTATAATTAAAGTCTCAGAGCACATAATTACAATTAATGTCTTAGGGAATAGAATTAGAAATAAAATCTCAGACCACAGAATTAGAATCCCAGAACACACATTTGCCACTGGAGTCTTAGAACACAGCATTACAACTGGTCTGGGAAGACAGATTTAGAATTAAAGTATTCAAACACAGAATTATAATTAATCCTGGAACACAGAATTAGAATTAAAAGCTTAAAGCAAAGAATTAGAATCAGTGTCTGAGAACACAGAATCAGAAATAGTACTACAAAGGAAAATTAGTATGTGTTTTCAGTACAGAATTCCAAAGATTAAATCTTAGGACACAGAATTAGAATAAAAATCTTAAAACATAGAATTAGAATTAAAGTCTTAGAACGCAGAATTAGACACAAAGCCTTGGTAAAGAGATTTAGAATGAGTTTTATAATACAGAATTAGGATTAAATCTTAGAACACAGAATTATAATTAAAATCTTACATCACATTTATAATTAAAGTCTTAAAACACATAATTAGATTTAAAATCTTAGAACACAGAATTAGAATTAAACCCTTAAAACACAGGTTCAAATTGAAATCTTAGAACACAAAATTAGAAGTAGTCTTAGTGCACAGGATTAAAATGAACGTCTTAGACCAGAAGGGTTAATAAATGAAATTGTTTTTAAAAACCTTAAGTAATAAAATAATTTGTTACTTTCATAGTATATTGTGGTTTTATTGCGACTTTTCCCAAGACAGTGTTTGCTCTGTGGAGTAAAAAAAAAATTAATAAAAAAGTCATCTAAGGGTAAAAAGGACCAAACAGTCTAAAGATTTTAGAGCATTTGGGGGCGGAGCCAAGATGGCGGAGTAGAAGGACGCACGTTTACGAGCTCCGAAACCAAAGCCCATGCAGTTGGTGTAGAAAGAGTCCCCCATAGCTTCTGGGTGAGTGCAAGGTGTGCAGAGGCAGAGTGGAGGAGATTTCCGTTCCAGGGATCCCTGAGGACCCATCCCCAGGGTCCGGCGCGCCCCGGAGAGTAAACCCGACCCCCAGCGCTGCCCTGGCCGAGGCCTCAGAGAAGCGGATCCGAGCAGGCTTCAGAGACGGAAGCTGAAGCAGCTGGGAAAGTCCCTCCGCCCACAGAAGCAGGTCAGTGAGAGAGGCCGGGCTGAAGGAGAGGGGAAACGGGGCGTCCGTGACTCGGGCCCCCTCGGGAGGAAGCGGCGGTGGCGGGGACGGGGGCAGGAAGCGGCGGAGGCAGAGGTGTGGGCGGCGGCTGAGGCGGCAGTGGCCCAAGACTCAGGAATCCCCCAACAGCAGGCAGGATCTTCATTACAGAAGATTCCCGCATAAGATCTTCATTACAGAAGATTCCCGCATAAAACCTGACGGAGCCGAGCCTGGGAGACGGCCCTGCCCCCACCCCGCTCTGTTGCTGAAGGCTTCTGCTCCGGACCCCCAGGGGAGCTGAGATTGGGAGGCGGGGCCCCCCACCCAGCCCCCACCCGCTCCATTCCTGAAAGTCTCTGCATAAAGCCCCCCGAGGGATCAGAGTCTCGGAGGCAGCCCTGGCCCTACCCCAGCACCTGAACTAAAGCTCACTGATTGACAGCTGGCAAGAGGAAAGCCCATTTAAATCTCAGAGGCCAAGCACTAGCTGGGCGGATCCAGGCGGGGGTGGAAAGGAATCTCAGAAGTCAAGTAACTGGCTGGGAAAATGCCTAGAAAAGGGAAGAAAAATAAGGCTTTAGAGAGTTTTTTCCAACAAATGCAAATGATCCCGACCGTCGGATCTGATGATGAGGACATATCCTTGCCATCAGGGAAAGACGTGGAGGGCGGGGCCTCAGTACCCCAGACACCCCAGGGGGGTGGTGGGTGGGCTCAGGCCCTGGAAGATTTTAGAGCATTTTAAAAACTCTAGAGAGTTGAAATAGCTACACTAATACAGTGTGAAATTAATTTCTGGATCTTTTTAGGGTAGAGTAATGACTTTTGTAGGACAAACCAGTAGAATGGGAAATTACTTCAATGGGGAGAGGAAGAATAGGAGACAGAAAGAGATGGGTGATACTCTCCTACCAACTCAGTGGGTGAACAGTGAAGTAATGGCTATTTCTATTGCCCATCATTAAGAATAAGGAACTATTGGAGAACGGGATGAAGGTTTTAGAGGGACAGACTATCACCAGGGGTTCAGAATGCGTGAGAGTGGGGCTTTCTCTCTATAAGGGAAGAAGTGGGAGTGTTTTATTCCTATGAAGGAGGTAGTGTGTTCCTGTGGTGGGTGGTGGATAATGAATGTTGGGTTTAAATTCAGAATAGTTTGTACGCTGGGACATCCCTTTCTCTGAAAAAAAAAATAATGTCCATCTATTGCAGAATCTTGTCCCAGGAGAAAGGCGATATATGAACACCTAGAATACATAGTTTTGGTGCAGGAATTTAAAACCAGAGATGGCAAGGCCTTTCAGATGGAGACTGATCATGATGAAAGTGGAAGAAAGGCTGGGACTTGTGATTTGGGACATTGAGTAAATTTTACTAGATGGTGCTCCTTCCATCTGACATTTTTGCTCATGAATTGATATTTCTAAGAGTAAGGTAAAAAAAAAAACAAGAAATAACATGAACTTACAAAAGAATAGATGGAAACTGAAAGAGATCAAGCAAAGTACTTCAGAACCTTAAATGCCATGAGGGGGAAACAAAGAGAAACAAAGGAATCAGTGAAAGTATAATCTATGAATTAGAAAATGAAATTTAGAAAAGACTACAAATTAAAAGAAATAATGAGGACAAAACACTGAAAACCTTATATAATGTCATAATAAATCAAAGTTACTAAAAATTATAGATTGAAAGACAGAAAATGAGGCAAAAATCTGAACTACTCACTTAAATATATAGGGAAAGAGATGAGATAAAGGGGAGAAATTAATAGGTATTACGATTAATTAATTAATAAGCAATTTGAGTAAATTCAAAGAACAAGAGGGTAGATTAGGCAAATAAGAATGAGGAATAGGGGAGAGTCTTTGGAAATAGATATAGAAAAGTAGTGTGAGCAAACTAAGTACATAGATAAAATGATGACCAAAACAGAAGAGGTGATCAAATGAAAATAATTATTAGAGGAAAACAAGTCCAAATATCATAATTTTAATATTAATGGATTAAACATCCCATGAAATGAAAGTGCTAGAATGGCTAAGAAAATGCAACTGAGCATTCTTTTGTATTATTAATACTGGTAGTGAAAATTCTAGGAAAGTTTGAATATTTTTATCATAGAAGGCATTGCTATTTCCTGTTTTGCCATACAGTCCCAACTCCTAAGGTGCCTTCATTTTATTTATCATTTCACTCTTTCCCTTTCTACTCATTTATTTTCCTTGTCCTCAAATTTCAATAGTACATACTCTTTACTTTGATGTAACCCTTTGTTTGACCTCCTGCCCTCCTTTTCTTCACTTTCTTTCACTATCAAACTTAGATACCTGTTGCCTCCATTTACTCAATACTCATCTTTCTGCAATCTCCATTATTTTCCAACTTATCTGTGAACTTATATGTACAATTTTAGAGCGAGAAAAGAACTAAATCTTATTTTGTAAAACCCATTCATTTTACACGTAGAAAAACTAAGGCATAGAGATGTTAAGTGAATTGTACTAGATCACAAATCTGGTTAATGACAGAACCAGAATGGAAACGCAGGTCCTCTCACTTCTTGTCCTGTCCTTTTTCTTACTTGATACCAACTTTTCCTCTGATTCTGACTCATACAATGTCTCTTCCCCCCAACCCCCATCTAACTATGAGAATACTCTGAAGTGAAGTCTTGGTCTTCTGTGCTTTTCTCTATTCTAACCTTTACCTAACTTGCTGATTTTTCTAACTCAAATTATTCTTTTATTTGTATAAGCTTCATATTTTCCACTAATTCTGACCTTTTACCCAAGTTTGAGTCAAACAACCAAAAATAATTTAAGTATCTACTATGTGCCTCGAATTGGGCTATATTCTAAGGAACCAAAGAAAAATTAATCAGTTCTTGCCCTCAAAGGAGCTTACATTCTGCTGAGGAGATATCATATGTTTAAAGACAAATAAACACAGTGCATAGATAAAAAAAGGACATATGAATTTCAATCAATCAATAAACATTTATTATGTGCTTACTGTATGCCAGGTATTGAACAAAACACTGGGGATATAAAAAGAAGAAAAAGACAGTTCTTCAAGGACTGTCTCAAGGAACTTACAATTTAAAGGGTGAAGACAAAGTGCAAACAGATATATACAAAGCAAGCTATAGATTAAATAAATAGGAAATCATTAACAAAGGAAAAACATTATAAGTAAGAGATTGGGGAAGGTTTTTAATAAAAGATGAAATTTTACTTAGGACTTAAAGGAATCCCTGGAAGGCAGCAGATGGATCTCAGGAGGGAGAACATTGCAGATATGAGGGAGGGCCAGAGAGAATGTCGGTAACTGAGAGATGGAGTTTCTTGTTCATGGAACATCCAGGAGGCCAATGTCATTGAATCAAAGAGTACATGGCAGGGAGTATGGTATAAGAAGGCTGGAAAGATAGGAGGGAGCTAAATTATGAATGCCAATCAAAGGATTTTGTATTTGATCCTGGAAGCAAAAGGGAAATCTTGAAATTTATTTTGTATATATGTGTGGAGGTTTTGGAGGAGAAACATGATTGGCTCTGTCATTTTAAAAAAAAATCACGTTAGTAACTGAACTGGTGGTCAGCATTAGAATGGAGAGAAACTTGAATTAGGCAGAATTACAATGACGCTATTGCAGTAATCAAGACATGACATGATGAAAGTCTGCACTAGAGATGGTTACAGAGGCAGAGGAGAGAAAATACCACATGCTAGAGATAGAATGAAGGGAAAATATACAGGCCATTGGATACAGAGAGTAAGAGTGAGTGATGAATTAAGGATGACACCTAGATTGTGAGCCTGTGTGTTTGGGAGAATGGTAGTAACCTCAACAATTATAAAGAAGTTAGGAAGAAGGGACAATTTACATGGACAAAGGGAGAAGATAATTAATTCATGTTTGGGCATGTTTAGGTTAAGGTGTCTTTGGGATATCCAATTTAATATGTCCAATAGAAAGTTGGAAAGTTGAGACTGGAGGTCAGCAGGAAGGTTAAGACTGGATAAGTAGATTGAAAATCTTCAACATAGAAATGACGATTATTTGGTTTATCAATTCATTATCTTTTTTTTTCAAATTTCCCTTTCCAGTATCATTCTCCTAGAAGCCTAGGCTTGAAATACTAGAGTTATCTATTTATCTGTTTCATCCCTAAAATATAATCAATCCCTATGCCCCATCAACTATTAGTTTTAAAAGATTATTGTATCTATTAAATTCTCTCCCCAAATGCCTTGTTTTAATCTGATCACTTCCTGACTGCTTAACCAAAAAAAAAAAAAAAAAAATATCTTAAAAGGCACCCTGCCTCTAGTGCCTTCAATTCAATCTAGATTGTTCACTGCCTCCAGGGTAATTTTTCTAAAATACTACTTTGATCTCTTTATACTATACCTGAAAGCCTACAATTCTATTGACAAATCCTCTCAGTACTTCCAGTGGTAGACAAGATAAAATCCAAATTCCCCTGCCTTACAATCTAGAATCTGCATTACTTGATCCATCTTATTTTTCTAACCTTATCTCTCTTCTGAAGGCCTTTTATGCTTCTTTTTCCCTGACATCAAAAAAGTGCTTTCTATTGACCAAGCATGGAATTGCTCCAAAATTCCTGTGGTGAACTTATGGGAAGATGTGTATGAGAGTCATACAGAATAGAAAGGTGCAAATGGATTAAGATCTTCATATTTCTAATATAAACACTCCCCCTTCCTTAATATGCTCTGCTGCCTTCTCTCTGCCTATTTATATCTGATTTGTTTTTCAAAATCCAGCCCAATCTTTTCAAGGAAGGCTTATCTAATTGTTTTTGTCCACACTTAATTTCCTCTCATTTATAATACTGTTTAAATGTTTGTAATATGTCATCTAGCATATCATCACATATTGTCTAGCATTGTTTTCCTTTTCTTGTTCATATCTTAACACACCACAATTTGAATGGAGTGGTAATCTTTGGACATGAACTATGTTTTATACTGTTTTTGTCTTCCCCTCCCCCCTAACTTTTAATACATAGTAGATACTCAATTGATATGTGGTGAATTGAATTTTAGGGGATGTTTACTATTTTTAACTTCTGAATATAAATTTTCTTCTTTTTTAAAGTTTATTTTTAGATTACAACATTCATTTCCATAAAATTTTGAGTTTCAATTTTTCTCCCCATCTGTCCCCTTGCCCACCCCATAACACCTTGAATTCTGATTAGCCCTTCCCTCAATATGCCCTCCATTCTATCACACCCCCACCCCTCCTTTCTTCCATTTATTTATTTATTTTTTGAAATAAAAATTTATTTATTTAACTTTTTACATTCATGTTCACAAAATTTTGAGTTCCAAATTTTCTCCCCATTCATCCCCTCCCCCATCCAAATACACCAAGCAATCTAATTTTCCCTATCACCAATCTGCCCTCTCTTCTATCATCCCCCCCCTTCTCTTGTCCCCATATTCTCTTTTGTCCTATAGGGCCAGATGACTTTCTATTCTTTATTAACTGTATGTCTTCTTTCCTAGTAGCAACAACAATACTAAACAGTTGTTCCTAAAACTTTAAGTTCCAAATTCTCTCCATCCCTCCCTCCCCACCCATTCCCTTTGGGAAGGCAGGCAATTCAATATAGGCCGTATCTGTGTAGTTTTGCAAATGACTTCCATAATAATCGGGTTGTGTAAGACTAACTGAATTACCCTCCATCCTATCCTGCCCCTCATTGTTTCTATTCTGTCTTTTGATCCTGTCCCTCCCCGAGTGTTGACTTCAAATTGCTCCCTCCTCCCATTACCCTCCCTTCCATCATCCCCCCCCTTGCTTATCTCCTTCTCCCCCACTTTCCTGTATTGTAAGATAGGTTTTCATACCAAAATGAGCGTGCATTTTATTCCTTCCTTTAGTCGAATGTGATGAGGGTAAACTTCTTGTTTTTTTTTTTTTCTCAGTCCTCCTCTTTTTCCCTCCACTAAAAAGTTTCCTGCTTACCTCTTGAATGAGATATAATTTACCGCATTCCATTTCCCCCTCTTTCCTCCCACTACATTTCTCTCTCACCATTTACCTTAATTTCTTTTAAGATATGGTCCCATCCTATTCAATTCACTCTGTGCTCTCTGTCTCTGTATGTGCATGCATGTGTGTATGTGCATGCACACATGTATACATGTGTTTGCGTGTGTGTGGTCCCACCAACTACCCAGATACTGAAAAGTTTTAAGAGTTACAAATATTGTCTTTCCATGTAGTTATGTAAACAGTTCACTTTTGGTAAGTCCCTTCTGACTTCTCTTTGCTGTTTACTTTTTCATGCTTCTTCTCATTCTTGTGTTGGAAAGTCAAATTTTCTTTTCAGCTCTGGTCTTTTCATCAAGAATGCTTGAAAGTCCTCTGTTTCATTGAAAGACCATATTTTCCCCTGAAGAATTATACTCAGTTTTTCTGGGTAGGTGATTCTTGGTTTCAGTCCTAGTTTCTTTGACTTCTGGAGGATCCTATTCCACACCATTCGATCCCTTAATGTAGAAGCTGCTATATCTTGAGTTATCCTGATTTTATTTCCACAATACTGGAATTGTTTCTTTCTAGCTGCTTGCAAGATTTTCTCCTTGACCTGGGAGTTCTGGAATTTGGCCACAATGTTCCTAGGAGTTTCTCTTTTTGGATCACTTTCAGGCGGTGATTGGTGGATTCCTTCAATACTTATTTTGCCCTCTGGTTGTAGAATCTCAGGGCAGATTTCCTCGATAATTTCATGGAAGATGATGTCTAGGCTCTTTTTTTGATCATGACTTTCAGGTAGTCCCATAATTTTTAAATTGTCTCTCCTGGATCTATTTGTCCAGGTCAGTTGTTTTTCCCATGAGATATTTCACATTCTCTTCCATTTTTTCATTCTTTTGGTTTTGTTTTGTGATTTCTTGGTTTCTCAGAATGTCATTAGCCTCCATCTGTTCCGTTCTAATCTTGAGATAACTATTTTCTTCAGTGATCTTTTGAACCTCTTTTTCCATTTGGCTAATTTTGCTTTTGAAAGCATTCTTCTCCTCATTGTCTTTTTGAATCTCTTTTGCCAATTGAGTGAGCCTATTTTGCAAGGTGTTATTTTCTTCAGCATTTTTTTGGGTCTCCTTTACCAAGGTATTGACCCGTTTTTCATACTTTTCTTCCATCTCTCTCATTTCTCTTCCCCAGTTTTTTCCTCCACCTGTCTAACTTTCTTTCCAAAATCCTTTTTGAGCTCTTCCAAGGCCTGAGCCCCTGGGATGTCTCGGATACAGAGGCCCCGCCCTCCACATCTTTCCCTGATGGTAAGAATATTTCCTTGTCATCAGAATTGAAAGGCGGGAACATTTGCAGCTGCTCAAAGAAGCTCTCTATAGTCTTACTTTTCTTCCCTTTTCTGGGCATTTTCCCAGCCAGTTACATGACTTCTGAGATTCCTCTCCACCCCTACCTAGATCTGCCCAGCTAGTGCTTGGAGTCTGAGATTCAAATGGGCTTTCCGAGGCGGCTGTGGCTGCTATTCAATGTGAGTTTAAGTTCCGGTGCTGGGGTGGGGCAGGGCCGCCTCCCAGGCTCAGTTCCCTCAGGGGCTTTATGCAGAGACCTTCAGTGATGGAGCGGGTGGGGGCAGGGCCGCCTCCCAGGCTCAGCTCCTTCAGGGACTTTATGCAGAGACCTTCAGTGATGGAGCAGGTCGGGGCAGGGCCAATCTCCCAGGCTCAGTTCCCTCAGGGGGTTTATGCAGAGACCTGAGCTTCTGCCTGCTGCTGGGGGAGTCCCGGGCCATCACCGCCACTGCCTCTGCCACTGCCTCTGCCTCTGCCTCCAACGCTGCCCCTGCCCCTGCCTCTGCCCGCCGCTTCCTCCCGAGGGGCCCTGAGCCACGGAGACACCCCACTCCCCTCTCGGCCAGTCCAGACGTCTCTCTCACTGACTTGTAGTGTCTGTGGGCGGAGGTTCCATCCCTGAAGCCTGCTCGGATCTGCTCCTCTCAGCTGCGTGACCAGGGCAGCTCAGGGGTAGACTCTGCTTTCCAGGGTGTGACGGACCCTGGGGATGGCTTTCCAGGGCTCTCTGGGACGGAAATTCCTTCCACTGTGTTTCTGCGTGCCCTGCAGTGATCCAGAACCTGTGGGGAGTTCTTCCTACAGGAAATCTATGGGCTGTGGGTTCGGAGCTAGCAAACGTGAGTCTTTCTACTCCACCATCTTGACTCCACCCCCACCCCTCCTTTATCCCCATTTTCTCTCTTTTCTTGTAGGCAAGATAGATTTCTGTACCCCATTACCTGTGTTTCTTATTTTCAAGCTATGTGCAAAAACAATTTGCAACATTCGTTTCTAATCCTTTGAATTCCAATTTCTCTCCCTGCTTCCTTCCCCACCCATCCCCAGTGATAAGGGAAGCAATTCAAAACAGGCTATATAGGTGTCATTTCACGCAAGACCTCCATAATAGCCATGTTATGTAAGACTGACTATATTTCCCTCCATCCTACTCTGTCCCCCCTTTATTCTATTCTCTCATTTGACCTTGTCCCTTTCCAAAAGTATTTACTTCTAGTTACTATTTCCCTCCCTTCTATCATCCCCCTCATCCTAATTTTCCCCTTCTCCCCTACTTTCCTGTGGTATAAGGTTTTCATATCAAATTTAGTGAACATTTTATTCCCTCAAGCCATATGTGAGGAGAGTAAGTTTCACTTTTCCCCTCTCACCTCCTTCCTTTTCTCCTCCTTTGAAAAAGATTTTTCTTATCTCTTTATGTGTGATAATTTGCCCCATTCCATTTCTCCCTTTCTCCTCCCCATATATGTTTTCCTCTCTCACCCCTTAATTTTATTTTTTTTAAATTTTTAAATAGATATTATCCTTTCTGATTCAACTCAACTTGTGCTCTGTGTGTATGTGTGTGTGTGTGTGTGTGTGTGTGTGTGTGTGTGTGTGTAATCTCTCCATCTATCCAAATACAGAGAAAAGTCTCAAGAGTCACAAATGTTATCTTTCCATATAGGGATATAAACAATTCACCTTTAGAAAGTCCTTTATGATTTCTCTTTCCTGTTTAACCTTTTCATGCTTCTTTTGATTCTTGTGTTTGAAAGTCAAATTTTCTTTTCAGTTCTGATCTTTCCATCAAGAATGTTTGAAATTCCTCTATATCCTTTAATGACCATTTTTTTCCCTTGAAGTATTATACTCAGTTTTTCTGGGTAGGTGATTCTTGGTTTTAGTCCCAGTTCCATTGACTTCTGAAACATCCTATTCCAAGCCCTTCAGTCCCTTAATGTAAAAGCTGCCAGATCCTGTGTTATCCTGATTGTATTTCCACAGTACTAGAATTGTTTTTTCTAGCTACTTTCAATATTTTCTCCTTGACCTGGGGACTCTGAAGTATGACCACAATATTCCTAGGAGTTTCTCTTTTTGGATTTCTTTCAGGAGGTCATCTGTGGATTTTCTGAATATTTATTTTTCCTTCTGGTTCTAGAATATCAAGGCAGTTTTCCTTGATAATTTCATGAAAGACATCTAGACTCTTTTTTGATCATGGCTTTCAGGTAGTCCCATAATTTTCAAATTGTCTCTCCTGGATTTATTTTCTAGGTCAGTTGTTTTTCCAATGAGATATTTCACATCATCTTCTATTTTTTCTTTCTTTTGGTTTTGTTTTGTAATTTCTTGGTTTATCATATAGTCATTAGCTTCTCTCAGCTCCACTCTAATTTTTATTTTATTTTTTAAAACTTTTTCACCCTTATTTTTAAAAATTTATTTATTTATTTAACTTTTCAACATTCAGTTCCACAAAATTTTGGGTTCCAAATTTTCTCCCCATTTCTCCCCTTCCCCTCCCCAAAATGCCAAGCATTCTAATTTCCCCTATCATCAATCTGCCCTCTCTCCTAACACCCCTTCCTTCCCTTATCCCCATCTTCTCTTTTGTCCTGTAGGGCAAAATAACTTTCTGTACCCCATTATCTGTATTTCTATTTCCTAGTTGCAAGAACAATACTCAACAGTTGTTCATAAAACTTTGAGTTCTAACTTCTCCCCATATCTCCCTCCCCACCCATTCCTTTTGGGAAGGCAGAAAATTCAATATGGGCCATATCTGTGTAGTTTTGCAAATGACTTCATTAATAGTCATGTTGTGTATGACTAACTATAATTCCCTACATCCTATCCTGCCCCCCATGGCTTCTATTTTCCCTTTTGATCCTATCCCTCCCCAAGAGTGTTGACTTCAAATTGCTCCCTCCTCCCATTGCCCTCCCTTCTATCATCACCCCCACCCTGCTGATCACTTTCTCCCCCACTTTCCTGTATTGTAAGATAGGTTTTCATACCAAAATGAGTATGCATTTCATTCCTTCCTTTATTCGAATGTGATGAGAATAAACTTCATGCTTTTTCTCTCACCTATCCTCTTTTTTCCTTCCACTGAAATGTCTTTTATTTGCCTCTTTTCTGAGAGATAACCTGCCCCATTCCATTTCTCCCTTTCTCCTCCTAAATTTCTCTCTCACTGCTTAATTTCGTTTTTTAAGATATGATCCTATCCTATTCAATTCACCCTATGCTCTCTGTCTCTCTCTGTATCTGTTTCTGTCTCTGTGTGTGTATGTGTGTGTGTGTGTGTGTGTGTGTGTATGTGTGTAATTCCACCAACTACCCAGACACTGAAAGAGTTTCAAGAGTTACAAATACTGTCTATCCATGTAGGAATGTAAACAGTTCAACTTTAGTAAGTTCCTCATGATTTCTCTTTGCTGTTTACCCTTTCATGCTTCTCTTGATTCTTGTGGTTGAAGATCAAGTTTTCTTTTCAGTTCTGGTCTTTTCATCAAGAACGCTTGAAAGTCCTCTATTGCATCAAATGACTACTCTTTTCCCCTGAAGTATTATACTCAGTTTTGCTGGGTAGGTGGTTCTTGATTTGAGTCCTAGTTCTTTTGACTTCTGAAATATCCTATTCCACACCATTCGATCCCTTAATGTAGAAACTGCTAGATCTTTTGTTATCCTGATTTTATTTCCACAATACTGCAATTGTTTCTTTCTAACTGCTTGCAATATTTTCTCCTTGACCTGGGAATTCTAGAATTTGGCCACAATGTTCCTAGGAGTTTCTCTTTTTGGATCTCTTTCAGGCGGTGTTCGATGTATTCCTTCAATACTTATTTTGCCCTCTTGTTCTAGAGTATCAGGGCAGTTTTCCTTGATAATTTCATGGAAGATGATATCTAGGCTCTTTTTTTGATCATGGCTTTCAGGTAGTCCCATAATTTAAAATTGTCTCTCCTGAATCTATTTTCCAGGTCAGCTGTTTTTCCCATGAGGTATTTCCCATTTTCTTCCATTTTTTCATTCTTTTGGTTTTGTTTGGTGATTTCTTGTTTTCTCATAAAGTCATTAACCTCCATCTGTTCCATTCTAATTTTGAAAGTACTGTTTTGTTCAGTGAGCTTTTGAACCTCCTTTTCCACTTGTCTAACTCTGCTTTTTAAAGCATTCTTCTCCTCATTGGCTTTTTGAACCTCTTTTGCCAATTGAGTTAGCCTATCTTTAAAGGTGTTATTTTCTTCAGCATTTTTTGGGTCTCCTTTATCAAGGCGTTGACTTGCTTTTCATTCTTTTCTTGCATCTTCTCATTTCTCTTCCCAGTTTTTCCTCCACCTCTCTAACTTGATTTTCAAAATCATTTTTGAGCTCTTCCATGGCTTGAGCCTATTGAATGTTTATTTTGGATGTTTGGGATACAGAAGCCTTGACTTTTATGTCTTTCCCTGATTGTCAGCATTGTTCTTCCTCATCAGAAAGGAAGGGAGGAGTTATCTGTTCACCAAGAAAGTAACCTTCTATAGTCTTATTTTTTTCCCTTTTTTGGGCATTTCCTCAACCAGTTACTTGACTTTTGGGTCCTTTGTCAAGAGTAGGGCATACTCTGGAGACCTGTAAGATATCAGTTCCTCCAAGGTGGTACAATCCAGTGTGTATTTGTCTGGGTGAGGGAAGGATTTTTGTGCCCAGAATCTTAGCATCATTTCCCCTTCACAGGCACCTGACCTCCAGTTTCACCAAGCTAGTCCTGGGGGAGGGTGGGATTCAGTCAATCTGTGGGGAATGGGCCACCATTCAGTGCGAGACAAAGACCAGCTGCCTCAGGGTGTCTACACAGGGCTGAGGTAAGATTCAACTCTTCAGTGCCCCCAGGGGTTTTTACGATTCAGCTATGGTCTCAGGCTGCTGTAGGGGCTGCCCTGAGAACTCCTGCCACCTGCCTGATATGAAGGTCCTTCTCCCTTCCTGGCCAGTTGAATAAACCCTGTCACTGACCTTGGTGCCTGTGGGTTGAGGGATCTGCAGACCCTCTGGTGGTGGGACTGGGGATTCTGTGACTGGAAATTCTACCCTGGAGGCTGTTCATGAGCCATACTCATGCAGCCAAAACTGGGCTGGGCTCTGCTCTCTGAGCTCAGCTCCGTATCTGGTGCAACTGATGTTTTCTGTGGGTCTTTCCAGTCACCCTGGGTTGGAAATCTCCTCCAGAATGTTGTTCTCCACTTCTGCTGCTCCAAAATTTTTTGAGAGTCCCTCTCAACAGGTGTTTTATGGGCTGTGTCTGGGCAGCCTCTGTATGTGTGTGCTTCTACTCCTTTTCCATTTGGTTGATTCTGCTTTTTAAAACATTCTTCTCCCCATTGGCTTTTTGAACCTTTTTTCCCAATTGAATTAGCCTATTTTTAAAGATGTTATTTTCTTCAGAATTTTTTGGGTCTCCTTTCACAGGCTATTGGCTCGTGTTTCAAGCTCTTCAATGGCCTGACTCCATTGTGTATTCATTTTTTAGGTACTGGATGCAGAAGCCTTGACTTCCTCTGACAGTATGCATTGTTCTTCCTCATCCAAAAGGATGAAAAGAAATACCTGTTCACCAAGAAAGTAACCCTCTGTAGTGTTATTGTTTTCCCTTTTTGGGGCATTTTCTCAGACAGGTACTTGACTTCTGAATCCTTTGTCAAGAGGAGGGTCTTAGTGCTCCTCCTCACCCCAGGACTGTGCTAACCGCTGAGGTTCAAATCAGCTGTTCAATTCCCCCAAGGGTTTTAGCTGAGCTGCTCCCAGAATGGAAGCTGCTGCCCGACTCAGCTACTACCATACAGCACTGCTGCCCAGCTGCTGCTGCCGCCACTGCTACCATGGGCCCATTCTGGAGGGGACCCTGCTCCTCTCTCTCCACCACCTGGATAAGCCCTCTCATTGACCTTTGAAGCTTTCTTGGCGCTTGTGGGTTGAAGCATCTGAGACCCTCCCTGCTGGGGATTCTCCCCCAGAAGCCTGTTCCTCCCTGTGCTACACAGCCAGGATTGGGCTCTGCTCCATTCAGCGTCCAGTGGGAAAGACCTCTCTTGTGGGCCTTCCAGGTTACCTTTGGCTTGAGATCTCTTTCACTCTGATGTTCTGTGACTTCTGGTGCTCTAGAATTTGTTGAGAGTCATTTTTTACAGTTATTTTATTTACAGTTTATTTATATATGTGGGGGAAGAGCTATAGTATATGCATCTTTCTACTCTGCCATCTTGGCTCTGCCTCTGAATATAAATTTCAAGGCCAAATATATTGTCTTTCCACATGTTTGCAAATGAAATGTTTTACACTGGACTCAGTGAGATTTGAAAGTTTTGCTTTTTTACTCACTGAGCTGTCAATCATTGGCATTTGGGGTAAATATTTCTTGAAATTATTGACATATTAAGGAATTGTTTTCAAACTGGTCACCAACTCAATTCATACAAAAATGTGGTTGAGGCATTATAGTCTCAGGCTCATGTCAGCAATTAGTTTGATAAAATGACCTTACTATACTAGCTTGAAAATACCCTCAGAAACAGATGTGCCCATAGTAGTAAAACAGAATTTTTTAGATGAAAATCACTTCCACAAGTACAGGATACTGTAAAAGCAGTTCTTTGAGGAACGTTTATATCTTTGAATGCCCACATGAATGAGAGAGAGAGAGAGAGAGAGAGAGAGAGAGAGAGAGAGAGAGAGAGAGAGAGAGAGAGAGAAATGAACTGAGCATGCAGTTGAAAAAGCTCGAAAAAGAACAAATTGAAAATGCCCAAGTAAATACCAAATTAGAAATACTGAAAACCAAAGGAAAGATTGCTAAAATTGAAATTAAGAAAACTATTGAAGTAATAAATAAAGCTAAGAATTGGTTTTATGAAAAAGTCAATAAAACTGATAAACCTTTGGTCAATTTCATTTAAAAAAAGAAAGAAGAAAACCAAATCACCAATATCAAGAATGAAAGGGAAGAACTCACCTCCAGTGAGGAGGAAATTAAAACAATAATGAGAAATTACTTTGCCCAACTTTATGCCTATAAATTCGGCAACTTTATTGAGATGGATGATTATTTAAAAAAAAAAATATAAATTGCCCAGGTTAACAGGAGAGGAAGTTGAATACTAAAATATCCTCATCTCAGAAAAAGAAATTGAACAAGCCATCAATGAACTCCCTAGGAAAACATCTCCAGGGCCAGATGTATTCACAAGTGAATTCCATCAAACAACAGTTAATTCCAATACCATATAGACTATTTGGGAAAATTGGGAAGAAGGATTCCCCCAAATTCTTTTTATAATTCAAATATGATTTTGATACCTAAACCAGGAAGAGTCAAAACAAAGAAAGATAATTGTAGTCCACTTTCTCTAATGAATATAGATACAAAGATTTTAATTAAGATATTAGGAGAAAGGATACAGCACCTTATCATGAGAATAATACATTATGATCAGGTAGGATTTATACCAGGAATGCAGGGCTTATTCAAAATTAGGAAAACTATTAGCGTTATTGATCAAATCAACAGCAAACCTAACAGAAACCACATGATTATCTCAATACACGCAGAAAGAGCTTTTGACAAAATACAACACCTATTCCTATTAAAAACGTTGGAGAGCATAGGAATAAATGGAACTTTCTTTAAAATAATAGACAGTATCTACCTAAAACCTTTAGTAAGCATTATATGCAATGGAAATAAGCTAGATGCATTTCCAATAAGATCAGGGGTGAAACAAGGATGCCCATTATCTCCACTATCATTCAATATGGTCCTAGACATATTAGCTGTAGAAATACGAGAAGAAAAAGAATTTGAAGGAATTAGAATAGGCAAAGAAGAAACTAAGTTATCACTCTTTGAAGATGATATGGTGATATACTTAGAAAATCCCAGACCTTCAAATAAAAAAAAAAAAAACTACTTAATAATAAACAACTTTGGCAAAGTTGAAGGTTACAAAATAAACCCACACAAATCTTCTGCATTTCTATATATTTGCTGTTGGGGATGTTAAGAAGCATTCATGGTATCTGCCCTCGCAGAATTTACCATCTAACAGAAAAGATAAGACACTGACCTGAAAAGTCCCATGATACAAAGAGAACTGTGAAAATGCAATAGGAAAGAGGAGGGAGGAGAGACAGAGACAGGGACAGAGACACAGGAGAGAGAGACAGAGATAGAGGAAGATGTAAGAGCAAATAAGGTGGGATTTTGGTTACCTCTTCCATGACCATAATAATCTTAGTTTTCCAGGTTTATGCTAAGTTGTAAACATCTGAAGGATCAGGCACGGATGCCTTACTCCTTTAAACTCTGGCCCAGTTCAGAGATGTAGCATTCCTGTACTGAGTCAAGTATACTTTTGCACCTTTTGGTTTTGAGCTAATCAAGTACTGAACCACATAGGTTTTAGTTCCTTCTGGCTCTGATTATATAAGTCAAAAGTGTATATATATTCTGGAATATTGATATTGTCTTGGGGCTTGCTCTCAGACTATGAGTTGAAGAGAATATGTATCAATACCAATATGTATTGATAGGAATTTCCTTATCCAGGAGTTCCATACCCTGATGAAAATACAGGTCTGGTTTTAGATATATAAATATGCATATTTGTATATATATATGTATATATATACACAAAAATATAAATATTATATATGTACACACAAATATACATCGACATATACACACATGTTATTCATGCTTCTTCTTCAAAGTGGGCCAATGACATCATAGGTGATATTTTGACTTGCACACGAATTGAATTTGTGACACAAAGTTACACAAAATCATCAGTCTCACTCTCTTCCTGAGTCATCAAAGTCCAGTGCAAAACAAAAGCCAGACAACTGGTGATGGCCCTGGAAGCAGTGAATGACCTTGGCATACGTGAGGACTATCTAAGTACTCCACAGTGCCTGCTTCAGCCACCTTCATGACCACTGGAACAAATTGCTCTCATTTTCCCATTGTGCCAGGGGAAGTCTTTACGTGCTTGAGGCAAACATACACTTAACTCTCTGATGAGTGTGAGGGCTCTGCATTACCTTCAACCTGGTTTAGCCAGTTCTGCCCAGGTAATTTTCCCAGAGTATGGCCAGGTGGACTAGCAACCCTAGTGCAAGGACTTGCCAAGCAATTTTTTCAGGACTATTCATTCATCTTTGGTGTCCAGCTCTCACATTTGGCTCTAAAAAGTCATAGCATGCACAGAAGTACACATTTAAGATGTGTATATATAATAGATACAATATTGTGTGCACATATATGTGTGCCCATGTATATACATATGTGCACATTATGGGTACATGTATACATGTCTATATTTATAGTGTACATGTGATATGTCTGTGTGTACTCTCATTTTTGTCTATGTATCCCCATAACTTACCATGGTGTCAGGTACATAATAAAAACCTAAGGAATGTTTGTACATTGTTGTTATTGTTGTATTTGTCCTTCGTTCTCAAAGAGGACCATGACATCAAGATGATGACATGACTAGCAGTTGGCTTGGATTTGAGTGAGGAATGGCTATACAAGGTCACAAACCTCACTTTCCTCTCCTGAGTCGTCTAGGTCCAGTGGACTAATATTTTTCAGGCCAACTGGAGATGACCCAGGATGCAATGGGAGACCCTGGTCCTTTCAGGTTAAGGACTTATCACATTCTCACTTTGAGTGAGATACGCTCATTCAATGAATAGGCTTCTTTAAATAGTTGCTCAAGCAATAGCGCCTTTAATAAAAAAAATATCAAACTGTGAGGGAAAGACCCCAGAGCTAGGAGAGTCTTAGGACAGGGAATGTAGCATATAGAATGTCAGAGCTCGGATTGTTTGATCTCTCTCTTTGTACTTACTGCAATAATGTCCAAATGACTATGTGACTTAGATCACAGAAAAAAATTAGAGAAGCTGAAGCTTGTTTTGCTTTTGACTATTCCCTCCTCAGCTCTGGGTTCCCTTTTAACACCCTTCATGATTCTCTCTTTCTCTTTTTTCCTGTTGAGTTTAACATATCTCACATCTAAATTCTGTGTGTGTATGTATATGTTCAACCATAATTTGTCTGATTCAGACAAGAGGCTATGAGGGCCTGGAGCAGGGTGGTGATGATTGGGGCAGAGGGAACAAGATAAATAACAAGGATGTGGAGCAAGCTTTTTCATGCCCGTAATCTAAGTTTGCCTCTTTCTGACTTCCTTCCTAGTTTTGTTCCTGGTTTTGCCCTCTGGTGCCAAGGAGAACCAGGTTATTCACAAATGAATAAATATTTATTTAATTGTACCATAATCTGGGTTACTTCTTTCCATCTTTTCCACAAGAATGGCATAACGTAGCAAACATGCTACCAAAATCTAGGTTAACTATATTTATAGTCCAGAAAGGAAGTGAGGTTAGTCAGGCACAACTGGTTCCTTTGAAAAATTAATGCATTTTTATTGATGCCTTTTGTTTTTTATATCACTGTCATTTCTGGGGGCATAGCCCTTCTCTTCCTGTCTCTTGGCATCAGTGAAAAATTCTCTGTGACAGGCAAACAATCAAAAATATCTGATGCACAGAACATAGCTTACACCATTTACAACATTCTGCCCTAATAGCACTCCACCTTTCTGCTGTAAGGAAGGAGGCTTCATTGTTGCTTCTTGGAGAATCTTCGTGGATCAATCATTGATTCATTCTCATCATCTGGAAATTCAGATATCCAGTTGCCTTCTTTATTTTATATTAAAAAAACCTTTGACCTTATCTCTTAATCTTAATGCATTTTTTTCTTCTTCCTTTCACTTATAAACATATTGAAACAAATATTTTCTCTGCTGCCTCCATTTTATCACCATTCATTTCACTGCAACAACTAGAACATAGAGTATTAAAGATTAAAATAATTTTAACTATTTTTATGTTCAACCTTATTTTTCTTTGGCTTACCAGCAGTTAAAGTATTATGAAAACCTAGCACTATGATCTCTTGCTTCAGGCCCCGTTGGACTGTGGTAAGCTATCTCCTTCAGTGACTCTTATTTATACAGAAATAGGTTTATAAAGAAATATGTCCATTTCTGAAGTTATGGTTCATGCTTTTCTGTTCCTGGCTCTCTCCCCTCTCCTTTGCAGAACTTCTCTATTTTTTGTTAGTTCAACTAAGACTTTCATTTGAGTGATTTACTGACTCATCATCATTGCAATTTCTGACTTCTCACTCAAGTTCTCTAAATATCAGTTGGACATTGTCCCCTGTAATACTGCCACTAAAAAAATCAATGTATCTTAAACTGAGTGGGTGTATGAATGAACTCTTCTTCTAAGGAAAAATAAAAACAACTTTTTTCTAAAGAACTCATTTTTTCAATGCTGCTATTTCACACACAAGAACAATAACCACCATTTTACCTACTCTTCACAACTTATGATTTCTTTGACTTCCTCTTCTGCTCCTTTCCCTGAATCACTTGTCTTCCGAAAGCAGTCCCATATTCTTCTATCACACCATTTTGTCCTGGTTCTCACTATCTTATGACAGGATTACTGCAAAAGTGTCTGCACTGCAGTCCATGACTTCAGGAAATGATCACTTTGCACCAAATTAACTTTTCTAAAACATTGTTCTTATTGTTACTTTCCCATTGTACAGCACTACTTAATAAACTGCAGTGGCTCCTTATCAGCTACAGAATAAAGTCTAAGTTCCTCAGCCAAGTAAACAGGGTCCTCAAGTAACTGGCCTACCTTACTTAAGCAAACTCATGGCTCCCTAGTACATACCTCTTCTCCAATCAGGTTTCTTTCCGTAGTGGGCTTACAAAGCTTGTTCAAAACTGTTGCTCATTCCTTTGTTTAGTCTATTGTTCTTGCTTGAAGTACTTCCTTCAGTCTTCCCTATCCAAATTCTGCTCATTTTTCAAGACCTGATTTAAAATGTTTTATAAAGTTCCCCATAATTACACTTGTGTTCATGGATTTTTTTGTCATTTTAATTCCTATAAAATGTCTGAGCCACATAATCTAGCATTTCATCACACTGCATACTGTTTACTTCTGTTTTATTTCATGTGCTGATTTCACTGTTAGTCATTTCAGGAAAGGAACTCTGTCTTTAGGACATTTTTTGTATTCCTCGCAGCAGGAAGAACAGGAGTCAAACAACAATATTTGTTATATCAAACTTTATGAGGTAACTGCTACAAATTTATAGCTACTGCTATAAATGAAATTTTAATATAAGATGAGTATCTTACATTGTCAATAAGTCCATATATAAAATAATTTACCCTGAATTTAAAAATGTTACACAGTTGTACTTTCTTATTCACCAAGTAGACAGATAACACCATTTGGGGAAAATATTTCTTTAACTTTTTGACTAATTCAGTAATGACCTTGTCTTACTTCATTAGCAATTTACTTAGTTCATGTAAAATGTAGGAGAAATAATGTTTTCAATACAAATAGCATCATTTAAGCAAGAGTGAAGAATTATCATTAAACCATTAATTTGTTAATAATGATATGATGATACTCATGAGTCAACTGCCATCATAGAACGACAAGGTTTGGGATGACTTTTATGACATAGTAAGTCTTTTCAGTGTAAATTCACTTTCCAAAGCAATCATTTCAGAAAACTTCCTGTTCAGAACCAAACACTGCTGTAGAACAGCCTACTGTAGGCAAGGAGTGATCATACTGAAGTCATATCATTCATTCAAGGCTGTTTTTGAGAGGTTTGGGGTGCGGTGTGGATTTATTTGGAGGGGTTTGCTTGTTTTTTGCTTAATCTGGTTTTAATGTTTTCTGGTAGTTCTTTATTTTATATTCCCACCATCCATCTTATACTCTAGGGTGTCTTGAAATAAAAAGAAAATTTGCAATTTGTACAAAATCAACTCCTATTCCTTAATGCTGACATATCTTCCTTTACATTTCCTACAGAATATCCCCTACAGTGGTATAGTTCCATGGTATTATTTATAATATTCAACAGATTCCTCTTTTGGAAATTAACCTCTGATAGTGTGTTAACTTCTTGAGTTTTTTGATGATTAAATCTCTGACAACATGAATTTTGAAAATAGTCTTGTTTTTAGGACTTCAAATAGTATCCTAACCCCAAATTTCAGTATTCATTAATTAATTTCTCAAATAGACTTCATACTTTTCTGAGCTGGTGCTATCCAAATTATTTCTCTCCCACTTTTGGGATAACTTTGTTTATGAAAAGCTTAACCATATTTAAACCAAGGAACCTCAGTGTACAAATTTTGTTCCAAATCCCCCTGAGTTTTTTTTCTCCATAGTTTTTCTCAGGACACTAATTACATCCTTGTTTCTCAGGCTATAAATAAAAGGATTTAAAAAGGGTATTACTATTGTATAAAAAATGGCAACAGGTATGTCTATGGCTCCTTCATCAACCGCACCTGGCCGAATATACATAATGATAAGAGAACCATAGAAAATTGAGACAGATACAAAATGGGATGCACAGGTGGAAAAGGCTTTGCCTCGTCCCTCCTTTGATTTCATCCTAAAGATAGTAAAAAGTATGTAAAGATAAGACAATAAGACAACTCCTAGAGTGAAGACTTGAATTGGACCTGAAATGATGAATATCATCAATTGATTAATATAAGGGTCAGTACAAGAGAGTCGGAATAAAGGAAGAACATCACAAAAAAAGTGATTGATTTCATGTGACTTACAGAAAGTTAATCTGAAGAGAAAACCAACATGAATCATAGAATGTAGACTGCCAGCTACGAGTGATCCAGTGATCATCTGAATGGAGAGTTTCTTTGACATCATGATGGGATAATGAAGTGGATTACATATCGCCACATAGCGGTCATATGCCATGGATGCTAGGAGAAAACAGGCTGAAGTTTCAGAAAAGCAAAGAAAATAAAATTGTACCATACATTCATGAAGGGAAATCATTCTATCCTTAGAAAAGAAGTTCATTAACATCTTAGGAGTAACAGCACATGAACTAAAAGCATCCATAAATGCCAAGTTACCAAGAAACAAATACATAGGTGAGTGTAGTTGGGGTTCAGCTGAAATTAATATCACCAGTCCAATGTTGCCTATTATGGTTATCAGGTAGATTATAAGGAAAAGTATGAATAGAAGAATCTTCAGTTCTTGATGATCTGTAAATCCAGTGAGGATAAACTCAGTTGTCAAAGAGACATTTTCAGTCATCTCAGTGTCCTGAAAACAGAGATTTGGGATATGTATTAGGATGCACCTCAAACATGCCTACTTCTTTCTCCTAACATCTTTCAGGAGAGATTAGGGTGTAAACAAGTCTAAGTTTCTTTGGTGTGGTATCCTTAACTCTAAATTGTACCCCCCTCAATCATTGAACGTTCATTAAGCGTGAGGCACTTATCTCCTATTTTTAGTGTGTTATTGTCTGGAAGATCCTCCATTAATTTGATCATTTTAGTTGTCCTTTTCTGGGCTTTCTCTTCCTCTGTTCTAACTCTTTTAGAGAGTCATAATGATGACTTCCATAGAATTTCAAGAGCAAAGATTCCTGCTTTGTAATGAAGTAGAATGGTATGTTTGTTTTGCTTCCAAAACCTTAAACATGTTTCTTCAATACCCTTTTTCAGCTTTTTCATCGTATTTAGACCAAAATTTTCAAGGAACAACCTTTCCATATTTTAGGTACAATAATTAGGATTATTTTTCATTACTTCTACTACCTTACATCTATCCACATTTGAAACTCAGTCTTCTACCTTTTGCTTATAAGGTATCAACATGAAATTTTACTATCTTCTGTCTCCCTGAGCTTGCAATTGATATAGAGCATGACTTAGTTTTAATTATATCAGATCTAAAAAGAGAAGTATCAAAATACCATTAGAATTCTAGGGGAAAAAATGAAGAATTTCTGTCTGTTTTGATATTTTTAGGTTAGTAATTTAAAGAAGGTCTACTAAAAGTGACTACCCTGATAGCTTATTAAATTATCCAGGGTATTTTGCATTGCTCACACTTTACAAATTATAGTGAAATCACCACTGCTAATTATTAGCATGCTCACACAGAGATGTGGTTCTCCCTATGGCTATAATTAAAGAGATATATGGCCAGTCTCTCATCATCTCTTCATTCCTTGCTCCCCACCACCAAAATTGTTTTTTTAAATCTCCCTGCCTGACACTCTGTAGGACCTTCAATTGCTCTAATAAATGCCAGTGCTATCATTAAAGGGTCAATCTTTTCCTCCTTTTCCAGTGTAAAGAACATTAAATTATCTGTGCTGGGTTCTGACTTTAAGGCATAAAATTGCTAAAATTCAGTTCCCCTCACCTCAATACCATCTTTCCCTATCATTCCATTTCTCTCTTTGTTTTAAGTTATTGCAATTAAAAGACCATTGTATTTGGAATTAGAGGACTTAATTTCTCCTTTCTATTCTCTTCCATGGAATAATCTCCATTCCAATACATATTAATGATGGAATCATGTATAATTGTGGGCAAAATACTTCATATTTATAGGCCTTCCTATAATTTCTTCCTCTGTAAAGTGGGAAAATAGTAATACCTAAATTACCTGCTCACTGGATTGATCAGAAGGAAACTCTTCGTAAACTTTAAAGCATAAAAAAGTATGAATTATTGCTTCTTGTTGATTTCTCGAAATTGATTGTGTCCTCAATTAGGGCAAATCCATTTCTCTCACACAAAATGATATGAAGGAAAACTTCATATCTAGTAGAATTTCTATACAACCCAATCCCATCACATTGTGTTCTTTTAGATAACAGCTAATATAAGCTGCTAAAATACTAAACATATTTCAAATAGGTTACACTGTCCTATTTATGATTGTTAAGGAAACATACCCACTGCTAACAAAATTTATTTTTAAAATGCCACTGAAAACATCAAATATTTTTTTTAATATAAATTTATTTATTTAACTTTTTACATTCACTTTCACAAAATTTCGGGTTCTGAATTTTCTCCCCATTTATCCCTTCCTCCCACCCCAATACACTGAGCATTCTAATTTTCCCTATCACCAATCTGCCCTCTCTTCTATCATCCCTCCCTTCTCTTATCCCCATCTTCGCTTTTGTCCTGTAGGGCCAGATGACTTTCCATTCCCCATAAACTGTATTTCTTATTTCCTAGTAGCAACAACAATACTAAACCGTTGTTCCTAAAACTTTGAGTTCCAAATTTTCCCCATCCCTCCCTCCCCACCCATTCCCTTTGGGAAGGCAGGCAATTCAATATAGGCCATATCTGTGTAGTTTTACAAATGACTTCGATAACAGTCGTGTTGTGTAAGACTAACTGTATATCCCTCCATCCTATTCTGCCCCCTATTGTTTCTATTCTGTTTTTTGATCCTGTCCCTCCCCGAGTGTTGACTTCAAATTGCTCCCTTCTCCCATTGCCCTCCCTTCCATCATCCCTCCCTCCCTGCTTATCTCCTTCTCCCCCACTTTGCTGTACTGTAAGATAGGTTTTCATACCAAAAAGAGTGTGCATTTTACTCCTTCCTTTAGTCAAATGTGATGAGGGTAAACTTCATGTTTTTTTCTCAGCTCTCCTCTTTTTCCCTCCACTGCTTGCCTCTTGAATGAGATATAATTTACCCCATTCCATTTCACCCTCTCTCTTCCCACTACATTTCTCTCTCACCATTTATCTTAATTTATTTTAAGATATGGTCCCATCCTATTCAATTCACTCTGTGCTCTCTGTCTATGTGTGTGCGTGCATGTGTGTATGTGTGTGTGTGTGCGCGTGCACATGTACGTGTGTGTGTGTGAGCGTGGGCATGTGTGTACATCTGTGTGTGGTCCCACCAACTACCCAGATACTGAAACTTTTTAAGAGTTACAAATATTGTCTTTCATGTAGGAATGTAAACAGTTCACCTTTGGTAAGTCCCTTATGACTTCTCTTTGCTGTTTACTTTTTTTATGCTTCTTCTCATTCTTGTGTTTGAAAGTCAAATTTTCTTTTCAGCTCTGGTCTTTTCATCAAGAAAACTTGAAAGTCCTCAATTTCATTGAAAGACCATATTTTCCCCTGAAGTATTATACTCAGTTTTGCTGGGTAGGTGATTCTTGGTTTGAGTCCTAGGTCCTTCGACTTCTGGAATATACTATTCATGCCCTTTGATCCCTTAATGTAGAAGCTGCTAGACCTTGTGTTATCCTGATTTTATTTCCACAATACTGGAATTGTTTCTTCCTAGCTGCTTGCAAGATTTTCTCCTTGAGCTGGGAGTTCTGGAATTTGGCCACAATGTTCCTAGGAGTTTCTCTTTTTGGATCTCTTTCAGGTGGTGATCGATGGATTCCTTCAATACTTATTTTGCCCTTCTGTTCTAGACTCTCAGGGCAGTGTTCCTTGATAATTTCATGAGAGATGATGTCTAGGCTCCTTTTTTGATCATGACTTTCAGGTAGTCCCATAATTTTTAAATTTTCTCTCCTGGATCTATTTTCCAGGTCAGTTGTTTTTCCCATGAGATATTTCACATTCTCTTCCATTTTTCATTCTTTTGGTTTTGTTTTGTTATTAATTGGTTTCTCAGAAAGTCATTAGCCTCCATCTGTTCCATTCTAATTTTGAGAGAACTATTTTCTTCAGTGAACTTTTGAACCTCTTTTTCCATTTGGCTAATTCTGCTTTTGAAAGCATTGTTCCCCTCATTGGCTTTTTGAACCTCTTTTGCCAGTTGAGTGAGCCTATTTCGCAAGGTGTTATTTTCTTCAGCATTTTTTTGGATCTCCTTTAACAAGGTATTGACCCGTTTTTCATGCTTTTCTTGCATCTCTTGCCTTTCTTTTCAAGTTTTTCCTCCACCTGTCTAACTTGATTTTCAAAATCCTTTTTGAGCTCTTCCATGGCCTGAGCCCACCGGACATCCACCTCGGATGTCTGGGATAGAGAAGCCCCGACCTCCACGTCCTTCCCTGATAGCAAGCATTGTACTTCTTCATCAGAAATGAAGGAAGGAAGGAACATCTCTTCCCCAATAAAGTAGCTCGCTATGGTCTTATTTTTCTTCCTTTTTCTGGGCATTTTCTCAGCCAGTTACTTGACTTCTGAGATTCCTCTCTACCCCTGCCTAGATCCTCCCAGCTAGTGCTTGGCATCTGATATTCAAATGCTGCTTCCCAGCCTCAGGGCTTTGCGTGGCAGGAGTGGCTGCTATTCAATGTGAGCTTAAGTTCTGGTGATTGGGTTGGGGCAGGGTCACCTCCCAGGGTCAGTTCCTTCGGGGGCTTTATGCAGAGACCTTCAGTAATGGAGCTGGTGGGGGCAGGGCTGCTTCCCAAGTTCAGTTTCCTTAGGGGGGTTTTGCAGAGAGCTTTGGTAATGGAGCTCCTGCCTGCTTGGGGAGTTCCGGGTTGCCACTGCCTCTGCCTCTGCCACTGCCTTCCGAGGGGGCCCGAGTCACAGAAACACCCCGCTCCCCTCTCAGTCAGCCCAGAAGTCTCTCTCACTGACCTGTAGCGTCTGTGGGCAGAGGGACCTTCACAGCCGCCAGAGATTCCGTCCCTGAAGCCTGCTCGGATCTGCTCCTCTAGGGCCGCATGGCCAGGGCAGTGCAGGGCTGAGCTCCATGTCCGGAGTGAGACGGACCCCTGGGGACGGCTCTCCAGGGCTCTCTGGAATGGAAATCTCTTCCAGTGTGTTTCTGCGCGGTTTGCAGTACTCCAGAATTTGTGGGGACTTCCTTTTACAGGAAATTTATGGGCTGTGGATTCGTAGTTAGCATACGTGAGTCTTTCTACTCCACCATCTTGGCTCCTCCCCCCAACATCAAATATTTTTGTGGGTTTTTTTCAGTTTTTATTAAAAAAAGGTAAGTCACATATATGAAGAGAACAACAGCACAGGACAGAGAACAGGTGAGACAGATTGGTTTAAGCATTTGCCTCTGCCCTCTTAAGAATTCTTTTTTAAGGTAGCAATTAAAATATTTAAAGGGAATGTGTTTATACTGGTGAAAACCCATTCCAGAACTCACTCTCTCCTGCCTTGTAACTATTAGAATCTCTCGCTTCCCTTAGACCTTATCTTAAGTGGAAATTTCTCTTATGAAGTCTTTCCTTATCTCCCTAGTGACTCATTTCTCCCTGCCTAAAAATATACCTTGCATTTATTTTGCGTATGATTATATATGCTCATGTCATTTTCCCCTATAGGATACCACCTTCTTAAGCATAGTGACTGTTCCATTTTGACTCCTGTGTCCTCAGTACCCAACACAGTTACTGAAGCTCAATAAATGCTTGTTGATTGACCCATGAATTCAGAGAAGATAAAAACCATCACAACATTAAATGAAAATTCAGTACATAGAACTTAAAACTATGGTATTATAAGATATGTTTGAATTTTTTGTTTCCACAGAAATTATATAAAAATAGAAATTGTAATTCACACTGATGGCTAATGTCAGAGATGAAACTGTTTGTGTAAGGCAGTGGGTGGGGAATGTGGGTACTTGGAAATTAGCATAGCTACTACTTTTCTTTGTTCTGAAAAGGTCTCCTCCTGTATGTCAATGCCAGATCTAATTTTGGGGATAAGGGCCATAAATCTGCCTTTATCATGGATTTATCTTCAGACCATGGCTTTTGTCAATTCCCTTAGTAATTGAAATAAATTATATGAGAAGACATATTGAAGGAGTAAGATTTAGTGAACCCTGGAATAATGGTCAATGGGAGAAAGGCAGAAAATTTGAATGGAAAGCAGGGCATTTAAGCCTGGGAATTGTCTGAAGTAAATGTGCTCTTCATTTTGGAGGGACCCTTTCACTAGGAATGTAGAATAATTTGTTAACATATAATGAGAATTTTCTCAGTCTCACTATGAGCATTGTTCTTTCTTTAAAATTAGAATGTTTCTCCCAAGATGCTAAAGAAAATGTTAAAGAATGCATTTATTTGAGACACAAGACTTAGAGAATTCTCTGCTCCCACTATCTAGTAGAAAATCAGTTCAAACTGCACAAGTTCTGTACCATTGAGTAACTATGTTCAATTTACTTCTAGAACTATGTAATGTCTTCTATGATCAAAATGCTATGTCAGGTAATAGAATTACAAAGATAGGAAATCATAGTTCTTATTTCCAGGAATTTACAATGTAATAAGAGGATAAGACACATATGAAAAAACTAGTGCAACTAATAAGAAGATATTTGATCACTTTTAGAAATTTTTTAGAGATTTAAGGAGGTGGTGGAATCAGAGGAGACTCCATGGAGGAGATGGGAAAGATTTTAATAGGTAAAAAGATCTGGAGTGCACAGGAAACATGGGAATGCCATATGATCCACCTCCTTCCATAAAATAGAAAGAGGTGAGAGAGGAAGCATACTGAGTTGGAAAAAGGACAGCAGCAGAATTTGCGTAGAACTAATAATCAATGTGGGCATAGAGTGAGATGATTAAAGATAAACTGAAACCAAATTATGGAGGACTTTAAATTCTTTAAAGAATCAGTGAAATTTGTAATGAAAAATATAATTCATAGAATTTTTGAATAAGAAAGACTTTTATAGCTCGTGTATTTCAAGTGCTTCATCTTGTAGATGAAGAAGTTGAGACATGAAGATATTTAAGACTTGCCTAAGATCATTTGCCAGTTTGAGTCTAGCACCTAGATTTTCTGATTCCTAACCCAATGCTTGATGCAACTCATGATCTACATTCTATATTTTTATAAAATAATTAGTCAAAAATAAAGTCCAACTCTTTTCAAAAGGATCAACTCTCAATCTTTACTGAGTTTAATATTTCAAAATAATGGCTCTATGAAAAGCTGTGATATATTACTTAATTTTAAATTCACATAATAACTCTCCTTTTATTCAGATTATTTAAAGTGAATTGCAGTAGAAATTGGGTTGTTGTCTACTTCAAATAATGCATTTTAGGAATTGTATTAAGTAATAATGAAATGCCTAGAAGATGAATGTTAAATCCTGTGTAAGCACATGTAGTCACTTTCACAAAATCTCAATCTAATATATTCTTCAGCAGGCAGAATTTTTACCATTTTTATTGCAATAGATGTTATTGAGAATAAAAACAACAGGTCACATTTACAAAGCACCTTCCTCACAACAATCTTCTGAAGTTGATCATTTAATTAATGTCATAGAATCATAGGTATAGAGCTGAAAGTTCTGGAAGTTTTGAAATCATTTAGATAGGTAATTCTCAAAATTTTAGTCTCAGGTCCCCTTCACATTCTTAAAAATTATTGAGGACATCCTCAAGGGTTTTTGTTTATGTGGGTTATATCTACTGATATTTAATATTTGAAATTTATTCATCTTTTTATAATTACAAAAATAGTTTTGACCTCAGATATCTTTTTAAAGAGTTTTGGGGAATTCCAGAAGAACTCCTGGTAGTTTAGCCCACTCACTTTAGAAATGGAACCAGACTAGTTAAGTGATTTGCACAGGGTCAAAGAAATAGTCCTGATTTTAGAGATAAAGAGACTGAATGAACTTGGGAGGCACAGGGAATGAATGACAGAATGAAGTCAGATCCAAATCTCCAAATTCCAGTAACAGAGTTTTATCACAGCTTTCTGTGCTGCCATTCCAAAAGTAGAAATACCTTGCTCAAAGTCACATAAAATACTACATTGGTATTTGGTCTAATTTGAGACTCACAAATATGGAAGCATGGGAATGGGGGGAAATGGAAAGGATCCAAAAGGTGTTAGCAATTAAAGGGAAGGTATTTATGACTTATAACAATGATACAGTAGATTGTTGATATTTGCCCTGAAGCAAATAAACCTGGTGGGACACTTCCGAACTACAAGCTCTCCAAAGTCACGTACTTTTAAGGATATTAGGTGTAAGATACCTACTTTGAGAGATTCACTGAAAACAGAGTCTTAAAATGCTTCTCTAGTAACTTCAGTTAGCTGTCAATGCTAGCAGAGGGTAGAAATGCACAAAAATAGCTGGGAATTAGCAATTCTTTAGGTTAAAAAGTAGGAAATTTCTCAGTTCAAGGTGAAAAATAAAATTTTGTTCAATAAACACTGTAATTATGTTGGTATCTTGGAAACACAACCCATTTTCCATCTCTATGCCTTTGAAATAGATCTTCACCATAAGTGGAATCTGTTCCCTCTTCATCATCTTCTGCTTTTGAAATCCCTGGTTTCCTTCAGTACTCAGTACAAGCATCAATTTCAACACGACTGTAGTTCCCTTCCCTCCTCCAACTGTTAATTTATGCTCCCTCCCTAATTATCTTGCATTCATCTGTCATGCATCATGTCTATAGGTACATATATGTGCATATATATGTATATATATATATATATATATGTATCATATCATCTCCCCTATTATACTACGAGGTACTTGAAGGCAAAGGCTTTACTCTTTGATCTCCAATATATAGCTTAAGGACTGACACACAGTATGGAAGTAATAAATACTTGCTGAATGATATGTACATCATGTATATTTCATTTACATAGAGAGAAATAGGGGAGAGAGGAAAGAATGATGGAAAGGGAGAAAGGAAGTAGGGACAGTGACAGGCAGAAAAGATGAGAGATGAGTGGTGGCACGGGGAGAGAGATAGAATCTAAATGAGAAAAGGAAAGAAAAAGATGAGTCCTGAGAAGGGCATGTGTTATTCCTTTTTAAAGGTCCTAGTGGTTGCTTAACATTTTAATTTTTTATCTCTATAATTGACATCAATAGAAAACAGCCTAAAACTTCTATAAACAGGAAATGGAGCTTTAATACTTTCCTCACAAAAAGCAAAAATGAAAATTATGGAAATCACTGCACTTTTATTCAGATACAGTCGAGAGATCCAGAGGAAAGGGAAGCTTACCTTTGGAAATACACAGATAAATGCAACAATGGTCACTTCTTTGTGCTGTTTCTCTTTGGTGGCTCCAAATCTTAAGATGAAATATTTATTTTGATTTGTTTCAAATACAGTAATCAGCAGACATAAAAACATGAAAATCCCTCAATGGTTTTTTGAATTCCCTTTAGAAAAAAGCAAAGTTTTCCTACTGGGCATTGTGGACTTGGAGACCTGATCAACGAATCCCTTTAGACAGAGCAAGTTACAACAATTAAAAACATTTCAATCCCTTCACAAGCTACCTTTCAAGATGCAATTTACATTACTCTTGTTCATCTCTTTTGCAATTCAGCCAAACTAGCCTTCTTGCTATTAATCACACAGCATTCCATCTCACATCACAATAAATATTGTATAACCAAGTTCCCATTGACTGGTATGTACTGTGTCTTCAACTCTGCCTTTTGGAATTCCCAACTTTCCTCACAAAGGTCCCCAGTTCAGAGGTTCCCAAATTTTCTTGGCTCACCACATTCTTTTGTGTAACACACTAGGCTGAAAGATACGTTGAACAGTTCCATCCACTAGGTAGTTAAGTTTAAACAACTTAATAAGTATGCATGTCCTAACAACTTAGTCATTTGAAAACAATAATATACATAAATTGAAAGAATTATATTTTCCTTTCACTTTTAAATCACCAGAATTACTTACTAATAGAATATGTGCATCTGCCAGGTACTGCACAACTTCTTAAATCTTATAATCAGATTGGATACCACTACCTTCATTTCTTATGATGAATCTATTGGTTGTCATGAGGGCCTTCCTTTTTATTATAGGAATCACTAAAAACTCAGCTTTACAAAGATATGACACTTGTAACAAGAAAGTTTGAGAAGTAAACTTAGAGGAAAGTAGAAGCAAGGAAAAACATATCTCAAATGCTTAGAACATCATCAAAAAGAATGCAACATAATCTAATGTTCAAACTGAATAATTTTGAGGTATTCACATGGTGCTGATAGATACTGAGTATTGCTATGTTTCCAAGAAAAATTTCAAATATCCTGTGAGTTCACTGTGGTGGTCTGGAGCAGATAGTTTGAGAACAACCTATTAGTGTCCTTGCAATAATTATCTCATGTTTTTTCTATGTAAATCTGTATGTGTGTGTGTGTATAAGCATGAGTATATGTATATGCCTACTATATGCATGGATGTGCGTGTATATATGATGTACTAACATGTGCATGAATTACCCCACCCCCATCATAGAATTCCTTCAGAGCAAGGAATATTTCACATTTATATTTTTAACTCTAGCACCTATCACAGTATATAATACATAGCAGGCATTTAAATTCTTGATATGTTAATTTAATGGATTGCATGCTTTCATTTATTTTTTTATTTTGTTCTCAAATGCAAAAAACAATGTATGTTTCCATAAGTGTTGTAGAACTGAATAAAGTATTGTGCCTAAAATGGTAGATCACTTTTTGAACAATTTGCTTTTACTTTAAATCCATAGAAGAATAAATTCAACATGTAACTTTCAAAACTGTCTGACTTGTATGTGAATCTGTCTGACCTTTTGATGTCTTCTGAGAATTTAAATATGTATATATATATATATATATATATATATATATACACACATGTGTTTGTATTTCAAAGATCTTTTCTTCTTCCTAATTCCTCTATTTCTTCTTACATTATCCTTATTTTTCCTCTTCCTTCTATATCCTTACTGGAAAATACAGAAACAAAGCACTTACTGAAATATAAATATTGAAATAAAGCAAATTATTTTATTAACTGTGTCCTCCAAAATGTGTTAATCTTCTCCTTGGGTCAATCACCGCTCTCTCAGTAGGTCGGTAACATGCTTCATCATCAGTCCTCCAGAATCATGGTTGCTGCATTAATCAGAGTTCCTAATTCTTTCAAAAATGATTTCCTTTATAGTGTCATTATTGTATAATTTGTTCTCCTTCTACTCATTTCACTCCATGTCATACATATCTTCCAAAGTTTCTTTTAACTGTCCATTTTGTTATCTTTTATAGCATAATAATCTTTGAATACATGATAGCTGATAATTTCTTCAACAATTCCTCAGTGGATGGGATCATTAGTGATGGGTGATTTGGAGCATTTTTTCCTACAATTGTTCATAGCTTGAAAAATAGGCCAACGCCTTCCAATACATCTGAGTCTATCTCAGTCATCTTGACCTATGTTTTGCCATTGGACTCTCATGCCTCTAAAGGAGAGATTGAAGCTGATGATGACTTTGAATAGCCTTGCCTCACTTAAATCCAATTTACTTGCAAGTTCAAAACATCATCCTTCTGATGCCATAGTCCTTTTCAATAATTAAAGATGAGTAACAATAGTATTAATAGTTTACATTTTTTTCTTTGAAAATGACATTCATATCCTTCAACTACTTACTTATTGGTAAATAGTTTTGGCTTTAAAATTTGAATCCATTCCTTATATAACTTGGATATGAGACCCTAATCAAAGAAGCTTGCTGTAAATGTTTTTCCTATTTGACTTTCCCTTTACTAAATAGGTTTTAAGTATAAAAAATTTAAATTTCAAATAATAAAAATTTTCCATTTTTTCTTCTGTCTTCTCTATCTATTGCTGGGTCATGATTTCTTCCCCTATCAAATGACCCCTTGCTTTTCTAATTTATTTATGGAATCACCTTTTATGTCTTTTATACATAAATTTAGAACTTATCTAAGTAGATAATGTGAGATGTTGATTTACATTTAATTTTTGAATTTCCCAGTGTTTTTTGTCACATAGACCTTATTCCAGTAAATCAAGTCTTTGTTTCTATCAAACACTTCACTACTATGTTTGCTTCTTTTTCTATGTTGTGTATCTAATCTATTCCACAAATCAACCTCGCTATTTCTTTTTTTTTTGAGGGGTCAACAATCACTTTAATCAAGCACATAGATCAGTCATGGAGTTCAGGGGAAAAAATCAGCACCCTTAATTTTAGAGAAATACAGATCAACAGACATGGCTTCCAAGTTTCTGACATAACCAATACATACATCATAAACCAACAGATCCAGCTGTCTGACCATTACATAGATACCTAACTACCAGAGAGGAAATCACCAACATCTGAGCTTTCACCGCTGAGGGCTTCCTAGTGGCTTTCCAGTGGCTTTCCTCATCTGGCTCACAAAGCTTCTTGCAAAAACTAAGCCCCAAAGTGAAACCTGACCTGACAGTATTTAAACACTTTTTTTTTACAGCCAGAGGGCATTACAACCTTTTAGAATCAGTGACTTATTAGAAAATTAACAAAAGGTGAAACCTTTTCTACCAATCTTCCTTAATCAAACTCCCCTTAATAGGCAGACCCATAAATATGTGGGAAAATCTTCCCACTAAGAAGCAAAAATACATCAACAGTTAGCAAAAATGTATTACCAATGCATTAGGCTCCAAGATCTTTCACAGGCATTACATGGGCAACTTGTATCTGAATAGGCATGAACATTTCTTAGGTAAGTACAATATAAATCACATTTGCAGAACACATAGCATAGCAACTCATCACCAGGGTGGCCAAATGGCTTTAAACAAACACAAATGTATATGCGTAAGACAACATCATTCTTTGAGGAGAGCAACCAGCTCCTCATTCCTCAATCCCATACAGAAATGTCCAAGCAAAGTCCTCTTGGGGTTGTGTCCTCCCCATCCTGCTATTGCAGGAACTCTCAGGAGTAGACTCTAATGAGTCAAGTTGCAGCTTTAACAATGCTCCAGGTCCCGGCCTCTAGGTCTGAGGGGTGCCTGGGCAACAAAGCTATCAGGGTGGAGTCCTTGGGGGTATAGGGCATTCCCCCCACCCACTATAGGTAACTCCACCCCCTTGGTCCCACACTATCCCAGGAGACCACTGTAAAAAGGCACACTCAGTGCCTTGTGCACTCCTCATCTTGCCCCAGGCCTGAACTCCAAGCTCCTGAGTTCTTCCTTCAGCAGAAGCCAGCATCTTCCAGCTCCCACCTAGGTCTGTGGGCAGGCAGCTGTCCCTTGAACTTCCACTCCCATTCATTCACTCACCTCTCCAAGGATTTCACAATGGCAGTTTTCTGCTTCTGCTTTGTCATTCAGCAGGCAGTTTTCTGGCCATGTTCCATGGCTCTACATACAACGCAATGTCAGGACTTTCACCTCTTGAGCACAGTCAGGAGCCATGTTAATTCAGTAGAACCCTGTCTCTGGCCATCCCCACTTCCTGGGGCTCCACAGAACTATAGCCAGGAAACAACCACAGCTAGGAAACCAGAGACCATTATCCTAGTCCCCATACTTTCTTTTTAATGTATGCAGCTCCTATCCTCATCGCCATAATGTATCAATAAGCACCCTGGCATACACAGGAAGACCCACTATCACAGGTTCTTAGATCTGCTTTTTTAAAAGGAAAGCAATTTTTGAGGGGTCAGCAATCACTTTAATCAGTTACATGTGTCATTCACTTAGTTCAGGGGAAAAAGCCAGCACCCTGAACTTCAGAGAAAATACAGAGAAGGACTGGGCAATAGATATGACTTCAAACTGTCTGACATAAGCAATACATAAATCATAAACCAAAAGACAGATTCAACTGTCTGACCATTACATGCATTCATAGTTATCAGAGAAGCTCCACCATTTGGGTTTGCAAAGCCAGGGATGGGAGTTCCCAGAGTCTCATGTGGCACACAAAATTTCTTCCCAAAACTAAGCCCCCAATTTCTCTATTTCTTAAACAGCGCAAAATCATTTTGATAATTTCTACATTACAGTGTACTTTGAGAACTGGTACTCCTAGTACCAATCACTTTCTTTGATGTTTTCTCCCTTGAAATTATTGAGATTTGTTCCTTTATATGAATTTCATTATTATTTTTCTAGTTGTATCAGTAATCCATTGGTAGATGACTGTGTACAGCAATGAACACATAAATCGTATTGACATTTGTATTATTTTGTCTTAATCTCTCATGAGCAGTTAGTATTTTTCCATCTAATTTGGTTTTTATTCCTGTAAAGAATGTTTTATAGTTGTATTCATAGAGTTCTCTGTATATATCCCGGTAGAAGCCCAAGTAACTTTTTTAATCTCCATTTATTTTCTTTTTTTATGATTAACTTATTTGTTTTCATTTTTTGACTATCACTTCCATAAGTTTTAATTTTCTCCCCCTCAGAATGACTGAACAAATTGTGATATATGAATATAATGAAATACAATTGTGCTGTAAGAAATGATGAACAGGTATATTTCAGAAAAAACTGGAAACATTTATTTGAACTGATGCTGAGTGAAATATGGCTCTACATACAACACAAAATGATGTTCCCCTGGGGGAACATTATACACAGCAACAGCCACAGTGTGTGAGGACTGTTTCTGATAGTCTTGGCCCTTCACAGCAATGCAAAGATCTGAAACATTCCCAAAGCAGTTTTGAGCAAAATGCCATCCATATCCAGTGAAAGAGCTATGGAATAGCAATGCAGAATGAAGCAGACTCTTTTCTCTTGTGTAATGTTTTGTTTTGTTTTGATATTTCTCATGGTTTCTCCCATTTGTTTTAATTCTTCTATGCAACATGACTAACGTGAAAATGCTTTTCCTAAGAATATATGTGTAGAAGCCATATAAGGTTGTATGCCATCTCAGGGAGGGAGGGAAATGAGAGAGGGAAAAGATTTAAGACTTATGGAAGTGGTTGTTGAAACTGGAAACACACAAATTAATTAAAAACATTTTTTCTCCCCCTCCTTTCCACCTCCCTCCCCATGTTGGCATGCTATCTTATAGGAGTTCTACACATACATTCTCATGAAAAAAAACCATTTTCACATAAGTCACGTTGCATATAAGGATTAAAATGAATGGGAGAAATCATGAGAAATACCAAAACGAAGCAAAACATAACAAAATAGAAAACAGTCTGCTTGATTCTTCATTCTGACTCTACAGTTCTTTCTCTGAATGTGGATGACATTTTGTATCAAGAGTCCTTTGGAAATGTTTGAGGGCCTTGCATTTCTGAGAAGGGCTAAGTCTATCAAAATCAACACTAGCACATTGTGGCTATTACTGTATATGATGTTCTCCTGGCTCTACTCACTTCACTCAGCATCAGTTCATACAAGTCTTTCCAGGTTTTTCTGAAGTCCCCCTGTTCGTCATTTCTTTTCTTTCCTTTTTTTTTTTGCTTACCTGAATCACTTTATTGCAAAAACATATAAGTTGGATATAAATTTAGAGGAACTACTAAAAAATTTCAAAAGCTTCATTTAAAATACTTAAAAGAGAAACTTTAATGCAATACCCAATAGACACTGTAATTTGTCGTGTTTTCCTCAATGCAATGTGTACCAAAATCTTTTCCCAGTTGCAAATGGCTAATTGTCTCATGAAAATTTTGTTCATACTAAGGGGCAATGATTTATTAGCGGGTTATGGTTCTTTTTATTCTTATATTGTTAAGACTAATTAACTGAAATTTGAAACTTATACCTGAGTAGAACAATACGAACAAAAATAAATATAAAGAATTTTAAGTTCACAATATAATTTGATTACATTTTATTCCCATCCTTACCCTAGGACAATGCTTCTCATGGATGGGTTTAGCCAAAACTAAATAAAAAAATGTTTTGAGAGAAATGGCCAAGGTGCAACCAATATCTACTGGTATTAATTATTTTAAAGATAACCTATGAAATTATTAGAGATGACAGTTTAAATATAAAGGCATAAATTTATTGACAATTCTTCCACTCTCTCATAGCATAGAACTATGTTGCTATTATTGCTATAATGAATTCTATTATGGAATGTTGGTTTTATTGAAGCTTTCTTCCTTTTAGATTTAAAATTTGGCCAAACCATTTTATTATGATACTAAATAGAAGGAATATATGAACACAACGAAGATATATGTACATTTGTATAAGCTATAGGAAATGTTTAAATTGTGTCAATTCATACATGCTACAAGTTCCTCCTTAACTAACGTTAAAAACCAACTATATAAAATTGGGCCTTATATTTACACTGCATTACAACTTTTAAAAATGTTGTCTGCATAGTTCAAACTGAAAAGAAAACCATTCATCTCATAATGGATGCTTTAAATTTCCAACCATGTAAACACAAAGAAATCTAGAAAGTTTTATAAGTTACTTGTGAAAGGAGATACCACCCATTTTGAAACTCATGTCTTGGCAGACAGATTTCTATTAAATATGATAAATTATTTTTAATTGAACAGATTTCTCCACTTGCAAATTCTAAGTTGATTGGTGAAACAAATTGAGTTAAGTGACTTGCCCAGGGTCATTCAGTTACAAAGTGTCAAATGTCTGAGGCTGAATTTGAATTCAGGTCCTCCTGACTCCAGTGCCAGTGCTCCATCCACTGCACCACCTAGCTGGCCCTAAGTCTGAGTAGAACACTTCTTCCATTAATCATATAAATCACAAAATTGATTTGAATTATGGAGTAGAACTGTAGTAAAAGATAGATCAATAAGATGACTGTACTCAATAGGCATGAACCTACTGTCTGCTCTTGTTAAAAGAAAAAAAATCTTAAAAAGAACATGCAACTGGAAAACTTCTTACATATTTTGTATCCTTCTTCCTGGCTAATTCCCCAGGGTTAGATTTAATGTTTTATCTGAGCTGAAAAATCAAAAAAAGTCTCCAGGAAGGGAGGATCAAAATTATATATCATCCACATATTACCCATAAAGGTGGTTTCTATGCTTAGACTGTTCCTTAGTATAAAACAAGGACTAAATCTTAAAGTTATTGTTTCACAGTAAATTTTCTATACTAATTTTATTGTTTGTTCTAAACTTCTAGTAGTCAAAAGAAATAAGAACACAGGAGCAAGGAGCATAAGAAAATAGCATTGGGTGTTAGATACACAGCCAGAAACTCACTTCAAAAAGGACATGTAGAAAAAGGCAATATTAAAAGCAAAGTAGGAAAGTATCACATTGATTTACTTTTTTAAAAAATGTGAGTAGCTTCACCCTTGCACCACCCAGCCCCAAGCAGCTTCCATATGATAGTTCATGAGAACAAAAATGCTTGATAAATATGAGTTTGCTGTAAAGGCACAGATGAAAATAGCCCTTAGCTCTAATATGGTATGAGGATATTGTAAAGATGATACACATACAAAAATGTTAAACATTATAGTCAATTAGTTATACACAGCATATAATACATACTTCCAAGTTCACAACAACATTTATTTATATGTAGTATTTACAGGCAAAGCACTCCAACACTTTATTAAGAACAGAATTCTAAGGAAAATCTAATGGAAGAAGTGTTGAAGTTATTAAAAGGCAGATCTTATTTGCTAAAGATCTGAAGTCCTAGCATAGTCATTGAAATCTTAAGAAGAAAAGCAATAGAGACTTTTTTTTACTCATAAAATTAGTTCTCTTGATTATAACATATTAGTGTTAAAAGTCATTTACTCCTTAACTTTGCAAAAAGCAATTAATTTTCAGTAGGAAATCTTTCCAAACCTCAACCTCTCTATGAATATCATACAAAGCTACTTCTGCAAGAAAATAACACACAATCTGGAAAGTATTAATTTACAATATTTGTGAAAGAAAAGATTCATCCTGTTGAAAGTCATCTATCTGGAGGTTTTGAAAAAGTCTCTCCAAAGAATTTGATTCAATAAGGTAAATGTAGGTGCACATATTTCAGGAGGAAGATTATGCCAGAAAAAAAAAAAAACAAAAACAAACCTTTATGTAGGTCTAGTAGGCTTATTCTATAATTGTATTGCAAAACAAGTCACATCAGCAATTATTTTATTAGCACAAACAGCCTGAATGAAACAGGCAGCAAATGAAAAGGGTACAGGTACAGAACACCATCCAATTAGTTTGAACTGGTTTGTTCAGAGTCAATGTGGCAAGACACCAAGTTCCTTAACATACTGAAGTTCCTAATTTTCAGTCCTGATCATTGTGGGTAAGTTGCTCGTTGCCAGTCATGAGATATACTAGGCAATAATGTGACTTTTTAATAAAAAAAAACATTGTCATATATGTGACTTCTTTAAAAAGAACAGTGCAATAGCAGAATCTGTCAGCCTTATTGCTAAATATAGCTGAAAACAAAAATAAAAAAAAAATCAGCTGGTCTTTCTCATAGCATTTCTATGTGTTAAAACATTTAAAGAAGTAATTTCACCAAATTAACTAGATGACAGAGTACAGCTAGCTTATTTAGACATAGCCAATATTCTTTCAGTAAGATATTCAAGACAGACTCTTCAATCAAACTGATTCCAAAAATATTAATTTTATAATTTTAAATGTTATTTTTGACATTCTCTTCAAATTTTTGTAGGGTTTAGATAGCTTGACAGAGAAAATGGCAGAGAAAACAGTAACATGAAATCTTGCTTTTCTTGGTATACATATAGCATAGTAGACATTAAATATCAGTGAAATGAATTGTTTCTAAAGGAAGCTAAGAAAATACTGTTTCATTTGCAAATTCAATTCTACCCAGGAGATTCTATATGTTCTCTTTGTGATAACAATAAGTAGTCTTTATACAATACTTTAAAATTCACAAAACACTTTACATATGTTACATTTGTTCCTCACCACAGCAGGTGCAAAGGATTAGGAAATAAAATTAAAAAAAAGGTTAAATGACTTGCGAGCAGTTTTTAAGTGTCTGATGTAGGCTTCAAATTCTTGTCAATCAAAGTTTCTTGAAGATCATCTTTTTATTAGTTCAGGTTAGGTTACTCTGTTTCTTCAAAAGCAATTTCTTGGTTGGCAGCTTTTTCCTATTTCTAGACAAGAAAAAAATCCAAAGAAACAAAGTCTGAGATGCTCTATACTATTGATCCATCTTTGCTTTGTGCTGGTATCATCACAGGAATAGCTCCCATGCTACTGAGATTAGGTGCTGCTACCTTAGTTGGTCATAAACTGGGCCTCACTGGAGTACCACCAAAGTCTTAACTTGGTATTTAGTTATACTTATATTTGGAATAGCCTTCTATGTTGGAAGGAGACTGTGTGTGTGTGTGTGTGTGTGTGTGTGTTCATCCTTCGTTGCTGAAGAAGACCATGCCATCAGGGAAATAATGATATGACTTGCTCTTGACTTTGTTTTGAGTGAGGGAGGGCTGTGCAGGTCACCAGCCTCAGTTCTTCTCCAGAGCCATCTGAATCCAGTGACCAGAGATATTACTGGAGATGACCCAGGATGAGGCAATTGGGGTTAAGTGACTTGCCCAAGGTCACACAGGTAGAGAGATTCTGAGTCTGAGATTCGAACTCAGGTCCTCCTGACTATCCACTGCACCACCTAGCTGCCCAAGGAGATGTTGATCCCAAAGATAAATGGTTGCTACCAATGTAGCTTGTGCCTGTAGATGTGCTGCTCTTTGGAGGAAGGACATCCTCTCTGATATCATGATGAACTTCTTTTCCATGTTTCTCCTCCTTGTGTTTTTTAACAGCAGCAAAAGATTAGAAGACCCAGCAGCAGCAGGGCACACAAGGTTCCTATGACAGCTCCAGTAATTGTACCAGCAGTATTTGAAGGAGGAATGACATTCATCCTTAAAAGGCATTGATCAGCACCAACTCTTTTTTTTTAACTTGTATGGCTGTGTGTGCCAGAGTACTCTGGTGGCATTTCATCCAGAAATAATAGGTTGGTTGTGGTCTGAAAATAACGCAACAGAAAATTTTTCTGTGGTGGGCAATCTTTGCCATTCATATTATAAAGGAAGTGAACCTCCTACTGATTTACGTCTTATTTTAAAGTCACTGCCAATTTCTGATGGTCCATCAATGTGGGATCTTGCCCCTGAAAGCTTAACAAGCTTGGAAAGCTGCATTTTTTTTTTGTTAGCAACACCAGGAAATTTGGTTTTTGTTGGTTTTGTTTTGTTTTGTCTTCACTTTGCACTAATATGTACCCATATCTGATAATTGTAAATCTGTTATGTTTATTGATGTATCACCTAATTTGGGATCTGAGCTTGAAAAATAAACTCATCCTTTTACATCTTCAGAGTATTTATCATAAATGTTGCCTTCAGAATATAAAATTAGGCCTTGTTCAACCTTTTGGTTATCAGCTGGTGATTTAATCCATTCAGTGTGTAATGGTTCTTGGTCTTCTGGGGCAATTGTAAATTTGCAAGGCAAAGGAATTGTTTCCCCCTTGACTTTTTCAAACATCCCTTCAGTATTGGTTATAGCCACAATTCTGGTCATGTCCATGGTCCAGTAAAGGAGAATAATGCACAAGAGGAGCTTCATGGCTAGGGGACTGTCCTGATACTGCACTCTAGCATCAGCCCCACTGACTGTCCTCACTCTGGTCCACATTCTTCCTGAGGTCCCTTTCCCAATCTGGTTCACCAACACCTTGGTGCTGCTGTTCTCTCCCTCTCTCATCCACACCAGAGCAAGGCCTGTTTGTCTTTTTTTATAGCACAATGGTATTCCATTACTTTCATTTGACACAATTTGTTCAGCCATTCCCCAATTGATGGATATCCCCTTGATTTCCAGTTCTTGGCCATCACAAAAAGAGCTACTAGAAATATATTTGAACATGTGGATCCTTCTCCCATTTTTAAGATCTCTTTGGGATTCATATAGACCTAAAACTGGAATTGCTAGGTCAAATGGTATGCACATTTTTGTAATCCTTTGGGCATAGTTCCAAATCTGGAAGTTCTCTCTCTAGCTTTTCTTACTGAGTTTTTACAGTAATATACAAATTTGCTGAAAATTTAAGTAAAATTCTTTCATACCTTGCCAATTTTCTGTTGTTTCTATTTCTATTAAATTTTAGTTGATTCTTTGGAGTTCTCCAGATAAATCATTATGTCATCTACAGAATCCTTTGATCATTTGAAGTAAATGAATATTGTTGAAAAATACTTGAATGAATATTTGGATTGGATTTCATTAAATATTACACATGACCATATCTTCAACTTCATCTTCTGTCATAGAACAGCTTTTGGTTTCAGTTGTCTAGATCAGTGTTCTCCTATAATTTTTGGTCACATACTCCCATCAGTAAAAATTTTGAGCACCTTCCCCCAAGATGCTTACTTAAGTTTACTTACTGATAAATTATGTATGAGATTAATTTTGGACATTGTTAAGAAAAAAGAAATTTAAAATGTGAAATATTATTATTCTGGAGTCAATAGGAAATCTTTCCCTAAAGTGAATTGACTTTGTCACCAGTGTGGAGAATGGATTAAAGAGAGGAGACTACTGCAATTGCACAGGAAAAAAGTTAAAGATACTGAACTCGAGTGGTGGTCATGTAAGTGCAGAGGGAATAGAAGGAAGGGTTATTTAAAAGATAGAAAAGACAGGATTTGGTAACTAACTGAATATGAGTTGTGAAGGAAAGTAAGAAATTCAAGATAACACCTGGAAAACATTGGAAACCTGGATGGTTGGCTGGATGGTGGTGCCCTTAAATAGAAATTGGGCCATTTGGGAGTGGTGGGTTTGGGAGAAAACTAATCACAGGCCCAACTGATCTCCTGTGACTATGCTTTTGTGCAAGCTATGTTCATACTTACAAGGACATTCCCACCTCCATCAGCTTCCTTTCACCTTTTCACTTTTCTTTTGAAACAGAAGAGTTGAGCACATATACACACAGTTTTGCGTAAATATATCAAACTGAAGAGGGAAATGAGGAGGTGAAATGGAAGAATAATACAGGGAAGAGGAGAGTTTCAAGCAAAACAAACTTCTTAATGCTGAGGTGGAAAGTAAAAGAAAAATTTTACAAAGACCGAGGATTTAAGAAGGTGTCCATCAGTTGGGGAATGGCCAACCAAATTACTTCATATTAATATAACATCATATTATTTCATCACAAGAAAAGATAAAAATAGCCCATTTCATAGAATGTTGTATACTATGAACTGATGTAAAGTGAGCAGAATAAGGAGAACAATTTATATAAGAATAATGACATTTTCAATGAAAACAACTTTGAAAGATTATGATCAAAATAGTAACCATCTATATCTTCAGATGATCTGTGACAAACCATGTTATCTCCTGACAGAAAAATGAAGCAAGGACTCACAGTACAGTAAGAGATACATTTTGGACAGGGTGACAGCACACGACTGCTTATTTGAAATGAGATGCTTTTTTCCTTTTCTTTTTTTTCTGGAAAAAAAGAAATTCCATCAAAGCGTCTTTTAAATGCACAAAAGAGAACAGAAGGAAGCATAGACAAGGGGGACAATTTTGAAAGTAACCTGTGGAATTTATTATATATTTAAAAATGTCTATTCATGGTTTTACATATTATTCTTTTTGCAAGTTAAAAGTAAATAAATCAGTGAATGAATGAGAATAAGTTACTGCCTCATTATCAAAACCAAGATAGACTAAAAGCAAATACTAGAATACATTTTAAGGTAACAGAAAACCCTGACATTTTATTTCATTATAAGGCAAAATTTAGTTTCTCCTCCAAAGACAATTGTCTGAATCTTTGTGATTTTCAGTATCTTTCTTTTATCCTGGAAGTCTTTGAAGCTGTATGATACTGATTGTTATGATTTAATATCAGAAAATATAACTTTAATTTGTCTTCTTTTTCTATCTAACAACCAATATGCCTAAATTCTAATTTTAACACAGCAACCTACAACTTGAAGAATATCTGGCATTTTCTAGAAATTTTTATGGAGCAGTACATGAGACTCAGATTTCTTGCGTCAAACTGAAACTCTTCTAGATCGGGTGACTATCCCGCAATCAGTGAATTGAATATTTTTCCAATTCTAGGTTTCTACTTCAGAAATATTATTTCTGATGCACCTGTACATTAGACAATGCAGATTGCATCAGTTTATTTGCTTTGACTTATGTAAATATGTAAAGCAAGGTTTCATGTGCATGTAAGTTACTAAATTTTGAAGGACAACAGAAAGTAAGTTCTTGTCATTACTCTTTTCTTTAAATTGCTTAAGTTGATTCCTCATAAAGGGTGAGTTCGTGACTCTCCAGCAAAATCATACAGAGGACCACTTTACAACCAACAGAATGTCTTCAGCAACCAAATCCCCATCATTTTCAGCCCATTAGAATCATAGCTCATGTGATTCAAATAGGTTTTTATGCTCCAATCTTGTCAAAACAAGGATATCTATTTCTAACATGTTATTTTCAAAGTACTATTCAATGTAGCTACCTTTTTAATGAAATGATCAGTAATCCTGTATTTTCTTTTTTAATTACTCTACCAAATTGCATTTAAGATTGTAATCTGTTGCTACATTTATGAATAATACACTATGATAAGTCAAATCTTAGGTGCCAAGGAACTCACCTTCAGATTAACAAGTACAAATTCAAAGTATCATGTAATGATATGTTTAAAGCAATGAGATGAGATCAGTTTGAGAATTTCACTTAGGAAGTATTATTTGTTTTAATGCAGTTCTCAGGGCTCCTATAACTTCCTTGTTTCTCAGGCTGTAGATAAAAGGATTTAGGAAAGGTATTACAATAGTATAGAACAAGGAATCCATAATATCTTGATTATCTGTTTGCAATGATCGAGGGCGCACATACATGAAGAGGAGAGAGCCAAAGAATAAGGACACAGAGAACAAGTGAGCCCCACAAGTGGAGAAGGCTTTGCTTCTTCCCTTCTCAGATTTCTTTTTTAGAATGGCAAAGAGGATACAAGTATAAGAGATTAGGACAGCTGTAAGAGTAAACACCTGAATTGACCCAGCAAAGACAAAAACCATCAGAACATTAATAGAAGGGTCAGTACAGGAAATTTTATATAAAGGCATGATATCACAGAAAAAGTGATGGATTTTGTTGGAGTGGCAGAAGTGTAATCTAAATAACAAACACACATGGAAAATAGAATGAAGAAAGCCAACTGCATATGAAAGGATTGATAGCTGGCTGCATAACCTATTAGTCATCACCACTGGATAAAGCAAGGGCTTACAGATGGCCACGTATCTGTCATATGCCATTACAGCTAGCAGCAAACACTCTGTGGTTGCACTGAATGCAAAAGAATTAAATTGTGCCATGCATTCAGAAAAGGATATCATTTTATTTTGGGTTATAAAGCTCACTAACATCTTAGGGCTTACTGTGGTTGAAATACAAGCATCAGCTAAAGCTAAATCGCCAAGGAAGAAGTACATAGGGGTGTGAAGGTGAGAGTTCATCCAGATAAGCAAAATCAGTCCAATATTCCCCACCATGGTTATGATGTAGATAATCAAGAACACCATGAAGAGGAGAACCTGAATCCGTGGATGATTTGTAAATCCCAAGAGAACAAATTCTATTACCAGTGTCTCATTTTCTTCAGCCATGTCTACACAGGATCCAAAAGTTAGATTAAAAGAAAATAAAAGTACATAGTCATAAAGAGACATGAATGGTAGACTTATAATGGAAATGAAATATTTTTCTTTTTTCACTTATGAATATATTTAAAGATCTGATTTTTCTCTTTAAAATATTTTAGGAAAAAGAAGCATTCTGGAACCTGCCTCTTTTTGAGAACTGAAAAAATTTAAATGAATGCAGTTATTTTATGCATTGAAGAAAGCATTCTTGGTTCCCCAATACATAGAAGAAAAACAATCGATTAACCTGAATAAATTATGTCCTTTTTCTGTACAATTTTAACCAAATTCAACAAATTTTTTTGTTGAACTTTCACTGTATCTACTATGCTAAGCAGGAGGAATTCAAATGTGGTTTGGATGTTGGTTTTGGCCCCAACTATGGGCTTCTGCTGGTTCTCCAGCATCCATAAGGATGCAAGAAAGTCCTCAAGGAGTATTGCCAGTGCTACAACTCACTGTCAGAGACACTGAGGTAACCCTGATGAGAGGAAACTACACACCTGCTACTCATGGTAATTCCTACACTTCACTGGTGTTTTTCCTGTTTAGTCAAGACAACCAAGATGACATCATCAACTCTCAAACATTAAATATTTAGTAACAGAAGACAAGGTGGGAATATTCACAGAAAGAGTAAATAGCACCACACCCATAAACCTTCATCAATATTCACAGCATCCTTGGGGAAGAATGGGGAGAAAAACACGTAGATGCCCAGCAGTAGGAAAACCCATGTACTAGAGACAATTCACAACTCTGGACTTTAGACCTTCATGCTCTTCTTTTTAGGGAGTAGTTTGCACCACACATCATCTGCTAGGCACAGCTGCTCCTTTTCAGGGTCTTTCCTGTTACCCGATGATTCAAGTTGCTTTTCTGCTATTCTAGGACCACTGAAGTCATGTTAAGCTCCTCTTTGCAACCTTACACTATAGAGCTTCCAAGGTCATCTCTCTTGGGTGCTGAGGCAAATATACTCTTTCAGTGAAAAGGAATACCCAAGAAGCCTGGGATCTCCAAAGATATTTAGATTTTCTCTCCAAGTTTCCCCATTTTGAGCCACAGAAGATAGTAAAAGGCAAGGGAGGCAAACCTCTGAAGATTTCCCTTCTTTTAGGCTATAGATGGGACTTACAGAGTAAGGTAGACAAATTCATTCAGCTTTTCAAACCAGATAAAATCATTCTTAAACCTCCAAACAACTCTTTCAAGAGACTCGTTTATTCTACCTATTAAATTAGCATCCCAGCACCAACTGCAGAACGTCCTCTAGTAAGGTGATCTGAACTGGGATCAGCTCATAATAACTGACATTATCTTCATTCCGCTACCATACTTTGGCTGAGTTTTCAGCTCTGTTGACTTCTGTGTTTTGTAATTCCTGATGTCTCAGCTTCTGTTGTTAGCTTCTGATGTTTCTCCTGCAACACAACAGGCTCTCCCTCATGTGTAAAGACCCAACTCAATCTTTGGTTGAAAAACCCAAAATCTATCTCTCTTTCAGATGACACAGATCTTCAATATGCAGTTATTCCATAACACCTGATTAACTCATTGACTCGGAGCTTTCCAGGTATAAAGGTCGAAGTCCTAGTTTTGAAAAAAACATATGTAAATTAACTGCTGGGAAACAGTACATTTTAAGCACATTTTCTTTCAGGGAGGAATCCCGTTCCCCCTACTGAGTCCAGAGGTGCTGTTTTCTCTCAGATCTCCCAAATACTTCTATCTGGAGGGCTGCCTTTCTTTCTGGTCCTCAGACCTGTCTTTGTCTATGGACAAGAACTAAGAGACTATTTTTCTTGGTATTTCATAAAAATTTTGTTTTTGTTGCTCTTTTAAATAAAGAATTCAAATAACACTTTACATAGAAATGTTTGTTTGTAAAACATGTAAATGATGTAAGGCAACACCTTCCATTAGGCAACACTTGGGAGATGAAAAAATTATGTCCTCTTCTTTGAAGTAGCTTGTAATATAAATACAGATAAAGAAAGCAGGTTGAGAGTGCATAAAGCATGGGTCAAAAGAGAACTCTTGGTTGTGTAAGAGATTTGGGAAGAGGGAGATGTCTCTTAGGTAATAGGACCAGAGAACACTCCATAAATGAGATGGCACCTCAACTGGATTTGAAGGAACAGAAGAAATGGAACAGATGGAGATGTGGGAAAAAACCATTCACAAGCCAGGAGAAAAGCAGGTCAATACATGCAGTAGTGAGAAACAGACTGTGATTAGGGAAAGGCTAAAGTATTAGGTAGAGGAGGTTAGTTAGACTGAATAGTGTGAGTGAGAGAAGCACATAAAATAAACTTATAAAGGGACATTAGTAACCAGATAATAGAGTGCTTTAAATGCCTTCAAAGTGACATGTTGGCAGTAAAATTAGTAAAGTAAGACTAAGGGAGCAGAATTTGAAATGAAGAAGGAATCTTAAGAAAGCATAAATTTCAACTCTCTCATAGTACAAATAAGGAAACTATGGCCCAGAAATATAGAGTGACATGCCCAAGATAACACCACTCCCTGTGTCTAAAGTCCAGATTTTCTGTTTCCTAGACAAGAACTCAATAGTAATTCACTTTCCATATTGTGTTGCATGTAAATATTGTCAAGAAACATGATCTGGTTCTGATTTTGAAAGATCAGTTCATTATCTTTATCTGGCTTTTCACAACTACTTAACAAGCTGTGCTATGTTTTTAGTATGAAATACAAAAACATGCAAATTTTTATTAAAATTATTTTAAAAAGGTGTGGAATTATAGTCAACAATTTTCAGAGCTCTCCCCATTTAAGCAATTCCATTTTCTCACCTCAAAAGATTATAACATTATTTTATGTAGTCATGTGAAAATATTCACTTTCATTTACTCCAAATCAGTCAAAGGAAACCTCACTCTAATGTATTCTGCCTTGATCAGTACGCTCCCATCAATATCACTATTCATAAAAAATAAAAAAATCCCTAGTGGAGCATTTTGAGTATTACCAACTGTCATCTTTGAACCTCTTTGTTATAGTACAGGAACTATCATTTCCATTTTTATTTCAAATGAGCAGCAAAGGAAGTATTCTTAGAGCCCTGGATTAGAGGACAAAGGCAGCTTTCTCAGTGGTTTCAACAGCAGGGTTCAGGTCTGCACTAGGGGTAGGGTTGGATTGTGAGACCATATGAGAAAAGACCAAAGACAAGGAATGTTTTCCTGTTACCAACCATGGATGCCTGGTCAAGGTCATAAAGATCAAGTTCATGAAGAAGATTTATCTTTTCTCCTTCTCCATCATGGAGCCTGGGATCATTAAGTACTTCCTGGTGCTTCCCTGAAGATTGAGGTCTTTCAGATAATGTTTGTTCAGAAAGAGACTAAATCTGGTCATCCCAACATATTAAACTTCTGTGTCACTGAAGACTGCCATGGCCAGGGGTGTCAAGGGCTCCAAGAAAAATTTAAGTGGTGCAGTGGATGGAGTGCTAGGTCTGTAATCAGGAAGACCTCAGTACAAACCAGGCTCAGAAACTTAATTCTGTGACTCGGGAAGTCACAACTTTTGACTCAATTTCCTTGTCTGTAAAACTAGAATAATAAAAACACCTACTTCCTAGAGGTGCTGTTAGCAAGGGCTATTGCTTGTAAAGTGCTTTGTAAACCTTAAAATGCTATAGAAATGCTAGCTATTGTTATGATCAATCATGATCCATTGTGCAATCATCCTAACTAAGCTGTTCATTACTGGGAAGCAAGGATATTAGGGGAACAAGATTGACCAACCCCACACAGTGCCTCTCAAAGTGGCTGACTTTTAGTCATAAGCCTTGTTGTACCTGATCCCTGGCCCGTGGGGAACTGACATTACCTTGCTTCCAGTGCCTAAAAAGCTGCTACTGATACTGGAAATTAATGACTTTTCTTTTGCCAAAGACTTAACTGCCACTCTAGGAATCTTTTCTAAAGCTACATTTGATGCCATCTTGATTGCTCCTGACCTGTGCAAAAATGCCATTTACTAAGTCTCTGTCTGAGGAATTCATTGACTATCTTGTAACATTAATACTCTGCATCAGTCCAAAGAACCTAGGCAACTTCTATAACTACCACACAGATATTTTTGTATGAGCCAAGAATCAATTGAGCTCTGTCTCATAAAAACAAGAATTGTTATCCCCATTTTAATGTAATACAGCATGTCCCCAAAGTTCCCTTTAAACTAACTTTGACTTTGGGGACACCCTGTGGTTTATATTTATTTAGCACTTTCAGGTTTACATAGCACCTTTTCACAACCTTCTGAGATAAGTAGGGCAAGTATTATTATCCCCATTTTATAGATGAGGAAACTGAGGTTCAATGAAGTATAATGATTTGTCTGGAGTTGTATAGCTATTGTAGAGCAGAACTAGAATTCAAAATCGTATGTTCTGTCTCAGTCACTATGGTACCATTAAGCAAGGTTAAGTAATTTGTATTAAGTCAACAGCTCATCACACCTCACAGAGTAATCCTTCTTCAGAAAAAAATTATTCCATCATATGTGTTTTTATTAGGCCAAATAGCATCAATCAAACATATCTTCATAAGTCATAAATTCTCTCCCATTAACAACACTATTCTCTTATCCCTTTCCAGTGTTCTCATATTTTTGAAACCCCCAATGAGACCCAATTATACAATACAAAGGAAAAGGGGGAATAAGTGTATTTTGAACACTCACGTATGCCGGGCATTACGCTAAGTGCTTTACAGTGTGATCACGCTTGATGCTCAGAAAAACTCCTGGGAGATGGGTGCTATTATTATTCCCATTTTCCAGATTGAGACAACAGAGGTTAAGTGTTTGGGCCATCTACTAAGAAGCGACAGAAGTTGAACTTGAACTCAGTTCTTCGTGACTAAAGAACTAGGGCTCTGCATGCCTGGAGAAATTGAGAGAAAACTTAGAAAGGATCTAGAGTTCAGTGATGCTTCTGAGGAATGTATTTATGGGTTGTAAAGATATCTTGCATAAATCCTATTTGGCCTGAAATAAATATGACTGATGATTTTTGTTCTGAAAAAGGTTATGTGAAGTATAAGTACTTGATCTCCTTTTTTCTTGGAAATAAAATGAAAGGAAATATACCTTAAAATGAAGCTCTAATGATTTAGATTAGAGTTGTTATGAGGAAATACAAAAATACATTTTTATAGGGAAAATTGGGATAGTTTTCAGAGAAAGAGACAGAGAGATGAGGGAAAGAATGAGGGAAAAAGGAAAGGGGAGAGAAGGAAAGTAGAGAGAAGAGAAGACAGATGAAAGGGACAGAGACAGAGAGGGAGAGCCAAAGTGACAAAGTAAATGAAATATAACTGTCAAAAATACTCAGTAGGTTTTGGCTTGAGAATATGTAAGAACACACAAACTGGACTACAGGGAATGGAGGCAGCTCTACCTGAAGGAGTGATCTGGGTTTAAATGCTGCCTCTACTCTTCATTGAATGTGTTATCATGAGCAAGTCCCTAAACCCTCTGAGTGTTATTTTCTTGATTATAAAGTGGACATAAAAATAGCACACATTTTATAGGACTATAGAGAAAATCAAAGGAGATGAACTGTGTGTTTTATCTTTGTTCTTTGAGATATTAAGGTACTCCTCTAAAATGCTCATAAGTTAAACCTGTGAGTTATATTATCTCTTAGTACTTGTCTAAACAAGATGAATTTAAGTCCCCAAAATGGATCTTGCTAGAGAAAGATTCCCCACATCTGGATGTGGGCTCAGTAAATAACAAAAGAATTCTGCTTCTAGAATGGAAATCAGCCAGGAAATAATTTACCTAAGCATATATTCAACTTCCAATCACTAAAGAACCTATACTTCACCATTTGGGTTGTAAACTTACTCACTTAGTTTTTGAAGGGTCTGTAGCTAAAATATTATTAAAATTCTTTTCTTGAAGATCTTCAAGATTGAGATTTGTGGGGAATTGTTTTAAAGGATTCCCACAGGAAGGAGTAATGGACTTTGGCAGAGTGATAAATCTCCCTGTCCATATTCCATGATGCTATGCCATAAGAAAATTTCATGTCTCTTAGGTTTGAAGGGTCATGATCAGAATAATTTCTCTTAAGAGTGAAGAAAAAATCTCTGGTGACTATAGCTTTGACAACTTACCTCTTAAAATTCTAATACAAATGATTGCTTCTGAAGAAATAATTGTTAGTCATAAAATCATTCTTCTTGTGATCCATTTAATCTATCTAATTTCCTCTATGTATTAAAACTTAATTTGCAAATATTTGATGGGAAAGCAAAAAATTTGTCCCCCATATTTCAGAGTTATGTAGTGAAAACACTTCAGTAGCTAAGTTGACCAAACTAAAGGTTTTTAAGTAGGATACTTTGACTTCATATAGACAAAGACTAAAGTTAATATGGTAAAAAGTGTTTTCCATGTTTTTCATTTTCTTTACAAAGGTAGGTGGGGGAAGAAAGAGAGATATAGAGAAGAAGAGAGGAGAGAAGAGGAGAAAAAGTACAATTCCTGCATACTCACCCAGTTCTTCTAAGATGATTTAGGAGGTAAAGTGCAGTTCCTTTTCTTTGTGAAGATGCTGTTTGGTGGCTTTGTTTCAAAATCAAGTACTTATTTCTATTTGCTTTAAAACCAATAATCATCATATATGAAACTGTATTAAGACTTTGGGGACCTCCTGCATATATGAGAAATACATCAATACTTTCCAAGATCTCTCCTTAAATAGAAGCAAATTTGGCCTAATGAGAATTGTTCAGAAGTCCCATGAGACATGCCCAGTTCTAACAATTAAAATTGTACCATACATCATCAGTCAGTTACAGTTGGTACTTCCCTAAGAGATTTATGGTACTCAACTTTATAGTATTTAATAAGTAATATACTAAGTGGATATTAACAGATACTAAGAAGAACACTAGGTGGTGCTTGCCCTCAGGGAGCTTGTCATTTGAAAATGAAGTTAATTATACTACAAAGTAGCATTTCAGAGTATAACAAGGGAGGTACCAAAAATCTTAGGGAAGGAGGAACAGAGAGAGTTTTGGACTCATTCCTCTGTGTGCTACTGGTAGTAGCACAAAAGTGCTAGTAAGATGCTGACTAGAACATAACAGTAATGAGAACTGTCTTTACTCTTAGAGATGACTACATTTATACAGAGAAAAATTTTCTTCTCTCTCAGAGAGGGAAAAAGATTACATGTACACAAATATTTATTGTAGCTCTCTTTGTGGTGGCAAAGAACTGGACATTGTGGGGATTCCCATCAACTGAGGAATGACTAAACAAATTGTGGTGCATGAATGTAATGGGATTCTACTGTTCCATAAGAAATTGTGAGCTGGTGGACTTTAGAAAAACGTTGAAAGGCTTATACAAACTGATCCTGAGTGAAGTGAGAAGAACCAGGAGAACGTTGTACATAGCGATAGACACATTGTGTGATTATTGACTTTAAAAGACTTAGCTCTTCTCAGCAATGCAAAGACCTAAAACAACTCCAAAAGACTCATGGTTTAAAATACTATCCACAAAATATTTGGGAGTCTACCTGTCAGAGCAAACCCAGGAACTATATGAACTATATGAATACAATTGCAAAATACACTTCACACAAATAAAGTCAGATCTAAGTAACTGGAAAAACATTAGTTGCTCATGGGTATATGTAACTAATATAAAACATTGCAATTCTAGCTAAATTAATTTATGCATTCAGTGACATACCAATCAAACAACCAGAAAATTTTATTCTAGAGCTAGAAAAATGACATCAAAATTCATCTAGAAGAATACAATATCCAGAATATCAAGGGAAAGAACAGAAAATAAATGCTATTGAAGGTGGCCTATCCATACCAGACCTTAAATAGTATTCTAAAGTAGCAATCATCAAAACTCCTTAGAACTAGTTAAGAAATAGACAGGTAGATCAGTGGAATAGGTTAGGTACAAAAGCCACAGAAGTCAATGATTATAGAAGTTGTTTGTTTGATACACCCAATTACCCCAGCTTCTGGGATAAGAATTCACTATTTGACACAAACTGCTGGGAAAATTGGAAAATAGTATGACAGAAACAGGGCGTAGATTCACGTCTGACACTGTATACCAAAAGAAAGTACAAATGTGTACACAATTCAGGTATAAATGTTGACACTATAAACAAGTTAGGGGAGCAAAGAATAGTCTATCTGTCAGATTTATGGAGAGAGGAACACTTTATGACTAAACAAGAGATAGAAAACAGGATGAAATGGAAAATGGGTAATTTTGATTACATTAAATTGGAAAGTTTTAGCACAAAGTCAATGCAGCCAAGAATAGAGGGAAGCAGAAACCTGAGAAAGAATTTTAACAACTAGCATCTATGATAAAGGCCTCATTTATGAAATATATAGAGAACTGAGTCAAATTTACAAGAACACAAGTCATATTTAAATTGATAAATTGTCAATGGATATGAACAGGCAGTTTTCAGAGGAAGAAATTTAAGTTATTGATAGTCCTATGAAAAAGTGCTCTAAATCACTTTTGATTAGAGAGATCCAAATCAAAACAACTCTGAGTTACCACATCACACCTATCACATTGGCTAACATGACAAAACAGGAAAACAATAAATATTGGAGAAGATGTTGGAATGTTGGAACACTAATTCATTGTTGGTGGAGATGTGAGCTGATCTAACTCTTCTGGAAAGCAATTTGGTACTATGCTCAAAAGGCTATAGAAATACACATACTTTTGAACCAGCAATATATCACCTGTAGGGCTGAAAACCTGTAGCACCAGTGTGACAGTCATAGTATCTATGGTGACTATAAATATGCTAAGACATTTCTGAATTGTGAAATATAACAGATTCCCCACATGAAAGACAGAACCTGTCAGACAATAGAAAATAAAATTTCAACACCAGAAAGTCAAATTCATCATAGTAGCAAAGAAATCTATACACAGTGATAATGCAGAGATTATTACCATCCTCAAGCTTTCCCTCTGTTGGTTTTCTCACAAACCAGCTCCCTTAAACAAATCACAAACAACACTTTCACTCATGCTAGCAAGCTGCCTTTCCCAGCTCTGTTTGCTCCAATTTCATCTCATGTCTGCCCTGCCCTGGCTCAGCCTCTTCCTCTTCGACCCTTCCTACTCCACCTGTCCCTTTCCAATGTAACTCGACTCATGTGACTCAGGTTTTCATGTGACTTAAGCAGGTCATGTGGGCCTATTAATGGATGGGAAAGATCTTCCTATTAACAACCAAAAGCTACATTAACAATAAGCAAAAATGTATATTTAAAACAGGACCAAAGAGATAATACCAATGGAAAAAGTACTCACATACGCAAAAATATTTATATCAGGATTTAATGAACCTGGCAAAGTAGGAGGATGAACCTGCTCTATCTCTACCCCTATAGCCCCTATGGAGCAGTAGAAGCCACAACACATCACAGTGGAGATTTCTAGCTCAAGACAGCTTGGAAACCCAACAGGAAGGGTTTATCACACAAGCTCTAAGTGGCACACAGCCCAGTCTTGGTTGCAGCACAGCATGGACAGGACTGGAACAGGCTTTAGGGTACAGAATCACTGGTAGCAGGTGAAGTTCCAAGATTTCTCACCACACAAACTCCAAAGACAGCTTCAAAGGTCAGTAAGAAAGCTCTTTCAAGTGGCAGGCACTGTGGCAGCAGCTTCCACCTTTGAGGCCCTCAGCCTAAAGACCCTGGGAGAATCTAGCAGCCAGTCTGGGTCTCAGTCCTAAGTGGTGGTCCTAAGGTTAGGAGGAGCACTGGCATGGTGAAATTGGTGGTGGTTCTGGAGGGGGAATCCTGCTTACAGAACAGAGAGCAGGCCAGGAGAGGAGTAAACTTCTCTCCCTTGATTGTGCCACCTTGGAGGAACTGAGAACTTACAGGTCCCTAAAGCATGCCCTGCACTTGACAGAGGACTCAAAAGTCAAGTAACTGGCTGGGAAAATACCCCCAAAAGCAGAAAAATAAGACTGTAGAAGGTTACTTTCTTGGTAAACAGGTATTTTCTTCCCTCCCTCTGCATGAGGAAGAACAAAGCACACCATCAGAGAAAGACATAAAAGTCAAGGCTTCATTGAAAGACTTCACCTACATTGAAAACCTCCAAAAAATATGCAGTGGTCTCAGGCCATGGAAGAGCTCAAAAAGGATTTTGAAAATCAAGTGAGAGAGGTACAGGAAAAATTGGGAAGAAAAATTAGAGTAATGCAAGAAAATCATGAAAAGCAAGTCAACAGCTTGCCAGAGGAGACCCAAAAAATGCTGAAGAAAATACCACCTTTTAAAATAGACTAACTCAGGGAGGGGAGGAGATGATTTAATACATTCTACCTCTCCTTTTCTCAGACGCCTAGTACATTCCATTCCAAAGTAAATTTTATTTTTTAAGTATTCTCTCTTCATATTCAACTCCCCTTGTGCCCTTTCTCTATGTCTGTGTGTGTATATGTATATACATATGTATGTTCATGTATATATGCATGTATATGTATATACATATATCTACACACACACACTCATGTACATATACATACCTACACGCAAACAATATACACATACATACATCCCAATAGACACTAAATGTGTATATATACATACATGTATACATACACATGCACATATATATATATATATATGCATATATACATCTCACATAAAAAAGGGAAGAAAGAGCTTTTAGAATGGAGATGAAGAGAGGAGAGATAAAAGGAAATTATTGAGCCTTAGTGTCATTGGATTTTGCTTATGGAGGGAATGACACACACTCAGTGGTATACAGAAATTTTTTTTTACCCTGAAGGAAGGCAAGGGGGTAGGGAATAGGAGAGGGAAGATAATCGAAGAGACAGCAAATTGGGGAAAGGGACAATCAGAAGCAAACACTATGTCGGGAGGATAGGTCAAGGGAGAGAATGGAATAAATGAAGGGCAGGATAGGACAAAGGGAAATGTGGTTAATCTTCTACAACATAATTATTATGGAAGTGTTTTGCATTGTTACACATGTATGACATATATTGAATTGCTTGTTTTATCAGTGAGGATGAGTGGGGAGGGAGGGAGAGAATATGGAGTTCAGAGCTTTAAGAATGCATGTTAGAAAACCTTTTGGTATGCAACTGAATATTAAGCTACACAGACAATGGAGTACAGAATCTATTTTGCCCTATCGGAAAAGAGAAGAGAAGGAGGGCGGAAGAAGGGTGGGTAATAGAAGAGATGATAGACTGGAAGAAGGGATGGATGGGGTGCGTGCTGTCCTGGGGTGTGGGGTGGGGAGAGATGGGGAGAAAATTTTGAATTCAAATTCTTGTGGAAGGGAATGTTGAGATGAAAATAAATGTTATATATTAAAAAATGAAAATAAATAAAAAACTGATATAGGGCCTGCCCTCAAGGAACTTGCATCCTAATAAAGGGATATAAATGTATAGGAGAGTGTTGGCCAGGGAATGGTGTTTTCTTTGAAAAGTCATAGGGATGGATAAGAAGTAGAGCCATAGGAGAGTAGAATGATATACCCTTTCTAGTAGCAATAGAAATATTGATTTGAAATATTTCTTCAAAAAATTGAAGGTGGTTCAGTTGTAAATTGAAGGCTCCTTTGGGGACAGATAGATATTGTTTGTAATGTAAGGTGCTCACCCATCGAAAGGGGAAGAGGAGTGGTGACAATATCCTAACTCTCTTCTCAGGCACATTAGGCTCATTTTTTTCTTCAAACATATTGAAACCAATTTCAAGACTTAATTGACTCAAAACCGCCTAAAAAAGTTCCAGGAAATCTCCTATGGTTGCTGGCAGACCACCTTGGTCAACTTAGATGCTGGGGAGATTTGCTCAGCTTAATCAATTCCCATGCCTTATACGGCTGAGTGAGTCTTTTGTTAATTATTGAATAGGCCACAGAGCACAAATTCCAGAGGAGAAAGGGTTTAGTACCCCAAGCCATGGTCTCCAGTCTGATGTATTGACAGAGCACAATGTTAGAAAATAGCAGGAGATATCAGGAACTAGATTGATATGTAATTGGAAAATATTTAGCAAAATAAATACAAATACAATTTGTTGTTGTTCAAAAAATATTTATAGCAGCTCTTTTTATGGTGACCAAGAACTGGAAATTGAGGGGATGCCCATCAATTGGGGAATGGCTGAACAAGTTGTGGTATATGAGTGTAATGAATACTATTGTACTATCACAATGATCTAGAGGTGGAATTCAGAAAATTCTAGGAACACTTATATGATCTGACACTGAGTGAAGTGAGGAGAAGCAAGAACATTGTTTACAGAAACAGTCACAGTAAGTGATGACTGATTTTGGCAGACTTCTCAGCAATGCAAGGTCATAAAATAACTCCAAAGGACTCAGGATGCAAAATGCCATCCACATCCAGAGAAAGAACTATTGTGTCAGAATGCATAGCAAAGCAGACTATTTTCTTTTTTTGTTTTATTCTGTTTAATCTCTTTTCTTCCTTATGGTTTCTTCCATTCATTAGAAGTCTATGCAACATGACAATGTGAAAATGTGCTTAATAGGAATGTATATTTAGAGCTGATATCACATTGCATGCCATCTTGGGGAGAGAGAGTGGGAGAAAATTTAAAACTTATGGAAGTGAATGTAGAAAATTAAAAATAAATAAATTTAAAATTGTAAAAAAAATACTATCCACATCCAGAGAAAGAAATATAGAGTCTGAATCCAGATTGAACCATGCTTTTTTGCTCTCTTTCTGTTTCCTTTTATTCTGCTTTTTTTTCTTCATGGTTCCTCACATTCCTTCTAATTCTTCTATACAACATGACTAATGTGAAAAATATGTTGAATGCGAATGTTTATATGGAACCTATCCTGGATTGCATGCCCTCTTAGGGAGGTGTGAGGGGAGGGGAGTGGAGAAAATTTAAAACTTGTGGAGGTGAATGTGGAAAACTAAAAATAAATGAGTATTTTTGGGAAAAATCTGTTTGGGAGAGGTTTCAGAGGTTGTAGGAGTTGAAGAAAATGTCTAGTCTGCCATTTTGTTGCTCACATGTTCCATACTTTGTTTAATGATGGTCTTATTATTTTAAAAGGTTGATGGAACAGCAAAGGGAATGGCAACCTGGAGCTTATTTTGAGCAATAAAGAGAAATGAGTTGCTATAGTAGAAATTGTCAAAGGTTAGAGACAAGTGGACACTCAATCATAAAATTAGTAGTAGAGATGTTAGGAAATCCAGACTCAAATATATTCTAGATTTCTGGAGAGAAGATTTCACTGCTTTCAGACAATAAATAAATGGGGTTGAATAATCCAATAAAAGTCTTTATAAAAATAAGGAAACTAGATGCAAGAAGGATAATCCCCAAGGATAAAGTTCTGAAAACAAGAAGAAATTAATTTGATATAAAAATAAATCAAAATTACCCAAAAGAACCTAAAGTACCCAAGGTACTCCTCTATGAACTCACCTAAACATATTACCAAAAATGTCCAGTAACAAGAGATAGAAGGACAAATTCCATTTAAAAGAATTGTAAGCAATACGAAATATTTGGGAATCTACCTGCCAAGACAAATCCAGGAACTATATGAGTACAACTACAAAACACTATTCACACAAAGTCGAATCTAAATACCTAAAAAAAATCAATTACTCATGGGTAGGCTGAGCCAATATAATAAAAATGGCAATTCTGTCTAATATCATTTACTTATTCAGCATCATACCAAACTACAAAAAAAAATTGATGGAAATAGAAAAAAAAGAACAAAATTCATCTGGAAGAGTAAAAGGTGAAGAATATCATGGGAACTGATGAAGAGAGGACAGCCAGCAAAACAGGAAGGCAGGTAGACAAGCCCTGAGAGTAATGCAAGTATGAGCATTATTTCCTCCATTCTCTAACGAGCTATGTAAGAGAATTGTGTCTCCTCCTTTTTCCCTTGATGAAACAAGGTCATGGAGAAAAAAACAGAGGTGAAATCAGGGTACAGGTAAAGCCATTTGCTTCAACATTTCCCTGAGAAAGAGTAGAAGAAAGAAAGGAGAAGATGATTTGAGGACATTTAATGTCATATGATCACCAGAGGCAGCTTGGTGGCTCAGTGGATGGAGCACTAGGCCTGGATTCAGGAATCCTTGAGTAGAAATCCTCTCTCAGACCCTTAGTAGCTATGGCACCCTGGGTAGGTTACTTAATCCTGTTTGCCTCAGTTTCCTTATCTACAAAGTGAGCTGAAGAAGGAAATGGAAACCATATCAGTATCTTTACCAAGAGAAAAAAAACCCAAATGAGGTCATGAAGAACAAAAGCAAAAACTGTATATTGTGGTCTCAGAGAATAATGGCAATGGATGACAGGGTGAGGAAGAACATAAGTCAGATGCCAGGAATCCCATCTTCTATTTTGTAATTCCCAATAGATATACTTCATTTATTTTGTAAAAAGAAAGGAGTATAGTAAAGACAGTCTGGTGGTTTTTATTCCAGAACTGTAATTTCTTGGGAATAGTGAACTTCAGGAACATCATATTCCAAGCCCTTCAGTCCCTTAATGTGGAAGCTGCCAGATTCTGTGGTATCCTGATTGTATTTCCATAATCTTCGAATTGTTTCCTTCTAGCTGTGAGCAATAATTTCTCCTTGATCTGAGAACTCTGAAATTTGGCCACAATATTCCTAGGAGTTTCTCTTTTCAGGTCTCTTTCAGGAGATGATCAGTGGATTCTTTCAATAATTTTTGCCCTCTGGTTCTAGAATATCAAGGAAGGTTTCCTTGATAATTTCATGAAAGATAATGTTTAGGCTCTTTTTTTGGTTATGATTTTAAGGTAGAACCATAATTTTTAAATTGTCTCTACTGGATCTATTTTCCAGGTCAGTTGTTTTTCCAATGACATATTTCACATGATCTTTTTTTTCAAACTTTTGGTTTTGTTTTATAAATTCTTGGTTTATTGTATAGTCATCAGCTTCCCTGAACTCCACTCTCATTTTTAAAGAACTAGTTTCTTCAGTGAACTTTTGAACCTGCTTTTCCATTTGGCTGATGCTGCTTTTTAAAGCATTATTCTCCTCACTGACATTTGGACCTCTTTTTCAAATTAAGTTAACCTATTTTTAAAGGTGTTATTTTCCTCAGCATTTTTTTTTTGGTTCTCCTTTAGCAAGCTGCTGACTCACTTTTCAAGCTCTTCTATGGCCTAAGCTCATTCCATATTCATTTTTAAGGTACTGGAGGTGGAAGCCTTAACTTCCTCTGACAGTATGCACTGTTCTTCCTCATTGGAAGTGATGGAAAGAGATACCTGTTCAGCAAGAAAGTAACCTTCTATGATCTCATTTTTTCCCTTTTTTGGGCATTTTCCCAGCCAGTTACTTGACTTCTAAATCCTTTATCAAGAGTAGGGTCCTAGTGCTCCTTCTTCCCTCAGGACTGTGCTCAGAGCTGAGTTTCAGATGAAGTGCTCAATTCCCCCAGGGGCTTTAGGCAGGGGCAGGGTCACCACTCAGGGCTAAGGTTCAGATCCCTTACTCAATTCCCCCAGAGGTTTTAAACTGAGATAAAATGGATCTAGACTGCTTCCTTGGCCACAGTGGCTTCCTGCTGCCTCTGCTGCCACCTGGGGCCAGGGGACTCCACTCCTCTCTTACCCAGCTAGGAAAGCCCTCCCACACTGACCTTTGAAGATTTCTTTATTGCTTGTGGGTTGAGGGATTTGGGACCCTCTCTGTTGGGTGTTCTGCCCCGGAGGCCTGTTCTGATCCTGTTCTTCTCCATGCTGAATGGCCAAGACTAGGCTCCACTCTGCTCAGAGACCCGTATGGTAGACCTTTCCTGTCAGCCTTCCAGATTACCCTTTGTCTGGAAATCTCTTTCACTCTGTTGTTGTGTAGCTTCTGCTGCTCTAGAATTTGTTGAGAGTCATTTTTTACAGGTATTTTGTGGGCTGTGGGGGAAGTGCTAGAGTATATGCATCTTTCTACTCTGCCATCTTGGCTCTTCCCCTTGAATAGCTAAGTTCCTATGAGGAAAGTTCCTCCACTGATAGGAAGACCAACTGTGGTCGCCCTGTCAGCCTATGTCTGAGTAGGGCTTCAATTCTGATCTTCATTACTTTAATAACTCTTCCACGTTGCATGACCTATATGAAATGATAAGGACTAAAACCAGGCGTGGTTAAGTGAGGAAATGGAAATGTTGGGTCTATAGTTTTTGTTACATTTTTCAGAAGTTTATCAGTGAAAGGAAGCACAAAGAAGGGATGAAAACTCAATAAAGGAAATGAAGCAAGGTATATTGTAATTTGTTTGGACAAAAACTGAAAAATGAAGAGTTTATGACCACATTTGAAAAATATCTATTTCTTTATTGCTTTTCTCAAGGAAACAAAGATCTCTTTATTTCTCAGATTGTAAATAAATGGTTTTCACAGGAGGATTATGATAGTGTAAAATAAGGAATACATTGCATCCTGATCTTTAGTAGTGCCAGACCCAGGGCACACATACATAAGGAAAAGAGTTCCATAGAATAAGGAGACAGATAGCAGATGGCCACTGCATGTTGAGCAGGTTTTTCTCCTTTGGTTTTCAGATTTAATCCTCATGATAGCAGAGAGGAAATAAGCACAAGATTTTATGATAATTATAAAAGTGAAAGTTTGAATAAATGCAGAGAAAATAGAAACCACCAGTGTGTTAGTAGATGAGTCAGTACAAGGAATTTTAAACATATGTAGAATTTCATAATACAAATAATGTATTCTAGTTGATTTGCAGAAGGTCAATCTGAAAGGTAAGCCCACGTGAATCACTGAATAAAGAAAGCCAACTACATTTGAAGCAATCACCAGGTGACAACACAGTCTATTGCACATCTTCACTGGATAAAGTGGAGAGTTGCATATGGCTGCATATCGGTCATATGCCATCACTGCCAACAGGAATCATTCTGTGGTTGCACTGGCACCAAAAAAAAAAAATTGAGCCATGCATTTGCAAAGGGATATAATTTTATTCTTAGTTAAGAAATTCAGGATACTTCATCCACCTCTCAGAAGGCAGTATTTAATTCCACCAAAAGCAAAGTACAAGCAAAGATTGGAGAGATGCTGGATTCCTGGCTCAGTAAAAAAGGCAGATGAAATTAAGTTTTATGCTGATAGTAACAATTCAAAGCACTTTTATGATTCCTTGAAAGCTATTTATGGACCAAAAACTTATGGTACATCACAACTACTCAGTGCTGATGGCATCACATTGATTATTGATAAGGACATGATCCTAGAAAGATGGGCTGAACACTTCCATAGTGTTCTCAATAGACCATCATCAATCAATGCTGAGGCCATTGACCATTAACCTCAGGTCGAAGTCAATCCCTCCTTAGCTGAACTTCCAACTGAAAAAGAGGTTTTGAGGGCCATTATGCTCCTTTCATGTACCAAAGCACCTGGTGCTGATTCTATTCCAGCTGAGATTTACAAGATAGGGAGACCATTGCTCATATAAAAGCTGACTGAAATTTTCCAGGTAATATGGCAAAAGGAGGTTATCCCCCAGGAATTCAAGGACGCCACCATTGTCCATCTATCTCTATAAGGGTAAAGGGAATAAACTGTCCTGTGACAATCACAGGGGGATCACTGTCTTAGTAATTGTTGGCAAAATTCTTGCTAGAGTCCTCCTTAATAGGCTGATCCTTTCCCTGGAAGATGGGCATATACCTGAGATCCAGTGTGGCTTCAGAAAGGGCCAAGGGACAGTCGACATGATGGTTGTTGCTTGACAACTCCAGGAGAAATGACAGGAGCAGAACAGAGGTCAATACACAACGTTTGTGGATCTGACCAAGGCCTTTGCCACTGTTAGTTGTGAGGTTTTTATGGACAATTATGTCAAAATTTGGTTGCCTAGAGAAGTTCATCAATTTGTATGTCAATTTCATGATGGCATGTTTGCCCGGGTTCTGGATAGTGAACAAAGCTCTCGTGTCTTCCCAGTCACCAATGGAATGAAACAGGGCTGTGTGCTTGCTCTCATGGTTTTTAGCATGATGTTTTCAGCGATGTTGACAAATGCTTTCTATGAGAATGAACACGGCATCAAGGTGAACTACTGTGCTGATGGCAAGTTCTTCAATTTGAAAGGGATACAAGGCAAACCCAAAGTGGAGGGATTGTTGGCTCATGATTATCTGATTGCAGATGATTATGCATTCCATATAGCCTCTGAAACCGAGAAGGTTCAAAGTATGGATCAATTCTCTGCTGCCTGTACTGAATTTGACCTAATAATTAACACCAAAAAACCACAGGTGCTCCATCAGCCACCACCACACCATCCATATGTGGAACCATCAGTTACAACAAATAAAGAAGTTTTGAATGCTGTGGATAATTTCACTTACCTCAGGAGTGTACTTTCCAGGATGTACACATTGACAATTAGGCTGATGCATGCTTTGCAAGAGCTAGTTCAGTGTTTGGGAGGCTCTGAGAAAGGTTTGGGAGAGAAGAGGTATTACACTGACTACCAAACTAAAGATCTAAAGAGCCGTTGTGCTGACCTCATTATTATATGCTTGTAAAACATGGATAGTCTACAAGTGCCATGCCAGGAAACTGAATTGCTTCCACTTGAACTGTCTTAGGAAGACTCTCAAGCTCACCTGGCATGATAAGGTACCAGGCACTGAAGTCCTTGCTCAAGCTGAACTGCCAAATATTCAAAGTATGCTTCAGAGAATGCAACTCTAATGGGCTGGCCATGTTGTTCGAATGCAAAATGTATGATTGCCAAAAAGTCTATTTTATGTAGAACTTGTATGGGTAGGTGATCACATGGTGACCAGAAGTAATGATACAAGGACACTCTGAAGGTCTTTCTCAAGAACTTTGGATTTGTGCCACAGGGGAGACACTGGCACAGGACTGCTCAGCATGGCATGCCCACAAAAGAAAAGTTGCTGTGCTCTTTGAGCAAAGGAAAATTGAGACAGCACAAAGTAAACACAGCATGCACAAATTTGGGATATCCACCCCAAATATTCAAATGGACTATTTGTGCCCAAACTGTGCTAGAGAATTCTGAGCTTGTATTGGTTTGATCAGCCCCAACTGGACACACTGAAATTTCACTTTACAATAATGATATCATTTTGGTCCTCTTAGAAGATTAAGGACAACAACCAACCAACTGTGTCCATGGCAATGTTTTTTTTTTCTCATTTTTTTCATTTTTCATTTTCTTTTGTTTCTTTTCTCATTTTCTATTTAAGTTTAAAATAAATTTAAAAGTTTACAAAACAAAGAAATTCTTGGTAGATTTTCTCTACTTGCTCGCCATATAATCCTGGTTATGTAGCTTGCTGCTACATATATTTAGTTTGAGATGTCTAATAGGTAATTGGAAATGCAAGCCTGAAGTTCAAAAGTGGTAAGGGTTGGATAAGGAGATTTGAGAACCATCAGCATAGAGATGGAAATTGAATCCATGGGAGCTGAAAAGATCACTAAGTGAAATAATATAGAGGAAAAATAGAAGAGGTCTCAGAACAAAGCCCTGGGGAATACCAACCGTAAGTGGCTACAACCTGGATCAAAATTCATCCAAGGAGACTAAGGAGCAGTCACATGGATGTGAAGAGACTCAGAAGTCAGCCATGTCATAAAAACATAGAAGAAAGAAAAAATCAAGGAGAAGATGGTGAGTGACAATGTCAAAGGCTGTAGAGAAGTCAAGAGGATGTGAAAAACCATGAAAATGAGCAGGTAAGGGATAACTGGTAACTTTGGAGGGAGTAATTTCAGAAGTCAAACTATAGAGTTAAGAAGAAAGTGAGAGAAGAAGAAGTAGAGGCATTGATTGCATCTGATCTTCTGAAAAAGTTTAGCCCACAATAGGGGAGAAATGGGATAGTAGCTAATGAGGGAGGAAAATACCATGGAAAGTTAGAGACATGGAAAGGTTTAGAAAATTCTGTCACATCTATCTCTGATATTCTTTTCTCAGTCCTCATACTTTTTGACCTTCTCTTCCGCATCTGACATTTTTGAGCACTCCCTCCTCCTGGAAATCATCTACAATCAGGTTTTCATCATAATCCCATTCTTCATTCTCCTACCTATCTGACCTCTTGTTCCCAGCCTCCTTTGGTGAATCATTTATATCCCAAAAATATATCCTGATCTCTCCTTTTGTTTCTCCCTTTACAGTCTTACTTTTGGTGACCATATTAACCACTATAGGTTTAAAAATCATGTCTATGCCAATTACATACCCAGTCTTTCCCTTAGCTTTAGTCTTCAATAATCAACTGCTTATTGAGTATTTTAAACTTGATGTCCCATAGGCAACTAAAACTCAGTATGTTCCAAAGAAAATCCATTTTCTTTCCCCCAAAACCTCCTCCACTGAACTTTCCTATATATACCACTGGCAAGACCATTCTTTCAATCTCCCAGATTCAAAACCTCACTATTATCTTTATCTTCCCCCTTTCATATATTGTATATATTCAGTTGGTTGTCAAATCTTCCCATGTCTGTCTTCTACAACATCTCTCACAAAACTCTCTTCTCTTAATTCACATAGCTATTACCTTAATTCAGGCCCTCATAATTTTTCCCTTGCACTAGTGCATTGACCTGGTAATAGATTCCCCTACCTCAAGTCTTGCACCATGCTAATCCATCATTCATACAGCTTCCAGTGATTTTCTCAAGTGCAGGCATGACCATGTCATTGTCCTATTCAAAAAACTCAAATGTTTCTCTATTGTCTCTAGGCTCTGCATAAGACAAGTATAAATAGGAGTCATTTGCAGTTCTCTGTTGAAAACAGATCTCATAAAAAGTCAGTTTACTTTTCAAGCTTTAAAGCAGATTTACTCAAGGGAGAGATTGTTTTTAGTACCTAGTTTATCTCAAATGATGGAATAATATATATCCTCCCATTTACTTCCTGTTATATAAACTCAACAGAAATGACATCAGGCTTTGGAAGGGATTATTGGAGGTTGCATCCCTATTCTTGAGATTTACAAAGAAAGTTTCTGTTAGTGCTCTCTAGAATTGGGTTAGTGGACTGGCACTTCCTGAGTGCAATTGGCTACATCTTCCCTTCAGAGTTTTTAAAAAGTCTATTATTATTCATGAGCTTCCACCCAGTGTGTTCCTTCTATCTCATTCATATAGTTAAGGTCACCCCAATATGAACTGACCATTCAGATCATCCAGTGTGTTTCCTCCATTTTATTCATATGTTTAAAATTTCCCCAGTATAAATTAACCATTTAGGTCATAAGAATGCATCAATATGGATGTGAAGACCTCAGATCCTAGGATTAAATTAGTAGGTTAGAAGATAATATCTTGGATTTGGAGGGCATAAAGATAGGGCACTGGTAAGGCCTACTGGTGTTTCATCAACCTGGAAGGCATAGAGTGGGTGATATTCATCTTTTCCAAGCTATGTAAGTATATACAGTATAAGTAAATACAATCTGAGAGATTTCTGGGTTGCCTAGGGATAGAGTAGTGAAAGAGAAAATTTGGGGAGGGCATCTCTAGAGAAAATGGTTCTGCCTGCCTTCCAGTTATTCTGAATGGAATCATCTAGGTAAAATGTGAATTAGTTTTGCAATTTATTATTGATAGATTGCAATCCACAAAGGTTGGACCCTTTTAGAATTCCACCAATAATGTAATAAAATGGCTATCAACCCCCAGAGAGCTGCTAATGCCTTATTTTGTAATTTTAAACATACTTTGATCCTGAGTTAATATTAGAACTCAACTATGGCATTGTATCATGTTCAGTTATCTTCTGTGTCTCTCCAAAAATCCTCTCTAAGACATTTGCAAGATGAACTAAGGGCTGTCCTCTGAGTCTTGTTGATCATTCACACTAATCATCTACCATTTCCTAACTATCATCACCGATATACCCTCTTTTCTTGTCATTTTTGTTGTTCAATAACTTCAATCATATCTGACTTGTTATGACTCCATTTGGGGTTCTCTTGGAAAAAATATTGATGTAGCTTATCATTTCCAGTTCCAACTTATTTTACAGATGAGGAAACTGAGGCAAATAGGGTTAAATGATCTCCTCAGGGTCACCTAGCTAGTAAGTATCTGAGGCTGGATCTGAACTCAGGAACATGAGTATTCCTAACTCCAGACCCACCACTCTATCCATTGCACCACCTAGCTGCTCCTGTTTTCCAATTACCATTGTTCAGTTGCTTTCAGTTGTCTGACTCTTTGTGACCCCATCTGGGCTTTTCTTGGCAAAGATATTGGAGTGGTTTGTAATTTCCCATTCCAGCTCATTTTACAGATGCAAAAACTGAGAAAAATAGCATCAAGTTACTTGCTCAGAGTCATGAATCTAGTAAGTATCTCAGGACAGATATGAACTCACAAAGATGAATCTTCCTGACCCCAGTTTCCCCACTCCTTCGTTGTTCCACTTAGCTCCTCTTTCCTAGTCATACATGATTTTAAGAATGGTTTATGGAACTTTAAATAAAGAAGTCATTATTAGCAATGCTTTATAATATCTTCTATGTATCTTAGGAGTTACTATATCTTTCCCTTCCTATCAATTTCACTTTATATTGTAATGACTTTAGCCAATTTAATGAAGTTAAAATCATATCTCAAAATTGTTTTTCTTTAAGATTCTCATATTATTAAAAAATTTGGAAGAATTTTTTTAAAATTATGTACTTATGTAGCACACGTTTGACCAAGGACTCAGAGTACAATTAAAAATAGAAAACCTTGAATCAGCATAGGAATACTCTATGTGTTCTCATGGAAATGATATAGGTGCTGTGACTGTACCTAAAATAGACTTATTCCCTTTAAGCTTATCCCCCCTCAAAAAAAGAAAGGAGAAATGTGAGGAGTAATATAGCATATTTAAGAAAGTACTCCAGGGACTTCAGGAATGAGGTCCCACTAAAAGAGAGAGAGAGAGAGAGAGAGAGAGAGAGAGAGAGAGAGAGAGAGAGAGAGAGAGAGAGAGAGAGAGAGAGAGAGAGAGAGAGGGAAAAGAGTGTATTGATCTTGGTACTGTGTGATACTCTGGAGATAAATCCAAGTGAATCTAATCTTCAATCATCTGCCTCTTTCTCTCCAAATCATTTTCTCTCCACAGAGACAAATCTACTTTTTGTTTCACCACTTGTTTTAAAAGATTTTTTTTCTAAAGTACCATTCCATGTGTGTGAGTGTGTGTTTGTGTGTGTGCATGGATACACTCACATGTATACATAGATGAGTAAATGTAGCTAATGCACACAAAAGAAAAATATTCTCTTTCTGATTGTTAAGATGTTTCCCCAGCTGAAGACTCAGATATAGATAGAATAATGTTATTGATACATACTTTTGTAGCTTTTTTGTACACAGAGGAAATGAATTGAAATAATACTTAGCCCTAAATAGCCTAGGTCTTGCCTTACTAGTGAGGGTGAGGGAAATGGATCTAGAGTGGCTTTCCTTTGAGAAGATTTCTTTGGGTCTCTCTGATTTTCATTCAATCTTCCTGCAACAGTTTTGAAAATGTACTAGTCTAACTCACTTGGCTAGAGATTAGGTCATTGGCTATTAAGTCACAACTGAAAAAAAAAATGTCAAGAAGAAGGATATCTTCCAGTATGTTGTTGGGGGGACAAAAAAGGGAAGGATTAACCTTTTTCCTTAATTAAACACCTTCTACATACCCGTTCTATTAAACTCATACTCTCACTATAAATATAGTTTCTTTTGTATAAATTGTTCTTATTCTTTGACCATATGTCTTTTAGGGAAATAGGTTCAGGAGAGTGGAGTCAATATTACTGAGTAATACCATGGGCTTGCTAGGGCTTTCCCCCCAAAACCTGCCAATTACATGCAAAAAATGACTAAACAAATTCTGCAGCTGCAGAACCCACAGAATGATGGAGTGAAGAAAATCTCTAGCCCAACACAGCCTGGAAAGTCAGTGGGAAGTGTCTATCTTGCAGGGATGTGAGCAGAGTGCAATATAGCATAGGACACCCAAGCATAGACAGAACCTGAGCAGGCCTTGGGGGGAACTGAATCTTGGGTGCCTGAGATGGTTTTCAGACTTCACAACCTCAAAATACCAAGGACAAATTGGAACTTCACTGGATAAAAACCTGTGGGACTTGTGGGAGACAGTAGAGTAGTTGGGCACTAGACAGCAAAGAGGGTGGAGGAACCCATGGAGGAGGAAGCCATGGCAGCAGTAGCAGGGGCATGGGGCAGTTGAAGCTGCAAGAACTGTTTCTGCAGCACTAGGCCCACAGATTGTAGGGGATCTAACAGTGGACAGAGCAATGTGACCCCTCCTGGAAGCAGAGAACTACCTTGACAAAGTGGTCAAAAGTCAAGCAAATAGCTGGGGAAATGAGCAAAAACTGAAAAAACAATTAGACTATAAAATATTACTTTGGTGACAAGGATGACCAAAGTATGCAAACAGAAGGCAACAAAATCAAAGCTCCTACATCAAAGGCCTCCAAGAAAAAATATGAGTTGATCTCAGTCCATAGAAGAGCTTAAAAAGGATTTTGAAAATCAAGTAAGCAAAGTAGGGCAAAAATTGGGAAGAGAAATGAGAGTGATGCAAAAGTATCATGAGAAATGAGTCAATTACTTGCTAAAGGGCATAGAAAAAATGCTGAAGAAAACAGTACTTTAAAAACAGACTAACTCAAATGACAAAAGAGATACAAAAAGCCAATGAGGAGAAGAATGCTCTAAAAAGCAGAATTAGCCAGATGGAAAAGCAGGTCCAAAACTAACTGAAGAAAGTAATTCCTTAAAAATTAGAATGGAGAAGATGGAAGCTAATGACTTTATGGAAAATGAAGAAATTATAAAACAAAACAAAGAAATGAAAAAATAGCAGACAATGTGAAATATCTTGTTAGAAAAACAAGTGACATGGATAATATATCTGGGAGAAATAACTTAAAAATTATTGATCTGAAAACCATGATCAAAAAAAGAGCCTAGACTTCATCTTTCAAGAAATTATCAAGGAAAACTCATCTGATGGAGCATAACCAGAGGGTAAAATAGATATGGAAAGAATACACTAATTGCATCCTGAAGGAGATCCCAACAGGGAAATTTCTAGGAGTATTGTAGCCAAATTCCAGAACTCCCAGGTGAAGAAGAAAATATTGCAAGCAACTAGAAAGAAACAATTTGAGTATTGTGGAAATACAATCAGGATAATAAAAAATCTAGCAACTTCTATATTAAGGGACTGAAGGTCTTGGATTGTGATATTCCAGAGGTCAAGGGACCTAGCATTCAAACAAAAATATCCTACCCAGAAAACTCAATATAATACTTCAGGGGAAAAATGGTCATGTAATGAAATGGAGGACTTTCAAGCATTCTTGTGGAGATGACCAGAACTGAAGAGAAAATATGACTTTCAAACACAAGAATCAAGAGAAGCATGAAAAGGTAAACAGGAAAGAGAAATCATCAGGGCCTTACTAAAGTTGAAATGTTTACATGCCTACATGGAAAGATAATATTTGTAACTCTTGAGAGTTTTTTCAGTATTAGGGTAGTTGGAGGGATTATATATATATATATATATATATATATATATATATATATATATATATATATATATATATATATATATATATATACAGACAGAGGGTGCAGAGTGAGTTTAATAGGTGGGGATGATATCTAAAAAATAAAATGAAGGGGTGAGAGAAGACTATATTGGGAGCAGAAAGGAAAAAAAATAGCATGGGGCATATTATCTCACATAAAACAGACAGGAAAAAGTTTTTACAATGGAGGGAAAGAGGGGGAGGTGAGAAGGAAAGAGTGAACCTTACTCTCATTGCATTTGACTTAAGGAGGGTATAATATGCACACTCAATTTGGTATGACAATCTATCTTACACTACATGAAACTAGTGGGGAATGGGATAAATGGGATGGGGAGGATGGTAAAAGGGATGTGGGGGTAATTAGAAATGAACACTTTTGGGGAGGGATACGGTCAAAGAGAGAATAGAATAAATGGAGGGCAGGATAGAATGGAGGGAAACATACTCTTTCACAATATTGCTATTGTGGTAGTGTTCTGAATAACTACACAAGTATAACCTCTATTGAATTGCTTGCCTTCTCAGTGGGGAGGGAGGAATGGAGAAAAGTTGAAGCCCAACGTTTTACAAATGAATGGTGAAAGTTGTTTTTACATGCAACTGAGAAATAAGATAAACAGGCAATCTGGTATAGAAATCTATCTTGCCCTACAAAAACATAGAGGGGATGGGGATAAGAGGAGGTAAGTGTGTGATAGAAGGAGGGCAGATTGGTGGAAGTGGTAATCAGAATGCTTGCTGTCCTGGAGTGGGTGGAGGGGAGAAATGGGGAGAAAATTTGGACCTCAAAATCTTGTGCAAATATCTGTTGAAAACTAAAAATAAATAAATAAATTTTATAAAAGGAAAGAAAAAGAAAAGAAAAAAAGTCATGGAATAAATGAAGGGAGTGGGTGAACTACAACAATATTTTTCCCAAAATGCTTTGTAAAATGTGTTTGCAAAAGGAAAGGCTTTAAATTTAACAGAAAAAGAAGAAATAAGAGGGAAAATGTATCTATATGCATGCAAATATCTATAGCAGCTCTTTTTATGGTGGCAAAGAATTAGAAATCAAGGAGATGGATGTTTTTTGCTTTTTGTCCTTCATTCCCTAAGAGAAGCATGATACCTGATGGGGGTGGGGAGGGGGGAATGTTGCCATAACATGCAAATGAATTGGATTTAAGTATTAGGGAATGGAGGAACAAGTTGTGGTACATGAATGTGATGGAATACTATTGCGCTATAACAAAGCAAGATTCCTTCCTAAAAACCTGGGAAGACTTTTATGAACTAAGGGAAAGTAAAGTAAATAGAAACATATGATAGCAATACAGCAATGATGATCCACTGTGAAAGACACTTCCTGTGATCAAGGCAATTCTGAACAAGTTATGATTAAAAATGCTGTCCACTTCCAGAGAGAGAACTGATGAACTCTGAATGGATATTGAAGTACATATTTTTTTTTGCTCTATATTTATTGTTTCATTTTGTTTGTGTTTTCTTTTTCAATGTGGCTGAATAAAGAAACATTTTTGCATGTCTACACTTGTATAATTGATATCAAATTGCCTGGATTCTTAAGGACATAGGAGGGGCAAAAGGAACATAATTTAAAAGTCATTTTTTTTTACATAAATGTTCAGATGTTTTTGTATGCAGTTGGAAAATATTTAATGAAAAATAAAATATTTTAAAAACATTTTAAAGACATTTCATGAGAGTTACCCTCAAAGGTTTCTTCATTTTAAAGTTAGAGGACTCAGATTCAATTCCTGGCTTTGTTCCTTACTACCTCTGTGACTAGACAAGCTGTTTCAATTCTCTGGGCCTCAGTCTCATCATCTGAAAGATTAGAAAGGTAGCACTACATGAATTTTGCATCATTTTCCATTTGTAAAGATATGCCCCTTGTAGAGAACCCCATCAAGAGTTCTTCTCCTCCAAGGGAGAATAATAGCTGACTTGAGAATTTAAGTGATATATTGTTTTCAGGCTCACATACTTGAATTCGAGTGCTGAAATTCCAAGAATCAGGGCCCCTGCTATACAGAATAATATTCTGAAAAAAGAGGCCCTGAAGCCTCCCTTGCTACTTATCATGATCTGTTCTCTTCTCATGCCTCAGTCGCTACCCCTATGGTCTTTTACTATATAAGCATCCCAACCCCTTTGATTTGTGACTCAGTATATTTTGAATAAACTCAGCTTGTTCAGACTGCTGTGTCTCACCTGTCTTTTCATCCTCATTCTATGAGCCCCTATAACCACCCCAGACCTGCCCAACTGCACTGGCCAGGGCAGACCCTATAACTTATGAGACTGTGGTTATATCAGCAATGAAAGATTGATTACATATTTGGAAAAGTATAGACAGATCATCTTTTGATATGTCACTTCTTAATTTTGCTGTCAGGAGGATCTGAGTTTGATGAAAGTGTTTTAATTGTTAGACCACTTTGGCTGTCCCAATTCCATCCTAATTTTGATATTTCCCTCTGTCCTCATAGGAAATTATGCAGCAAGCAGCAATTGTCACTTATTTTTAATTTTTGCAAATTCAATGCCTAGCACAATATTTTATACTCATTAAATATTTGTTAAATTGAATATTCAGAGTGTATTATTTCTTAGAGAGTATTTTCACAGAATCTGGCTCATTGTTTTGATCAGCCATACACACTGAGCCAAACTAATTACTCTTTGGATATCAAGACTTTCTACATCCAGAGTGAAAGGAAATAAATTACTTTTGATATCTATGGAATAAAATTCCAGTGAGAAAATGTCAAAGAAATATTATTCTTTGATTTTTATACATGGATAGTGTCTCTGTTAGTAGAATAGGGGAAAGTGGTGAAAAATCCATGAGGTGGGGGAGTTTCCAAAATGTATACTTAAGATTAATTTAGTAATCTTTTCTTTCTTTTTATTTTTTTTTTTCAGTTAATGTATTTTAATAGCAAACTTACAGGAACAACACAGAAGACAGACAATATTAAAAACATGTACTTGCATGTAGGACAACTCAGAAAAGTATAGTGAATGCATGGAACCTACCATATGATAAAAATGCTACAAACACCATTTAGTTGCCGTCAATAAGAAATTTAATTAAAAAAAAATCCAAATGCTCACATTGTCCAGAAAAATTTAACAGGTTTATTTATAATTGTTATAAAGCTGAATCGTTGAAACTTGTTCATGAAAATATTTTTTTTGACCACATTAATGCTTTAGGTCCTCGCATTTATATTCAAAATTCACACAGAAATGAAAGTGGAAAAGACTTACCAATACCTGATTCTGTCCCCTATTTTTCCTTTCGCAATCATATACTTAGGAACGTTTTGACCCCATGGGAAAAAAAATATCTAACGTTCAGAACTACCAATAACAGGAAGAGAGGTTTTTTTTTGTTTTGTTTTTTTTTCTGTTTTGAGAATGAAGAATGTTTCCCATCATAGTGGAGTTTAAGCACGTTCTCCACATATACGGCATGCTAGCTGGATATCTTTTGGCATGTTTGTGACACGTTTGGCATGAATAGCACATGGGTTGGTGTCCTCAAACAAGCCAACCAGATAGGCTTCACTTGCCTCCTGCAAAGTATCATTTGCTGCACTCTGGCAGCACAGATCTGTTTTGAAGTCCTGAGCAATTTCATGCACCAGACGCTGGAAGGGAGGTGTATGAATCAGAAGTTAGGTGGACTTCTGATAACTGATTTCACGGAGAGCCACAGTACCCAGCCTGTAGCGATGAGGTTTCTTGACCCCTCCAGTAGAGGGCGCACTCTTGTGAGCAGCTTTTGTAGTGAGCTGCTTCCTGGGGGCTTTACCACCGGTGGATTTATGGGCAGTTTGCTTGGTATGAGCCATGTTCCTGAAAACTTCTCCTTATGTACCCCCCTTCTCTTTCAGGTTGGACTAGAAGAGCTTGAGGTGACCCTAGAGCTGGAGAGCTACAGTGGCAGCAGTGGCTGGAAACACCAGTAATCTTTTCTTATGGAAATTTTGAGGGTAATGAAATATCTATATATGGTGTTGTGTAGGATTAAGGGGACTTGACACTGAATACTCTGTCTGCTCAGGTCTACAGATAAGACTTTACTGAGTAGTGGATAAAGCATTCAGTTAAGAACTTTCCCTGAGGGAGGAGCCAAGATGGCAAACTAGAAAGATTCACATATGCTAGCTCTGAACCTACAGCCCATAAAATACCTGTAAAGAAGAACTCCCAACAAATTCTGGAACAGCAGAAGATTACAGCAACAGAGTGGAGGAGAATTCTGTTTCAATGAGCCCTGAAAAACCCACACCAAAGGTCCATCGTGCACCTGACCCAGAGCAGAGCCCAGCTCTGCCTTGGCCACATGGAACTCAAGAGGAGCAGACCTGAGCAGGATTCAGGGATGGAATCTCCAGCAGCCCTGCAGGTCCATCCACACACAGACGCCAAAGGTTAGTGAGAGAGACTGTTTAGCTGGCAGAGAGGGGAGAGGGGTGTCCCCATTACTCAGGCTCCCTCAGGAGGCAGCAGTAGAGGCAGCAGCAGACAGGAGCTCCCAAAGCAGACAGGAGCTCTGATCCCTTGTTGAACATCTCTGAATAAACCCCCTGAGGGAACTGAACCCTGTGAGGCAGCCCTGTCCCCACTTGAGCAGCTGAACTTAATCTCACACTGAATAGCAGCCCTGCCCCCTCTGAAAACCCTGAGGCTGGGAAGCAGCATTTCAATCTCAGACCCCAAGCATTAGCTGGGAGGATCTGAAGACCAGATAGGTGTGGAGAGGAATTTCAGAAATGAAGTAACTGGCTGGGAAAATGCCCAGAAAAGGAGAAAAAAAATAAGACCATAGAAGGTTACTTTCTTGGTGAACAGATATCTCCTCCATTCTTTTCTGATGAGGAAGAACAATACTTACCATCAGAGAAAGACACAGAAGTCAAGGCTTCGGTATCCCAAACACCCAAAATAAATATTGAGTGGGCTCGGGCCATGGAAGAGCTCAAAAAGGATTTTGAAAATTAAGTGAGAAAGGTGGAGGAAAAACTGGGAAGAGAAATCAGAGAGATGCAAGAAAAGCATGGAAAGCAGGTCAACATTTTGCTAAAGGAGACCCAAAAAAATGCTGAAGAAAATAACACCTTGAAAAATAGGCTCACTCAATTGGCAAAAGAGGTTCAAAAAGCCAGTGAGGAGAAGAATGCTTTCAAAAGCAGAATTAGCCAAATGGAAAAGAGGTTCAAAAGCTCACTGAAGAAAATAGTTCTTTCAAAATTGGAATGGAACAGATGGAGTCTAATGACTGTCTGAGAAACCAAGAAATAACAAAACAAAACCAAAAGAATGAAAAAATGGAAGATAATGTGAAATATCTCACTGGAAAAACAACAGACCTGGAAAATAGATCCAGGAGAGACAATTTAAAAATTATGGGACTACCTGAAAGCCATGATCAAAAAAGGAGCCTAGACATCATCTTTCGTGAAATTATCAAGGAAAACTGCCCTGATATTCCAGAGGCAGAGGGCAAAATAAGTGTTCAAGGAATCCACAGATCATCACCTGAAAGAGATCCAAAAAGAGAAACTCCTAAGAACACTGTGGCCAAATTCAAGAGTTCCCAGGTCAAGGAGAAAATATTGCAAGCAGCTAGAAAGAAACAATTCCAGTATTGTGGAAATACAATCAGGATAACATGAGATCTAGCAGCTTCTACAAAAAGGGATCAAAGGGCATGTATTAGGATATTCCAGAATTCAAAGGAACAAGAACTAAAACCAAGAATCACCTACCCAGCAAAACTGAGTATAACACTTCAGGGGAAAAAATGGTCTTTCAATGAAATAGAGGACTTTCAAGCATTCTTGATGAAAAGACCCGAACTGAAAAGAAAATTTGGCTTTCAAACACAAGAATGAAAAGAAACGTAAAAAGGTAAACAGCAAAGAGAAGTCATAAGGGACTTACTAAAGTTGAATTGTTTACATCCCTACATGAAAAGACAATATTTGTAATTCTTGAAACTTTTCAATATCTGAGTAGCTGGTCGGACTATACGCACACACAAACACACACGTGCATACACACAGAGACAGAAAACACAGAGTGAATTGAATAGGATGGGATCATATCTTTAAGAAAATGAAGTTAAGAGCCCATATATTTCTTGCAAAAATAACTCTCCACAACTTCTGGAGCACTGCAAGGTGCGCAGAAGCACAGCGGAAAAGATTTCCATTCCAGAGAGCCCTGGAGAGCTGTCCCCGGGGATCCATCACGCTCTGCAAAGCGGAGACCACCCCTGTGCTGCCCTGGCTTCTCAGTCCCAGAGGAGCAGATCCAAGCAGGCTTCAGGGAGGGAACCTCTGGGGGCCATGAAAGTCCCTCTGCCCACAGATAACAGGTAAGTGAGAGAGACGTCTGAGCTGGCTGAAAGGGGAGCGAGGTGTCTCCGTGATTCGGGCCCCATCAGGAGGCAGTGGCAGAAGCAGAGTCAGAGGCAGTGGCAGAGGCAGCGGTGACCCGGAACTCCCGAAGCAGCAGGCAGAAGTTCAGGGCCATTACTGACAGTCTCTGAATAAACCCCCTGAGGGAACTGAGCCTGGGAGGCGGCTCCCACCCCAGTACCAGAACTTAAGCTCACATTGAATAGCAGCCGTGCCTGGCGTGGAAAGCCCATTTGAATCTCAGACCCTAAGCACTAGCTGGGCAGATCTAGGCGGGGTGGACAGGAATGTCAGAAGTCAAGTAACTGCCTGGGAAAATGCCCAGAAAAGGGAATAAAAATAAGACTATAGAAAGCTACATTGATGGGGTATAGATGTTCCACCATTCAATTCTGATGACGAGGAACAATTCTTACCATCAGGGAAAGACGTGGAGGGCGGGCCTCTGTATCCCAGACATCCCAGGTGGATGTCCGGTGGGCTCAGGCCATGGAAGAGCTCAAAAAGGATTTTGAAAATCAAGTTAGACAGGTGGAGGAAAAACTGGGAAGAGAAATGAGATAGATGCAAGAAAAGCATGAAAAACGGGTCAATACCTTGCTAAAGGAGACCCAAAAAAATGCTGAAGAAAATAACACCTTGAAAAATAGGCTCACTCAATTGACAAAAGAGGTTCAAAAAGCCAATGAGGAGAAGAATGCTTTAAAAAGCAGAATTAGCCAAATGGAAAAGGAGGTTCAAAAGCTCACTGAAGAAAACAGTTCTCTCAAAATTAGAATGGAACAGATGGAGGCTAATGACTTTCTGAGAAACCAAGAAATCACAAAACAAAACCAAAAGAATTAAAAAGTGGAAGAGAATTTGAAATATCTTATTGGAAAAACAACTGACCTTGAAAATAGATTCAGGAGAGACAATTTAAAAATTATGGAACTACCTGAAAGTCATGATCAAAAAAAGAGCCTAGACATCATCTTCCATGAAATTATCCAGGAAAACTGCCGTGATATTCTACAACCAGAAGGCAAAATAAGTATTGAAAGAATCCATCGATCACCACCTGAAAGAGATCCAAAAAGAGAAACTCCTAGGAACATTGTGGCCAAATTCCAGAGTTCCCAGGTCAATGAGAAAATATTGTAAGCATCTAGAAAGAAACAATTCCAGTACTGTGGAAATACAATGAGGATAACTCAAGATCTAGCAGCTTCTACATTAAGGGATCAAAGTGCGTGGAATAGGATATTCCAGAAGTCAAAGGAACTAGGACTCAAACCAAGAGTCACCTACCCAGCAAAACTGAGTATATTTCTTCAGGGGAAAATATGGTCTTTCAATGAAACAGAGGACTTTCAAGCATTCTTGATGAAAAGACCAGAGCTGAAAAGAAAATTTGACTTTCAAACACAAGAATGAGAAGAAGCATGAAAAAGTAAACAGCAAAGAGAAGTCATAAGGGACTTACCAAAAGTGAACTGTTTACATTCCTACATGGAAAGACAATATTTGTAACTCTTAAAACTTTTCAGTATCTGGGTAGTTGGTGGGATCACACACACACATACACACACACATGTACACGTGTGCATGCACACACACATACACACATGCACGCACATGCAGAGACAGAGAGCACAGAGTGAGTTGAATAGGATGGGACCATATCTTAAAAGAAATTAAGGTAAACGGCGAGAGAGAAATGTAGTGGGAGAAAAGGGGGTGAAATGGAATGGGGTAAATTATATCTCATTCCAGATGCAAGCAGGAGACTTTTTAGTGGAGGGAATAAGAGGAGAGCTGAGAAAAAAACAAGAAGTTTACTCTCATCACATTCGACTAAAGGAAGGAATAAAATGCACACTGATTTTGGTATGAAAACCTATCTTACAATACAGGAAAGTGGGAGAGAAAGTGATAAGCAAGGTAGGGGGAATGATGTAAGGGAGGGCAATGGGAGGAGGGAGCAATTTGAAGTCAACACTCGGGGAGGGACAGGATCAAAAGACAGAATAGAAGCAATGGGGGGCAGGATAGGATGGAGGGAAATACAGTTAGTCTTACAGAACACGACTCTTATGAAAGTCATTTGCAAAACTACACAGTTAGGGCCTATGTTGAATTGCCTGCCTCCTAAAAGGCAGTGGGTAGGGAGGGAGGGATAGGGAGAATTTAGAACTCAAAGTTTTAGGAACAACTGTCGAGTATTGTTGTTGCTACTAGGAAATAAGAAATATAGTTGATGGGGAATAGAAAATCATCTGGCCCTAAGGACAAAAGAGAAGATGGGGACAAAAGAAAGGAGGGATGATAGAAGAGAGGGCAGATTGGTGATAGGGAAAATTAGAATGCTCGGTGTATTGGGGTGGGGGGAGGGGAGAAAAGGGGAGAAAATTCGGAACCCAAAATTTTGTGAAAATGAATGTAAAATGTTAAATAAATTTATATGAAAAAAATGAAATTAAACTGTGAGAGAAAAATGTATTGGGAAAAGAGAGGGAGAATTGGAATGGGGCAAATTATCTCTCATAGAAGAGGCAGGTAGGAGAATTTTTAGTGGAGGGAAAAGGAAGGGAGCTGAGAGAAAAACATGAAGTTTACTCTCATCACATTCGACTAAAGGAAGGAATAAAACGCACACTCATTTTGGTATGAATACCTATCTTACAATACAGGAAAGTGGAGTAGAAGGGGTAAGCACGGTGGAGGGGATGATGCAAGGGAGGTCAATGGGAGGAGGGATTAATTTGAAATCAACACTCTTGGGGAGGGATAGGATGAAAAGAGAGAACAGAAGCAATGGGGGCAGAATAGGATGGAGGGAAATATAGTTAGTCTTACAGAACACGACTATTTTGGAAGTCATTTGCAAAACTATACAAATACGGCCTATATTGAATTGCCTGCCTTCCCAAATGGAATGGATGGGGAGGAAGGCATGGAGAAAAGTTGGAACTTACAGCTTTTGGAACACCGGTCAAGTATTGTTCTTGCTACTAGGAATAAAAAATACAGGTAATGGGGAGTAAAAAGTTATCTGGCCCTACAGGACATAAGAGAAGATGGAGACAAGGGAAGGGAAGGATGATAGAAGAGAGGGCAGACTGGTGATAGGGGAAATTAGAATGCTTGATGTATTGGAGTGGGGGAGGGGAAAATGGGGAGAAAATTTGGAACCCACAATTTTGTCAAAATGAATGTAAAAAGTTAAATAAAAAAAAAAGAAGTTTCTCTGAATTCAGGGGGAGGAAGGAAGTGGGGAAGAACTGCTTTATTTTCATCTAGTTGCTGAGTATAATTATAGCTGTTTGCCTAGAAACAATGTGGCTTTTTTTTTCATCCATTGTAAAAGAGGCAACATTGAAGATAAATAATGCTATGTAATGAATTGGTCTTCTTTCCTGCTTCATCCTTGACTTATGTGCAGTTTTTTTTCTTTTTTTGTTTAATAAGAAGAACATTAAAAATGAAGCATCACTGACAGGATTGGTTGTATCTATTGCTTTTCTTTTCTGTTAAAGACATGTTACCCTTCATGAGCCTCTTACTCACAGGGGTTCTCAACATGCTTGCCGTCCCTGGGGCCAAGAAGCAGTGCTCATGTGCAAGGAAGGAAATCAGATAAGATTTCTGGAAAGTGGACCCACCAATCTTTATCATTATTCTCCCAGGACCACTTCACAAAATGAGAAACTATAGAGATTTCCCTCTTCACTGGGAGGAAAGCTTTATGGTGACTGTCTGCTAGTTTCTGGGCATGGCATTTATTCTTCAAGTTACCTAACTGTTTCACACTTTCAGAAGAAAAATATTGGGATTCTGTAAAACTTTCATACTAGACCTTGGATAAGTAAAAACACGTCATGTACTCAATATAGGCATTATCTTTTACAGAATGCCTGTGAAGAGGGAGCCATATTCACTTAAATATGAACATGTAGTGAGAATGTGTATATGTATATGTATATATATATATATGTATATATACATATATATATATTTTCTAGATTCAAATTACCTGAATTATCTAAAGCAATAAAGCTTAGAAATTTCGATATTTAGCAAAAAATTTTTCAAAATATCTTGGATAGAAGTTAGGTTAACTTGCCATTCTTTTAATATGAAGTATTAATGGGATATACTTGGTCATGTAGTTTCTGGTAGACATGATACTAAAAGACAATAAGTAACACAAAACTAGTGTTACTAAAAGAAAGAACAGACAAAAATCTGAAGATTTCTACTTCAAAGCAAAGTTTCATCATTATCATTCTTATCAAAGATAACAAATAAATATGCCCCAAAATAAAAATAATATATAAAAAGATGAGAGAGACCATTTACAGAGGGAAGAAGTCTCAGATTCTATATATTCCAAAATGGGTAAATAGGTGCTCTCTACAACATACCAGACAGGTTATCTTGCAGCCTTTTTAAAGTATCCCCGACTTTGAGCTCAGGGAGGCAGAGCCAAGGTGACAGAGTAGAAAGAGAGGCTTGCTAGTGCTCTCCCCACAAGCCCATCCAAATACTTGCAAAAAATGAATTTAAACAAATTTTGGAGCTGCAGAATGCAGAGAATGATGGAGTAAAGCAAATCTCCAGCCCAAAGGAGCCTGATATGTCCACTAGAAGTATCTATAGCACTACATAGGACACAAAGCCCAGTGCAATGTGGGTTGTGCAGGCACAGACAGGCCCTCAGCAGGCTGAGGTGGGAATGAAGTACTGACACCTCTGGTGGCTTCTAAACTTCACAACACCAAAATGCTGAAGACAAATTGGAAGGTCAGTAGAAAAAAAAAAAAAACTTCTCTTATCTGTGTGACAAAGTACAGTGATCTAGTTCCAGTCTCAGGGTGGCAGAGGAGGTGTAGGAAACCCTGGCAGCTGCAGTAGGGGCAGTAGTTTTTCTGGAACTCAGTGCTCACAGACTATGGGAGGATCAAGCACCTGAGAGTACACCACTCACCACCACCACTGTAAGCAGAGAGCTACTGTGAGAAAGAGCTCAAATGTCAAGGAATTGGCAGGGGAAATGAGAACAAACAGGAAAAAATCAGACTATAGAATCTTACTTTGTTGACAAGGAAGACCAGAATATGCAAACAGAAGACAAGAAAGTCAAAATTTCTACCTCCAGAGACTACAAGGGAAATATGAATTTGTCTCAGGACATGGAAGAGCTCAAAAAAGATTTTGAAAATCAAGGAAGAGAAGTAGAGCAAAAATTGGGAAGAGAAATGACAGTGATGCAAGAAAATCATGAAAAAAGAGTTAACTACTTGCTAAGGGGGACTAAAAATTGGAAATGGAAAATTAAAATATTATAAAGCAAAACCCAAGGAATTAAATATATATGAGACAATGTGAAATATCTCACCGGAAAAACAAATGACCTAGAAAATAGATCCACGTGAGACAATTTAAAAATTATTGGACTACCTGAAAACCATGATAAAAAATGGAGCCAAGACATCATCTTTTGAGAAATTATCAACGAAAACTACCATGATATTGTAGAACCAGAGAGTCAAATAGATATTGCAAGAATCCACCAATCACTTCCTCAAAGAGATCCCAATAGGAGAAATACTAGGAATATTGTAGCTAAATTCCAGAACTTCAAAGTCAAGGAGAAAAAATTGCAAGGACCTAGAGAGAAACAATTTGAGTATTGTGGAAATACTATCAGGATAACACAGGATTTAGCAGCTATTACATTAAGGGATTGAAGGGCTTGGAACATGACATTCCAGAGGTCAAAGGAGCTAGCATTCAAACCAAGAATCACCTACCCCACAAAACTCAGTATAATAATTCAGGGAAAAATGATCATTCAGTGAAATAGATGACTTTCAAGCATTCTTGTGGAAATGACCAGAACTGAATAGAAAATATAACTTTCAAACACAAGAATCAAGAGAAGCATGAAAAGGTAAACAGGAAAGAGAAATCATCGGGGCTTTACTGTTTACATTCCTACTTGGAAAGATCATATTTGCAGCTCTTGAGACTTTTCTCAGTATTAGGGTAGTTGGAGGGATTATATAATTATAGAAAGAGGGCACAGGGTGAGTTGAATAGGTAGGGATGATATCTGGAAAAATTAAATTGAGGGGTGAAAGGAAAATATTGGGAGAAGGAAAAAGGGAGAAATGGAATGAGGCAATTTATCTCACATAAAAGAGGCAAGAAAAAACTTTTTTCAATTGAGGGGAAAAGGGAGTAGCTGAGCGGTAAAGAGTGAACCTTACTCTCATTACATTTGGCTTAAGGAGAGTATCAGAAGCACATTCAATTTGCTATTAAAATCTACCTTTCAGTGTAGGAAATTAGGGGCAAGAGGACAAACAGGGGTTGGGGGGTAATAGAAGGGAAGGATAAAGAGGGGAGGGCATAATTAGAAATGTATAGTTTTGCAGAGGAATAGAGTTAAATGAGAGAGTAGAATAAGTGCAGGATAGGATGGAGGGAAACATAGTTAATCTTTCACTATATGACTTATCAAAGTGTTTTGCATCACTGTACATGTGCAACCTATATTGAATTGCTTGCCTTCTCAGTGGGGAGGTAGGAAGGGAGAGTAGGTGGAACTCAAAGTTTTAAAAACAAATATTAAACATTGCTTTTATATGCAACTGGGAAATAAGAAATATAGGCAACGGGAGATAGAAATCTATCTTGCCCTACAAGAAAATAGAGGGGATGGAGATAAGAGAAGGGAGGGGTATGATAGAAGGAAGGGCAGACTGGGGGAAGTGGCAGTCAGAATGCACACTGTCTTAGGATGGGCAAAGAAGAGAAATGATGCAAGCATTTGGAACTCACAATCTTGTGTGTCTGTTGAAAAACAAAATTAAATAAATCTTTTAAAGTGGGTCCAATTCTTATGAATTTGTTTTAGTTTTTTAATGGACTCTGTGGTATGTGTGAATGGATTATGATCTCTGTGAACAGAAATAATGCCCATGCCAATGAGACCAGAATCTTGAAGCAAGATGTTTCATCTCTCTAGACCTCAGACTTCATCCAATTGAGTCATTCTCAAAATTTCTGTTTACAAGACTAATTTATGCTCTAAAATACTATTGTTTTTGTTTTTGTGGATTATATCTATTAATACATATCATACAGAAATTAAAACATAAAATTTTAGGATGCCTATTAATATTAAATGTCTTTTGATGTTAAAAGCAGACTCTGTATGTTAGACCTTATAAGATATATTTATCATAAGTTAAAATTTCAATCTGCTGCTTTTTTTTCTATTCTGGCTCTTTTCTGCAAAGTTTAAAATTTTGCATTCCAAATAATTTTTAAAAATAATTTCTTCCACTTGTTAGATCTTTCCATAGTAATCATGTTGACACAATGTTAGCCTTCTGTTTTTAAAAGTTAGTCTAGCAGATAACAAACTCTGGTAGATTTTAGCAAGATGGAATGAATTTTCAGAATAGTTTAGATGAAAGGTTGTATCTGCACTTAAAAAAGCAATCTACCTAAGTAAGGAATGGCACATTGCCAGAAAGATGGCTACTAGGCAATGAGGAGTCCAGGAAAGAGATTAAAATATTGAATGTTTCTTTGTCCTGGGAGGTGAACTTGCACTTCCACACTAATCGGTAGCAGATTGGTGGAAAATGGAACAGAGGGAGCACAGAATTTTAGACGACCTTTACATGTTAATTTAGTTATTTATAGTCTACATGTGAAGTTAATATGCTACTAGTGGAATTGAAAATATTCTTGTCAATAATCTTCTGTTGTGAAAACTAGACAATATAAAGAAGTTATAGGTAAACTGAAGTATGGTCCAGAGTTATTATGCTTGAGAGAGATAAAGGAATTGGCTTCATCATAAACATGTTTGCTAACAACATTCTTCTTATGGAACACTGGATCATTTTGTCTGACACTATGGTGTAATGAGTACCACCATGAAAAGAGGAGAAATATATGCAACAATTACTATTACACTGAAAAAAGGAAGAGATATATTTTCTGAAGAATGCGATGAAATCAACATATCCCTTAATACATGATATCTTCAATATTATAGATGGACAGAAAGGTAATGGTATGCATGTATATATGTATGTATATAGATATATACATATATGTACACACTTATATTTATATATGTATACCTGTACACACACATACACACTATATATATATATATATATATATATATATATATATATATATATATATATATATATACCTCTGTCTGTCTATCTATGTCTCTATCTATGAATATGTATCTGGGAAAAGAAGGTGATGAAAGAAATTAGAGATTTGAGCATATGACTGAATTAAAGGTTGGAAAAAAAAGTTGTGTTTACCTATCCTATATCTCTTCAAAAACAACAAGATGAGTTGAGGGGCAATGGGCAGAGCCAGGATGGTAGAGACATGCCAGGAATTTGACTGACCTCTCCCCAGTATTCCTCAGAAATAACATTAAATCAAGCCACTAAAAGAACTCTGGAGCAATAGAAGCCACAAAAAGGGAAAAAACTTTTTCAGCCCAAGACAATGTAGAAGAACTTCAAGAAGGTCTATCTCACTAGGGTGAAAAGGAGAGTGGAGCCCAGTACTGTCTATGTCCATTAAAGTCAGCAGGATACTATTAGCCCCAGCAACTGAGATCAGCAAATGAGTCCCCACAGTTTTGGCTTAGCAGGCCATTGGCACAGAAGGCCAACTGTGAGGCCTATAGCCCCAGCACAGCAGGAAAGCTATCAGCCCCCAAAACCAGGGCATGACAGGCATGACTAGACTGGGCTACACTAGTGCAGTGGGCAAGCCAAAAACCCTAGAGGCCCTGGCACAGAGAGTCAGTGGCTTTACACTGAACTCAATGTAAGAAGCTTGGGACACTGCTTTCTGTACCCCAGGAACAGCGAACGATCAAAATAGAAAAAAGAGTCCTGATCATAAAAGCTACTATGATGACTGGGACCATCAAAACACAAATTCAGAAGAGGATAACAGAGTTGAAATACCTACATGCAAAACCTCAAAGAGGATATTTTTGTTTTGGACTAGAAATTTTCATTTTTATTTTTTAATATATTTATTTCTTTAACTTTTTACATTCATTTTCACAAAATTTTGGGTTCCAAATTTTCTCCCCATTTGTCCCCTCCCCCCACCCGAATACACCGAGCATTCTAATTTTTCCTATCACCAATCTGCCCTCTCTTCTATCATCCCTCCCTTCTCTTGTCCCCATCTTCTCTTTTGTCCTGTAGGGCCAGATGACTTTCTATTCCCCATTAACTATATTTCTTATTTCCTAGTAGCAAGAACAATACTCAACAGTTGTTCCTAAAACTTTGAGTTCCAAATTCTCCCCATCCCTCCTTCCCACTCGTTCCCTTTGGGAAGGCAGGCAATTCAATATAGGCCATATCTGTGTAGTTTTGCAAATGACTTCAATAAGTCGTGTTGTGTAAAACTAACTGTATATCCCTCCATCCTATTCTGCCCCCCATTGTTTCTATTCTGTCTTTTGATCCTGTCCCTCCGTGAGTATTGACTTCAAACCGCTCCCTTCTCCCATTGCCCTCCTTTCTATCATCCTTCCCACCCTGCTTATCTCCTCCCCCACTTTCCTGTATTGTAAGATAGGTTTCCATATGAGTTTTCAAAATGAGTGTGCATTTTACTCCTTCGTTTAGTCGAATGTGATGAGGGTAAACTTCATGTTTTTTTTCTCAGCTCTCCTTTTTCCCTCCACTAAAAAGTCTCCTGCTTGCCTCTTGAATGAGATATAATTTACCCCATTCCATTTCACCCTCGCTCCTACCAGTACATTTCTCTCTCACCATTTACCTTGATTTTTTTAAGATATGGTCCCATCCTATTCAATTCACTCTGTGCTCTTTGTCTCTGTCTGTGCGTGCATGTGTGTATGTGTGCATGTGTGTGTGTGTGTACATCTGTGTGTGGTCCCACCAACTACCCAGATACTGAAACTTTTTAAGAGTTACAAATATTGTCTTTCCATGTAGGAATGTAAACAGTTCACCTTTGGTAAGTCCCTTATATGACTTCTCTTTGCTGTTTACTTTTTCATGCTTCTTCTCATTCTTGTGTTTGAAAGTCAAATTTTCTTTTCAGCTCTGGTTTTTTCATTAAGAATGCATGAAAGTCCTCTGTTTCATTGAAAGACCATATTTTCCCCTGAAGTATTATACTCAGTTTTGCTGGGTAAGTGATTCTTGGTTTGAGTCCTAGTTCCTTTGACTTCTGGAATATCCTATTCCACACCCTTTGATCCCTTAATGTAGAAGCTGCTAGATCTTGTGTTAACTTGACTGTATTTCCACAATACTGGAATTGTTTCTTTCTAGCTGCTTGCAAGATTTTCTCCTTGACCTGGGAGTTCTGGAATTTGGCCACAATGTTCCTAGGAGTTTCTCTTTTTGGATCTCTTTCAGATGGTGATCGATGGATTCCTTCAATACTTATTTTGCCCTCTGGTTCTAGAATATCAGGGCAGTTTTCCTTGATAATTTCATGAAAGATGATGTCTAGGCTCTTTTTTTGATCATGGCTTTCAGGTAGTCCCGTAATTTTTAAGTTGTCTCTCCTGGATCTCTTTTCCAGGTCAGTTGTTTTTCCCATGAGATATTTAACATTCTCTTCCATTTTTTCATTCTTTTGGTTTTGTTTTGTGATTTCTTGGTTTCTCATAAAGTCATTAGCCTCCTTCTGTTCCATTCTAATCTTTAGAGAACGATTTTCTGCAGTGAGCTTTTGAACCTCTTTTTCTATTTGGCTAATTTTGCTTTTGAAAGCATTCTTCTCCTCATTGGCTTTTTGAACCTCTTTTGTCAATTGAGTGAGCCTATTTTTCAAGGTGTTATTTTCTTCAACATTTTTTGGGTCTCCTTTAGCAAGGTATTGACCCGTTTTTCATGCTTTTCTTCATCTCTCTCATTTCTCTTCCCAGTTTTTCCTCCACCTGTCTAAGTGGCTTTTCAAAATCCCTTTTGAGCTCTTCCATGGCCTGAGCCCACCGGACATACACCTCAGGTGTCTGAGATAGAGAGGCCCCAACCTCCACGTCTTTCCCTGATGGCAAGCATTTTACTTCCTTATCAGAAATGATGGGAGGAAGGAACATCTCTTCCCCAAGAAAGTAGCTCTCTATGGTCTCATCTTGCTTCCTTTTTCTGGGCATTTTCCCAGGCAGTTACTTGACTTCTGAGATTCCTCTCCACCCCTGCCTAGATCCACCCAGCTAGTGCTTGGGGTCTGAGATACAAATGCTGCTTCCCAGCATAAGGGGTTTCTGCCCTGGGAGCGGCTGCTATTCAAGGTGAGCTTAAGTTCTGGTGCTTGGGTGGGGGCAGGGCCACCTCTTAAGCTTAGTTAGTTCCCTCAGGAGGTTTGTGCAGAGACCTTCAGTCATGGACCTCCTGCTTGCTTGGGGAGTGCTGGGCCACCCCTGCCTCTGCTGCTCCCTCTGCCGCTGCCTCCCGAGGGGGCCTGAGTCACAGGGACACCCGGCTCCCCTCTCAGCCAACCCAGAAGTCTTTCTCACTGACATGTGTGCCTGTGGGTGGAGCGACCTTCTCAGCCACCAGAGGTTCCGTCCCTGAAGCCTGTTCGCATCTGGTCCTCTGGGCCCCATGACCAGGGAAATGCAGGGCTGGGCTCCATGTCCGGAGCATGATGGACCCCTGGGGATGGCTTTCCAGGGCTCTCTGGAATGGGAATCTCTTCCAGTGTGTTTCTGCGTGGGTTCCACTGCTCCAGAATTTGTGGGGAGTTCTTTTTACAGGAAATTTATGGGCTGTGGGTTCGGAGCTAGCATACGTGAGTCTTTCTACTCTGCCATCTTGGCTCCTCCCCTGAGGATTTTAAAAATCAAGTGAAAGAGGTAGAAGAAAACTTGCGGAAAGAAATGAATGTTATGCAAGAGAATTATGAAAAAAGGAGCAGCTGCTTTGAATGGATGTATGTATTTTAAGGATGAAATCACATAGTATAATAAGTATAATTCAAAACTAAACCAGCAGAACAATTATTCTTCACCCTAGAACAAAACAAAACATAATTATAGAAATACAGAAAAACAAAGATTAACAGGGTAACAGAAATATTTACAAACATCATCAGATGAAGGAGCACTGACATCTGAAGTGTCCTTCCCATAAACAAGCCTTCTCATAAGCAAGCCCCCCTCCAGTAAGTAAACCCCCCATAAGCAAACCCCTAAAGCACTCTCAATCACCCTGATTATATACAGTCTTCAAACCAAGACTCAGCACCTATGTGGCTTGGTGCCAAAAGGTGTGGAAACTCGCCTGGGTTAGCACCTAATTGACTCTTCACCAGGGCTTTATGTCACTTAGCACAGGATGTGTTACATCTGTGAGCTGGGGACAGTGTTCAAAGGAGCAAAACATCAGTGACTGATAAGGCAAAATACCTGTGTATCTTTAGACCTGAGAAGTTGTTTCCTTTCCCAAGGAGAAAAAGGAAAACAGGTAGTTATATAGACCTAAAAATGTACAAGGAAGATCTTATATTACATTAAGCTTGAAAAAGGAAGCACATAAGTTCACTGAAGAGCATGTTTCCTTAGAAAATAGAATTGGCCAAATGGGGAAGAAAATCAACTGAATAATAATAAAAAAAACCTCCTTTAAAAGTAGAATTACTCAAATGGAAAAGGAGGTACAATAGCTAATTGAAGAAAATAATCTCCTAAATATTAGAATCGGGCAAGTGGAAAATAATTACTGTTTGAGACATCAAGAATCAGACAAACAAAACCAAAAGAATGGAAAAACAGAAGAAAATGGAAAATATCTCATTGGAAAAACAACTGATCAGGAAAAGAGATCCAGGAGAGATAATTTAGGAATTATTGTTCTACCTCAAAGCCATGATAAAAATAAGAGACTGGAGAGTATCTTTCAAGAAATTAAGAAAATCTGTTCTGATATTCAGTTATCACAATGTAACACAGTCAATGAAGGAATGCACTGATTACCTCTTGGATAAGATCCCAAAATGAATACTCTAAGGAATATTGTACTCAACTTTCAGAACTATAAGATCAAGGAGAAAATACTGCAAACAGATAGAAGGGTAAAATTCAAATATTAAGGAGCCACAGTCAGAAGTACACAGAGCTTAGAAACTTCTACATTAAAGGATCAGTGAATTTGGAATATGGTATTCCGGAAAGCAAAAAGCTTGATTACAACCAAGAATCAACTTGGATAAGTGATATAAGTGAGCATAACATTTCAGGGGAAAGTATAAACATTCAATGAAATAATATACTATTGAAACTTTCCTGATGAACAAGCCAGAGTTGAAAATAAAATCTGATATTCAAATACACAACTCAAGAGAAACATTAAAAAGATAAACAGAAAGGAGAAAAAAATATGATATTTAAGAAAGTTATAAACTGTTTACATTTCTACATATGAAGATTATACTTGTAAGTCTTAAGAGTTGCAATATCTCTGTTAGGTACTAAAAATGTTAGCTTTAGCAATAAGAGAAAAAAAGAAATAGAAGGAATTTGAATAGGCAATAAGGAAAAGTCTCACTCTTTACAGATGATATGATGGTATACTTAGAGAATCCAAGAGAATCAACAAAAAAATACCTGAAAAAATTAACAACTTTAGCAAAGTTTTAGGATATAAAGGAAATTCACATAAATTAGCAACAATCATATGTATGTATACATGTATAAAACAAAGCCCAGCAGTAAGACATAGAAAGATAAATTCCATTTAAAATAACTGTAGACAATATAAAATATTTGTGAGTGTACCAGCCCAGACAAACCTAGGAACTATATGCACTTTTCATACACAATTAAGGTCAGATGAAAACAAGTGGAAAAATATCAATTGCTCATGGGTAAGACAAGCTAGTATAATAAAAATGACAATACTGAAATAATATGAATGAAAATACTAGAGATCAGAATTCATATTATAAACAATATATAATTTTTCTTCAAGGGAATCAATTTGGAAATATACTTCTCTCAGTAAAGAGGTGGTGGACTACAGGTGAAGATTGGTTACATATGTTGTCAGATATACTTTCCATATTTGTTTTGATAAATATTTTTGCTTTACTGTAACTAAAGTTTCTGTAACAGGAGTGACTTATTGGGAAGTAACAGAGGTATGTGAAATAAGGATGTGTCAATGAAACATTGGTTGAGCATAAACATATAAAATGGTAGAATTCTTGACTTGAAAGTGATTAAGAAAATTAAAATATTTCGTTAGAACTTTTATGGTACCCACTTTTTTAATGATTTTTATAGTAGCCTTTAGACAGTTTCCATCTTTTAATCATAGTCAAACTAGTTTCACAAATATCCTGTCTGTGGGATAGGGTTCTGGTCCTTTTACTTAACTAGGGGCTGGAACTGGCTGGTATATCAGAACATACACTATGCAAATCTTTCTAAAGCCTTTCCTCTTCAAACTTGGCTAATCATATGTACTGTTTATAATAGATATATTGTTTTGATTTTCAGGAATCCTAGTGATGGAACAATACTTATATACCACGCAGAAATAACTTCATACAATACTTATTCATTCCTTTGAACATTTAGAACTATTGCTGGCTAGTACAACCAAGTGTCTTCCATAACATTTGGAGATTTCATTAAGTTAAACAGGAACAATTTCCAGTTTCACTTGAGGAATCTTTACATTTTTATTATTTTTCTCAGTGCACCAAGAACTTCTTTGTTTCTCAGGCTGTAGATAAATGGGTTTAATAGGGGAATTATAACTGTGTAAAACAAGGAGTATATTATGTCCTGATGGTTGGCAACACCAGACCCAGGAAACACATACATAATTAAAAGTGTGCCATAGAATAAACAGACAGAGAACAGATGTGCACTACAGGTGGAAAATGCTTTCCTCCTGCCCTGTGAAGAATTAATTGTCAGGATGGCAAGGAGGACATATGTGTATGAGACTAAGATTGTCATGAGAGTGAAGGATTGTATAAAGACAGAGAAAATAAAAATCACTAGTGAATTAAGAGATGGTTCAGTACAGGAAATTCTAAACAACGGTAAAATTTCACAATAGAAATGATGGATTATATTTGTTCTACAGAAGGTTAACCTCCATAATAAACCCATATGAATCATGAGATGAAGAAAGCCAAGTGTGTAGGAAGCAAACACCAGCTGTTTGCACAGTCTATTGGACATCCTCACTGGATAAAGTAGAGGGTTGCATATGGCTGCATATCGGTCATATGCCATGACTGCCAAAAGGAAACATTCTGCAGTTGCACTGACACCAAAAAAGTAAAATTGGGCCATGCATTCCAAAAGGGATATAATTTTCTTCTTAACTAAAAAATTCACCAGCATCTTAGGCGTCACAGAAGAGGAAGTCCAAGCATCTGCAAAAGCTAAACTACTGAGAAAGAAGTACATGGGCTTGTGAAGATGAGAGTCGATCCAAACAAGCACAACCAGCCCAACATTCCCCATCATAGTTGTGAGGTAGATCACTAAAAACAGCAAGAAGAGAGGAATCTGAAGCTCAGGAAGATCTGTAAGTCCAATAAGTACAAACTCTGTGACCAAGGTTACATTTTCTTCCATCATGATTTCATTTTGAATTGTCACTGAAAGGAGAGATTAGATAAAGAAGACATTCACCACAGTACCTTTGAAATAATTATTTTTTGCATTGGATACCCTCCCATAAACGTTTTCCAGCTTAACTTTTCTTCTTTAATAATGCATTTTAAAATAATTATTCCCTACTTTTCCTGGGATTAGAATAAAATAAAATGAGCCTGACAGTTTGAAAGAGGATATTAAAGAATTTTAGTAATAGAATAGCATAAGGACAAATGGGACCTAACAGTCAATTCTCTATTGATCCTTGATTCTGTAAACACTGTATATAATAGTCATTGATGTTTGTAGTTGGAGAAGTTCATAGAGTACAAAGCCTGGCGCCAAGAATATCTGAATTCAAATCCAGTTTCAGATGCTTACCTCCTGTAAGACTCTGGACAGTCATATAACCCCTATTTACTTCATTTTCTTATCGGTAAAATGAGGACACACTGAAGAAGGAAATGGCAAACTACTTCATACCACAAAACCTCATGAAAAAAATGCGTGGAGTCATAGAAATTTCAGACATGATTAAATGACTGAAGAACAACAAATAATATTTGTAAAGCAATTCATAAACATTAGTTCAGTTGAGTCTTGCAACAACCCCTGAAGGAAGTGTTAAAAACATTATCCCCCTTTTATAGAACAGAAAATAGGGTGTGAGTGGTTGTGTCAGTAGTTCAATTTGATCCCATATCTTCCTGATGCCTGGTCAAGTACTATATCTTCTATATCTGGGTGTGGCAATGCACACCTGCAATTGCTGTTACTAGGAGAAGGTAAAGATAGTGGAGCTCAATTGTTCCAAACTTACAAAAGGCTAAAGCCAATCAGGTGTCCACACTAAGTCCAGGTAAAAGGAAAGAAGGAAGCGATCATTTATTAAGCACCTACTGTGTGCCAGGCACTGTGTTATGTGCTTTTGAAATATTTATTTGATCTACACAATAATCCTGGAAGGATAGTGCTAGTTTTAATCCCCATTATAAAACTGAAGAAAAGGGATCAAATACAAGTTGTGACTTGCTCAGGATCACATAGACGGTAAGAATCTGAGGTTAGATTTGAGCTCAGATCTTCCTGACTCAAGGCCCAGTGCTCTACACCACCTAATAATAATAATAACACCAACATAAACAATATTATTAATGTTTTACTGATAAGAGTGCTGCACTCCTACCTGAGTTCTGTAAAATATTTTGTAGACCAGTAAAGGGAGCAAGTTCTTGCTCTGATGACCTGTGTTCAGTTCCCACTCAGGCACTTACCATCAGACTGAAAATAGTTCCTTTTGGAGGTCCTGGAGGCAGAGGTCTTAACTTCTTCTGACAGTATGCCTTGTTCTTCCTCATCTGAAAGGATGGGGGAGACACTTGTTCCTCAAGAAAGTGACCTTCTATGGTCTCATTTTTCCCCATTTTTGAGCATTTTCCCAGCCAGCTACTTGACTTCTGAGTTTCTTCTCCACAACCACCTGGCCACCAGTTCTGCCAAGACACCACTGGGGGCTGAGATTCTAATGAACTGCTCCAAACCCTCAGGGGCTTGAGGAAGGGGCAGGGCCACTATTCAGTGTGAGATTAAGGTCGATTGTTCAAGTAGGAGCAGAGCAGCCACACAGGACTCAGTTCCCTCAGGGAGTTTACAATGAGATCTTCAACAATGGATGTGAGTTACTGCCTGCTTTGGGAACCCTGTCCACTGCTGCCTGTGTGGCAGCCACCTGAGGAGACCCAAGTTATGGGGACACCCTGCTCCCTTCTCGGGCAGCTGAAAAGGCCCTCTCACTGACCTTGGGTGCCTGTGGGTTGAGGGATCTGGGCTGCGTCTAGAGATTCGGTCCCTGAAGACTGCTAGAATCTGCTCCTCTCAGTACTGTGTGGCCAAGGCTGGGCTGGGCTGTGTTCTGGGTCTGGTGGGATGGACCTTTCCTGTCAGTCTTTCAGGTCACTCTGGGCTTGAAATCTCCTCCACTCCGTTATTCTTTGGCTTCTGCTGCTCTAGAATTTGTTGAGAGTTCTTCTTTACAGATATTTTATGGACTGTGGGGTAAGAGCTAATGTATGTACATCTTTATGCTCTGCCATCTTGGCACCTCACCCCTTAGATTATTATTTTTAAAAATTATAAATTGCCCAGATTAACAGAAGATGAAGTTGAACACTTAAATAAACCAATCTGTGAAGAAGATATTGAAGAAATCATCAATGAATTTCCTAAGAAAAAATCCCCAGGGCCAGATGGATTTGCAAGTGAATTCTATACTAACTTTAAAGAACAGTTAATTCCACTACTATATAGATTATTTGGGAAAATTGGAGAAGAAGGAGTCCTACCAAATTCTTTTTATGATACAAATATGGTTCTGATACCTTAAGCAAGAAGAGCCAAAACAGAGAAAAAAAATTACAGACCAAATTCCCTAATGAGTATAGATGCAAAAATGTTAAATATGATATTAGCACAAAGAATACAGCAAATTATCATGAGAATAATAAATTAAGATCAGGTAGGATTTACACTAAGTATGCAGAATTGAAATTATCGATCATATCAACAACAAAACTAACAGGAACCACACGATCATCTCAATTATGTAGTAAAATTTTTGACAAAATACAACACCCATTCCTAATGAAAACACTGAGAGCATAGGAATAAGTGGAGCTTTCCATAAAATAATAAGCAATATCTACCTAAATCCTTCAGCAAGCATTATATACAGTAGGGATAAGCTTGATATATTTCCAGTAAGATCTCAGGTGAAATGAGGATATCCACTATCACTGCTATTATTCAGTATGTAACTAGAAATGTTAGTTGTAGCAATAAGAGAAGAAAAAGAAATTGAAGGAATTAGAGTAGGCAAAGAAACAACTAAGATATCACACTTTGCAGATGATATGGTGACATACTTAGAGAATCCCAGAGAATCAAGTAAAAAAAAAAAAAGTACTTGAACTGATAAACAACTTTAGCAAAGTTGCAGGTTACAAAATAAACCCACATAAATCATCTTCATTTCTATATATTACTAACAAGGTCCAATAGAAAGAGATAGAAAGAGAAATTTCATTTACAGCTAAATTAAAAAGTATAAAATACCTGGGAGTCTACTTGCCAAAAGAAACTCAGGGACTATATGAACACAATTACAAAATACTTTTTTGCACAAGTAAATTCAGATATTAGTAAGTGGAAAAACATCAGTTTCATCTGAGTAGGCTGAGCCAATATAATAAAAATAACAATTCTACCTAAATTATTTACTTATTCATACCAATCAAACTTTCAGATAGTTATTTGCTAGAGCTAGAAAAATACTATCAAAATTCAACTGGAAGAACAAAAGATATAGAATATCAAGGGAACTAATGCAAAGAAATGCTAGGGAAGGTGACCTAGTCAGATCTCAATTGCTATTATAAAGCAGCAATTATCAAAACTACTTGGTACAAGCTAAGGTGCAGAGGGGTAGACTTCACAGTAGTCTATGCATGTAGCAATCTACTATTTGATAAACCCAAGGATTCTAGCTCCTGGGGTAACTCACTGTTTGACAGAAATTGCTGAGACAACTGGGTAACAGGGTGGTAGAAACTGAGCATAGACCAATGCCTGCCACCTTACACAAGAATAAAGTCCAAATGGATACATGATCTAGATATAGAGATTGATATTATAAACAAATTAATGGGACAAGGAATAGTGTATTTCTCAGATTTTTGGAGAATGGAGAAATTTTGACTAAACAAGAGACAGAAAACATTATGAAGTGCAAAATGGATAATATTGATTACATTAAATTGAAAACTTTTTGCACAAACAAATCCAATGCAATCAAGATTAGGAGGGAAGCAGAAAACTGGGAAAGAGATTTTGCAACTTGTGTCTGTGATAAAAGCTTCATATCCAAAATATATAGAGAACTGAGTCAAATGTAGAAGAATACAAGTCATTCCCCAATTGGTAAATGGTTAAAGATATGAATAGGTAGTTTTCAGAGGAAGAAATTAAAGCACTTTATAGTCATTTGAAAATAATGTTCTAAATCACTATTGATTGGAGAGATGCAAATCAAAACAACTCTGAGGAACCATTTCACACCTATAAGATTGGCTAAAATGACAGAACAGGAAGATGACAAATGTTGGAGAAGATGCGGGAGAGCTGGAACACTAATTCATTGTTGGTGGAGCTGTGATCTGATCCAAGCATTCTGGGGAGCAGTTTGAAACTATGCACAAAGGGCTACAAAATGTGCCCATTAACCCAGCTATATCACTTCTAGGACTGTATCCCAAAGAGAACATAAAAATGGGAAAGGGTCTCACATGTACAAAAAATATTTATAACAGCTCTCCTTGTGGTGGCCAAAAACTGGAAATCAAAGAGATCTCCATCAGTTGAGGAATGACTGAACAAGTTGTGGTGTATTAATGTAATGGAATACCATTGTGCTATAAGAAATGATGAACAGGAAGACTCCAGAAAGGCCTGGAAAGGATTAAATGAACTGATGTTGAGTGAAAGAAGCAAAACCAGGTGAACTTTGTACACAGCAACAACGACAATGAGTGATGAATTTTTCTGCTAGAGTTAGTCCTTCAGAGCAATTCAAGGACATAAAAAATTACCAACGAACTTTTGAGGCGAAATGCTTTCCACATCCAAAGAAAGAATTATGGAATTGGATTGCAGAATGGAGCAGACCATTTTCTTTTGTGCTGTGTTTTGTTTTATTTTATGACTTCTCCCTTTTATTTTTAATTCTTCTCTTCAACATGACTATGGTGAAATTGTATTTAATAAGAATGTATGTGTAGAACTTATGTAAAATTGCAAGCAATAAGCAAGTGGGGAAGGAGTGGAGAAAGACAGGGAGGTATGGAAAAATTCTAAGATATATGGTGGTGATTGTAGAACCCTGAAAATAAATAAAATAATTGTTTTTAAAAAGAGAAATGCAATCATTCAGACCAAAAGCATTAGTTATAATCTGTATTTGTACAGATTTTGTAATTCCTTACTAAGCTAATCGAGACTTTCTTGAGATGATTTATAGAAAAAAATGTCTAACCTATGGGAAGTCTAACAGCACCTCAGGTTCATGTAGTTTCTTTCTCTATTTTATGGAGTTTATATCCGAAGAACAATTATTATAAGCACAGTTGTTCAGAGTCCCCAATTAGAAAAATTTTTAACAAAGTCCTTATAGAAGATCGACTTGTTGCCCTAATTTTTGCTTTTTTTTTCTCTATCTAATCTCTGCCCTCTTTTAAGATTGAGGCAAAAATCAGGATATTGAAAACATTTGGTTAAAAAGTAACAAGGAGATTACATTATAGTGTCTGTTACTAGACAGATACAAGAGGAAAAGTTGGGGGAAAAAACAGACCTTTAGGCAAGTAACTTCCCTTAGTAGTTGAAGAGGTGCTTACAACTGATAGCTTTGGCCCAACTCTTCTATAATATGACTGCAAGGAGTTGATGGACCATTTTTTCAGTTTCTCTTTTCACCCTGGTGCCCTTGATTTTTCTAACTCAGAGCATTAAATTTGTGGTAGGCATAAGACCATCTTCCCATAGTTGCTGCTGTTCAATTTTGACTTGGAAGTTCTACAACTTCCATGTGTTACAGTCTCCATCTCTTCAAGAACTCCCAGGAATAACTTGAGTCTTACGTCAGCTTCAAATTTCACAATAATATCAAATCATTCTAAAGGCTTTCCCTCTGAATTAAAATTATGTAATGCCAGTCAGTTCTCACACCTCTTTGCATTTTCATTGCCAAATGAAAAGTAATTTCAACTTGCCACATTTGTTCCCTTACCTTGTAAAAGCTTTTCAACCATTTGCAATATAGGTTTTTCCCCCACAACTCTACTGAAACTGCTATTTCAAAAGTCATCCTATTTGTCACTTGTAACACTAACGCAATACCCATATAAGATGCTATTAATATAAATATGTATAAACTCTATTCCTAAAAGACAAAACCAAAATATTGTTGTAGAACGTGACCATTAGCATACCAAGAATTAGGTTTGCTAAGGTAATCATCACCAATGCAGAGAGCACCAACATCTTAAGCATTCTTTCAGTTTTGCCTCCCTACAAGCAAGTTCCCCTAAGTAAGTTCTTCCCTCCACCATTTTTCCCGTGGACAAGCTCCTTCAACAATGAGCTCCATGTGTCTCAGGATTCATGTGAATCAGGCTGTATCACAGCTGTGAGCTGGGCCAGAACTCAAAGCAGGTCACATAGGCCTATGTATTGAACATGAAAGATGTGGCCAAAAGTAATATTAATGGAATAGGAAGATCTTCCCCATCCATTAATAGGCCAGTTCAACCAGTACACAGGTGGTTCAAAGTAAATTCTATGGTTACAGGTGGCTATTATATCAGGAAGAGAGATAGAAGTTTTCCTAGAACAGGCTGTCCTTGAGCTGGGGAGAAACTGCCGCAGAGAATGTTTTGAGGCTAAAGAAAAATGTGATTTTTAGAGAGAAACGTGATTTTAGCAGTGAGGTCTAAGCACAGGCACCCAAGAACCCCATCAGTTGCAATCAAACTACGCTGTTGTACACCCTCCAGTCAAAGACAGATGTACAATCTTTTCCAGAAAGAAGCAGTTTCAGAAGTTGAGACCTTCAGCCCTTTACCCCAAAAGATTTTGGGTTCCATTTGTTTGAGGAGAGAATTATGGGGTTGATGGAGCAATAAGACACATAAAAAGGGGTCCTTGAACTTCGAAATTTCAACAGCCCTGGTCCCTGATGTTCACCTAAGCAGCTGGCCCATCCCAGTTGAATATTTTCAAAAGCCCTTTCATTATGGACCTCAGTGTCTGCCCCTGGGTCACTTCAGGCTGCTTTCCTCTCCTTGATCTCATTCATATATTCTCACAGTCTTTCTGTATTGAAATACCAATCTTGCCCCATTAAATTGTCATATTTTTAAAATCTAGCCCACTTGCACAGATGTCACAAACATCACAAACTCACTAGGAAGTTTGCCCACCCAATTGGTGCTTTAATGGACACTACATGGAATGAAAGAAGACTTGCATGGTTGAATTCTATCAAATCAGACTCCTTCTCTACACACTTGCACTTCAGGGTTCCTAGCACCCTTAGACCACAACTGCACTGTTCTGACAGTGAGAATGATACAGGGCCAGGGTTTGGCAAAGATTTGTGGCAATATGACAACAGAGGAAGGAATTTGAATGCAGATGAAAGCACAGACTTGAACTGGGTCAAGATGGAGAAGGTAGAAAAATGAAATCAAAGCACATATAATATCCTGAGAAAGTAATGAAGAGTATAAGATTTGGAGTTTATGATGAGGGTAAAGGATATGTTTCAGTAGACATGAGATTTAAGTAGAGATAAAATGGCAAGAGGAATGAGAAAGTTTTTTTTTTTTTTTTTTGGAAATAGAACACTTTGTGGGTAAGGATGAGATTAAAGGTGTGATGATCTGTGTGTACTGCTGAGGTAAGGGGAAAGGAAAGTGAACAAGCATTTACATAGTACCTACAATGTACCAGGCATCATGCTAAGCACTTTTTACAAATATCATTTCTTTTTATCCTCACGACAAAACTGGAAGCAGTGGCAGGTGAAGAAACTGAAGTAAGCAAAGGTTAAGTGACTTGCTCAAAGTCACCTAGGTAAATATCTGAGGTTAGATTTGACCTCAGGTCTTCCTAACTCCAGGACACAAGTATACTATCCACTACATTACCAACTGCTTATAGATAGAGTGGAGTAAGCCATGGTATTTGAGGAGATTCAGCATGTGTGGGGATTGGGGAGTGATATCAATATGGATGTTGAAGTCCTCCAATGTAAAGACGATGTGGGAAGAAAAAGGGAAGGAAGGAAAGAAGGAAGGAAGAAAGGGAAGAACCTAACATATGACTACAATGACTTTAAACTGAAGAAAATAAGAGATATAATTTTAATAAGCAGATGTGGGTTTTAACAAAGATAAAAATAGAGGAAGTAGTGCAATGTATGTCTATTGGGTAAAGGTCTTCTTGCAAAAATAAAAAATACAAAATTTATATGGAATGAAAGAAAACTACTGGAAGGTTTCAAAATCAGAGCCTGGGAAATCATAATCTATTAATGATGAAAGCATTTTAAAAGAGCCTAAACCAATTCACATCCCATATCAATGAGATGGAGTTGGGACAGTGTGGAGAGGAAAATTTTAATTTCCAATTGATAAGTCCTTATAGGGGACAAGTTACAATAGGAGAGTCAAGTCTATTATTATCGAGTTAGCTGATACCTGAAGTAGTTTTATCTAAGTTAATTTTCTCATGATCAGCTCAAAAATCACTCAAACAAGCTAATGCTACAGTGACTGGTAAGTCTGACTTCCTAATGATCCCCATTGCTCATTGTTTACACAATACGAGAACTTCCTTCCAGGGAATATAATTACCACTCACCAAACTTCTACAAATGTCTCTTGGGTTTTATGATCTTAAATGATTATTGTTCTCATGGAACCTCGTTATTTTATTCTCCAGATGAGCAAATCTGATCATTAACAAACTTGGAATAAGAGAAAACTCTGAAATGACTTTTAAAAGTCCTTCTTTCCAATTTTCTGTCTCAGGGGCTGAAGAGTAGATTGCAAAAACTATTTTCTAGGAGTGATATTGAAGGAAGGCTTCTGCTTTGAAAATTAGCTAATTAATTAATAGATAGATAAATGAATAAATGAATGAAAAAATAAAGAAAGAAACAATGTACAGGTCGAGAGAGAAAAAGTCCTCCCCACAACTACACTTTCTTTACTTTGTCAAGGTCACAAATGTGAGTACCTCTGGGAGATTTATGTAGAGGCATCTAAGTATTTACAAGTGAGCAGGGAAGTGCCTGTCCCACAAAGGACTCACTTTTCAGCACTCATAGAATACTGTCTTGCCCCCAGGTCAAGGACAAGGACAAAATTTTTGTTGACCAAATCCATCCTAATTGTCTTTTGTATCACCTGAGATGTTTTTGTCTTTAATGCTCCAGGGATTTTCATCAAAACTTGATAAGACCCACACACTGTCTTGACAACTAAATGGTTTTAAATCAGGTAGTTTAACTCCTTCATGTCGAATAATATTGCTTTCTAAAGATTACAGGTCTGGTCCAATTACGAATCCTACCATACTCTCTAGATTTAGTTACTCTAACTTAAATTTTCAATAGATTAATTACTGCTCTCCATTCTTTTTATTCCCATATCCTTGTGCAATGCATTTGTAATGAGCATCATTGTGGAACAGTTGGTGGTGATATTGTCCTGCCATATAATAATATTCTATAAGTTTTTCAGTGATGTTGAGTCCTGGTGTGACATCTGCGTTAATCAATTATCATTCAATCAATAAATACTTATCAAGTGTCCACTATGTACCAAACACTAAGTGCTGGAGATAGAAAAGGCAAAAGAGAGTCCCTCTTAGAGTCCCCCGAACTATTTAAAGTTCTGAGACATAACAGCAAACATATCCAATAAAGCAATAAATGTTTGTTAAACACTATGTGCCAGGTACTACACTAAATGCTGGGCATACCAAAAAAAAAAAAGGCAAAAATCAGTCCCTCCCACTAAAAAGCTTACATTTAGTGAACTAGGCATCACATACATGAATAGAGATATACCCAATACATCCCTAAATAGATAGAATATAATTCCAAAGTGGAAGGCAATAGTTGCTGAGGGGATAGGGAAAACTTCCTGCAGAAGATGGCATTTGATCTGAATCTTGAAGGAAGCAAGGGATTCTAAAAAGAAGAGATGAGGCAGGAGAGCATTACAGTGTGGAATATAGCCATTGCACAGAAATGGATACAGTAAATGTAGCATCATGTGTGAGGAGTAGCAAATAAGTTGGTATGGCTAGACCAGAAAGGTACATGGGTAGGAGTAAGAAGATAGGAAGGAGAAAAGTGGTAAAAAGTTTGAAATGCCCAGAGGAGTTTATATGTGTTCCTAGAGGCGATAGGAAGTCTTTGGAGTTTTTTGCAATTGACATAATTTAAGAAAATCACTTTGGTTTCTGGTCAGAGAATGCATTGGAGTAGAGGAGAGATTTGGGTCAGGAAATGAATTAAGAGGCTATTTCAATAGGCTAAGTGATAAGAGATGAGGGCCTGAATTGTGACAGTGACAATGTGTATCAGGAAACACTCTAATATACCCAGGGCAACCTGCTATCATGGGTTCTTTGATCTGCTTCTCTAAAAGGAAAGGCAACTTTTGAAGGGTTAACAATCACTTTAATCAAGCACAGGTATCATTCAGTTAGTTCAGGGGAAAATATCAGCACCCTGAACTTCAGAGAAATCTAGCTCAACAGACATGTCTTCCTCTGTCTGACCATAATCAATACATATATCACAATTCAACAGACAAGTCCAACTGTCTGACCATAGTTACCAGAGAGGGAAGCACCGACATCTGACTTTTCAAAGCTAGGGGGCTGCTTAGCAGCTTCCCAAAGTCTGTCATCTGATACACAAACCCAAAACCTGAGCCCTTCTAAAAACATCACCCTCAGAGTATTTCTACACTTTTCAGAGCCAGAAGGCATGACCTTCTAACCCAGTGCCTCAATAGAAAAAAGAAAAGTTTTTGGGGACCCTCCTACAAAACAACTACCCTAATCAAAGTTCCTTCAATGGGCAGGCTCATCAATGGGTGTGAAAGATCTTCTTTAATCACATTCAAAATATAGGCATCATACTAAAATGAAAACAGAAAAATATCCTACTTTATTTTCCCTCACATTATGTGAAGAGGGGGCATATCAAAAGATATCGTGGATAAAGAAATTACAAGGTCTGGCAAACAACTGGATATGGGACTTGAGAATGAAGAACCAAAAATAACATTGACATTTTGAACTTGGCAAATGTAGGAATGGTGGTAGCCTCAAATAACAGGAAAATTCAGAATAGAGATAGGTTTGAGGAAAAAGATACTGGGCTTTGTTTCATGCACGATGATCTGAAATGTCTCCAGGATATACAGCTCAAAATGTCTAAAAAGCATTTGGTAATGTAGGACTAGCTACTGAGAGATACTTGTGGTAAAAATCACCTTCAGGGAGATTAATTGAACCCAAAGGAACTGATGAGATCACCAAGTTGGTTGTCCTTCTTTCTCAAGGAGGACCAAAAGGACATCACCATGACAAAGTCAAGTTTCAATGTATCTTGTATATGGCTGATCTTACATTTCCTTTGTGCTGTTTCCTTTCAGCTTTGCTCGTAGAGCACAGCATCCTTTCTGATGTGGGTAAGCCATGTTGAGCGGTCTTGTACCTGTGTCTCCCACGTTGCATAGATAGATCCAAAATTCCAAGAGAGAGACCTTGAGAGTGTGCTTTTATTGCTTCTTCAGACCAGCTTCTTCATGTGATTGCCTGCTGCATGTGAGTTCTCTATAAAATCTTTTTGGCAAGTGTACATTTTGCATCCAAACAACATGGCCAGCCCATCAGAGTTCAGAGCCCATTTGAAGCATAGTTTGAATGCTTGGCAATTTAGTTCAAGCAAGTCTGGTACCTCATTCTGCCAGGTGATCTTGAGAATTTTCCTAAGCCAGTTCAAATGGAAGTGATTCCGTTTCCTGGCATGACTCTGATAGGCTGTCCTTGTTTCACAGGCATACAACAATGAAGTCAGCACAACGACTCTATAAACCTTTGGCTCCATAGTCAGTCTAATAACTCTTCTCTCCCAAAATTTTCTTCAGAGTCTCCCAAAGACTGAGCTAGCTCTGGCAATGCATGTCAATGTATACATTCCTGAAAAGTATACTACCAGGGTAAGTGAATTTATCCACAACATTAAAAATTCTGCATTTGTTGTAACCAATGTGATCCATATATGGATGGTATGGTAGTGGCTGATGGAACACCTTTGTTTTCTTGTTGCTAATGATCAGGCCAAAATTAGCACAGGCAGCAGTAAATTGAACTGTATGTTTTTGCATCTCAGCTTCAGAGATTGCACTGAGTGAACAATCATCAGCAAACAGAAAATCAGGCACCAATACTCCCTCCACTTTGGTCTTGGCTTATATTCTTTTCAAATTGAAGAATTTGCCATCCGTGTAGTAGCTGACTTTGATGCTGTGTTCATCCTCATTGAAAGCATTTGACAACATGGATGAAAATATCATGCTAAAAAGCATAGGAAGAAGCACACAGTCCTGTTTCAGTCCATTGGTGACTGGAAAGGCACGAGATTATTGTTCACTATCCAGAACCTGGGCAAACATGCCATCATGCAATTGATGTACAGTACTGATAAACTTCTCTTGGCAACCAAATTTTGACCTAATTTTCCATAAGTCCTCATGACCAATAGTGTCAAAGTCTTTGATCAGATCTACAAATGTTGTGTATAGACCTCTGTTCTGCTCCTGGCCTTTCTCCTGGAATTTCAGGGAGCAAATGCCACATTAAGTCTTCTTCGGCCCTTTCTGAAGCCACACTGGCTCTCAGGTAGATGACCATCTTCCAGGCAAAGGAACAACCTAGTAAGGAGGACTCTAGAAAGACTCTTGCCAGCAATAGTTTAGAGAGAGATCCCTCTGTGATCATCACAGGACCATCTATTTCCTTTACTTTTGTTGAGATGGACAATGGAAGCATCCTTTAACTCCTGGCCTATAACCTCCTCTTGTCATGTAAGCTGGAAAATTTCAGTCAGCTTTTGTATGAGCAATGGTCTCCCTACCTTGTAAATTAAAGCTGCAGTAAAATCAGCACCAGATGCTTTACGTCATGAAAGGAGTTTAATGACATTGAAAAACTCTTCTTATTTGGAAGTTCAGCTAAAGAGATACTGACTTTAATCTGAGGTAAATGATCAATGGCCTCAGCATTGATAGATAATGGTCTGTTGAGAACACTATGGAAATTTTCAGCCTATCTTTTTAGGATCATGTCCTTATCTCTAATCAGTGTGGCTCCATTATCACTAGGACAGCTAGGTGGTGCAGTGGATAGAACACCAATGCACGAGTCAGGAGGACCCGAGTTCAAATCTCACCTCAGACACTTGATTCTCACTAGTTGTGTGACCTTAGGCAAGTCACTTGACCTCAATTGCCTCATTCTGGGTCATCTCCAGTCATCCTGATGAATATCTGGTCACTGGATTCAGATAACTCTGGAGGAGAAGTGAGGCTGGTGACCTGCACAGCCCTCCCTCACTCAAAACAAAGTCAAGTGAAAGTCATGTCATCATTTCTCTGAAGGCATGGTCTTCTTCGGCAGCAAAGGTCGAACACATACATCATCACTGAGTAGTTGTGATGTGTCACAGGTTTTTGGTATGTAAATGCTTTTCATGGAATCATAAAAGTGTTTTAGATTATTACTATCAGCATAAAACTGAATTTCATCTTTATTCTAACTGATTCAGGAATCCTACATCTCTCTAAGCTTTGTTTGTATTTTACTTTTGACAGAATTAAATGTTGCCTTCTTAGAGATAGATTAATTGTCCTGCTGGTAAATCCTGTGGAGTTTTCATTTTTCATTTACCAGCTCCTGAATTTTCCCATCATTTTCATCAAACCAGTCTTGGTGTTTGTGAGTGTTCTGACTCAAATGAGGAAATGCAGTGCTGTACACCAAATATCTGAAAGCTGCCCACTCCTTTTATGCTCCGCTGTTGCTAACTGTGTGTTGACTCAACTTTTCCTCCAAGTTTAACGCAAACTGTTCAAACTCAGAGAAGCGCTCGAATTTGTTGACATTAAGTCTTGTGGTAGTCATTTTTCCTAGGGGGCAGAATTTTGATGAATGTGAATATTTAGCTTGGAAAGAAAAGGTCTGTGATCAGTCCAGCACTCTGTATCACACATTGCCTTCGTCACTCTAAATACTACATCAATGGATTACTTTTACAGTAATCCAGGCAAGAAGTAGTACAGTCCTGAATTAGGGTGGTGAGAGTCGGAATAAAAAGGGAGTAAATTCGAGAGATATTGTAGACATGGAATTTACTGTACTTGGCAACTGATAAATTATAGAAGAATCAGTCAAAGATGAAAAATTTTAAGGTTTTGAGCATAATAAGTGCCTGGGATAATGATAACACCAAGAAAAATCAAGAAGTTGGGGTAAAGAAATGATCTGGAGAGAGTCATGCTTGTTTTTTTCTGGGTCAAGGTCGAGCTATTATTGGGACCTCTAGGTGGAGATATTTAGCCACAATTGGTTGTAAAGGTGAGCCTGTAGCTGTATTAGAAGAGAGATTAGGAATGGAGTTGCAGATTTTCCAATCAAGTACCTGGAGATAACAATTTAAGACAGGAGAGCCCCTTAGATCACCAAGTAGCAGATTACAGTACGAAAGGGGAGCCAAAGGTGGATTCTAAAGGAGTGGCCAAAGTTTACTTGGTGTGACTTAGATGAAGTTCTAGAAAAAAGATATTTAAAAATAGTGATCAGATAGATAACAGGAAAACCAGGAGAGGATACTGAGATGAGAACCAAAAGTAAGTTGATTATCCAAAATAGAGGGTGGCAGCAGTATCAAATGCAGCAGAGAGGTTAAGGAGGGTAAGGATTGATAATTGTCATTAGCATTGGCAGTTAAGAGAGAACTGATAACTTTGTAGAAAACAGTTTCAGTTGGATCTTCAGGTCAGAAGTTAGATTACAGAAGACTCAAAAGAAAGAAAACTGAGAGAGAGAGTAGAAATATCTGCAAGGTTGCAGAGTAGAAAGATGTACATATAACTACCTTTTCCCACATAGCCCATAAAATACCTGTAAAGAAAGACTCTCAACAAACTCTAGAGCAGCAGAAGTGGAGAACAACAGAGTGGAGGAGATTTCCAACCCAGGGTGACCTGAAAGGCCCACGGGAAATGTCTGTCATACCAGATGCGAAGTAGAGCCCAGCCCAGCATTGGCCGCATGGCATGGCTCTGGGAGGAGGATTTGAACAGGACTTGGGGGTGGAATCCCCAGTCACAGTAACAGTGATTCGCAGATCCCTCAACCCACAGGCGGCAAAGGTCAGTGACAGAGTTTTTACAGCTGACCGAGAAGGGAGAAGGGCCTTCCTATAGCTCCAGTTTCAGGCAGTGGCTGTAGAGGCCAAATTGGGCAGGCGGCAGCAGTTCCCACAGCAGCCCCTACAGCAGCCCACATCCACTGTGGGATGGAGAGTAGAAATGTCTGGTGTTTACGGCTTTTTCTTAGAGTCTGATGGAGAGAAGAAGTTTTGGTCATGGTAAAGTCTAGTGAGAATTTTTTAAGGATGGGGACATTAGCATATTTGTAGGGAGTAGGGAAGGAAAGTGTATATAGAGAGAACAAAGATGATAGAAATGGTGTACATGATAGTGGAAGCAATCTCATGGAAAAGATGGGATGAGATGGATTCAAGGATCCATCTAGAAACATTTGCCTTGGCAAGGATAAGAGTCGCTTCTTTATCAGTGCATCAGGGACTGAAGTGAAGAAGGAGATATCATGGGGTGATATCAGAGAGTACAGTTCTCTGACGAAATGAGAATGAGGAAGAAGAGGAAACACTTGGTCAATAGTCTCAATCAAAGTAATTTTTTTCAAGTGAAAATGGAGAAGAGGTAAGATATGAAACTTGATGAAACAAGGAAAAAGTTGGACCAGCCACCATGGTAAATGTGATAGAGGATCTCTTGGGTAAAAATTTCCTTTCTACAATGAAGACCTACATGAGATTAGAGAGTTTAAACATGCAGTAGACAGTGTCAGCATGGTTTCAGGACTTCTCTACTCAATTCAGTAGTGAAGGAGAGAGAAAGTGGAAGAATACCAAGGTTAGGGTTTGGCAAGTCATGATCAATAATTCTTGTTCAATCATTCAATAAGGTCTAACTCTTCAAGAACATAACAGACCAAAAACAATGTTTATTTTGGCAAAGATACTAGAGTGGTGTCTCATTCTAAGTGACTTGCCAAGTGTCATACAACTTATAAATGTCTGAGGCTAGTGTTGAACTCAGGTCTTCCTGACACCGGACCTTACTTAGCTGCCTCTTTAACAAATGATAGGACAAAGAAAAGAGAGGAGGTGAACTCTTCACCAAGGAATTATATCTGAGAAGGCAGAAGAATGAGAGTGAGATTGGACAATGGACGCTGGGAGAAGGGATGAAAGACCACAGGGAAGTTCAGAAGGAGGAAGGTATAGGGAATGATGGAAAGGTAAAAAATTAAAATCAGTTAAAGGAATTTTGGAATTCTTAAACACAGGAATTATGGAAGAAAACCTCTGTACTCTGAGTTTAAGGCACAAATTATCCAGACAGGTTTATAAATTAAATACTTCCTGAACATCTCTTCTCAGAGACAGTAAATCCAAAAGGACACAGATTTGTATCTTGCTTTCAAAATATCTCTCTAAGATTTTCTTTAACCACAACTTATAGAGGTCAAAGACAAAGATCAGATTCCACAGTCAAGATGAAATGAGTGCCAAGTTTAGACAAGTATTCAGTTCATCCAACTCTTCTTGTTGCTGAGTGATTTCAATAGAAATTTAACTTTATTTTTTTAATTAATTAATTTTATTTATTTTCAATGTTCTACAATCACCACCACATAACTTAGGCAATTATTTTTTTCCCCTCCCTCTCCCTTCCTTCTTCCCTCCCTCCCTGAGAGGGCATGCAATTTTTCATAGATTCTACACATACATTCCTATTAAATACATTTTCACTATAGTCATGCTGTGTTGAAGAGCTAAAATGAATGGGAGAAATCATCTAACAAACCAAAACTCAATACACACACAAACACACACACACACACACACAATGATCTGCTACATTCTGCTACTGAATTCCATAGTTCTTTCTCTGGATATGGAAGGCATTTTGCCTTAGAAGAACATTGGGAATTTCTTTAAGTCCTTGCAATGAAGTTCCAAGTCTACCAGAAAAAACTCTCTCACAATGGGGTGGCTGCGGTGCACAAAGTTCTCCTGACTCTGCTCCTTTCACTGAGTATCAGATAATATGTCTTTCCAGACCTCTCTGAAGTCTTCCTGTTCAACATTTCTTATAGCATAATAGTATTCATATTTGATTATTCATATAACATATTCATATATATTCGTATAACATTATTTATTCAGCGATTCCCCAATCGATGGGCAACCCCTTGATTTCCAGTTTTTGGCCACCACAAGGAATGCTGCTATAAATATTGTTGTACATGAGAGACCCTTTCCCATATTTTATGATCTCTTGGGGATAGAGTCCTAGAAGCGCTACTGCTGGGTCAAAGAGATGGATATTTTTGTAGCCCAATGGGCATTTCAAATTGCTCTCCAGAATGGTTCGAACAGCTCACAGCTCCACCAACAGTGTATTAGTGTTCCAACTCTCCCATATCCTCTCCAACCTTTATCATTTTCTTGTTTTGTCATGTTTGCCAATCTGATAGGTGTGATATGGTACTTCAGAGTTGTTTTGATTTGCATCTCTCTAATCAAAAGTGATTTACAGCATTTTTTCCAATGGACTATAGATATTTTCAATTTCTTCCTCTGAAAATTGGCTGTTCATATCCTTTGACCATTTATCAATTGGGGAATGACTTGTATTCTTCTACATTTGACTCAGTTCTCTATATATTCTAGAAATGAAGCCTTTATCCCCTAGATAAGCTGTAAAAGTTCTTTCCCACTATCCTATATCACTGTGAATTTTGGTTGCATTGGGTTTGGTTGCACAAAAACTTTTCAGTTTAATGCAATCAAAATTGTCCATCTTGCACTTCATAATGCTTTCTATCTCCTCTTTAGTCAAAAATTCTTCCTTTCTCCATAAATCTGATAAATACACTATTCCTTGCTCCACCACTTTGTCCATAGTGTCACTGTTTATACCTAGATCAAGTACCCATTTGGACTTTATTCTTGTATACGGGGTCAGACATTGGTCTATGCCTAGTTTCTGCCACACTTTTTTCCAGTTTTCCCAGAAATTTTTGTTGAACGATGAGTTTTTATCCCAGAAGCTGGGTTTCTTGGGTTTATCAAACAGTAGATTGCTATATTCCTTGTCTACCAAGTCTTGAGTACCTAATCTATTCTGTCTATCCCTCTGTTTCTTAGCCAGTACCAAGTGGTTTTGATAATTGTTGCTTTATAATACAATCTGAGCTAAGGTAGTTCTAGGCCACCTTCCCAAGCATTTATTTTCATTAGTCCCCTTGATATTCTGGATCTTTTGTTCTTCAAGATGAATTCTGATACTATTTATTTTCCACCCCTAGAAATATTTATCTAATAGTTTAATTGGTATGCCACTAAGTAAGTAAACTAATTTAGGTAGAATTGTCATTTTTATTATATTGTCTCAGCCTACTCAAGAGCAACTGATGTTTTTCAATTACTTAGATCTGACTTTATTTGTGCAAAAAGTGTCTTGTAATTGTGTTCATATAGTCCCTGAGTTTGCTTTGGCAGGTAAACTCCCAAATACTTTATGTTTTCTACCCTAGAATTAAATGGGATTTCTCTTTCTATCTCTTGCTGTTGGATTTTGTTATTAATATATAGGAATGTAGATTTGTGCAGATTTATTTTGTAACCTGAAACTTTGCCAGAGTTGTTTACTATTTCAAGTAGATTTTTACTTGATTCTCTGGGATTCTCTAAGTGTATCATTATATCATCTGCAAAGAGTGATAACTTAGTTTCTTCTTTGCCTGTTCTTATTCCTTCAATTTCTTTATCTTGTCTAATTGCTACAGCTAACATTTATAGTACCATATAGAATAATAGTGATGATAATGGACATCCTTGTTTCACCCCTGATCTTATTGGAAATGCATCTAGCTTATCTCCATTGCATATAATGGTTGCTGATGGCTTTAGGTAGATACTGCTTATTATTTTATGAAAGTTCCCTTTATTCCTATGTTCTCCAGTGTTTTTAATAGGAATGAGTATTGTATTTTTTGGGGGGAGGAGGCAAGATGGCAGAGTAGAAAGACACGCATATGCTAGCTCCTAACACACAGCCCATAAAACACCTGTAAAAAAGAACTCCCAACAAATTCTGGAGCAGCAGAAGCCACTGAACAACGGAGTGGAGGAGATTTCTGTTCCAGAGAGACCCAAAAAACTGACACCAAAGGTCAGTCATGAACCGGACCTGGAGTGGAGCCCAGCCCTTCCTTGGTCCAGCAGCTCTGGCACCATGAGGAGCAGATCTGAGCTGGCTTCAGGGATGGAATCTCCAGCTGCCACGAAGGTTCCCTCCACCCACAGGTGCAAAGGTCAGTGAGAGAGCACTTTAGGCTGGCTAAGAGGGGAGCAGAGTGTCTCCATAACTCAGGCCCCCTTGGGAGGCATCCGTGGAGGCAACAGAGGACAGGGGCTCCCAAAGCAGGCATGAGCTTGGATACATTGTTGAAGGTCTCCACATAAACCCCCTGAGGGAACTGAGCCCCGTGTGGTGAACCTGCCCCCACCTGAGCAGCTGAACTTAATCTCACACTGAATAGCAGCCCTGCCCCTACTTGAGCAACTGAATTTAATCTCACACTGAATAGCAGCCCCAACCCCTGCCAAAAGACCTGAGGATGGGAAGCAGCCTTTGAATTTCAGACCCCAAGCACTAACTGGGCGGATCTGGAGGCAAGGTGGGTGGGGAAAGGAATCTCAGAAGTCAAGTAAACTGGCTGGGAAAATGCCCAGAAAAGGGAAAAAAAATAAGACAATAGAAGGTTAGTTTCTTGGTGAACAGATATCTCCTCCCTTCCTTTCTGATGAAGAAGAACAATGCTCATCAGCAGTGAAAGACATAGAAGTCAAGGCTTCTGTATTCCAAACATGCAAAATAACTATTCAATGGGCTCAGGCCATGGAAGAGCTCAAAAAGGATTTTGAAAATCAAGTTAGACAGGTGGAGGAAAAACTGGGAAGAGAAATGAGAAAGATGCAAGAAAAGCATGAAAAGCAGGTCAACACCTTGCTAAAGGAGACCCAAAAAAGTGATGAAGAAAATAACACCTTGAAAAATAGGCTAACTCAACTGGAAAAAGAGGTTCAAAAAGTCAGTGAGGAGAAGAATGGTTTCAAAAGCAGAATTAGCCAAATGGAAAAGGAGGTTCAAAAGCTCACTGAGGAAAATAGTTCTCTCAAAATGAGAATGGAACAGATGGAGGTTAATGACTTTCTGAGAAACCAAGAAATCACAAAACAAAACCAAAAGAATGAAAAAATGGAAGATAATGTGAAATATCTCATTGGAAAAACAACTGACCTGGAAAATAGATCCAGGAGAGATAATTTAAAAATTATGGGACTACCTGAAAGCCATGATCAAAAAAAGAGCCTAGACATCATCTTGCATGAAATTATCAAGGAAAACTGCCCTGATATTCTAGAACCAGAGGGAAAAATATATATTCAAGGAATCCACCGATCACTGCCTGAAAGAGATCCAAAAAAAGAGAAACTCCTAGGAACATTGTGGCCAAATTCCAGAGTTCCCAGGTTAAGGAGAAAATATTGCAAGCATCTAGAAAGAAACAATTCCAGTATTGTGGAAATACAATCAGGATGACACAAGATCTAGTAGCTTCTACATTAAGGGATCGAAGGGCGTGGAATAGGATATTCCAGAAGTCAAAGGAACTAGGACTAAAACCAAGAATCACCTACCCAGCAAAACTGATTATAATACTTCAGGGGAAAATATGGTCTTTCAATGAAACAGAGGACTTTCAAGCATTCTTGATGAAAAGACCAGAGCTGAAAAGAAAATTTGACTTTCAAACAGAAGAATGAGGAGAAGTATGAAAAAGCAAACAGCAAAGAGAAGTCATACGGGACTTACCAAAGTTGTTGTTTACATTCTTACATGGAAAGACAATATTTGTAACTCTTGAAACTTTTCAATATCTAGGTAGTTGGTGATATTACACACACACACACACACACACACACACACACGTGCATGCACACACAGAGAGACAGAGAGAACAGAGTGAATTGAATAGGATGGGATCATATCTTAAAAAATGAAGTTAAGCAGTGAGAGAGAAATGTATTGGGAGGAGAGAAGGAGAAATATAATGGGGTAAATTATCTCTCATAAAAGAGGCAGGCAGGAGACTTTTTAGTGGAGGGAAAAAGAGGGGAGCTGAGAGAAAAAACATGAAGTTTGCTCTCATCACAGTACACTAAATGAAGGAATAAAATGCACACTCATTTTGGTATGAAAACCTATCTTACAATATAGGAAAGTGGGGGAGAAGGGGATAACCAGGATTGGGGGGATGAGGGAAGGGAGGGCAATGGGAGGAGGGAACAATTTGAAATCAACACTCTTGGAGAGGGGTAGGATCAAAAGAGAGAATTGAAGCAATGGGGGACAAGATAGGAGGGAGGGAAATATAATTGGTCTTACACAACACGACTACTATCAAAGTCATTTGAAAAACTACACAGATATGACCTATATTGAACTGCCAGCCTTCCCAAACGAAATGGGTGGGGAGGAAGGGATGGGGAGAAGTTGGAACTTAAAGTTTAAGGAACAACTCTCGAGTATTGTTCTTGCTACTAGGAAATAATAAATACGGATAATGGGGAATAAAAGTTATCTGGCCCTACAGGGCATAAGAGAAGATGGGGACAAGGGAAGGCAGGGATGATAGAAAAGAGGGCAGTTTGGTGATAGGGAAAATTGGAATGCTCGGTATTTGGGTGGGGGGAGGGGATAAATGGGGAGGAAATTTGGAACCCACTATTTTGTGAAAATGAATGTAAAAAGTTAAATAAATAAATTTATTTAAAAAAGAAAGATAAAAGAAAGAAAGAGCATTGTATTTTGTTGTAAGCTTTTTCTGCATCTATTGAGAAAGGCATGTGGTTTTTGTTAGTTTTGCTGTTGATATGATCAGTAATGCTAATGGTTTTCCTAATATTGAACCAGCCCTGCATTCCTGGTATGAATCCTGCCAAATAATGGATTATTCTTGTGATAAGATGCTGTTTTTGTTTTGCTAAAATCTTATTTAAAATTTTTGCATCTATATTCATTAGAGAAATTGGTCTATAATATTCTTTCTCTGTTTTGTCTCTTCCTGGTTTAGGTATCAAAACCATATTTCTATCATAAAAAGAATTTGGGAGGACTCCTTCTTACCTAGTTTTCAAAAATAGTCTATACAGTATTGGAATTAACTGTTCTTTAAATGTTTGATAGAATTCACTTGTGAATCCATCTGGCCCTGGAGATTTTTTCCTAGGGATTTCATTGTTGGGTTGTTCAATTTCTTTTTCTGAGGTGGGGTTAAGTATTCAAGTTCTTCTTTAAAAACTCAAGTTCTTTAAGTATTCAAGTTAATCTGGGCAGTTTGTATTTTTTAAAATACTCATACACCTCATTTAGATTGTCGAATTTGTGAACATAAAGTTGGGCAAAGTAATTTCTAATTATTGTTTTAATTTCCTCTTTTTTTTCATCGTAGCTATCTGGCAGGCCAATAATTTTTAAATTTTCTCTCTTGGGTCTATTTTCCAGGTCAGTTGTTTCTCCAATTACATATTTTACATTTTCTTCAATCTTTTTATTCTTTAAATTTCATTTGACTGATTCTTGCTGTCTCATAGAATTATTAGTTTCTACTTGCCTGATTCTAATTTTTGTCAAATTTTTACCTTCAGTTAACTTTTGCATCTCCTTTTCCATCTGTCCAATTTTTCCTTTACAGAGTTATTTTCTCCAGTTCATTTTTGTACTTACTTTTCAATTTGCACAATTTTCCCTTTTAAAGAGATATTCTCATCAGTGAATTCTTTTTTTATATTTTTAAATATAAAAGCTTTTCTTCTATCTTCTTCTTCAGCTCTTTCAAGAGAGCTGTTTGTACATGCTAGCAGTTCATAGTTCCTCCTGAAGTTTCAGATGGAAGTACATTCTCACTACTGATCTCTTTAGTATGTATGTTTTTGTCCTTATCCCCATAGAAAGAGTCAATGGTTTTTTTGCACTTATTTTGCTTTTTCTTGTTCATAGTTTTGTTTTCTATCTTCTTGGTTTATCTCATAGTCATTAGCTTCCCTGAACTCCAGTCTCTCTTTTAAAGAACTATTTTGTTCAGTGAGGTTTTGAACCTTCTTTTCCATTTGGCTAATTCTGCTTTCAAAGCCTCCTTCTTCTCATTGACTTTTTGGACCTCTTTTTCCAAGTGAGTTAAGCTCTTTTTTACAGCTTATTTACAGCATTTTTTTAATTCTCCTTTAACAGACTACTGACATACTTTTCAAGCTCTTCTAAGACCTGAATACATTTCACATTCATTTTAGAGGCACTGGTGGCAGAGGCCTTGACTTTCTTTAAGAGTATGCCTTGTTCTTCCTCACTCGAAAGGATGGAAGGAGAGACCTTTTCCCTAAGAAAGTAACCTTCTGTGGTCTTATTTTTTTCCCCTTTTTTGGGCATTTTCCCATCCAGTTACTTCACTTCTGAATCCTTTGTCAAAAAGGGGGGTCCTAGTGCTCCTCCTCTCCCTAGTACTGTGCTCATGGCTGAGGTTCACATCAGCTGCTCAATTCCTGCCAAAGGCTTTAAGCTGAGCTGTCTGGACAATGGACCCAGGCTGCTTTTGCATAGCCTCTCACTCTCCACTGCTGCTGCCACCTAAGACCAGTGCTTTGAGGACCCCATTCCCCTCTCTCACAACTGAGAAAGCCTTCCCACACTGATATTTTGAGCTTTCTTTGTTGTTTGTGGATTGAGGGATTTGGGACCTTCCCTGCTGGGAATACTACCACAGAGGTCTGTTCAGGTCCTGTTCCTTCCAGTGCTGCAAGGCCAGGCAGGGCTCTGCTCTGCTCAGATCCTGTGAGATAGACCTTTCCTGTCAGCCCTCCAGGTTACTTTTGGCTGGAAACGTCTTTCAATCTGTTTTTCTGAGGCTTCTGCTGCTCTAGAATTTGTTGAGAGTTATTTATTACAGGTATTTTGTGGGCTGTGGAGGAAGTGCTAGAGCATATGCATCTTTCTACTCTGCCATCTTGGCTCTGCCCCTCCAAGCTTATCCAGTTTTTTAATAAGAAGAACGTTGAAAATGAAGGATCAGGAACAGGACTGATTGTATGTGTTACATTTCTTCTCCTCTAAAACCATGGTGCTCTGACTTACTCTTCAAGACTTCTGGCTCATAGTAGTTTTCAACATCCTTGTTTTCCCTGGAGCCAAAGAGTAAGAGCAGCAGTGCTCATTTGAAAGGCATCCAACCGGGAAAGATTTCTGGAATATTGACCCCCCAATCATTGTCATGCTTCTCCCGGGGCCACTTCTCCAAGACCCTAATGTATTGAGCTTCTTCCCTTTACTGGGAGCAAAACTTCATGGTGTCTGTTTAGTAGTTTGTGGTCCTGGCAAACAAATCAAGCTGTTTGACACTTTTAGAAGCAAGGTATTGGGTCTCTGTTAAAATTTCATACTAAGCCTTGGAAAAGCAAAAATATAACATCTCAACATAGGCATTATCTTTAACAGAATGTTGGTGAAGAGGGATCCATAATCACTTACATATGAACATTTAGCAAGATTGTAGATAGTTATTACTAGATTAAAACAGCAATACATCTTAGAACTTTTAGTGAGTTAGTAAATTTTTTCAACATATCTTTTGTAGGGGTTAGATTAATTTGCAATTTCCTTTAATATTAAGGACTAATGGAATATACTTTATCTTATAATTTCTAGTAGATATGTTATTAAAAGACATTAAGTAACATAAAGCTGGTGTTCCTATAAGGAAGAATAGATAAAAATCTGAAGTTTTATACTTCATAACAAAGCTTTATTATTTTCATCCTTATCAAAGATCATCAACTCATCAACAGAGTATGTCTTACAAGAAAATTAATATATACAAAAATAAAGGAGAACATTCAGAGAAGGAAGTAGCCTCAAAATTTATCTATCTCAAAATAGTAAAGGGTAAAGGAATGCCCTGTACAACATACCAGACAGGCTATCTTGTGTCCTTTGTTTCAGAATCCCCAGCTGTATCAAAAAAGTCCACAAATAGATCCCACAATGTCTTTCCCCCCTCGTTTACTGAGTCAAACATGAAGATTCCTCACTTCATTGCTCCAGTTGTTAGATCTAGTATGCTATAAGAATAACTTTAATTTACATGGAGCCTTCCATTCATAATTTCATTTGAGATAAATGTGAGATCTGAGGTAGTTAGTATCGTTATCACTATTTTTCATGTGGGGAAACTCAGTAACAGAGGGGTTGAATGATTTCTACAAGATCACATAGATAGAAAGTAAGCAAGTCAAGATTTAGAACCAAATTTTGCTCTGTAGAAATCCAGTGCACTTTGCACTATGCCCCATCTGCTTTTTCAAGAAGTTAGTCCTATATTCCAGAATAAAGTTCAAATGGATATACAACATAGGTAAAAAGGCTGATGTTATAAGCCAATTAGGAGAACAAGGAAGAGTTTATCTGTCAGAATTATCAGGAATGGAGAAATTTGTGCCCAAACAAGGAAAAATAATATTATGAGATGCAAAATGGATAAATTTGATTATTTGAAACTGAAAAGGTTTACACCATGCAACTAAGATTAGGAGGGAAGCATAAAACTGGAAAAGAAGTTTTACAATTAGTGTCTCTAACAAATATCTCTTTTCTGAAATATACAGAGAACTGAGTAAAATTTACAAGGATACAAGTCATTTCCAATTGATAAATGGTCAAAGGATATGAACAGGCAGTTCTCAGAGGAAGAAATTAAAGCTATTGATATTCATATGAAGAATACTCTAAGTCATTATTGATTAGAGAGATGGAAATCAAAACAACTCTGAGGTACCACAGCACTCCTATCAGATTGGCAAACATGACAAAACAGGAAAATGATAAATGTTGGAGAGGACGTGAGAGAAGTGGAACACTGATTCATTATTGGTCTAGCTGTGAGGAAATCCAACCATTCTGGAGAATAATTAGAAACTATGCAAATGGTTACAAAAGTGGGCATATTGCTTCTAGGATTATATCCCAAAGAGACCATAAAAGTGGGAAAGGGTCACACACCTACAAAAATATTTATAGCATTTCTCTTTGTGGTGGCCAAGAACTGGAGATTGAGGGATGCCCACCAACTGGGAAATGACTGAAGAATTTGTGGTATATGAATGTAATGGATTAATATTGTGCTATAAGAAATGATGAACAGGAGGATTTCAGAGAGGCCTGAAACTACTTATATGAACTAAGGCTGAGAGAAAAGAGCAAATCTAGGAGAACAGTAACAAATACAGTGTGCAAGGAACTTTTGTGGCAGATTTAGCCCTTCCCAGTAATGCAAGGACCTAAAACATTCCCAATGGACTCAAGGGAAATTGCTTTCCACACCTAGAGAAGGCAGTATAGAATTGGATTGCAGAGGAAACAGAATATTTTCTGTTGCGTTATGTTTGGTTTTGTTTTCATTTTTCTTGTGGTTTCTCCCATTCATTTTAATTCTTCTATGCAACATGATCAATGTGAAAATGTGTGTAATAAGAATGTATGTGTAGAACCCATGTAAGATTGTATACTATCTCGAGAAGGGAAGGGACAGGGAACTGAGAGTGGTGGAGGGGAAATCTAAGACTTATGGAAGTGATTGTAGAAAACTGAAAATATATACATTTATAATAATAAAAAAAGAAAAAATAAAATAAAACAAAAAATAGAGGTCAGACTATCAAGGGATATGATAATGGCAAAAATGAAGATCTGTAGAAATGTCCTTGTCCTAAGGGGACAAACCAATATCTAACTAATGGAAATGGTCATGTAGTTAACCAGAACTTTTACTTAAGGGTGTGCCACCATAAGATTACATAATATTAATAGAATAAGATAAAAATAAAAGATTTAGTCAATCTGATTCTCTGTAACCTTTCTAAGTAGCTTCAAAAACAACAGGGACTTGCCAATCTTACCAAAAGAAAGTTTTCTTAATGAGGTAAGTCAAATTTGGCCCAGAAAAACTTTTGATCACACTTGATAGAATATTAAAATATAAAAAAAAAAACCTGAATATTATGTGAGACTTAAGAGAATAGGATTATACAGCTGCAAAGGTCCTAATAAGTAGTATAATATGGTGAAGAGTGCTGAATCTATAAGCAGAGACCCTAAGTTCGACTTCTTGTTGTTCTGCTTCTGATCTTAGTTAAGACACAATATCTCTTAGTCTCAATTTGTTTACTTGTAAAATGATGGAGGGTTGGATTGGATAATCTCTTAGGGAGATAGAGTGCTGGATGTTATCCTGGACAAGTCATTTAACCCTGTTTGCCTTAGTTCTTCATTTGTTAAATGAGCTGGAAAAGAGTTTCATGTAGATCTAATATCATAATAGGGAGGAAGAAATGTGTCACTACAGAACCTTTATGTCTTCAAAAGCTATTGGAAGAGTTTAAGAAACAAAGACGACCTCTATTTATTGCTATTGTTGGCGCTGTTCAGTCATGTCTGCCTCTTCTTGACCCTATATGGGGTTTGTTTGTTTTTGGCAAAGATGCTGGAGTGATTTTATCATTTCCTTCTCTAACTCACTTTACAGATGAAGAAACTGAGGGAGAAAAAGATTCACTTGACTTGCCCAGGGTTACACAGATAGTAAAGACATTGAAAGAGTTTCAAGAAAAGTAGATTATCTCAGGAGAGACTGATTTTATTCTGAAAATTCAAAGAGAGGTAAAAGAAAGAAGAGTAGAAGGAATTCATTAGAGGAACTTTTTGTTCTCAAAATTGAGTTCCATGAGAAGAAAAGCATACAAACATGGATGAAGGAGGGGGTAGGTATCATATTAATTTCACTTTTTTCTTAAAGAAAGAAGGGTTGAGCACATATGCACACACAGTTTGGTGTAAATATATCAAACTGAAGAGGGAAATGAGGGGGTACAAGAGGAAAAATGATACATGGAAAGGAGAGTTTCAAGCAAAACAAACTTCTTAATCTTGAGGTGGCAAGGGAAAAGAAAATTTTAAAAAGACCTAGGATTTAAGAAGGTGTCCATAAATTGGGGAATGGCCAACCAAATAATAGTACATACTAATGTAATATTAATTAACCACAAAAAAGGGCAAAAATAATCTGTTTCAAAGAATCTTGTATAGTATGAGCTGATGTAAAGGGATCAGAAGAAAAACAATTAATATAAGGACAATGATATTTTGAATGAAACCAGCTTTGAAAGACCATGATCAAAACAGTCTATATCTCCAGATGATCTGTGAAGAACTGTGTTGTCTTCTGACAGAAAGATAAAGCACTCAAGTGCAGTAAGAGACATATTTGGGCATGGCAACAGTATGGGGTTATTTGCATGACTGATGTTTGAAATTAGATTCTTTGTTTTATCAGTGGAAGAGAGTGAGGTTAGTTATACTGATGGAAAAAAATCTCATTAAAGCTTCTTTTAAATTCACAAGAGCACAGAGGGAAGCAAAGACAATAATGATAGTTTTGAAAGTAATCTGTGGACTTGATTATATACTTTTTAAAAATAATGACTATTCATGGTTTAACATATAATTCTTCTCTACTGTGCACATAGAAATGTTTTTTGGTGTCTTAGTTCCAATTTTTTTAAAGCTATATGTAAATAAAAAAAGTTAATGAATCAAAATAATCTAGTACTTTGTTATCATAACCAAAATAGCTTAGAAATAAATAATGAAATATATTTTAAGATAACAGAAAACACTGAATTTATCTTCATTATAAGAAAGAATTTAGTTTCTCCTCTAAAGAGTATTGCTTGAATCTGTGTGATTTTCAGTATCTTTCTCTTATCCTGGAAGTCCTTAAAACTCTTATGATACTGATTCTTAAAATTAAATATCACAAAATATAACTCTAATTTCTTTTCCTTTTCCACTTAGCAGCAAATATTCCTAAATTTTTCTTTAATGCGAAACCCTACAACTTGAGGAATATCTAGAGTTTCCTAGAACTTTGCATGAAGATTTCCACAGCTGTATATAAGACCCAATCTCTTTTGTTAAACTTGGACATTTCTGAACACTATCCTTGAACAATGGATTGAATATTTGTTCAATTATAATTTTCTATTTAAGAAATATTATTTCTGATGTACATGAATATTAAGCATAATGCAGATTGCCTCAATTTATTTGCTTTGACATATTTAAACACAAGGTAAAACTACATTTTGTAAATGCAAGTTATTAAACTTTAAAGGACAACAAAAATAAATTCTTGTCATTATTCTTTTCTTTAAATTGTTTAAGTTGATTCCTCATAAGGGGTGCCATCATGACTCTCCAGCAAAAAAATACTCCACATCCATCAGAATGTCTCTGGAAATCAAATCCCCACCATGTAGAGCCCATTAGAATCACAGGTGACATGAATCAAGTAGGTTTTCCTGTGCCAGTCTTCTCAAAACAAGCACACCTATTTCTAGAACAAGTTATTTTTAAATTACTATTGATGATAGTTACCTTTTTAAGTAAAGGATGGTTAACCCAGAATTTTTTAGTTAATCTAGAAAATAGTATTTAAGATTATAATTAGTTGCTGCATTTGTGAATACTGCAATACAATCATTAAAATCTTAGATGCTAACAATATAAATTATTATATCAGACATGGATGAGATGATAAGAAATTCATCTTCACAATATCGAATGTACATTCAAAGTATTGCTGCATGATTTACTGATTTGTTTTATGAAATGAGATAAGAAATCAGTTAGAGAACATCACTTAGAAAGTATTATTTGTTTTAATGCAGTTCTCAAGGCTTCTATAACTTCCTTGTTTCTCAGGCTGTAGATAAAAGGATTTAGCATAGGAATTATAATAGTATAGAACAAAGAATCCATCATATCTTGATTATCTGTTTGGAATGATCCAGGACGCACATACATGAAGAGCATAGAGCCAAAGAATAAGGACACAGAGAAGAGGTGAGCCCCACAAGTGGAGAAGGCTTTGCTTCTTCCCTTTTGAGATTTCTTTTTCAGAATGGCAAAGAGGATACAAGTATAAGAGATTAGGATCGACAAAATGGTAAAGACCTGAATTGATCCAGAGAAGATAAAAACCATCAAAATATTAATAGAAGGGTCATTACAGGAAATTTTATATAAAGGCATGATATCACAAAAAAAGTGATGGATTTTGTTGGAGTGGCAGAAACGCAATCTAAATAACAAACTCACATGGAAGATAGCATGAAGAAAGCCAACTATATATGAAAAGATAGATAACTGGCTGCATAATCTATTAGTCATTACCACTGGATAAAGCAAGGGCTTACAGATGGCTACATATCTGTCATATGCCATTGCAGCTAGAATAAAAGCTTCTGTGCTTGCACTGAATGAAAAAAAGTCAAATTGTGCCATGCATTCAGATAAGGATATCACTTTATTGTGGGTTATGAAGCTCAGCAACATCTTAGGACTTACAGTGGTTGAAATACAAGCATCAGTTAAAGCTAAATTACCAAGGAAAAAATACATAGGGGTATGAAGGTGAGAGTTCATCCAGATAACTCCAATCAGTCCAATATTCCCCACCATGGTTACGATGTAGATAACCAAGAACACCATGAAGAGGAGAAACTGAAGTTGTGGATGATTTGTAAATCCCAAGAGAATAAATTCTGTTACCAGTGTTTCGTTTTCATCCATCATGTCTACACAGGATCTAAAATCTACATTAAAAGAAAGTAAACGCAGGTAGTCACAAAGGTACCTGAAAGGTAGACATCTTCTAATGGAAATAAAAGGTTTTTCTCTGATTGCTTCTTATGTAACACGTTTAAATATCTGATTTTTATCTTTAAATATATCTTAGGAATAAGAAGTATTCTAGAACTTGCCTATTTGTGAAAACTGTAAAATTTTAAATAAATGCAGCTGTTTTATACATTGAAGATTACATTTTTGGTTCCCCAATGTATAGAAAGGAAACAATTTAATTAGCCTAAATAAATTATGTTCTTTTTCCTTATAATTTTAATTCAATTCAACCAATATATCTTTACTGAATTTTTATTCTATCCCTTAAGATAAGGACTAGGAATGAAAATGTGATTTAGGGCTTGGTTTTGGCCCTAACTGTGGGCTATTGCTGGTTCACCAGTGTCCCTACTAATCAAAGAAATTGCTCAAGGAGTAGAGCCAGTATTACAAGTCATTGTCAAGGACATAATGTTAACCCTGATGAGGAGAAGTTACACACCTACTACTAAAAATGGTAGTTCCTAAGCCCCTCTGGTGTTTTTCCTATTTAATCAAGACAGCTAAGATGACATGATTAACTCAAACATTAAATATTTACTAATAGAAGACAAAGTTAGAATAATCATGGGAACAGTTCATAAAATCACAAAGAATCAAAACAGGTGGGAAGGTGCATAAAGTATGGGTGAATGGAGAAGTCTTAGTTGTGGGAGAGATTTGGAGAGAGTGGGATTAGTCTTAGGTGCTAGGATCAAAGAACACTCTGTAAAAGAGGTGGCACCTCAACTGACTTTGAAGGAATATAAGAAATTGAACAGATGGAGATGTGGGGAAAAAACCATTCATAAGCCTGGAGAAAAGCATGTCAATACATGGAGGGGTGAGAAACAGACTGTGATAAGGGAAAGGCTAAACTGCGAATTAGAGCTGGTTAGCAAGAATATATAGCGTACGTGGGAGAAGAGAGTAAAATAACCTTATAAATGGACATTAGTTACCAGGTTATAGAGTGCCATGAATGTTTTGAAAGTGACAGGCTGGCAGTAAAATTAGTAAAATAAAACTAAAATAATAGAATTTGAAATCAAGGAGAAGTCTAAAGCAAGCATGAATTTCAACTCTCTCATTGTACAGGTAAGGAAACTGAGACCCAGAAATACAAAGTCATGTGCCCAAGATCACATAACTCAGTGTCTAAAGTACAGATTTTCTGATTCCTAGACCAGAGCTCTGTAGTAATTCACTTTTGATATAAAGTTTCATGAAATTATTGTTGAGAAATAAGGTCTAGTTCTGATTTTAAAACCTCAGTTCATTATCTTTATAGGGCTTCTCAAAAATTACTTGACAAGCTTCGCTATGTTTTTAGTATAAAATACAAAAAACTCAGACCTCCATTAAAATTATTTAAAACAGTGATGGGGTCATCATCATTCTAAATTTTCAGAGTTCTCCCCAGTTTATAAAATTCTATTTTCTGACCTCAAAAGTTAGCGACATCTATCTGTAGCCACGTGAAAATATGCACTGCCATGTATTCCAAAATAATCTGAAAGGATATCTAAATCTAATGCATTCTGCCTTGATCAGTACACTATCATGAATACCCTTATTCACAAAAATTAAAAAATCACTAGTGAAGCACTTTGAGTTTCACCAACTCTCTTCTTCCAACTTCCTTATTGTAGGACAGGAATGATTATTTCCGTTCTTATTTTTGGTGAGAACCAAAAGAGGTGTCCTTGGAGCCCTGGTGTAAGAGACAGATGCAGTTTCGTTGGTGGTTTTAACAGCAGGGACCAGGTCTGAACTAGAATGGGGCAATGGCTGGGGTCAGACAGTGGCACAAGAAGAGAACAAGCAAAAGAAAAAGAGTGGGCTCCTGTCACCAAGCATGACTGCCTAGTCAAGATCAAGAAGATCGTGTCGATAAATGAGATCTGTCTTTCTTCCTTCTCTATCATGGAGACTGGGATCATTGACTTCTTTCTGGGGCCCTCTCTGAAGGATGAGGTTCTTTAGATAACGCTTGTTCAGAAACACACTAGATATGTTCATCATGATATATTAAGCCTTTTGTGGTCACTGAAGATTACCATGGACCTGTGTGTCAACTGTTGCAAAAAAAAAAAAAAAAAGAGCTAAGTGGTACTGTGGATAGAATGCTAGGTCTGTAGTCAGGAAAACCTCAGTTCAAATATAGCCTCAGAAAATAAATTGTGTGACTCTGGGCAAGTCATAACTTTTGCCTCATTTTCCTTACTGTAAAATGAGAAAAATAATAGCACCTATGTCGTAGGGGCATTCTTTTCAAGGGCTGTTGTTTGTAAAATGCTTTGGAAACCTTGAAATTCTAGAGAAATGCTAGCCATTTTTATCATCGAACATCATGCTATCATCTTGACCAAGCTATTTATTGTTTCTTTGAGGCAAGGACACTAGGGGAACAAGACTGGTCAACCCCACACAGTGACCTGCAGAGTCATGGGTATTAAGGATTGGCGTTGATGTGTATTACCCCTGTCCCATGGGAAATTGGCATTGTCTTGCCTGCAGTGCCTAAAATGCTGCTGTTGATACAGGAAATTAATGACTTTCCTTCTGCCACTGGCTTTACTGCCACTCTGGTAAACTTTACCAAAGCTGCCTTTGATGTCATCTTGATATTCCCTGACCTGTGGGAAAAGATGATTTACTAAGTCTCTCTTTGAGAAATTCACTCACTATATAGTAAAAAGTAACACTCTACCGTCAATCCAAAGAACCTAGGTAACTGCTGTGGCTGCCACACTAATATTTTTGTACGAGCAAAGAATAAATTGAACTCTGCCTGATAAAAACAAGTACTATTATACAGGGTGTTCCAAATGGTTACTTTAAACTAAACTATGACTTTGGGACACCCTGTGATTTATTTTTATACAACACTTTCAGGTTTACAAAGCACCTTTTCACAACCTTCTGAGATCAGTATGGCAAATATATTATCCCCATTTTATAGATGAGGAAACTGAGACTCAATGAGGTATAGAGACTTTTCTGCCATCACATAATTATTGAAGAGAAGAACTAGAATTCAAAACCCATGTTCTGTCTTAGTCACTACAGTGTCATTCAGCAAGGTTCAGTAACTTGCATTAGGTCAACAGCTCATTGTTCCTTCATATGTATTTATTTCATGCCAAATAGCATCAATGAAACATATAGATGTTTATAAGCCATCAATTTCCTCCTATTAAGCAATATTGTTCTCTTTATAGTCTTCTCATATTTGTGAAACTCCAAACCACAACCAATTATACAATACAAGGAAGAAGGGGGAACAGGCATTTTTTAAACATTCACTATGTGTCAGGCATTATGCTAAGTACTTTACAATATTATCATACTTGATCTTCAGGAAAACCCTGTGAGATAGGTGCTGTTATTATTCCCATTTCATAGATAGAGACTACAGAGATTAAGTATTTTGCCGAGTTAATAAGAAGTGTTTGAAACTGAATTTGAATTCAGTTTTTCCTGACTATAGAACTAGGGCTCCATACTCCTGCAGAAGCATGGAGAAAACCTCAAAAGGGACAGAATGCAGTGATGCTTCTGAGGAATGTGTTTAAGAATTATAAAGATATGTTGTATAAGTACCATTTGGCCTGAAAAATATATTTTTGATAATTTTTTCTGAGAAATACTTAATCTTTGTTTTGTTTGGAAATACAATGGAAGGAAATATATCTTAAAATGAACCTCAAAGATTTAGATTAGAATTAAGTATGATTAGGAAATACAAAAATACACTTCATAGGGAAAATTGGGACACTTTTGACAGAAAGAGAGAGACAGAGACATGAGGGAAGGAGTGAAGGAAAGTAAGTAAGGAGAGAGAAATGAAGGGTGAGAGAAGAGAAGAGAAGAAAAGGGAAGGGAAGGAAACAGAAGAGATAAGGGGAGGGATAAAAAGAGGAAGGAAGAGAGAGAGAGAAAGAGAGAGCAAGAGCGAGAGCGAGAGAGAAAGAGAGAGAGAGAGAGAGAAGAAATAAAATATAACAGTGAAAATACTCAGTACGTTATGGGTTAGAAACATATATTTAATAGTTCACACAAACCAGACTGTGGAGAATGAAGGCAGCTGTAGCAGTGAAATGAGTAATCTGGGTTTAAATGTTGCCTCTACCATTCATTGTCTGTGTGACAATGACTAAGTTCTGAACACTCTGGGTCTTATTTTCTTGATTATAAAGTGGGCATAAAAATAGTGCATATTTTATAGGACTACTGGGAAGATAAAAGTAGATGAATTGCTTTGTCTTTATTCTTTAAGAGATCAAGGATACTCCTGTAAAACATCTGCAGGTTACACAAATGAATATTTTCTCTTTGTGCTTGTGTAAGCAAGAGGAATTTAAGTCCCAAAGTAGATCCTGCCACAGAAACACTGTCTACATCTGGATGTGATGTCAGTAAATATCAAATGAAGATACTTCTGCTTCCAGAATGGCATTTACCTATGAAATGCATTACGTAAGTATAGATTCCACCTTCAAAAACTACAATAAAAATTTCATTATTTGTATTATAGAATTAATCACTGAGTTATTAAAGGAGCTATATATAAAATATTGTTAAAATTTTCTTTACTTAAAATCTTCAAGACTGATATTTCTAGGGATTTGTTTTAAAGAAGCCACACAGGAAAGATTGATGGCCTATATTTAACAGACTGATAAGTCCCTCAGTCCATATTCAATCATTCTATGACATGAAGGAATTTCATATTTCTCTCTTAGGTTTCAAGAGTCATGGCCACAGTAATTTCTCTGAAGAGGAAAGAAGAAGTCATTGGTGACTATAGCTTTTAGAATTTACCCCTTAATATTCTAAGAAAAAATCTTAATTGTGAAGAAATTATTGGTGGTCAAGAAATCATTCTTCTTGTGATCCATTTAATTTCCTTAATTTCCTCCATGTATTAAAACAAAAGAAGGAAATAGTTGAAGCAAAAGCAAAAAAAAAAAAATAGTCCCTTCACCTTTTAGAGTTATGGAGCAAAAACACTTCATTGGCTGAGTTGACAAACCTAAGGGTTTTTCCTTAGGATCCTTTGACTTCATATAGACAAAGCCAAAAGTTACTATGAGAAAAAAAGTGTTTTCCATTCGTTTCACTTTCTTTAAAATGGAAAAAGGAGATAGAGACTGAAAGAGAGAGAAGAGAGAAGAAGAGAAAGGAAGAGAAAAATTAAAATTCCTGCACCCTCACCTAGCTCCTCTAGGATGTTTCAGGAAATAAAGAAGAGTTTCTCTTCTTTGTGAAGACGCTCTTCGGTGTCTCTGTTTCAAAATCAAACACCTATTTCTTTTTGTTTTAAAACTAATAAGAATCATATACAAAACTATATTACGACTTCAGGGAATTCCTGTGAATGTGAGAAATACATCAATACTTCTCAAGATCTCTCCTCAGATACAAGCAAATTTACCCTAATGAGAGTTGATCAGAAATCCCATTAGACGTGCCCAGTTCTAACAATTACAATTGTACTACACATCATTAATCAGTTACAGTTCTAACTTCTCTAAGAGGTTATTGGTACTCTACTTCATAGTATTTAATACTTACTACACTTAATGGATACTAATGGATATTAAAAAGAATTCTAGGTGGTGATTCCCCTCAGGGAGCTGATTATATAATAGTGAAACTAACCATACTAGAATATAGTTGTTTGAAAGTATAATAGGAAAGGCACCAAAAATTTTATGAATGGAGGGAGGGAGGAAGAGACAGAGTTTTGGATTCATTTCTCTCTGTGTTACTGACAATAGCACAAAAGTGGGAGTAATGTTCTGATCAGAACATAACAGTCATGAGAACTGTCAGTAACTACTTTTAGAGGTGGCTACTTTTATACAAAGAAAAGTTTTCTTCTCTCCTAGATGATGCCTCTAATTTCAGCAGCACACCTTGCAGATTCATGACCAATGATCACAATGAAGTACTGATAGTGAGATTGTGCATAGACTTTTGTGCAAGAGAAAACAAAGATATGTCACCTAAGCTCCTGGGGTCACGTGTTTTTCACTTTTGTCTTTACGTCACCAGCACCAACAAAGTGCCTGATCCTTGGTATGTTCTTGATAAAGATTGTCAATGTATTTATTTGTCTAAGCTATCTAGGAGGAGACAATTCAAAGAAAAAGATATTTATTTGAACACCATGGTAAAGTGAATTATAAGGAAGTGGCACTGGAGTGCAGGGGTGATTTTTGATGTAAGCCTGTGTTGTCTTTGTGTTTACTGGTCAGTGATGGGGGTAGAGGTGCGACGTGAGCTTGAGGTCAGTGAGAACCAGTTTCTGTGTTTGGATGGAGGGAGATTAACTATTTTTTTTTTATTCTTGATGTCCTGACCATAGACAGAGCTTAGATTGCTTTGTCTTTGGTTTATAAAATTTGTTTTTGTAAAACAACAATCATAAAAATTTTTTGGTACTGGCTAAGAAATACAGTGGTGGATCAGTGGAATATGTTAGGGACAAAAGAAATAGTGGTCAATGACTGCAGTAATCTACAATTTGATAAATTGAAAGACTAGAGCTTCTGGAATGAGACCTCATTATTTGACAAAAAGTTCTGGAAAAATCAGAAAATGGTGTTGTAAAACCTAAGCATAGACCAACATAATATACAAAATACTAAAATAAAGTTCAGATGGTTACACCATTTAGATGTAGAGACTGATAAGTTAAACAAATTAGGAGAATAAGAAATTGTTTACCTGTGTGATTTATGGAGGACAGAAGAATTTGTGACCAAACAAGAGATAGTGAACTTATGAAATGCAAAATGGATAATTTTGATTACATTAAATTGAAAACTTTTTGTACAAAGTCAATGAAAATTAGATTCATAGGGAAGCAGAAAATTGGGAAATAATTTTTACAAGTAGCATCGCTGATAAAAATGAAATTTCTAAAACGTATTGAGAAGTGAATCAAAATTTTAAGCATATAAATCATTCTCCAAATGATAAATGGTCAAAGGATATGACAGACACTTTTCAGAAGACAAATTGAAGCTACCTACAGTGAAATGAATAAAGGGCTCTAAATCACTATTGATTAGAGAATGCAAATCAAAACAGTTTTTAAGTACCACAAAACACCTATCAGATTGCCCAATATGACAAGACAGAAAAATTGTGCTAGCAGGTGCCAAGATGCCAGAGTGATCAGTAATTGCTATTTCCCTCCCATTGTTGACCCTAAAGAGCCCAGAGAATATCTCCCCGAGAAAAACCTTAGAACAGTGGCAACAGCAGAAGGAGTAAACAGTTTCTTAGCCAGTGAGGCTAGGGAAATTGCTAAGGGGTTCCTTCTTGCTGTGGTTGAAGGGGGCAAGTCCAGCACCAGAGCTGTCCCAGACAATCCCATTGCAGCAAACTGGGAGAAGATACGGAGCCCCAGGGGTGTGAAGTTTGCAACCACCAACACCAGGATAGCAGGCATGCCTCAGCACCCCAGGGGAATCGGGAATATACTAGTGCAGATGAGATCACCAACCACTGAACTTACCTATGTTCTAGCTCAGCAGAGGAGACTTCCTGTGGCCAGACTAACCCTCCCACATATTTAACAAACAAGCTCCAGGGTAACTCTGGGGAAACCCCAAAAGACCTCACCTGGCCTCTGCTTTCCAACACTAGTCAATTCAGCACCCCCATTTAAGCTTCTAGTTGAAGGAACCAGAGGGCAAAATACACCAAGTCTCCAGTTTTAGGCAAAAGAACTCTGGGACAGAGCCCTCTGTGCTCCAGATGCAGAGATCTACTATAAAAGTCAGGAAAGGGATGATTATCATGAGAAAAGATGATTATCGTGATGATTATCATGAGAAAAGAAAAGTCCATAGAATCTTTTTATGGGAACAAGGACCAAAAGAGAAATAACAAAGAGATCAGCATTGAGACTGTACTCCCATTTGAAACTTCAGAAGGAACTATGAAGTGATTTGAAACACAACAAGCATCCTGGGAAGAGATCAGGAAGGCTTGTGTGCCCATGTAGGATGTCTTTTTTCCCATTGGTTTCCTAAATACCAAAGACAGGAGATATTAATGGATTTAAACTTTGGAAAGATCAGGAAGAGAGGAGAGCCGCCATAATAGCTAGGCGAGCAGACAAGCCTGAAAGCAATGCAAGAAATAGCATTCTTCCTACATTCTACAAGAGGGTATGTAAGAGAACTATGTAACCTTCTTTGTCCCTTGATGGAACAATGTCATGGAGTAAAAAAACAGAGATGAGATCGGTGACAGGTAAAGTCATTTGCTTCAATAGATCCATGAGATAAAACAGAAGAAAGATGATTGAGGACATTTATGTCATATCGTTACTAGAGGTAGCTAGGTGACTCAGTTGGTAGAGTCAGGAATATCTGAGTAGAAATCTGGTCTCAGACACTTAGTAACTGTGCGACCCTGGGCAAGTCACTTAATCCTGTTTTCTTCAGTTTCCTCATCTGCAAAATGAGCTGTAGAAGAAAATGGCAAACCCCTCCATTACCTTTTCTATGGGGAGAAAAAACCCAAATTGGCTCACAAATACTCAGAACAATAGTGAAAAGCTGTATTTTATGGTCTCAGACATGATGACAGGGTGAAAAAGAGAATAAGCCAGATGCTAGGAGTATGGAATGACGAGCTTCCTATTCTGTAATTTCCAATAGATATAGTTCATTTCTGTGATGAAAATAAAGGAGTTTAGTATAGATAGTCCGGTGAGGTTTTTACTCCAGAACTGTGATTTCATTGGTGCAGAAGACTCCCAATGAGATAACTTCCTCCACTGATAGGAATAATAACTGTAGTCACACAGTCCCTGTCAGAGTAGGGTTTTAAATCTGTTCTTCATTACTTTATTCACTGTTGCATGCTGCATTGCCAACGTGGCAAGGACCAAAACCAGGCTTGACTAAGTGAGGAAGTGGAGGCTTCGAGTCTACAGTTTTTGTTACTTTTTTCCAGAAGTTTGTCAGTGAGTAAAAGCAAAAACATGAGATGAAAACTCAAGAAAGGAAAAGAAACAGGTACACACACACACACACACACACACACACACACACGCACACACATATGTATATATATACATATATATATATATATATATATATATATATATATATATATATATATATATATATATGTTGTAGGAAATCTAAGCCTCTTGGTAGACAGATATGAAGATGTCTGAAAAAAATTAAGAATGAACATGCAGGATTGGTTTTGTAATTTGTTTAGAAAAAAATGAATAATGAACAGTTTGGGAACACATTTAAGAAAATTATTTCTTTATTGCTTTTCTCAAAGAACCAAAGTCCTCTTTATTTCTCAGACTGTAGATAAATGAGTTTAAGAGGGAGATTATGACAGTGTGAAGTAAGGAATACATTATGTCCTGATCTTTAGTAGTGCCAAACCCAGGATTCACATACATAAAGAAAAGAGTTCCAAAGAATAAGGAGATAGAGAGCGGATGGGTACTTTGAGAAGGCTTTACTCCTTTCCTTTTCACATTTAATCCTCAGGATAGCAGAGATGGCATAAGTATAAGAGATTATGATGATCATAAAGTGAAAGTCTGAATAAATACAGAGAAAATGAAAATGACCAATGTGCTAATAATGGACCAGTAAAGGAAATATTAAACAATCGTAAAATTTCACAATAGAAATAATGCATTCTACTTGACTTACAGAAAGTTAATTTAAATATTAAGCCCATATGAAGCATGAGATGAATAAGACAACATGTGTAGGAAGCAATGACCAGTTCCTTGCACAGTCTATTAGACATCCTCACTGGATAAAGGAGAGGGTTGCTTATGGCTGCACATCAGTCACGTGCTGTTGTTGCCAACAGGAAACATTCTGCATTTACATTAACATCAATAAAGTAAAATTGAGTCATGCATTATAGAGGGGGTATTATTTTATTCTTCATTAAGAAATTCACTAGCAGGAGGCAGAGCCAAGATGGCAGAGTGGAAAGACACACATGTACGGGGTCTCCCCACACAGCCCATAAAATACCTGTAGAGAGGGACTCTCAACAAATTTTGGAACAGCAGAAGTGGAAAACAAGAGAGTGGAGGAGATTTCCAGCCCAGAGTGACCTGAAAGAACCAAGGGAAACGTCGGTTGCACTGGACATGGAGCGGACCGTGGAGTCCAGCCCAGCCTTGGCCATGTGGTGTGGCATGGCCAACTCTGGGAGGAGGACACCTCAGCCAGGATTCTCCAGTTACAACAGCAGCAGGTCGACAGATCCCTCAACCACAGGCATAAAAGGTCAGTGATGGTGTTTTTTCAATTGGCTGGGAAGGGAGAAAGGCCTTCCCATAGCTCCGGCCTCAGTCAGTGGCCCAAAGGGGCCATATGGGGCAGGCGGTAGCAGTTCTCATGGCAGCCTCTACAGCAGCCTGCATCCATTGTTGGATCTTAAAACCCCTGGGGGAACTGAGGGGCTGAATATTACCTCAGCCCCGTGTAGAGAGCCTGAGGGAACTGATCTTTGTCTCTTTGTCTCACATTGAATGGTGGCCCTGCCCATCCAGCTTATTTGAAAATCAGCCCCCAGCACTGACTTGGTGGAACTGGAGGCCAGGTGGATGTGGAGAGGAAACTGCTAAGATTCTGGACACAAAAATCTCTTCCTGCTTCCAGATCAGTGTACACACTTGATTGTGCCACCTTGGAGGAACTGAAATCTTACAGAATCCCAGAGAATACCCTACTCTTGACAAATGACCCCAAAATCAAGCAACTGGTTGGGAAAATGCTCAAAAAAGGGGAAAAAATTAAGACTATAAAAGGTTACTTTCTCAGTGAACAGATATCTTTGCTCCTCCTTTCAGATGAGGAAGAACAATGCTTACTATCAGGGAAAGATGTAAAAGTCAAGGCTTCTGTATCCCAGACATCCAAAATAAATATTCAATTGTCTCAGGTCATGGAAGAGCTCAAAAAGGATTTTGAAAATCAAGTAAGAGAGGTGGAGAAAAAACTGGGAAGAGAAATGAGAGAGATGCAAGAAAAGCATGTAAGTACCTTGCTAAAGGAGACCCAAACATATGCTGAAGAAAATAACATCTTTAAAAATAGGCTAAATCAATTGGTAAAAGAAGTTCAAAAAACCAATGAGGACAAAAATATGCTAAAAAGCACAATTAGCCAAATGGAGAAGGAGGTTCAAAAGCTCACTGAAGAAAATAGTTCTTTCAAAATTAGAATGGAACAGATGGAGGTTAATGACTTTCTAAGAAACCAATAAATCACAAAACAAAACCAAAAGAATGAAAAAATGGAAGATAATGTGAAATATCTCATTGGAAAAACAACTGGCCTGGAAAACAGATCCAGGAGAGACAATTTAAAAATTATGGGCCTACCTGAAAGCCTTGATCAAAAAAAGAGCCTAGACATCATCTTCCAGGAAATTATCAAGGAAAACTGCCCTGATATTCTAGAAACAGAGGCAAAATAAATATTGAAAGAATCCACCAATCACCTCCTCAAAGAGATCCAAAAAAGAGAAACTCCTAGGAACATTGCAGCCAAATTCCAGAGTTCCCTGGTCAAGGAGAAAATATTGCAAGCAGCTAGAAAGAAACAAGTATTGTGGAAATGCAATTAGGATAACACAAGACCTAGCAGTTTCTACATTAAGGGATCGAAGGGTGTGGAATATGATATTCCAGAAGTCAAAGGAAGTAGGATTAAAACCAAGAATCACCTACCCAGCAAAACTGAGTATAATACTTCAGGGGGAAAAATAGTCTTTCAATGAAATAAAGCACTTTCAAGTATGCTTAATGGAAAAACCAGAGCTGAAAAGAAAATTTAACTTTCAAACGCAAGAATCAAGAGAAGCATGAGAAGGTAAACAGAAAGAAAAAACATAAGGGACTTACTGAAGTTGAACTATTTACATTCCTACATGGAAAGACAATATTTGTAACTCTTGAAAACTTTTTTCAGTATCTGGGTAGTTGGTGGGATTACACACACAAACACACACACACACACACACACATACCACATAGAGAGGAGAGATGAATAGTACAGGGTGAATAAAATAGGATGGGATCATATTTTTAAAAAATGAAATTAAGTGGTGAGAGAGAAATATATTGGGTGGAGAAAGGGAGAAATGGAATGGGGTAGATTATCTCTCATAAAAGAGGCAAGTAAATGACTTTTCAGTGGAGGGATAAAGTGGGGAGGTGAGAGAAAAATCATGAAGCTTACTTTCATCACATTCGACTAAAGAAAGGAATAAAATGCACACTCATTTTGGTATGGAAACCTATCTTACAAAATAGGAAAGTGAGGGAGAAAGGGATAAGCAGGTTGGGGGGGAATGATGGAAAGGAGGGCAATGGGAAGAGGGAGCAATTAGAAGTCAACACTCTTGGGGAAGGATAGGGCCAAAGGAGAGAATAGAATAAATGGGGGGGGCAGGACAGGATGGAGGGAGGCAGGACAGTTAGTCTTACACAGCATGACTATTATGAAAGTCATTTGCAAAACTTCACAGATATGGCCTATATTGAATTGTTTGCCTTCCCAAAGGGGATGGGTGAGGAGGGAGATATGAAGAGAAGTTGGAAATCAAAGTTTAAGCAACAACTGTCCAGTATTGTTCTTGCAACTAAGAAATAAGAAATACAGGTAATGGGGTGTAGAAAGTCATCCTGCCCTACAGGACAAAAGAGAAGATGGGGATAAGGGAAGGGAAGGACTTTAGAAGGGAGGGCAGATTGGTGACAGGGGTAATTGGAATACTCAGCATTTTGGAGTGGAGGAGGGGACAAATGGGGAGAAAATTTGGAACCCAAAATTTTGTGGAAATGAATGTTGAAAACTTAAATAAATTGAAAAAGAAAAAAAGAAAAAAAAGAAAATTATTACTTTATATATAAAAAAGAAATTCACTAGCATCTTAGGGGTTACTGAAGAGGAAGTCAAGGCATCTGAAAAAGCTGAACTACTTAGGAATATGTACATCAGCATGTGAACATGAGAGTTCATCCAAAGAAGTACAACTAGTCCAATATTCCCCACCATCATTTTGAGGTGGATCACTACGAACGCCGAGAGGGATCTGAAGTGCAGGGGGATCTGTAGGTTCAGTGATAACAAACTCCGTCGGCAATTTCTTGTTCTCCTCTATCATATCTTCATTATACCTGCTGTTAGAATAAGAGATTTAAATAAAATACTAATTCGTCAAAAGTCATGAAAAGTAACACTCATCCATGAAATAAAATGTTACTCAAGGCTGCATATACTTTAATTAGCGTGGTTTAAGAGTCAACCCATCCCCTTTAATAAATATATTTTACAAAAATCAACCCTTTGCACACCTGGTTGTAAGAATTGGGTAACTAAAGTGAACTAAATTAGTTAAGCAATAATATATTTAATATTCATAGTGTTTTAAAGTTTGCAAAGCATTTCTCAAAAATTATTTCATTTTATTCTTGGCTGATGACTTTGCACAGCTCTCCATCACTCAAGTCCAATTTACATGTAATTCAAGACATCACATCATAATGTTCTCTATCCTCTTAAAGAATAAAGAACAGACAACAACAGTCATCCTGACATCTGGGTGCTAATACTATTACCATTTTACAGATGCTGAAAATGACACAGAGAGAAGTTAAATGACTTATTCACGGTCATATAGCTTCAAAGTGTCTGAGACAACATTTATACTCAGGCTTTCCTAACTCCACTCCAGAATTCCCTTTAGTGTTCTACCTAGTTTTTCTCACTTCCTTTAATTCTAGTGCCTTCTCTCTTTCAATTATTTCTTATTGATACTGTTCATAATTTGTTTGTATCTATTTGTTTGCTTGTTTCCCTCATTAGATTGTGAGATCCTTAAGGGCAGGGACTGTCTTCTGCTTCTTTTTATATCTATCCCAAGCACTTAATACAGTGCCTGGCATATAGTAGGCACTTAATAAATGTTTATTCACTCACTGACTGACCTTGTTGAGCATTTCTAGGTAAGGCTTTGTTCCCCATTATGTAAACTTGGAGGGAAATCATACTTCATTAATATTTGACTTTAGAGAATATATGCAGGAATTATTTTCATAAAAATATTTTAGAGGTGTTCAATTCTGATTCAAATGTGCTCATTTGTAATCTCAAAATATGTTAACATTTATGAAGGGTCACTACTTGAAAGGCTGGAATTTGTCTTTTTGCATTCCTTGTGACCATTTCTACCTTTATACCCCTGTTCTTACTGTTCATGTATAATTTATGCCTATGTCTAAATATTTTTGAATGGCTATGCCTCTAACTATATCTATATCTGTGACTTAAGTCTATGTCTCTAGACTCCTTTCCATTTTGTACTCCACAGAATTATTAGGATGAAATGAGATTAGATGTTAAGGATTTTGAAAATTTAAAGCACAATACAAAATAAGTCAACTATTATCATTATTAGTTTGACAGTGATAAATGCTGTAATGGATCAGTTAATCTGTTCAACTTTTTCTCTTCAAAAGCCTTCAATAATTCCTTACTGCTTCCTAACTAATGTACAAATTCATGGGACTGGTCCTTTACAATCTGCTTCTACCTGTCTTCCCAAATTTATATTATACAGTTGTCCTCCATTCAATCATTCACCCGAAAATGATTTCAGTATTCTTTGCAAGTACCCTAATGTTTGGGACAGTGGATAGAACCCTTAGAGTCAAGAAGGCCTGAGTTAGAATATAGACTCAGACACTTATTATCTGGGTGACCCTAGGTAAATCATTTAACCAGTTTAACTCAATTCCTTAAACTATAAAATTGGGAAAGTTATAAAAGTTATTTCCTAGGGTCATTATGAAATAATTTTTGTAAGTCGCTTAGCACAGTGCATTGAACCTAGTAGGCACTCACTAAAATGCTTGTTTCCTTCTTTCCATCTTATTTTCTTCCTTCTTATTTGCCTTATTACTTTCTTTCCTATCTACCTTGTTTTTTTTTATTTCTTCCCCTCTTCTTTCCTTCCTTCTTTGTTTCTTTCTTTCTATTCCCTGCCTTATCTCCTCCCTTCCTTTCATTTTTCATTCCTTCCTTTATTCCTGCCATGCTTTTACTTAGGCTATTCTTCAAATGGGATTGCTCCTCACTTCCTCCTGTTCAGTTCTTACCAATCCTTTAATGTGCATGTCAAATACCATAAATTTAAAAATCCCTCATATCTTACTTTGCTCTGTTTACAAATTTCCAAGGCATTTATCATTTTTGTGTTATATATTATCTGTCTGTCTCTGTGTCATATCCCCCCAATGTGCATAAGTGTTATAGAGATAGGTGTTTTAAAAATGTTTTAAAATTGAATTCATTTATTAATGTAAAAAGCAACTATTAAACATTCATTCTTCTTTCCTTTCAGACGTTTTCCTTGTTGCAGTGTCCGGCGTGTAGTAGGAACTTAAGAAATATGTATTGATTGACTACTTAATTGATATCATTTTCTAATATCAAAAGACTTTAAGAAGACTGTTCATATGATCCATTCTTCTTAATTACTCGTCATGAACACAAGCAATTATTCCCATCCAATTCAATTCACACACAGCTATTATGTAAAAAGCTCTGTGCCATACCTCAAACTGAAAACTCAGAATTGTATTCATGAAAGATGAATAACTTTCAATTCACTCACATTAGTGAGACAGAATTAGTCAAGCAAGTTGTGTTCTGGGGACAAATCAGGTTATGTTAATCAGAATTTATTCAGCCATTAGTATTTGTCAAGAACTGTGCTAAGCTCTGGTGAATCAAAAGAGGAGACAAAAACACTTTCCCTTCCTTCAAGAAGCTCACATTCTAATTGAGGAGATAACATTGACATTACTACACACATACATGATATGTACAGAGTAAGTGGAAAGTAATTTCAGAAGGGATGCCAATGGCAGCTAAAGGGGGATCAAAAAAGAAATATAAATCATTTAGGAGATAAATCCAAACAATCACCACAGTTTATTTGGCTTAAAAAATATTTGAATTCTACCTAGGCAAATAATTTTGAAAATAAATTATAAATATTTTTCCCAGATATACTTATAGATCTGACCATTCTATGATCATTGGCTTAGAGAAAAAAGTTACAAAGTAATTATATGGTGATAGTTTCAAAGGATAAACAAAAACTAGATGGAATTTTTTCAGAGTTGAATTCTAAATATATTTTTAAAATTTGAAATTTTCCTTAAGAAATAAACTGACCTACACTAACATTAGAGAAACAAAAGGAACTCTAGTGCAGTAGAAAGTAATATAGTAGTCAGGGTGAATCATAAACTGGCAATGAAATGATAATGTGATTCATTCCTGCTATGCAAGGGTAGGAATACCAAGGAACTGCTAACACATAAAAAAATTAAATAACTATTATTTCCTGATTATCTGAGCATAGCACTGGATTGAACAAAAGAGTTATATGTACACAATACTTGCATTAGAGGAACTTTTCCTAGGCCTAAAATTGGATCCATTCAGTTGGCTTCAGCTTACCTATATGCTTGTACAACATAAGGGAGGTATAAATATTGGCATAGTTGTCCACTTTTTGCTAGTACTGGATTAGTCAGTTTTGAGTCTAACCAAATGTTAAAAGGTCACACTTGATTTCTGATGAAAATTTTAATTGTATTTGCATCATATTCTATTCTGTACAGAATTTCATAGAAGCATTTTTTTTTTGAATAATGTATCTAAACAAACACCTCCAAAAAGCAAACTTTTGGAAAACTTGCATGACACAGAATCATGTCAAGGAAGAGTAATGCTTTTCTTAAAATGTATTAATGTAGCCAATTAGAAGAATTACTAACTACTAGAAAAATCATTAGGAAAAGGAAGTGTTTTCATATTTATCTTTGTATCACAGTTGGTTGGTGTCATGAGCGTATTATGAATTCAACAAATGCTTAATGAATTAAATTGAATGATTTTTCCTACGAAGATAACTGAGGAGTACATTTTCAGAAATAAAACTAAAGGAAATGACCAGGAGTTTAATATTCACTGGAAATGGATTTAAGGAAAATTATTTTGACAGCTAACAGAATCATTGAAATTTAGATTTAGAAGCTATTTCAGCAGTCAGTTAAACTATCGCCAAAAAATAATTTCACTATTGTTTATATCTTACAAATAGTCATCTTTCCTTTGAAGACCCATAATCAAAGGAAACATACCAACCCCCCAAAACAGTTCACTTCACTTTCAGACATCTCTAATCATTAAGAATTTGTTTCTTGATATCAAATCTAAATTCACATCTCTTCCACTTCAACTCCTTGCTTCTGGTTCTGATTTTTGGATCCAAAAAGAACAAGTTTAATACCTCTTCTAAATGAAAGGGGCAGCTAATTGGTGCCTGGGATAGAGTCCTGGACCCGGAGTCAGGAAGAAGAGTCTTTCTGAGTTCAAATTTGGCCTCAGACTTTTTACTAGCTGTGTGACCCTGAAATCACTTAACCCTGTTTGCTTCAGTTCCCTTATCTATAAAATGAGTTGGAGAAGAAATTATAAACAACTCCAGCGTCTTTGTGCAGAAGAACTCAAATGGGGTCACAAAAGTTGGACAAAATTGAAAATGACTGAAGAATTCAATGAAATCCCTGAAGATATTTGGAAACATCATCATACCCACCTGAAACTTTTTATTCCCTGGATTAAACATCCCCAATTCTTTCTAATGTATGTGATAGGAATTCAAAGTTCATTGCCATCATGGTTACTCTTCTGTGTGTTCTCCAGCTTTTCAATGTTTTGCCTAAATTATTTTAGATCTAGAAAAAAGAAAAAAGACAAGTTAATAGAGAGGGGAGTAGTTTGCACCACAAACAAGCAAGATGATTTGCTGAAACCTGCTTTTTGAAATGGCTTTGTAAGCATTCAGAATATTTCATAAAGTCTTCAAAATTAAATCTCCTGAATAATCTACGTTCTTCATTCCACTTTCTGCTATGACACATTAACCTAAGAGTGACCTAACTTTGAAATGCTTTATTTGGGAAGGCTACAAGTGAGTTCCCATTTCCTGGGGATTTTCAGGGTGGAGAGCATCGTCTGGAATTCCCTAGAGAAGTTTATTCTGAATGCAAGGAAATGGAGCAGATATCATTGACAAGCCCTATATTCTCATGATTCTAGGAAATTAGAGAAATTTAACATTTCCATGACTTTCAGGATTCATGACAAAGTCAGATGACAACTCTAAAACCATACTTGTCCTTCTCAATACTTATAAAGAAAAAAAGTATAAATTATGAGGTGATCTCTGAAGTGAGGACATTATTTCCATGATTATTTAAATTTTCTTATTTCCTTTTATTCCTTCTAGTAAAGCAAAATATAACTCTCCCCATGCCCCAAATTCTGCTATAAATCTGTCTACATGGTACAAAAATTTCTCACTGAAAAACAAGAATTCCTATCAATATTCTGGATCATCTCTCAATTCAAATTTGGGAATCATCCAGGAAAAACATCTAAATGGTTGGCAGAGCTTTCAAGATTTTAATTCAGACATTTTGTAGTCATATAGATACAATTAGGCATTGTAACTTTGCAGATGAATACATCTCTCTTGTAAATAGCAAGGGAGTTTTAAAAAAGTTGTATCCTTACTAATATCCTTTTAAATTATTTCAGAGTCTTAGAATAAAGATGTTCTTTCCTTTGGAAATGGTGAAAATTAAGGAATTAAAATGTCAAGAGGTGTTGATTCTTTCCATGTCATTTCTCAGGGCTAATAACAAATCTGAGGGAAATAGTATTTATTTATATACGTTTCTTAATCCGGTTGTGGAAGTAATATTTTAAGAGCCTCTTCACCACTAACAAATTTTCTATTGAATAAAGACAAAATTCTCTAGTAGATATTGTGGGTTATCCTCAATTCAGTGAGAGCATATCCAGTTGTAAAAATTGAAATTGGGCTATTTGTTATCAGAATGCAGTCCAAATACAACACAAAATTTCCATGAAGACTTTTGGATATCATTAGCTTCCTTTCATGAGTATTTTATTTGAACATAGTACCTGTTGAATAACAGTACTGATAAGGGACTTACTTGTTTCACCCCTGATCTTACTGGAAATGCATCTAGGTTGTCCCCATTGAATACAAGGCTTGCAGGTAGATACTGCATACTATTTTATGGAAAGTTCCATAACTTTCCTATATTATTCCTATATTTTCCTATGTTTTCAATAAGAATGGATGTTGTATTTTGTCAAAAGCTTTTTCTGAATCTATTGAGATAATCATGGTGGTTTCTATTAGTTTTGTTGTTGATAAGATCAATAATACTAATAGTTCTTCTAATATTGAAACAGCCATGCATTCCTGGTATAAATCCTAATCACAATGTATTATTGATCATAATGATTATAATGTAGTATTCTCATGATAAGTTGCTGTATTCTTTTTGTTAATATTTAAAATTTTTGCATCTATATTCATTAGAGAAATTGGTCTATAATTTTCTTTCTCTATTTTGGCTTTTCCTGGTTCAGGTATCAGAGCCATATTTGTATCTTTAAAAGATTTTTGTAGTACTCCTTCTCTGGTAGTTTTCCCAAATGGTCTATATAGTATTGGAATTAACTGTTCTTTAAATCTTTCATAGAATTCACTTGTAAATCCATCTGGTCCTGGAGATTTTTTCCTAGGGAATTCATTGATGGCTTGTTTAATTTCCTTTTCTAAAATGGGATTCTTAAATTTCTCCTCTCTCAATCTGGACAATTTATATATTTTTTTAAAATAATCCTCCATCTCACTTAGATTGTTGAATTTATGGACATACAGTTGGGCAAAATAATTTCTAATTATTGTTTAAATTTTCTTCTCATTGGAGGTTACTTCATGCTTTTCATTTTTGATATTGGTAATTTGGTTTTCTTCTTTCTATTTTTTCTAATTTTTTCTATTTTTTAAATCAAATTGATGAAAGGTTTATGAATTTTATTGTTTCTTAGTTTTATTTATTAGTTCAATAGTTCTCTTAATTTCAATTTTATTAATCTCTCTGTTGGCTTTCAGTATTTCTAATTTGGTATTGATGGGGAAAATTTAGAAGGGAATATGAATTGGACTGAACCACAAAATCTTCTTGGAAGAGGTCAAGAAGGACTTTAAAAGCCAAATTAGAGAAATAGAAGAAAAACTGAACAATGACTTTAAAATATGAAAGCAGAAAACACAAAATAATTTAAAAGGACAATTGGACAAATGGAAAAGGCAGTACAAAACCTAACTAAAGAAAATAATTCCTTAAAAGGAACAAATGGACAGATGGAAAAGAGATGCAAAAGTTGACTGAATAAAACAATTTGATAAAAATTAGAATCAGACATCAGGAATCAATCAAGCAGAATCTAAAGAATGAAAAGAGAGAAGAAAATGTAAAATATCTAATTCGAAAAAATAACTGAGTGGAAAACAGATCCAGGAGAGAAAAACGTAAGCATTATTGGTCTACCAGAAAGCCATGATGAAGAAAAAGGAAATCATCAAGTAAAATTGCCCAGAAGTCCTAGATACAGAGAGTAAAACAGTCATTGAATGAATCCATTGTTCACCTCCTAAAAGGGATCCCAAACTAAAAACACCAAAGAATATCATTGCCAAATTCCAAAACTATCAAGTGAAGGAGAAAATACTACAGGCAGTCATAAGGAAACAATTCAAATATCGAGGACCTACAGTCTGGATCACACAAAACCTTAAAACTATTGTGGAGGGGAACAAAGAATTAAAAAAAAAAAAAACTTTTACATTGCTTTTTGCTCTCCTGAATAAAATGATTTGTTTGTATATCAAGAAGCAATAAACAGAGAGAGCATATATGCTCTAAAATTTGTCAAACAACTATGAGACTTTGAATTGTGAAGACTTTTATGAAAAACTGGAAAAAAAAAACCTACTAGCTCTTCTGTCAGATTTATATCAAGGGTAACTTTTATACATGTGTAATGTAAGTTTTCGTATGTGTAGGTCACCTAAAACAGCATCACTCACTTGGAAGATGATACCAATCTCCTTCTGGAAGAAAGTGGAACTGGCACATGTGTGAATATTTGGCATTGGCCAGCTGGAACATTGGGAACCACTAAACTGGTTGCACAGCTGGAATTGTATGTATCTTTAAAACTACCTGACTGAATACACTCTTCCTTATTTTCTTGTATTCATGAATTGAAGGTCACTTTCTCATTTCCCTGTAGGCAATGGTTCTTTGAGATCTGGGCTCTTTTAACTATTGGGGAATATGCTGCAGCACAAGGTATAAGATGATTATCTAAACAAATTTATTACCTGACTATTTTTTAGTTCTGTCCGTAGTTCTTGTCAAGTAAAAAAAAAAACAATTATCTTTATTCTTGAATTTATCAAATAATAGACTACTGAGTGAAAATGTTTCTACTTTTTAGTTATCTAGTACAATCCACTAATGAACTTTTCTATTTTTTTTACCCACTTTCAGTTGTCTTTCATAATTATTGCTTTGCATTATGGATTGAGATCTAGAAATATTAAACTCTCTTCTTTATATTTAAAAAAATGTTCCTTAATATTAATGAACTTTTAATACCTCAAATTAATTTGTCATTATTTTGTGGAATTCTATTAAATCACTCTGTTGCAGCAAATTGGTATTGAACTAAATGTGTAGAGGAATTTGGATTATATGGTTGTATTTTCTATAATGCCCTAACTAATTGTGGGCGATTTTATCTTTAAGGGCAGTAGGTAAACTTGATGCCTTGATCATCATCTCTGAAGACATTTGACAACATAGCTGAAAACTTCATGATGACAAGCATGGGAGGAAACACACAAGCAAGTCACGCTCCAGTGGTGACTGGGAAAGAATAGGAGCATCATCCATTATCCAGATCCCAGGTAAGCATTCTTTCATGAAACTGACATAAAATGCTGATCAGCTTTTCTGGGCAACATAATTTTGATATAATAACATAATTTTCTGCTTCCTCATGATTGGCAAAAGAACTTGGTCAGATCTACAAATGTTGCGTTCAGACTTCTAATCTGCTCCTGACGTTTATCCTATATTTGTCGTGCAACAAATAACATATTGACATTCCTCAGTCCTTTCTGAAGCCACCCTGGCTCTCATATAGATTCAAATCTTTCAGGTGAAGGTCAACCTATTAAGGAGGACCCTAGATAGAATCTTGTCAATAGTAATTAAGATAGAGACATCCTCCCCCCACCATGATTGTCCCAGGACAATCTATTTCCATTATTTTTATAGAGATGGACAGTGGAGGCATCCTTGAACTTCTTGAGGATAATCTCCTCTTTTCATATGACCTGGAAAATTCCAGTCAGTTTTCATATGAACAATGCATCCCATATCTGGTAAATCCCAGCTGCAAAAGAATCAGCACCAGGTGCTTTGTCACATGAAAAGAGTCTAATGGCATCCAAAACCTCTTCTTCAGTTGGAACTTTAGTTAGGGAAGGATTGCCTTCAATCTGCGGTAAATAGTCAATGTCTTCAGAATTGATTGATGGCACACTATTGAGAATAATATGAAAGTGTCCAGCCCATCTCTCTAGGATCATGTCCTTATCAATAATTAATGTGACTCCCTCAGCACTGAGGAAGTGAAGTGCACCATAACTCTTTGGCCCATAAATAGTCTCCAGGATATCAAAAAAGAACTTGGATTGTTACTATCAGCATAAAATCAAATTTCATCTGTCTTACTACTGATCCAAGTTACTGAACTGATGGTAAATTCTCCAACTTAAAGAGGTTGCAAGCCAAAACCAAAGTGAAGAGAGTGATGGTGCATGATTTTCTCTTTTCAGATATCTGTACACTCAATGCTGCCTCTGAATCTGAGATACAATAAAGTGTGGATCAATTCTCTGCTGTGTATGCTAATTTTGACCTAACAATTAACACTAAGAAAACACAAGTGCTCCATTAGTCATCACCACACCCTCCACACATGGAACATGGAACAAGGTTACAGTAAATGGAGAAGTTTGGAATGCTGTGGATAAGTTCACTTCCCTTAATAGTGTATTTTTCAGGGATGTATACTTTGATAATGAGGTTGACTCACTTATTGACAGAGCTAGCTCAGCATTTGGGAATCTCTGAAGGAAAATGTGGGAAAGAGGTATTAGATTGACTATAAAACTGAAGGTCTCCAGCACTGTGCTGCTGACTTCTTTGTTGTATGACTGAAACCTGGTGTCCTGCCAGGAAACTGATTCACTTCCACTTGAGTTGTCTTAGGAAGAATCTGAAGATCACTTGGCAAGATAAGATACCAGTCAATGAGGTCCTTTCTCAAACTAAACTACCAAGCATTCAAACTCTACTGCAGAAAGCACAACTCTGATGGGCTAGCCACATGGTTGAAATGCAAAATGTAATTTGACAAAAAAGCTCATTTTATGCAGAACTCACACAGGGCAAGTGCACACATAGTGGTCAGAAGAAGTAATACAAGGATACCCTCAAAGTCTCTCTTAGGGACTTTGAAATTGATTGTGAGAAATGAAAGACACTGGCACAGAAATGCCCATCATCAGAAAAGGTATTGTGACCAGAGCAAAGTAGAACTGAAGAAGCTCAGAAGAAATGCTGGATGCACCAATTTAGAGAATGCACCTCCAAATAGTCATACGGACCATTTGTTCCCAACCTGTGGTAGAGACTCCTGAGCTAGTATTGCTCTGACCAGCCACAATCAGAAAATATTGCAATCTTAACCTAACAAAGGGGTGTCATTTCGAACCTGTTCCATAATGAAGGACAACAACCAATCAACCAACCAGACCTTGGGAGAATTACACATTTCTGGAGTAATCTTCAGGCAGTTTCTTAATCAATAACATTTCTTCTGTGTATTAAGAATGTAAACTCCTTGAGGACAGTGAAGGTTTGGAGTTGTTGGGCTTTTTATATTTTTTTTGCCTGTGTCTTCTTTAATGATTTCCTATTTGTTTTTCATTCACAGGTGTGATTTCATTGATATGTAAAAATAATGTGGAACACTGTTTTTACAAAAGTAAGTTAACCAGTTATCTCTACCTTAATTTCTTTGAGAATTATTTCAGCATTCAATAACTTAGCCCCTTAAACAATATAACTCACAGAGAAAGAACTGGAATTCAGAATTTAAATTCTAACTATGCATCCAGCCCTGGATCCATAATATCATTTTGCCTCTCATATTCTCTGTATCATATGCCCATAAAAGGATTGTTGCATTAAATTTTTATTGGTTCAGGAGATCCTGTGACTTTTTTGTGTATGTTCTATGTACATGGCAATGTTTTTTTTCTCATTTTCTATTTACGTATAAAATAATATGAGAAATTTACAAAATAATTAATTCTTTATAGAATTTATCTACTTCCTCATCCTCCTTTATCCTGCAAAAGCCTACATTTTCTTCATTATGTATCCCTTCTCTAAGTAAATCATAAGCTTATTGAAAGGTCCCATGACACAGTAGAAAAAGAATTAGATCTGGTGTCTGAAAAACTGAGTTCCAATCTCACTATCATTTATTACCTGTATTAACTTGAACCCATTCTCTTCCATGAGTCTCAAGTTCCCTATCTATAATATGAGGATATTGGATTAGATACCCTCCACAGACATTTGTATTAAGTCTATGGTGCTATTATTAGATGAAACATAGGGGGAGGAGCCAAGATGGTGGAGTAGAAAGACTCACATATGCTAGCTCTGAACCCACAGCCCATACATTTTCTGTAAAAAGAACTCCCCGCAAATTCTGGAGCAGAGCAAGCTGCGCAGAAATGCAGTGGAGGAGATTTCCATTCCAGAGAGCCCTGGAAAGCCATCCCCAGGGGTCCGTCATGCACCAGACAGAGGAGCCCACCCTGGCCCTGCCCTGGCCGTGCAGCCCCAGAGAAGCAGATCCGAGCAGGCTTCAGGGACAGAATCTCCAGTGGCCGTGAAGGTCCCTCCACCCACAGGAACTACAGGTCAGTGAGAGAGACTTCTGGGCTAGCCGAGAGGGGAGCGGGGTGTCTCTATGATTCGGGCCCGCTTGGGAGGCAGCGATGAAGACAAGGATAGCAGCAGACCCAGGCTCCCCAAGCAGGCAGGAGCTCTGCCCCATTACTGAAGGTCTCTGCATAAACCCCCTGAGGGAACTGAGTCTGGGGGGTGGCCCTGCCCCCACCTGAGCACCAGAACTTAAGCTCACATTGAATAGCACCCACGCCCACCCCTGAAAGCCCTGAGGCTGGGGAGCAGCATTTGAATCTCAGATCCCAAGCACTAGCTGGGCAGATCTAGGTGGGGGTGGAGAGGAACCTCAGAAGTCAAGTAACTGACTGGCAAAATGCACAGAAAAGGGAAGAAAAATAAGACAATGGAAAGCAACTTTCTTGGGGAACAGATGTTCCTGCTTTTCATTTCTGATGATGAGGAACAATGCTTACCATCAGGGAAAGACGTGGAGGTCAGGGTCTCCGTATCCCAGACATACGAGGTGGATGTCCGGTGGGCTCAGGCCATGGAAGAGCTCAAAAAGGATTTTGAAAATCAACTCAGACAGGTGGAGGAAAAACTGGGAAGAGAAATGAGAGAGATGCAAGAAAAGCATGAAAAATGGGTCAATACCTTGGTAAAGGAGACCCAAAAAAATGGTGAAGAAAATAACACCTTGAAAAATTTTATTAGATGAAACAACCAAGTTCATCATAAAATGCCTGTCAACAAACATTTTTTAAGCATCTTCTTTGTCAGGCAGTGTACCAAGCACTATGTATACAAATAAGTGTAATAGTCTCTGCTATTAAGAAGTTCACAATCTAATGAGGAAGACAACATGAATACCACTGTGTGCAAACAACTTTTCTGTAGAAGGCAGGATTTTATCTTGTACTTGAAGGAAGGCAGGGAAACCAGGAAATGGAGAGAAAGAGGGAAAGTATTCTATGCATGGGGGATAGTCACTGAAAATGCCTAGAATCCAGAGATTGAGAGTCTTATTTGAAGGAGAGCAAGGGTATTGGTGTCACTGGATTGAAGAGTCTAGGGGTTGGGATGTAAGGTTTATGACAAATGGAAATGTATGGGGAACAGGTAATGAAAAACTTTAAACACCAAACAAAAGATATTTATATTTTATCCTAGAGATGATAGGGAGTCACTGAGTTTATTGAGTGTGAACGTAATGCAATTAGGCTTGCACTTTGGGAAGATTCTTTTGCAGCTGATAGAACATGGACTGAAATAGAAACAGGACAGTCTGACAAGCCAGCAGGCTATGGCATTATTCCAGTCATGAAGTAACAGTCTTGCCACAGAATTATGGCAGTGTCACAAGAAAGAAGAATATGCACACAATAGAAATTATGAAATTAACACCAACAAACCTTGGCAACATGTTGGATGTGGGTGCAGGTTGTAAGAGGGAGTGAGGAGTTAAGAATTGCATGTAGGGTAGGTTGCCAACCCTGAGTGATTGGGATTTTGGTGATACCTTCAGTTTTTGCTTTTTTGGTTTTTTTGAAGGAGGGAGTTCAGTTTAAGCATATTGAACTAGAAAGTCTACAATGTTCAGTTTGAGATATCTAATAGGTAATTGGAAATGAAAGCCTAAAGTTCAGAAGAGGTAAGGGCTGGATATGGAGATTTCAAAATCATCAGATTAGAGAGGATAATTGAATTCAAAGGAGTTGATGAGATCACTAAGTGAAATACTGTAGAGGGAGAATAGAAAAAGACTCAGGATAAAGCCCTGGGGAACACTCACAGTGTGAATAACCTGGATGAAATTTCAGCAAAGGATATTAAGGAGCAATCAAATAAGTGGGAGGAGACTCAGAAGACAGCAGTGTCACAAAAAAACACAGTGAAAAGAATATGTCAAGGAGAAGAATATATCAAAGAGTGATGATTTTGAAGGCTAAAGAGAGGTCAAGAAGGATGAGAAAAGACCATTAAATTTAGCAGCTAAAAGATAACTGGAACTTTGGAAGGAGCGCTTTCAGAAGCCAGACTATAGAGTTAAGAAGAGAGAGAGAGAGAAAAGGATCAGAGGCGTTGACTGTAGATGATCCTCTCAAGTTTAACCAGCAAAAGGAAGGGAAAATATGGGATGATAGCTAATGAGAGACTAAGAGGCATGGGCAATCTGAAGACAAATGGAAAGATTTGGAAAAGCCCATGACATCCCTCTGTGATGTTCTTTTCTCAATCTTCATGCCTGTTGACCTGTCTTCTTCATTTGATATTTTTGACCACACTCTACTCTTTCAGGATATCTACATTGTGATTTTCATCATGCTGCCTTTATTGATTCCCCTACCTACCTGACTTCTGTTTCCCAGGCTCCTTTGCTGGGTCATTTACATCCCATAGGTATATCTGGTCTCTCTTATATCCTTCCATTATATGCTTTCTTTTAGTGACTATATTAACAACCATTAACAAACATAGGTTTAGAATCCATGTTTATGGCAATGATATACCCAGTCTCCTCCCTTAGCTTCATTCTTAAATAAACAACTCTTATTGAGTATTTCAAACTAGATGTTCCACAGGCCAATTTCTTTCCCCCAAATCCTCTGCTCCACTTAACTTTCCTAAGTCTATTTAGGGTAAGACCATTTTTTCAATCCCTCAGATTTGTAACCTCATCATTATCTTTAACTTCCCACTTTCCTTTATCCTCTGTATTCAATTGATTGTAAAATCTCCCCATGTCTTCCTCCTACAACATCTCTCACAAAACTCCTTTCTCTTAATTCACACAGCTCCTACCTTAATTCAGAGACTCATGTATTTTTTCTTCCACTACTGCAATGACATGGTAATAGATTCCCCCTATCTTAAGTCTTGCCCCATGCTAATCCATCCTCCATACAGCTTCCAGTGATTTTCCTCAAGTGCAGGTATGACCATGTCATTGCCCTACTCAAAAAATTCAAATGCTTCTCTATTGCCTCCAGACTCTGCATAATCCAAGTATAAAAAGTAGTTACATGCAGTTCTCTGCTGAAAACAGATATCGTAAAAAGCCAGAGGGTTTTCTTTTCAAGCTTTACAGCAGATTTATTCAAATGAAGGGGCTGAATTTGATATCTGGCTTATCTACAACCATAAAGTAATTTATATTCTCCAATTTACTTTCTGCTATCTGAACTCAACCCAAAAGACATTAGGCTGTGGGAAGGATTATTGGAGGTAGCATCCCTATTCTTGAGATTAACAAAGAAGATTTCCAGTAGTTCTCTCTGGAATTGGGTTAGTGGATTGCACTTCCAATTGGCTATATCTCCCCTTCAGTTTTACAGGGTAGCCTAAGAAAACTATTATTCATAGTATTACTCCTGACTCTCCATCAAGTGTGTTCCTCTCATCTCATTCATGCGGTAAAAATTTCCCCAATATAAATTGATCATTTATTTCATAATAATGCATGAAGATGGATGTCAAGGCCTTAGATTAGTGGGTTAAATTAGTAGGTCAGAAGACAATGTCTGAGATTTAGAGGACATAAACATAGGGCACAAATAAGGACTACTGGTCTTTCATCTCAGGAGAAGGAATAGAATGGATGACATCCATCTCTTTCAAACTGTGTAAGCAATCATAAAACCTGGGAGATTTCAGGCTTGCCTTAAGATAGAGGAGAAAGAGAGAGAGAGAGAGAGAGAGAGAGAGAGAGAGAGAGAGAGAGAGAGAGAGAGAGAGAGAGAGAGAGAGAGGGAGAGAGAGAGAGAGAGAGAGAGAAAATTACGGAAGGCATCTCTAGAGAAAATATTTCTGCCTGTCTCCATTCTGGAAGGAATCATCTAATAAAAATGTGTAATTAGTTTTACACTTTATTATTTATTGAGAGATTACAGTCCACAAATTTTGTATCAATTTATAATTCCAACAAGAACAGAATGCTTATCTCCCCCCAACGACCTCCAAATACCACATTTTGTAATTTTAAACATACTCTGATCATGTGTTAATATTATAACAACTATGCCATTGTATCTTGTGAAGTTCTTTTATTTGTCCTTCCATGAATCCTCTAATCCTCTCAAAATACATTGTCAAGATGTGCTGAACCTCTCTTCTGAGTCCTTGTAGACAACACTGTATTACTCATATTACTCACATACTTGATAAAAATGTATCACTCACACTGCTCACAGACTGTCCCCTCACTACTATCATCACCAACCTATCTTCTTTTGCAGTCATTTTTGTTGATCAGTCATTCTTTGTGACTCATTTGGGGTTATCTTGGAAAAAATACTGGCAGGACATGCCATTTCCTGTTTCAACCTAGCTGCTCCTATTTCCTAGTCACCACCTTTCAGTTATTTTCAGTTGTCTGACTCTTTGTGACCCCTTTGGGCTTTTCTTGACAAAGATACTATTACAACTCATTTTACAGATGAGGAAACTGAGGCAAACAGGTTCAGAATTGCTCAGGGTCACCCAACTAGAAAGTATCTTAGGCCAGATTTAAACTCATGAAAAAAGTCTTCCTGACTCCAGGCCCACCACTCTATACATTGCACTGTCTAGCTCCCCTTTCCTAATCATGAATGAATTTAATGATGGTTTTATGGAAATTTTAGTAAAGGAGTTATTATTGGTAACATATTACAACCTTTTTATCCAGTGTGTATCTTAGCTTTTAATGACTTCAACAAATGTGATGAAGTTGAAGCCATATCTCAGAATCCCTTTCCTATAAGACTCTCATATTATTAAATAATTTGAAGGATTTTTTTTGTAATTACGTACTTGGGAAGCACACCTTTGGCCAAGGAGTCAGAGTACAATTTGAAACGGAAACCTTTGGTCAGATCAGAAATATTGAGTGTGTTCTGACTGAAATGATATAGGTGCTGTTACTGTACCTAAAGTAGACAGATTGTCTTATTCTTATACCCCCCAAAATATAGGAGAGCTGAAATTTCAGAAGGTGAAGAATAATCTAGCATAGTGAAGGAAGTACTTAAGGGGCTTCAGGAGTAAGGAGCCACTGAAAGAGCAAGAGGCAGAGAGAGAGAGAGAGAGAGAGAGAGAGAGAGAGAGAGAGAGAGAGAGAGAGAGAGAGAGAGAGAATTAAGCATTACTACCACCACACATCCGTGCCATCACCTTTGCATTATCTACCATAAAGCTACAGAGAAATGAAGGATGCTATGATTGTGATATTGAAACTCTGTGATCCATATTGAATGTGATCCAGACAGAGAAAAGAGTTTAGTGACTTTGGTATTATGTGATACTGTGGAGATAAATCCAGGTCAGTCTACTCTTCAATCATCTGCCTCTTTCTCTCCAACACATCCTTCTCTCTCAGAAAAGATGAACTTACTTTAGCTGTTTTCCCTTTCCATTTCTCCACTTGTAAAGACTTTTCAGAATAGTTTTAATGAAAAGTTGTATCTGCTCTTCAAGAATCAGTCTACCTAAGTAAAGAATGGCACATTACCAGAAAGATGGTTGGTAGACAATGAAGCACATGGTCATAGCAATCCAGGAAAAAGACGAAAACAGGAAGTGATTATTTTGCCCTGTGCAGTCAATTTCCATTTCAGGGAACCAATAAATTGTGAGTATAAATTGCAGTGTAATTTTTTTCACTATATTTCTCTTTTTTCTTTGCAACGTGGTTGACATAGAAATATGTTTTGCATGATTTCACATGTATAATTGATATTTACTTTGCCTTCTCAGTAAGTGGGTGAAAGGACAAGTGTAGGCAAGAAATTTGGAACTCAAAAAATTAATAAATGAATGTTATAAATAAATGATATTTTTTAAATTTTTATTTTTATTTATTTAACTTTTTACATTCATTTTCACAAAATTTTGGGTTCCAATTTTTTCTCCCCTTTTTATCCCCTCCCCCCACCCCAATACACCTAGCAATCTAATTTTGCCTATCTCCAATCTGCCCTCTCCTCTGTCATCCCTCCCTTCTCTTGTCCCCATCTTCCCTTTTGTCCTGTAGGGCCAGATGACTTTCTATTCCTCATTAACAACAATACTAAACAGTTGTTCCTAAAACTTGAGTTCCAAATTTTCCCCATCCCTCCCTCCCCACCCATTCCCTTTGGGAAGGCAGGCAATTCAATATAGGCCCTCTCTGTGTAGTTTTGCAAATGACTTCCATAATAGTCGTGTTGTGTAAGACTGAATTACCCTCCATCCTAACCTGCCCCTCATTGTTTCTATTTTGTCTTTTGATCCTGTCCCTCCCTGAGTGTTGACTTCAAATTGCTCCCTCCTCCCATTGCCCTCCCTACCATCATCCCCCCTTGCTTATCTCCTTCTCCCCCACTTTCCTGTACTGTAAGATAGGTTTTCATACCAAAATGAGTGTGCATATTATTCCTTCCTTTAGTCAAATGTGATGAAGGTAAACTTCTTGTTTTTTTTTCTCAGCTCTCCTCTTTTTCCCTCCACTAAAAGGTCTCCTGCTTGCCTCTTAAATGACATATAATTTACCCCATTCCATTTTACCCTCTTTCCTCCCCCTACCTTTCTCTCTCACCATTTACCTTAATTACTTTTAAGATATGGTCCCATCCTATTCAATTCACTCTGTGCTCTCTGTCTCTGTATGTGCGTGCATGTGTGTATGTGTGTGTGCGTGCATGCGTGTACATGTGTGTGTGTGATCCCAACAACTACCCAGATATTGAAAAGTTTTAAGAGTTACAAATATTGTCTTTCCATGTAGGAATGTAAACAGTTCACTTTTGTAAAGTCCCTTATGACTTCTCTTTGCTGTTTACCTATTCATACTTCTCTTCATTCTTGTGTTTGGAAGTCAAATTTTCTTTTCAGCTCTGGTCTTTTCATCAAGAATGCTTGAAAGTTCTCTGTTTCATTGAAAGACCATATTTTCCCCTGAAGTATTATACTTAGTTTTGCTGGGTAGGTGATTCTTGGTTTGAGTCCTAGTTCCTTTGACTTCTGGAATATCCTATTCCACACCTTTCGATCCCTTAATGTAGAAGCTGCTAGATCTTGAGTTATCCTGATTGCATTTCCACAGTACTGGAATTGTTTCTTTCTAGCTGCTTGCAAGATTTTCTCCTTGAGTTGGGAGTTCTGGAATTTGGCCACAATGTTCCTAGGAGTTTCTCTTTTTGGATCTCTTTCAGGTGGTGATCGGTGGATTCTTTCAATACTTATTTTGCCCTCTGGTTCTAGAATATCAGGGCAGTTTTCCTTGATAATTTCATGGAAGATGATGTCTAGGCTCTTTTTTTGATCACGACTTTCAGGTAGTCCCATAATTTTTAAATTGTCTCTCCTGGATCTATTTTCCAGGTCAGTTGTTTTTCCCATGAGATATTTCACATTCTCTTCCATTTTTTCATTCTTTTGGTTTTGTTTGGTGATTTCTTGGTTTCTCAGAAAGTCATTAGCCTCCATCTGTTCCATTCTAATTTTGAGAGAACTATTCTCTTCGGAGAGCTTTTGAACCTCTTTTTCCATTTGGCTAATTGCGCTTTTGAAAGCATTCTTCTCCTCATTGGCTTTTTGAACCTCTTTTTCCACTTGAGTGAGCCTATTTTTCAAGGTGTTCTTTTCTTCAGCATTTTTTTTGGGTCTCCTTTACCAAGGTATTGACCCCGTTTTTTCATACTTTTTCTTGCATCTCTCTCATTTCTCTTCCCAGGTTTTCCTCCACCTGTCTAACTTGCTTTCCAAAATCCTTTTTGAGCTCTTCCAAGGCCTGAGCCCACCCAACATCCCCCTGGGGTGTCTGGGGTACCGAGACCCCACCCTCCACGTCTTTCCCTGATGGTGAGAATATTTCCTCGTCAGATCTGAATGTCGGGATCATTTGCATTTGTTGGAAAAAACTCTCTATAATCTTATTTTTCTTCCCTTTTCTAGGCATTTTCCCAGCCAGTTACTTGACTTCTGCTATTCCTGTCCACCTCCGCCTAGATCCACTGAGATAGTGCTTAGGGTCTGAGGTTCAAATGGACTTTTCCAGCCGCCGGCTGCTAATCAATGTGAACATTAGTTCTGGTGCTGGGGTGGGGGCAGGGCCGCCTCCCAGGCTCAGTTCCCTCAGGGGCTTTATGCAGAGGACTTCAATAATAGAGCGGGATGGGGCAGGGCCATCTCCCATGCTCAGCTCCCTCAGGTTGTTTATGTAGAGACCTTCAGTAATGAAGATCCTGCTTACTGCTGGGGGAGTCCGAGCAGCCGCTGCTGCTGCCTCCGCTGCCACCCACACCTCTGCCTCCACCGCTTCCTGCCCCCGTCTCTGCCGCCGCCGCTTCCTCCCGAGGGGGGCCCGAGTCACGGAGACACTCCGCTCCCCCTCCTCCAGCCCAGCCTCTCTCACTGACCTGTAGCTTTTGTGGGCGGAGGGACTTTCCCGGCTGCCGGAGCTTCCGTCCCTGAAGCCTGCTCGGGTCAACTTCTCTGGGGCCGCGGCCAGGGCAGCGCTGGGGTGGTGTCCACTTTCCGGGGCGCGACGGACCCTGGGGAACGGCTCTCCAGGGCTCTCTGGCACGGAAATCTCTTCCACTCCGTTTCTGTACACTTTTCAGTGGTCCAGAAGTTATGGGGGTCTCTTTCTACATTAATTCTATGGGCTTTGGTTTTGGAGCTCATGAATGTGTGTCCTTCTACTCCGCCATCTTGGCTCTGCTCCCCTTGCTTTTAATTCTAAATCCTGCTGGCATATTGTTCCATAAATAATTTTGTTCAATTGATATCCCCTTTCCATAACTACTAATTCTGATGATAGACCAACTGCTTCATCTTGGTAATCAGTAACTCTCCAATGTATTTCATGTCGATTGACTAATAAATCATTAGGCTCCTGCATGGCTCTCATGGAGTTTTGATATCTAGCACAACATGTGTGTGTGTGTGTGTGTGTGTGTGTGTCTAATATACAGATATCTACCACAATAATACATATTCATGAAACCCTTCTTCCTTTATTCATGTTGGCTCAATTTAATCTTATGATGACATAATAATGTTTCTCATGAAAAACATGAATTTACTGCCTCCTTTATGTTACTTTCCATGAAAAATATTTTTAATTCCATATTTAATTCAATGAGATAAAGAAGATGGATTCTATTTCAAAGCATCCTGAAATATTCCATAGTTTTTTTCAGGTTCTTGATTTAAAAGGTAAATTAACATTGTGTAAAACATAGCAAGTGGAATATCTTTATCCCCCTGTTCAGCTGAATCTGACTGAACATATTTGTACAGGATAGAATCATAGAATATTGAGACAGACACAAAATGAGATGCACAGATAGAAATGGCTTTGCTTGTCCCTCATTATATTTTATTTTAAAGATATTGAAGAGGATGTAAAAATAAAAGACCAGGGAAGCTGCTACAGTGAAGAGTACTCTAAGGGTCAGTACAAGAGAGAAGGTTTAAAAGAATAGTATCACAAAAGAAATGGTTAATTTGGTGGGATCTACAGAAAGTCAACCTGAAAAGAAAGCCAACATGAATTATAGACGTGAAGTTGCCAATTGCATATACCCCAATGATCATCTGAATGCAGAGTTTCTTTGACATTAGAATGGGATAGTGCAATGGGTTACATATGGCCACATAATGGTCATATTCCATGACTGCTAAGAGGAGGCATTCTGAAGTTTCTGCAAGACAAAGGCAATACAATTGTGCCATGCATTTCAAGAGAGAAATCTTTCTATCTTTAGAGAAGTTCATTCACCTTTTGGGTATGATAGCACAGGAACAGCAAGCATCCATAAGGGCCAAGTTACCAACAAAGAAATGCATAGGTGTATGAAGTTGAGATTCAACTGAAATTAAAAACACCAGTCTAAGATTTTCCACAATGGTTACCAGATAGATTGTAAGGAATGATATGTATAAGATGATCTTCATCTCTTGGTGATTTGTGAATTCAGTGAGAGTAAATTCCTGTGACATGGTGTAATTCTCATGAACCATCTTTGAATTTTCTATTTAAAACAGAAATTGGGAATAATAACAGTATGGGGAATAGGCCTTCTTCTTTTCTTCTCCAATAATGCCTATTGAAATTTAGCTTATCTTCCAGCTTCGAGAAGCATCACCCTTTCTGAGCTGTCAGCTAATGTGGCTACTGGCTCTAAAACTTTCCTGAGTTCCCGAAAAATGAATGAATGGATATGACTTCTTCTTAAATTAAGTTGGAGAATGTCATATTAAGAAAGACTTCTCTTCACTTAAGAAACAGTTCTTGTATGTGGAGGAGAGAACATTTTCAATATATGTTTTTACATCTGTTAAGTTTAGAACTTCAATAAGAATCTCCATTGAGCAGATTCATGATCTCTCTAAATGTTTTTGTATACTGTAATGCCATCTTAGGATTATTGATATGACAAAGGTGGATGATTGCACTGATACCAACTTTGAAAGTTTAGGCTATATGGCAGATTAATTTAGGTCTTAACTTTCCTTACACGGATAAGATCACTGGCAGGATTATAAATTTAGAGTTAGAAGGGCACATTGAGATCTCATGGTTTAACTCCCTCATTTTGCAAATGAGGAGATCAAGAAACAGGTAAACTAAATCACTTGCAAAAGGTCATACAGGTAGTAAGTGGCAGAAGTTGATTTGGAACCCATATCCTCTGACTTTGAATATGGTTATTTTCTCCACTGTATTAAGCTCTTATGAAAGCTCATTTGTAGAACTAATCATATTTTCTCCTACACCATTGTGGGGGATAAAAAAAATTAGATAAATTTATCACCTATTAGAATGAACTCTTTTCTCACCCATACTGATTAGAATGATTATCCTGAATATTTCAAAGCTCATTTAATCACTATCCTCATTGATTCCTCCAGGTACTGGTGAATCCTCCATATATGTATATACATAATATATATACACACACATATGTATGTATATATGTATATATGTGCATGTATATATGCATGTATATGTATAAGTATATATGAATATATGATAATTAAAGATACATATATTTTATATATATCTATATATCTATCTATATCTATCTATCTATATATATATATATCTTGGACTTGTGCATTTATGCATACTTGTCACCCCATGTAGATTGTAATAACAATAATAAAAATGATAACTAGAATTTATACTACACTTAAAGTTTCCAAAAGGTTTTACATGATAAATTTACCAGCTATCAAAATGAACTCCCTCCTCACCTACACTGATTCAAATAATTATTCTGAAATCTTTCAAAGCTCAGCCAATCACTATCCTCACTGATTCTTCCAGCCATTGGTTGATTCTCCCCAGATTAACATATATATATATATATATATATATATATATATATATATATATATATATATATAACTATATTGCTAGATAGATAGAGATAGATAGATAGAGATATAATTTTCAAGATATATATCTGCACATGTACATTTATGCATACTTATCACCCCATGTAAATTGTTGTAATAATATAATAGCGATAACTAGAATTTACACAACCTTAAAGTTTCCAAAAGGATTTATGTGCATTATCTCGTTTGACCATTGCAACAATCCTGTGAGGTAGGTACTATTATTATCTCTATATCTGAAACTAGAGTTGAAAAAAAGTTAAATGATTTGCCCAGAGTTGCATAGCTAGTACATATCTCAGATAGAATTTGAACTCAAGACTTTCTGACTCTAATTCCAGCCCCTCTACCCACATCTTCTCACAATCTGTAAAACATAAACTCTTAAAAGATTGAAAATGCTGTATTTGTGCTTAATTTTTTCTGTCCCAAGTGTTCAATACAATGCTTGTCACATAGTAAATACTTAACGAATGCCTATTGTTTAATTGACTTATCAGATATATATTTTTCCTCCTTTCTCTTTTTTTGTCCTAACTCTTCACTTCTTCAAGTTTTTTGGGGGATGTACCTTTCCTTTTGTGAAGAAGTGTCTGTTCATACAAGGGGTACTCACAGATACCTTTGTTTCAATTTCTGTAATTTCCATTCCCTGGCTTGTCTTCACAGAATAGAAGATTCCAATTTGTTTCAGGGCACTGTCATAAGAAAACTCCTCAAGATCATTGAACTGGAAGGTGCTCAGAAGTCACCTAGTTCAAGCCCCTCAGGAAAGGGCCTCTAGTGTCAGCAAAGTTGAACCTTGCCAAACACAGGAAATCAGCATCAGAAATGTGTTTTGAATTCTTTTATTCTACTCCAGAGGTAGTACTCTTTCCATGGCCCAATTAGCTGACCATTTTCATTGCCATTCTTTTTTTCTGAAGTTATCCTCTCTGTTGTGTCTAGGACAAGGATTCTTACATTGAGCATGCATGGACCTCAAAAAAAAAAAATCTATGGAGGGATTTTCCCATCAGTGAACATGAATGGGAAGAAGAATCCTATCTTTATTTTTAGTAATCTTTTATTTTATTTATAATCCTATTATTTTATGCAATTAAATATATTATTCAAAAAAGGAGTCCATAGGCTCCACCGGGCTGTCATAGGGGACCGTGATCCACAAAGGTTTAGGATTCCATCTCCAAAATGAGCAATGGTTATCATGGATATGTGTTCCAAGCCCAGAGGCACCTGGTTTGCAAGGAACAAACAAAACAAACAAACAAACTTTTCTTCCAGTGCTCTTTCTAATTCTACCCATTAAGTGAACTTTCTGACATAAGCATTATTTGGACCAGCATCTTCAAGAAACAATGTGTGCTGCACCTTCCCCACATCATATTATTAGCATATGTTGGATAATTCAAAATCACATGCATTGCCTTATATATATTTGTCCAAACTGACCCCTTTGGGCCACATTTTTTTTTGGGGGTTGGGTATCATTTAGAGATTTCCTTCGATTTGTACCCCTTAGCCTTTAGTCAAATAGATAGAGCTGATTCTGGGTTCTACATATGAATTCTTTAAAGTCTAAAAGGAAAAGGAGAAAAAGACAGCTGGCATAAGTTTCAATGTATCCACTCTTTCTAGGAGAAAAAGTTAAGAAATGTAAATATTGCCTCATATCTTAGGCTAGTAATGTCATGGAATGCCTTAAGAATAGGGATTATGTTCCTTCAATGTATTTTCATGTCCTGGAATATGCTATTCCTTCATGGGAAAATGTTGTCTTCTTACAGCAAACATATTTTTCAGTAAATTAATGCTTCGTTTGTACTAATGTTCCAATTGTATAACAGCACTGTGCACCGCAGAGCTTCTCAGATTTTAACAAATAAAGAAACACAACTAAAACAATAAAAACAATTAAGAACAACATTAAGGAAACCTAAAGAAATAGATGTATTCAAATGCTATGATTTAACACACACAAAAAAATAAGAAATCTCTTTTCTCACCTAAATTTCATCGACTTTCAAGGGGGTTGAAGAAGCTAATCGTTTGCTTAATATTACTAATTCTTAAAAGAAAAAATGAAATCATGTCCTTTGGAATTTGAGGGATTTTAAAACATGAGCATATTAGGAAAACACCTTTGTGTCTGCTGAGAGGTTAATAACAATGCCTACATCATGAAGTGAAAATTATTCAAGTTTTCTTAACAATTAGATATTTTTCTACAGAATGTTAGCCTGGGAAATCTGATCCCCAAAATATTATACATCAAACCAAATGGGATTAATTAAATGTGTCCTTTGAGATTCTAGCATTTAAAAAATGTCCATGATGAATACCTTTTTAAAAGTATGTAGTCTATTTTAACCTACCTAACTTCTTTCTTTTTCTATTTTCAATGAAATCTGAAGTACAGATCACAAAAGGCCATGAATGAGTTCTATGTTCTTATTCTGTTATTGTCATGTGTGTATGTGCAAATGAGTGTGTCTTTTCTAATAAAAACAGTGACTTGGTTTCATTTTTGTTTTTAAAGTGATAGCCCTCCTACAACAGGCAGAAAGGCAGCATGGTGTGTTCCTAGCTTGCTTTACAATCTTGGAAGACCTGGGAACATTTATCGCCATTGTATGTGGTTTCTACAAGAAAATATTCTGGGGGGGGGGGGGGGACAGAGCCAAGATGGTGGAGAAGAAGGTTGGGCTTGTAGGAGCTCTCCCCCTATAGCCCATAAAATACCTGTAAAAAATGTCTTTAAACAAATTCTAGAGCAGCAGAAGCCAAAAAATGACAGAGTGAAAGAGATTTCCAGCTTAAGGCAGTTTGGAAGGCTGACAGGGTCTATCACACCAGGCTTTGTGAGGAGCACAATCCAGCCTTGGCCATGGGGCATGGCACAAACAGGACTGGAGCAAGCTGTAGGGTGTGGGATCACAGGTGGCAGCTGCAGTTCCCAGATTCCCCAGTGAACAAAGACCACAGCTTCAAAAGTCAGTGAGAAAGTTATTTCACTTGGGTGAGAAGGAAGCAGGGTCTTGCCCTAACCTCAGCCCCAGGGTAGCAGCAGTCACTGAAGCAGGAAAGCCCTTAGCCTAAAGACGCTGGGGGAATCGAGCAGCTGATCTGGGTCTCAGTCCTGAGTGGTAGCCCTGGGGTGAGTAGGATCGTTGGCTGATGGAGCTGGTGAAGGCTCTGGAGAGGGAATTCTACTCACACATTCTTGGCAGCAAAGCTTATGGTTGCTCCCAGACCAGAGTGCTGGTCAGGAGAGGAGTAAATAACCCTCCCTTGGTTGTGCCACCTTGGAGGAACTGAGAACTTACAGGCCCCTAGAGTATACCCTTCATTTGACAAAAGACTCAAAAGTCAAGTACCTGGCTGGGAAAATGCTCCAAAAAAAGACAACAAATAAGACTACAGAAGTCACTTCTTTGTAAACAAGTATTTTCTTCCATCCTTTCAGATGATGAAGAACAATGCATACCATCAGAGGAAGACAAAAATGTCAAGGCTTCTGCGTGCAAAACCTCCAAAATTAATATGCAATGGTCTCAGGCCATGGGAGAGCTCAAAAAGGATTTTGAAAATTTAGTAAGGAGGTGGAGGAAAAATTGGGAAGAGAAATGAGAGCAATGCAAGAATATCAGGAAAAGTGAGTCAACAGTTTGGTAAAGGGGATCCAAGAAATGCTGAAGAAAATAACAGCTTTAAAAATAGACCAACTCAATTGACAAAAGAGGTCCAAAAGGCCAATAAGAAGAATGTTTCAAAAAGCAAAGTTAGCCAAATGGAAAAGAGGTTAAAAAGCTTTTTGTAGAAAATAGTTCTTTAAAAATTAGAATGGAGCAGATGGAAGCTAATGACTTCATGAGAAGCCAAGAAATTATAAATCAAAATCAAAAGAATAAAAAAAAAGTGAACAGTGTGAAATATCTCATTGGAAAAACAACTGATTTGGAAAATAGATCCAGGAAAGAAAACTTGAAGATTATGGGACTACCTAAAAACCATGAACAGATAAGAGCCTAGACATCCTCTTTCATGAAATTATCAAGGAAAACTTCCCTGATATTCTAGAACCAGAGGGAAAAATAAATATTGAAAGAATTTACCGATCACCTCCTGAAAGATATCTGAAAAGAAAAACTAGTAATATTGTAGCCAAATTCAAAATTCCCAGGTAAAGGAGAAAATATTTCAAGCAGTCAGAAATAAACAATTTGAGTATTGTGGAAATACAGTCAGGATAACACAAGATCTAGCAGTTTCTACATTAAGAGACTGAAGGGGTTGGAATACGATATTCCAGAAGTCAAAGCAGCTAGAACTAAAACTAAGAATCACCTACCCAGCAAAACTGAGTATAATACTTCAGGGGAAAAAATGGTCATTCAATGAAATAGAGGATTTTCAATCATTCTTGATGAAAAGATTAGAGCTGAATAGAAAATATGATTTTCAAACACAGGAATTAAGAGAAGCATAAAAACGTAAACAGGAAAAGAGAAACCATAAGGGACTTGCTAAAGATGAACTTTTTATATTCCTACGTGAAAAGAAAATATTTGTAACTCTTGAAACTTTTCTCAGTATTTGGGGAGTTGGAGGGATTATATACATATATCTATATCTATATATGTATATTATATATAATATATATGTATATCTATCTATATATGTATATATATATATAGAGAGAGAGAGAGACAGAGAGAGACAGAGAAAGACAGAAAGAGAGATAAAGAGAGACAGAGAGAGATAGAGAGAGACAGAGACAGAGGGCACAAGGTGAGTTGAATAGGAAGGGATGATATCTAAAATAATGAACGGGTGAGAGAGGAATATATTGGGATATTGGGAGGATAAAGGGAGAAATGGAACGGGGCAAATTTTTTTCTCATAAAAGAGACAAGAAAAAGCTTTCTTAATGAAGGGGAGAGAAGATGAGATGAGCGGGAAAAAAAATGAAGCTTACTCTCAGCACATTTGGCAGAAGGAGGAATAACATGCATACTTAATTTGGTATGAAAATCTATCTTACACTACAGGAAAGTAGGGGAGAAGGGGATAAGTGGGGTGTGGGGAGATGGTAGAAGGGAGGGCAAATGGGAGGAAGGAGTAATTAGAAGTAAATTCTTTTGGGGAGGGACAAGGTCAAAATAGAGAATAGATTAAATGGATGGATGGAAATATAGTTAATCTTGCACAACGTGACTATTATGGAAGTCTTTTGCATACCTATAAATGTATAGCCTATATTGAATTGCTTGCCTTCTTAGTGGGGATGGGTGAAGAGGGAGGAAGGTAGAGAAGTTGGAATTTAAAGTTTTAGGAATGAATACTGAGAATTGCTTTTTGCATGCAACTGGGAGATAAGAAGTACAGGAAGTGGGATATAGAAATCTATCTTGCTCTACAAGAAAAGAGAAAAGGTGGGGATAAGGGAAGGGAGGGGTGTGACAGAAAGGAGGACAGATTGGGGAAGGAGTAATCAGAATGCACAGTGTTGGAGGTGGGGGAGGGAAGAGATGGGAGAAAATTTGGAACTCAAAATTTTGTGGAAATGAATGTTGAAAATTTAAAAATAAATAAATTGACTAATTAATTTGACAAACGAAAAGAAAATATTCTGTCCTGCCACACACAAAACAATTCCAACAAACCTTCCAACACTTGAACACTGTACTGATAAAAATGTTTTAAATAGTCAGGTCTGATTACATATATCCATAATCCCCTGTTACTGGAGAGCCTAAGACTCATGAATACCTTGAGTTCAGGGGGAAGGGAAGAGAATCATGAGGATGGTGTATATCCTGAAGAATTGTGATTCTTGTGAATTTTTCATTTCAATAAATAATCCAATATTTTGGCCATCAAATTCCTTTGAGATCTTGTTCCTCTGAGGCTCCACTCTCTCCCGTGGCTCCAAGAAGCTGTAGCATGTGCTGCATCCATACCAGTTAACCAACTTGGCAGATGGCTTAGACAGGTTTGAAGGTGACTGATAGGCCAAAAACCTGTAGGTGAATTGAGGAGATGTCTACCCCAAGCATGTAAAGACTTCTCGCAGCAGCAGGAGCAAATGAGAACAATTTATTCCAACAGTTATGAAGGTTTCTGGAACTGTGAAGCACTTAGAGTTTGGTCAGATGTTGAATGTGACAAGGACATCCACTGCATCCTAAGCCATTGCCAGTTGTCTTGACTTTTGTCCTATCACTGAACTTCAGTGACTGTGAAAGAGAGAGTGAGCTTGATATGTGCAACTTTTCCTCACTGAACTCCAGTTGACATACAAATGAATACATCACCCCCATGCCATTGTTCCTCTTAGATAGCAAAGAACAACAATGAACAATAAGCAACAACAATATGAAGGTTGGTGGTGAATGACAAATACTAAAATTTGAATGATATATTTAGAAAGATATAGAGTCCCCAGTGAACGCACTTTTGACCAAGTCTTCAGCAAATTCAAAGCATGGAACAGTTCATCAGGAAGATTCAGAACATAGAGGAACACAGAAGTACACAGGGAAAATTGCTCAAGAACAATAGAATTTCCAATTTGTACTCCTCTATGACAAAGAGATCTCACCTGACAAAGTCCTTTTCCATAGCTGAGCTGAAACAAAAAGCTCTGAGGGAAAATAAGCCCAGTATAATGGGCTAACATAATAAACATCAGCCCAGAGCTACTATTTTCTCTGAAAGCAGCCCTACGATGGAGACTGATGAAATCCTCAGAACTATTTCACATTTCTATTGCTTGCTGTCCTGATATTCAGTCATCTGGTTTCCTTATATTTCCCAAATATTGCTATCTATGTGATGCTAAATTCACTAAAGAATTGAATTATTTTATGCTGAATTTTAAATTCTTAGAGCTACTTTTTTTCAGAGACTGATATTTATTTCCTTACATTTCTATGGAAGTTGGTCCTTGAAATAGCAGAAAAGGAATTGATAATGAGATTTTAAACTAGCTGCAAAAATGAGACAAAGTGACTTTTTAGGGGTTGCAAAAAAATATCTTCAGTGAATCAGAAGGGAGCAACTTCACTGGATAAATAATAATTGACCATGCCTTCAGGCCATTCTTAAAAGACAGCTCTTTGAGAAAATGAAGTAGTGTTGGCATGAGAAGATTTTACTCCTGGGGAATAATGCTTCTTTTCCTTTCTCCCTCCCCATTAGCCATAGTGAATACCAGAGCATCAGATACAAGAGATGTAGTGATGGTAAGATTGATGATATGAAGTAGAAATGGTAAGATTTGTCAACTAATTGGCTGTGAATGAGAGAAAGTGAGAAGTCAAGAGTATTGCCAAGAAAACAGTAAGAATGACCACCTGCTCCACAATCTACTAACTAACCACTTTGCTGCCCTTGAACTGGGTCATGCACTGGAGACTGCATTTCTTTGATCAGTAGCTGCTTCTTCAAGAACATCACTTCAGGAAAGCCTCAGTCATGTTTCTTTCCATATACCTCTTTCATAGTTTCCTCTTTAACAACCTCACTGTGACACAATTACCTTAGTTCATATCCAGTTCTAGAACAATGAACTTGGATGATTTGCTATGTTCAAATCACCTCTTCAGGATGGAATGTTGTCAGTGCAATCGCTTGTGGCCCCATTCACAATTCCCAGAAACTTAACAGATCAGAGTGCCTCTCCCTGGCCATCTCTCCCCTATGAATGTTGTTTCTCTCTTCCAAAATATAAAATTCATTAGAGGAGGGATTGTCTCTGCTTTCCCATTTGTATCCCCAAATCTTAGTGTAGTGCTTGACACACAGTAACTATTTTTTCATTCATTCATTTAAGTTTAGAAGAAGCATGGATTGGGGGGCGGAGCCAAGATGGAAGAGTAGAAGGACGCACGTTTATGAGCTCCAACCCACAGCCCATAGAATTAATGCAAAAAGAGACCCCCCATAACTTCTGGACCACTGAAAGGTGTACAGAAACGAAGTGGAAGAGATTTCCGTTTCAGAGAGCCCTGGAGAGCCGTCCCCAGGGTACATCGCACCCCAGAAAGCAGACCCCACCCCAGCGCTGCCCTGGCCGGGGCCCCAGAGAAGCTGACCCGAGCAGGCTTCAGGGACGGAAGCTCCGGCAGTCGGGAAAGTCCCTCCGCCCACAGAAGCTACAGGTCAGTGAGAGAAATGGCTGGCTGGCTGAGGGGAGTGGGGTGTCTCCATGACTCGGGCCTCCTCGGGATGAAGCTGTGGCAGCAGAGACGGGGGCAGGAAGCGGCGGAGGCAGAGGCACGGGCGGCAGCGGAGGCAGGCAGCAGCGATGCCGCCGTGGCGGCCCAGGACTCACCCAGCAGCAGGCAGGATCTTCATTGCTGAAAGTCTCTGCATAAACAACCTGAGGGAGCTGAGCCTGGGAGATGGCCCTGCCCCACCCTGCTCCACTGCTGAAGGCCTCTGCATAAAGCCCCTGACAGAACTGAGCCTGGGAGGCAGCCCACCCACCCCCACCCGCTCCATTGCTGAAAGACTCTGCATAAAGCCCCTGAGGAAGCCGAGCCTGGGAGGCGGCCCTGCCCCCACCCCAGCACAAGAACTAAAGCTCATTGATTAGCAGCTGGGCGGGCGTCGTGGAAAGCCCATTTGAATCTCAGAGCCAAAGCACTACCTGGGCAGATCTAGGCAGGGGTGCACAGGAATCTCAGAAGTCAAGTAACTGGCTGGGAAAATGCCTAGAAAAGGGAAGAAAAATAAGACTATAAAGTGTTTTTTCCAACAAATGCAAATGATCCCGACATTCGGATCTGATGACAAGGACATATTATTGCCATCAGGGAAAGATGTGGAGGGCGGGGCCTCAGTACCCCAGACACCCCAGGGGGATGTCGGGTGGGCTCAGGCCTTGGAAGAGCTCAAAAAGGATTTTGAAAAGCAAGTTAGACAGGTGGAGGAAAAACTGGGAAGAGAAATGAGAGAGATGCAAGAAAAGTATGAAAAACGGGTCAATACCTTGGTTAAGGAGACCCAAAAAAAGCTGAAGAAAATAACACCTTGAAGAATAGGCTCACTCAATTGGCAAAAGAGGTTCAAAAAGCCAATGAGGAGAAGAATGCTTTCAAAAGCAGAATGAGCCAAATGGAAAAAGAGGTTCAAAAGCTCACTGAATTTAATAGTTCTCTCAAAATTAGAATGGAACAGATGGAGGCTAATGACTTTATGAGAAACCAAGAAATCACCAAACAAAACCAAAAGAATGAAAAAATGGAAGAGAATGTGAAATATCTCATGGGAAAAACAACTGACCTGGAAAATAGATCCAGGAGAGACAATTTAAAAATTATGGGACTACCTGAAAGTCGTGATCAAAAAAAGAGCCTAGACATCATCTTCCATGAAATTATCAAGGAAAACTGCCCTGACATTCTAGAACCAGAGGGCAAAATAAGTATTGAAAGAATCCATCGATCACCACCTGAAAGAGATCCAAAAAGAGAAACTCCTAAGAACATTGTGGCCAAATTCCAGAACTCCCAGCTCAAGGAGAAAATCTTCCAAGCAGCTAGAAAGAAACAATTCCAATGCTGTGGAAATACAATCAGGATAACTCAAGATCTAGCAGCTTCTACATTAAGGGATCGAAGGGCGTGGAATAGGATATTCCAGAAGTCAAAGGAACTAGGACTCAAACCAAGAATCACCTACCCAGTTAAACTGAGTACGATACTTCAGGGGGAAATATGATCTTTCAATGAAACAGAGGACTTTCAATCATTCTTGATGAAAAGACCAGAGCTGAAAAGAAAATTTGACTTCCAAACACAAGAATGAGAAGAAGCATGAAAAAGTAAACAGCAAAGAGAAATCTTAAGGGACTTACCAGAAGTGAACTGTTTACATTCCTACATGGAAAAACAATATTTGTAACTCTTAAAACTTTTCAGTATCTGGGTAGTTGGCGGGAATACACACACACATATACATGCATGCACGCACACACACATACACACATGCACACACACACAGAAAGACAGAGAGCGCAGAGTGAATTGAATAGGATGGGACCATAGCTGAAAGGAAGTTAAGGTAAATGGTGAGAGAGAAGTGTGGTGGGAGGAAGGAGGGTGAAATGGAATGGGGTAATTATATGTCATTTGGGAGGCAAGTAGGAGACTTTTTGGTGGAGGGAAAAAGAGGAGAGCTGAGAAAAAAAAAAACAATTGGTTTACCCTCATCACATTTGACTAGAGGAGGGAATAAAATGCACACTCATTTCGGTATGAAAACCTATCTTACAGTATAAGAAAGTGGGGGAGAAGAAGATAAGCAAGGGTGGGGATGATGGAAGGGAGGGCAAAGGGTGGAGGGAACAATTTGAAGTCAACACTTGGGAAGGGACAGGATCAAAAGACAGAAGAGAAACAATGAGGGGCAGGGTAGGATGGAGGGTAATTCAGTTAGTCTTACACAACACGACTATCAGGGAAGTCATTCGCAAAATTACACAGATATGGCCTACATTGAAATGCCTGCCTTCCCAAAGGGAATGGGTGGGGAGGGAGGGATGGGGAGACTTTGGAACTCAAAGTTTTAGGAACAACTGTTTAGTATTGCTGTTGCTACTAGGAAAGAAGACATACAGTTAATGAGGAATAGAAAGTCATCTGGCCCTACAGGAGAAAAGAGAAGATGGAGACAAGAGAAGGGAGGGATGACAGAAGAGAGGGCAGATTGGAGATAGGGAAAATTAGATGCTTGGGGTATTGGGGTGGGGGAAGGGAATAAAAGGAGAGAAAATTTGGAACCCAAAATTTTGTGTAAATGAATGTAAAAAGTCAAATAAATAAATAAATAAATAATTAAAAAAAAAAAGAAGAAGCATGGATTGGTGGAAAAGACTATGAGTTCAGTTTTAGATATTCTGAGTTTGAGGTGTTTCGAAGGAATTCTATTTGAAATGGACAATAACAGATAGTTGGTGATGAAGTACTAGCATATATAGTTCTGGAACTCATCATCATAGAAAAGATAGTTGAACCCATAAGACCTAATGAGATTATCAAGTGAAAGCAAGTAAAGAGAGAAAATAAGATATTCCAGGAAGAATTCCATAACTCTCCTTATAGACAGTATACAACTGTGATATCTATAATAAACTTCAAAAGAGCAGAGTACTTAGTGACAGAAATGACAATGGGGAAAAAGCTAGTTGTCTCTACTGGATCCACTTATGTAACAAAGACTAGAAAAGGCTCAATTAGCCCTGGAGAGAATCACAAGAACTGCAATATCACCTGGGAAAATACAGATCTTAATGAGTAGTTGGAACCAAGTGCACGATTTTCGAAAGAAGTGGGCAAAAATGAAGGAAAGGTGATTATCAAGTGGGAATTGCAAAGGGTAGAACATAAAGAATGGACAGAGTTGGGGTAGGATATGAGTGGAGTAAAGTTGAGGAGAATGAGGGTGAGAGAACCATAGGTGAAAGACAGGGATAGGACTAGGTGCAGGAGATGGGAATTTGCTATCCAGAGTAGTAGTAGTGGGTGGTAGATAAATTATGCTCATATTCTCCAAGGTATGGTGTTGGGTGGAACAGGCCTTGGAGGTGGGCAAGTCATTACTGTGTTTCTCTAGGGTGAGGTTAGATAATGGCAGATGCTGGAGATTAGTGTTGGTGCTGAGTCTGATTGAGTATTTGGCATTGGATAATAGTTTGAGAGGGTGTCTCAACTCAATCTGGCCATTAATACCCAGAAATTATTCTTATGGGATTTTGCTACTCTTTATTCATTGCCTGCTCTTGCTTTCGTCTTCTAAAAGTGAAGTTGCTGATGGTTTTTGAACCATATGCATTGCCTCTTTAGTCCAGGAATTCTGAATTCCTTTTTTTGTTTGTTTGTTACTATGGGCCCTTTTGGCAGTCTGTTGAAACCAATTTCCCCCTTTCAGAAAAGCACATAAAATAAAATTCAGAGGATTACTAAGGAAATCAATTATACTTGAGACTTTGGGGACTTTCCCCTTGAGTGAGAACTGGGACTCTCATTTGAACTGAGTTATCTCACTCCCAAGAAGAGAACTCCTTCACTCTGTATTGTCTGGTATATATTCTCATATGTATCCTTTACTGATTTCTGTTTTGTAATCTTGAATAAATGGATTTCTTTGCTAATTGCTATATATGTTCATTGTAGAGCTTATATTTGGTGGAAAGGGAGTCAAGCTTTGAGTATAAATCTTGGAGTCCTGCTTCCCCAATAATGAACAGTTCTCAAAAGTCAGACTGAACCTGAAAATCACCTCCCCTAGACAAATAATGTTTAAGGGAACCAGTAGATATAATTCTAGCCCAGAGGAGAATAGAGTGGTGACCTCCAGTTCCAACCTCCTGCTTCCCTTTCTGGAAGGAATCACAGTCTCTCTTGGAGAAAGATAAGGAGAGAAGAAGCTAGAAATGTTTATTCTACTACATGTGGGGTAGAGCCTTTGTAACATGTATAAACTATTGTCTGGGTTATCTGCTTCGTTATAAACAGTTCATGCAGATCTTTCCACTTTTCTCTGAAATTATCCTTTCTGTCACATTTTTAAGAGTACAGTCTAATGGCATATAGATAGAGTACTAGGCCAAGAGGTAGGAATACCTTGAGCTCAAACGTGACTTCAGACACTTACCAGACTCTTCGTGTCAAACCCTTACACACACAAGCTGCTTGAGGCTGTCCATTAGATATCTCATTACTCTCAAAGTACTACTAGCTAATTAAATGAAATAACCAACTTTTTTTTTCCTCCCCTACTTCACTTCTTGTTAAAGTTCAGATACATTCTAATTATCTCTTGGACACTTTTCTTTCTATTTTTCTTAACAGAGCATAAATCCCTTGAGAGTTTGGATTGTGACTAAATTAATCTCCATATCTGCAATATGTAGCACAGTACTTCCTATATAATAGGCAATTTAGAAAAATAACGTTTTTAGAATTGAGCGACACATTAATAAGGTAAAAGGGGACTCACAGGCAGGCTTATTGTGAACTATTTGTGACTGTCCTAACAAACAAATTCTCACCTTTGACATGAACTTTGGTTCATTTTCTTGACACTGAGATTTAGTCTGAGGCTCTAAGTGGAGTGCACTGCTGTAATTGTGTCTCAGTCTACAACTGTTGGCAATGTGAATGCCAGCTTAGAATATTAAAGGTAACAAAGTGATGGAGGGAGAGTAGACTGAAGAGAGAATTAAGGATGCCTCATTACTGCAAAAGAGGAAGCACAGTCAAGGAAGTTATTGTCAAGAGTACGAAGAGGCACAGAATAAATTCAAGCTCATTCTTAAGTCTCACACTCACTCAGTGGGAGTTCTGATGCATTCTTCCAATAGTTTGGCTATTAATATTGTTCTATAAGCTGGACTATTTCTTTGTTCATCTCCTTAGCCTAGTTTTATATATATATATATATATATATATATATATATATATATATATATATATATATATATATATATATATATATATATATATATATACTACAATTTGTTCAGCCATGGAATGTAAGGATGTAGCACCAATGAGATATTCACAGCGCCTACATTGACCATGAATATCCTGCTGCAATTCTGAATTGTGAAATACAACAGACTCTCCACGTGGAAGACAGAACCAAAACTTTTATTCAGACATAAGAGAGCCAAATCCCAACACCAGAAAGTCAAATCCATAATAGTAACAAAAATCTACGTACAATAATGTTGCAGATGACAACATCAGCCCCAAGCCTTCCTCATGCTAGGGCCTTCCCTCAGACAAATACTCAAGAGCTTAGCTGTTTGCCTCTTCTCTCTCTCCCTCATTTCTGACTGCTCTGACCAATTTCCTCTCAGCTCTACTCTAACTCAGCCTCTTCATGATCCACCCTTCCTACTCCAAGCCTTCAGTAACTCCTCCCTTTACAGACTCATATGACTCAGGCTTCCATGTGACCTCAGCAGATCACATGGGCCTATTAATGAATTGAAAGAACTTCTTATTTAAATTACCATTACAAATCATTATTTGAAGATTTATATTTTGAATAGTGTCTTTATGGTTGTTTTGAAATAGATCTTTGTTCCTTCTCAATAACATCCTAAGGTATAGTTCTGTTAATGGCATCACTGGCTCAAATGTATGAACAAAGTACAAGCCATACTTCACACAATAGCCAATTATTCTCTGGAAATATAAAATGTCCAATTAGCTATCCTGCAAGTTCCTTTATTTTATGATGAGGTTTAATGAATTGTCAATCTCCCAGAAGATTCTTAATATTAGTGCCATACCCAAAGACTGGGTTTTGTGCATTATTTTTAGAGTGCAGCATCTTCAACTTTATCTTCTTCTCTTGGAAAGCTTTTGTGTCTGGTTGTCTGTGGCCCAATTCGAGGATGGTATTGTGTAATGGAAAAAGCACTGGAACCAGGGTATTTGAGTTAAAGTCCTGGCTCTTACATTTAATAGCTGTGTAATCTTATACAAGTTATTTAATATTTCTGAACCTCCTATCTATAAAATGAAGGGGTTGTACTAGATGATCTTCTTTTAGGAATTTTTTATTTCCTTAAATCATTCAGGACACAGGGCCATTTTTCCTGCAAATTTTGGTTAGCTAAAGGTCTGTCTTATTCTTAACCTCATCTGACTGAAACCTGTCCCATAGTTTGTAAAATTTTACTTAAAATCCTAAAGATTCCTTAAATAAAAAGCCAGGGGAAGAAGTTCAACTGTCCCTAACTCCTTGGCAGTAAAACCTCTTTCTCAATCAGTCTATTTGTGAATCCTCTAAATGAAATTTAATTCTGTTACCTAATTAACTAAGTTTGTCCAATTTTATGACATTGAAGGAAGCATGGAATTATAAATCTATCTTCTCTTTAACTTGTATAATCTAAGAGGAATGTACAAGGTCACAATATGTAAACGAATTATTTCTCTGTCACTCTGATGTAATTTTGCCTATAAAAAAATATTGTTAGGATCCTAATGATCATTCAGATTTTTTTCTGAGGTCTGAACCTCTGCTTATGCATAATAATAAAACCTAAGCTTTTGCCTCTATAATTTGTGTGTTGTGATAAATACATATTTGGGTACAGTTACCTACAAAATGAACTTGAAGAGGAAATATTTCTCTCAAAGAAATCCCTATGAGTCCTTCCAGTTCTGAGATGCTATTTAGTTTAACATTCTCTTAATAATAAACAGTACTATATGTGAGACACATATTTCTTCGAATCAATGCCTTAAGACATTTGCAGAATAAAATTTCAAAGTTATATAAGTAATCTGACCTCAAAAACTAACTAGCTGTGTAACCCTGGGCAAGTCACTTCACCCTGTTTGTCTTAGGTTCCTCTTTTGTAAAATGAGCTGGAGAAGGAGATGACAGACGATGACTGTATCTTTCCAAAAACTCCAGATGGATTTACAAAGTGTCATACCTAACTAAAATAACTCAACAACAGCAACAATCTTTGATAAAAGGGAAATTATTCCTGTGGATAAAAGCTTCCATCGCTAACTTTTGAGAATAATGGCATTAGAAGAGAAAAGTAAAGCTCAGTTACCAAAAGAGAAATACATAGAAGTGTAGAGATAAGGCTCAATTGAAATTAATATCACCAGTCTGAGATTACCTATGACTGTTATCAGATAACAGAACAACATACATGGAAAAAACTATGATAGTCAATAGCATTTATTTGGCCCTTTTTAGGTCTACAAAGCACTTTACCCCCAAAGAAAACTGTTGAATTCTGACTATAAATTGAAGTTTATTTTTAATTAAATTTAATTAATTTAGATTAAATTTAATTAATTAAATTAATTTTCTTGATTTTTTTGCAACATGGTTAACATGGAAATTTTTTGCATGATTTCTCATGCATAATATATATATATATATATATATATATATATATATATATATATATATATATCCTTCTCAATAGGTGGGTGAAAGGTTGTATAGAGAGAAGTAATTTGTAACTCAAAAAATGTTTTAACAAATGACTGCTATAAATAAATAACAAAAATTAAATGTATACATAAAGGCTATATGAGCCAAAGTGATTGACCTCAAAAATACACAAAGATAACTAGATCTCCCTGAAGAATATGACTGATGAGAAAACTTGATTAATATAATGCAGGAAATAATATAGAAAAATCTAGAACTTTTGAATGTAGACCACAAAGAAGAAATCAAGAAAATATACTGACTGATGCCAGAAAGAGAAAAAAAATTCTTTGCTTCAAAGACACATAAGGGTTAATTTTAATAAAGTTTAATAACACACAACAAATTTTACAATCATCCATGAGAAACACCTTCAAATACATAGGAAAAGTACTTTGAATTGCAATTACACTCACCTTCGCCAAAAATCAGAAAATATAATTAAAATATATTCCAAAAATTCAAGGATCTCAACCCAAAATTTAAGATGATATATGCTTAATTCTTGAATATTGTAACAGAGCAGATAGTTACTCAACCAAAAAAAAGACATTAAATGCAATTTTGTGAAAAACAAACAGGACTGAAAAAATCTTTCAACTTGTAAATTCAGCAAATAAAAAGCACAAGAAGTGTAAATAAATAAAATTATTTGTAAAAACATTAACTAATGACATCTATCGTTACTTTCATAGTATTGTGGTGTTATTTTTTTTTCCAAGAAAAAGTTTGCTCTGTGGAGTAAAGAAAATAATAAAAAGAGGCCATCATAAAGGTAAAAAGGACCAATTAACATAAAGATTTTAGAGCATGTTAAAGATGCAAGAGAAATGAAATAACTAAACTAATGCCATGTGAAATGAATTTCTGGATCTTTTTAGGATTAAGTAATGCTTTTTATAGAACAGAACAGTTGAGTGGGAAACTGCATCAGTGGGAAGAGAAAGAGTAGGTGACAGAAAGGGATGGGTGATACTTTGCTACCAACTCAGTGGGTGAACAGTGAAGTAATAGCTATTTCTATTGTCCATCATTAAGAGTAAGGAACCATAGGAGAATGGGATGGAGGTTTTAGAGGGAGAGACTGTTACCAGGGGGTAAGAATGCATGAGAGTTGGGCTCTCTCTCTAAAAATTAAGAAGAGGGAATGTTTTATACCCACGAGGAAGGTAGTATGTTCCTGTGGTGGTGGGTGGATAACGAAAGTTGAGTTTAATTTCAAGGTAGTTTGTACACTGGGATGTCCCTTCCTCTGGGAGAATAATGAATGTCCAGGGGTAGAATCTTGAACATATATGGACATCTAGAATACAGAATGTTGGTGTAGGAACATAAATCCAAGATGGCAAGGCCTTTGGGATGGAGACTGATCATGATGAAAGTAGGAGAGAGGCTGGGACTTGTGATTTGGGACACAGAGTAATTTTTCCTACATGGCACTGCTTCCATCTGATGTTTTTCCACATGAATTGCTCTAAGCGTAAGATATAAAAAAAGGAAAAATTGAATCTACAATGGAATAGATGGAAACTGAAAGAGCTCAAATCAAGTAGTTTAGAAGAGAATACAGATTAAGAGAAATAATGAAGAGGACAAAACACAAAAAATGTCATAAAATGTCACAGTAAACCAAAGTTACTAAAAAAATTGTAGATTATAAGAAAGAAAAAGAGGGAAGAATTTGAACTACTCATTTAACTGTATAGAGAACAAGAAAGGATAAAGAGGGAGAGAAATAAATAGGCAATAAAATTAATTAATAAACAATATTAGTAAATTCCAGGAGAAAGGGGTAAACTAGGCAAAAGGAATGATGTATGGGGACAGTCTTTGTAAATAGATATAGAAAAGTAGTGTGAGCAAACTAAATACAGAGATAAAATGCTGAACAAAGGAGAAGAGGGGATACAATAAAAGAAATTATTGGAGGAAAATAAGTCCAAATACCATAACTTTAAATATGAATGGACTAAACCTCCCATGAAATGAAAGAAAGCAGTAGAATGGCTAAGAACATAAAAATGAGGAATCTTTTGTATTACTAGCCCTTGTAAAGAAAATTTTGGAAAAGTTTGATTTTTTTATCACTCAAGGCATTATTTCCTGTTTGGTCATACAGTCCTGTATTTCCCCAAATCTAAGAGGCCTTGGTTCCAAACTTAATCATTTCACTCTTTTCCTTTCAATGGATTTATTCTCCTGGACCTCGAATTGCATCAGAACATAGTCTTTACCTTGAACGAATCATCTGCTTGACCCGTGGACCCACTTTTATTTATTTCCTTTCACTACTAAACTTCTATTATCTGTTGCCTCCATTTACTTAATACTCATCTTTCTCCAACCTCCCTTATTTTCCAAATGATCTGTGAGCTCATAAATACAATTTTGGAGCTGGAAAAAAAAAACATATCTTAGTTTGTAAAACCCATTCATTTTACATATAGAAAAACTAGGCATAGAGATGTTAAGTGAATTGTACTAGGTCACAAAACTGGTTAATGAGAGAACCAGCATGGAAACACAGGTCATCTCACTTCTGATCCTATGATTTTTACATTACTTGATACTGACTCTTCCTCTGATTCTGACTCATACAATGATTCTTCACCCCAACCCCCATCTAACTATGAGAATATTATGAAGTGAAGTCTCGGTCTTCTGTGCTTTTCTCTATTCTAACCCTTACATAACTTGCTGATTTTTCTGACTCACAAATTCTCACCTATTACCCAAGTTCGAGTCAAACAACCAAAAATAATTTAAGTATCTACTATGTGCCTAGAATTGGGCTATATTCTAAGGAGCCAAAGAAAAATTAATCAGTTCTTGCCCTCAAAGGAGCTTACATTCTGCTGAGGAGATACCATATTTCTAAAGGTAAATAAGTACAGTGCATAGATAAAATAAAAACACATAAATTTCAATCAATCATGAAACATATGTTAAGGGCCTACTATATGTCAGGTACTGTGCAAAGAACTGGGGATATAAAAAGAAGAAAAAGACAGTTCCTCAAGGACTGTCTCAAGGAGCTTACACTCTAAAGGGGGAAAACAGTGCAAACAGATATATTCAAAGCAAACCACAGACTGAATAAATAGGAAATCATTAGTAAAAGAAGTAAAAGAGGTTGGTGAAAGTTTCTAGCAAAAGACGAAATTTACTTAGGGCTTAAAAGAAGCTTGGGAAAGCATCAGATGGATCTGAGGAGGGAGAAGATTCCAGGTATGAGGGACAGTCAGAGAGAAAGTCAATAACTGAGAGATGGAGTTTCTTGTTCATGGAGCATCCAGGAGGCCATTGTCATTGAATCAAAGAGAACATGGCAGAGAGTATGGTATAAGGAGACGGGAAAGGTGGGAGGGAGCTAAATTATGAATACCAATCAGAGCTTTTTGTATTTGATCCTGGAAACAAAAAAGAAATCCTGGAATTTATTCTGTATATATGTGTGTGGAGGTTTTGGAGGAGAAACATGATGGATTCTGTAAAAAATCACTTTAGCAACTGAACTGAAGGTCAGCATTAGAATGGGGAGAGATTTGAGATAGGTAGACCCACAATCAGACTATTGCAGTAATGAAGGCATGAGATGATGGGAGTCTGCACTAGAGATGGTAACAGTGTCAGAGGAGAGAAAAGTCCATATGCTAGAGATAGAATGAAGGGGAAATATACAGGAACATTGGATATAGAGAGTGAGAGTGAGTGAGGAATTTAGGATGATACCTAGGTTGTGAGTATTTGGGAGGATGGTAGTAATCTCAACAATGATAGGGAAGTTAGGAAGAAGGGAGAATTTGCATGGGCAAAGGGAGAAGATAATTTCTGTTTGGATATGGTGAGTTTAAAGTGTCTATGGGATATCCAATTTAAGATGTCCAATAGAAAGTTGAAGAGGTGAGACTGGAGATCAGCAGGAAGGTTAAGACTGGATAAATAGGTTGGAAGTCATCAGCATAGAGGTGATGATTATTCAGTTTATCTATTCTTTATGGGGGTTTTTTTTTTCAAATTTCCCTTTCCAGTATCATTCTCCAAGAAACCTAGACTTGAAAACTTGGAGTTATCTCCTTATTTGTTTCATCTCAGAAGTGTAATGAATCCCTATGCCCCATCAATTATTCCCTTTAGAAGTTTATTGTATCTCTTCATTTCTGTCCCTAAATACCTTGTTTTGCTCTGGTCACCTCCCAAGTGACCTCCAGGTCTTTCCCATGCAATCTAGATTGTTCATTGCCACCGGATTAATTTTTCCAAAACACTTCTTTGGTCTCATTATATTACAGTTGAAAACACTCTAACCCAGCTGAAAAACCTCCAAATACTTCACATTGTACACTGGATAAAATCTCAGTTTCCCTCCTATGTGATCTAGAATCTGCATTATTTGATTGATCTTATTTTCCAAACCTTATCTTTTTTCTGAAGGCCTTCTATTTTTTTTTTTCTGACATCAAAGGAATGCTTTCTACTGAGCAGGCATGAAAGTTCTCCAAAATGTTGGGGTATTCTCTGTGGTAAACTTATGGGAAGACATGAATTATAGTCACATAGAATGGACAGGCAAAAATGGGTTAATATCTTCACATTTATAGTATAAATCCTGCCCTTTGCTTGGTATTCTCTGCTGCATCCTCTCTGCCTATCTAAATCTGACTTCTTTTTGAAGGTCTAGCTGAATCTTTTCAAGGAAATGTTCTCTAATTTTATCTGTCCACACTTATTTTCCCTCATTTATAATCCTGTTTAAATGTTTTCTGTATCATACCATCTGGCACGTGATCACTTACTATGTAGCACTGTTTCCCTTAACATGTGTACATATCTCCCCACACCCTAATTTGAATGGAGTGGTAATTTTTGGACGTGAACTAGGTTTTATACCTTTTTTTCTCTTCCCCTCTCCCCTAACATTTAATACATGCTAGATATTCAATGAACATTTGCTGAGTTGTATTTTAGGGGATGTTTACTGTTTTTAACTGCTGAATGTACATTTTCAAGGTGAAATGTATTGCCTCTACACATACTTACAAATCAAATATTTTACAGTGGACTCTGAGATTTGAATGTTTTGCTGTTTTACCCACTAAGCTGTCAATCAGCGGCATTTGAGGAAAATATTATTTAATTTATTGACATATTAAGGAATTGTTTTCAAACTGGCCACCAACCCAATTGAAATAAAACATGCATGAGACATCATAGTTTCAGGTTCATGCTTTAATTGACAATATCATACTAGTTGGAAAATAAATATCATGGAACCTAGACACATATGCCCATAAGAGGCAAACAGATTATTTTATATGAAAATTCACTTCCTAAAGAACTAGTCTTTGGAAAAAGTCAAGCCATACACCACTTACTTAGTGCCCAATATGAGCCAGGCAACATGCTAAGTTCTGAGTATACAAAAAAGAGCTAAAAACAATCTCTGACCTAAAGAAGCCTACAATTTAGCGGGGGTGAAAGAGAAGAAAAGGAAGACAAGAAGTTCAGAACAAAAATCTAACTACAGTGAGGTGTTTTCTAAGAAAATAGTGATAATATGATCAACAATGTCAAGATTTGCTGTCTTACTTTCTATTAATTTTAAATCCTAATGGGATATGGTTCCATATTTTTTTTGAAAAAGTTATATTCAGTTGATTCCCCTTTTCCATAATTAACCAATTCTGATGATAAACCAACTTTTTCAACTTGGTAATCAATAACTCTCTAATGGATTTCATTTACAAAATCTAATTAATCATTTGACTCACAAATGGTTTCGTGATCTTGGAACTTTGAAATCTAGCACAGTATATGTAATATACAAATTCTAGCACAATCATATATATTCATGAAATTCCTTCTGGCTTTAGGTATGTTTGCTCTATTTGACTTTATGATTATATAATAATGATTCTCATCTAAAAGATGGATTTGCTATTTTTCTTTTGTTACTTTCCATAACAAATTTTTTTAATACCATATTTAACTCAATGAGATAAAGAGGATGGATTTTATTTCAAAGTATCGCGACACTTCACAGCTTTTTTCAGTGTGCTGATTACTTCCTTGTTTCTCAAGCTATAAATAAAAGGATTTAAAAAGGGAATTACTATTGTGTAAAAAATGGCAACTGGAATATCCTTATCTCCTTGTTCAATTGACCCTGGCTGAATATACATGCAGAGGATAGAACCATAGAATATTGAGACAGACACAAAATGTGATGCACAGGTAGAAAATGCTTTGCCTCGTCCTTCCTTAGATTTCATTCTAAAGATATTGAAGAGTATATAAAGATAAGAGACCAGGACAGCTGCTACAGTGAAGACTACTATTGAACCTGAGAAGATAAACATTATCCACTCATTGATGTAAGGATCAGTACAAGAGAGTCTGTATAATGGAACAATGTCACAAAAGAAATGGTTAATTTGGTGGGACCTACAGAAAGTCAATCTGAAAAGAAAGCCAACATGAATTATAGACGTGAAGTTGCCAATTGCATATACCCCAATGATCATCTGAATGCAGAGTTTCTTTGACATTATAATGGGATAGTGCAATGGGTTACATATGGCCACATAACGGTCATATGCCATGACTGCTAAGAGGAGGCAGTCTGAAGTTTCTGCAAAACAAAGACAATAAAATTGTACCTTGCATTCAGAGAGAGAAATCTTTCTATCTTTAGAGAAGAAGTTCATTAACATTTTGGGTGTGATAGCACAGGAACAACAAGCATCCATAAGGGCCAAGTTACCAAGAAAGAAATACATAGGTGTATGAAGTCGAGATTCAGTTGTAATTAATACTACCAGTCCAAGATTTCCCACAATGGTTAACAGATAGATTGTAAAGAATGATATGTATAAGATGATCTTCATCTCTTGGTGATTTGTGAATTCAATGAGAATAAACTCCTGTGACATGGTGTAATTCACATGGACCATCTTTGAATTCTCTGTTGAAAACAGAAATTGTGAACATATAATGGTCTAACAATATGGGGAGTGGAACCTCTTCTTTTCTTCTCCAATATTGGTTATTGAAATGCAAGTTACTTTTCAGTTTGAGGAAGCATCACATTCTCTGAGCTGTCAGCTTATGTGACTACAGGCTCCAAAATGTTCCTGGATTCCATGCAAAAAAGCACCAGACTGAATGGACATGACTTCTTCTTGAATCAAGTTGGAGAAGGTCTTCTGAGTAAAGGTTTTTCTTCACTTAGAAAACACTTGTTCTCTATTGGGGAGAGAACATTTGCAATGTGTGTTTTTAGATCTGTTAAGTTTAGAAATTCCATAAGAATTTCCATGGAGCAGATTCATGATCTAGACTATTCAGCTGTTTTTTTTTTTTTTTTTTTTTTTTTTTTTTTGCTATAATGCCATCTAAAGGATGGATGATATGAAAAGGCTAGGTGATTGCTGTGTATGACACCAACTCTGAAAGTTTAGGAAATATGCCAAATTAGTTTAGGTCTTAATTTTCCTTCACTGAACTCATGTATTTTTTCCAAGCCACTGGACCACTGACATGATTATAGATTTAGATTTAGAAGGGACTACTGGGATCTCCTGCTTCAACTCCCTCATTTTGCAAATGAGGAAACCAAGCCCCAGAAAAATTAAATTGCTTGACAAAAGTCACACAGGTAGTAAATGGCAGAGGTAGCTTGGAATCTATGTTCAGCTTCAAATCTAGTTATTTTCTCTGTCGTACTAACCCATTCTTAAGACTAATCATATTTACTGCACCATTTTTGGGTTAAAAATTTTAGATAAATTTACCACCTACTATAATCAACTCCCTCCTCATCCACACTGATTAGAATGATATATTCCGAAACCTTTCAAAGCTCAGTAAATTACTATACTCACAGACTCCTCCAGCTACTGGAGGATCCTCCCCAATTAATTTATATCTATATGTTTATATATATATATATATTATATATATATATTATATATATATATATATATATAGAGAGAGAGAGAGAGAGAGAGAAGAGACAGAGACAGAGAGATACAGATAGACTGATATATATATAGATATCTATGTATCTCTATCTATCTTGTATATGTACATTTATGCATACTTGCTCTTACCCTATGTAGAATTGAAGTAATAATAATTACAATACTTAACATTTACTTAACACTTAAAGTTTTCAAAAGGCTTTAGATGCATTATCTCATTTGACCATTGAAGCAATCCTGTAAGGTAGCTGCTACTATTATCCCTATTTTATTTTTGAAACTGAGGCTGAACCAAAGTTAAATGACTTGCCCAGAGTTTCATGGCCAGTACGTATCTGAGACAAGATTTCAACTCAAGGCTTCCTGACTCTAATTCCAGCCCCTTTATCCACATCATCTCACTGTGTATAAAATATAAGCTCTTAAAAGGTTGGGACTGCTTTATTTGTGATTCATTTCTCATTTCTCAAGAACCCAGTACAATGTTTGTCACATAGTAAATACTTATAAATGCCTATTCTTTAACTGACTTATTGTATGTATTAAGTCCTAACTCTTCCCTTCTTCAAATGTTGGGGGAAAGGTACCTTACTTTTTGTGAAACAGATTATGTTCATGCACTGGGTACTATTTAATAACTTTGTATTAATTTTTATTATTTCCATTCCCTGACTTATCTTCATAGAGCAAAAGATCCCAACTTCTTTTGGGGCATTGTCATAGGAAAATTCCTCAGAATCATTGAACTAGAAGGGGCCCAGAAGCTATCTAGGTCAAACCCCTCAGAAAAGGACACTAAGGGATAGAGAGGTAATACTTTGCCCAAGATACACAGGTAGAGGAAGACAACATCAGAGACAGGTTTTGAACCCTTTTCTTTGGACTCCATGGGTAATACTCTTTCCATAACTGACCATTTTCATTGCCATTCTTTTTTTTCCCTGAAATTATCTTCTCTGTTATGTCTAGGACCAGGGTTCTGATATTGAGGATGCATGGACCTCAAAAAAAAAATATGGAGAGATTTTTTTCCATCTGTGAATATGGATGGGAAAAAATCCTACCTTTATTTCCAGTAACCTTTGAATTTCTTTATAATCCTATTATTTTATGCTCTTAGATACATTATTCAAGGTAGGGGTCTATTGGGTCCCCAGGCTGCCAAATGGGACCATGACCCCAAAAGATTAAGGAACCCACCCCGAGGAGAAAAAATGGTTATCATGGATGCCAGTGTTGCAAGCCTAAGGGTATCTTGTTTGTATGGAATAATGGCCTTTCTCCTTTCTTCCAGCGCCATTTTTGATTCTACCCATGAAGTGGACTTTCTGGCATAAACATTATTTGAGCCAACATTTTCAAGAAATAATTTACACAATCCCTCCCCCACATCATATTTTAAGCATATTTTAGATAATGCAAAATTACATGCATTACCTTACATACATTTGTCCACATTAATGCCTATCTCCTTTTTTTTTTCCTGCTCATGTGGGTATCATTTAGAAATTCCTCAGAGTTTTTGCCCCTCAGCCTTTAGCCAAATAGATAGAGCTGACTCTGGATTCTGGATATGAATTCTTTAAGGTCTAAAAGGAAAAGGGAAAAAGATAGCTGGGATAAGTTTTAACATATTAACTCTTTTTAAGAGAAAAATGTTCAGAAATATCAATATTGCCTTATATTATTTGGTTAGTAATGGTATAAAGCGTCACTGCCTTAGGAATAGGGATTATGTTCCTTCAGTGTATTTACATGTCCTAGAAAAGGCATGGAAAAATGTTGTCCTCTTACCAGCATATTTCTCAGTAAAGTAATGCTTCATTTGTACTGATGATCCAAATGTATAGATGGCTGTATGTAACAGAGTTTCTCAGATTTTAGAAAATCAAGAAAGACAACAAAAAGAATTTTAAAAAATTAAGAACAAAGCTAAGGGAACCTAAAGAAATATATTTGTTCAAATTCAGTGATTTAACACAAAGATAAATAAGAAATCTCTTATCTCACCTAAATTTCATTGACTTTGAAGGGTTTGAAGAAGCCAGCTGTTTGCCCAAAGTTAGTAATCCTTAAAAAGAGAAAACAAAATTATCTCCTTTGGAATTTGAGGGATTTAAAATATGAGCATATTAGGAGACCTTCTTTATGTCTGCCAAGAGGACAGTAATAATGGTTATATCATTAGGGGAATATAGTTCAAGTTTTCCTAACAATTAAAAAGGAATTTCCCTAGAGCTGAGAGTATACTTTTGTAGAGAATGTTAGCCTGGGAAATCTGGTCCCCAAAACATTAAACATAAAACCAGTTGGGATTAATTAAATGTTCTCTTTGAGAATGTGGCCTTAAGGCAAATATCCATAATGAAAAGTTTTTTAAAGGTTTATATTCTATTTTAAATTATCTAAGTTAATACTTCCTATCTTTCCCTTGAAATCTGAAGAAGAGATAATGAAAGACCATGGATGACCTCTATGTTCTTATTTGATTGTGTGTGTGTGTGTGTGTGTGTGTGTGTGTGAAAGTCAGTATGTTTTTTCTCCTAAAAACAGTAGGTACTTCTTGGCTCCATTTTTTGTTTTTTAAAGTGATGGTTCTCCTACAACAGGCAGTATGGTTGCATAGTGTGTTCATGGCTAACTTTACAATCTGAGAAGACCTGGGAATGTCATTTACTTACTACTGAAGACTTGTGCATCTCATGACCTTCTCATCACCAACACAATCCTCCATTTACCTAAATAGAATACAAATTCACATACAAGCCAAGACATCACTCCCGTGTCACTGGTCCTCTTAGAAAACAAACAATAAGCAACAGCAATATGAAGGTTGGTGATAAGTAATAAATACTAAAAGGTGAATGATGCATTTAGAAAAATATAGAGGGGTGGAGCCAAGATGGCAGAGTGAGAGCAACCACTTACCTAAGCTCTTAGACAAACTCCTTCAGATACTTCTAAAAAGAGAATCTGACCAATTTTTGGAGGTGCAAAATCCAATAGGAGACTGACTATGAGAGATTCACAGACCAGGACAGACTGGAAGGTCAACAGGTGGAGGAGCATACAACATACAACACAGTGTATCCCCACCACAGTCAAACAGGAAAACCCTGGGGCAGTCTCAGGCAGCATTACCATGACAGAATAGTAGCCCAGGGTGGAAGTCCAGCAGAGCTGAGTGAGTGAGAGCTGCGGTGCTCTCAGGAGCACCTGCTCCTGAGACTGTCAGAACACATTAAATGTCTATAGGTCACATAATTGAATTTCTTGGACTCAAAATGGTGAAATTATAGGTAAATACTCTCTCCCCCTCCCCTTGTTGAACTTGAAATAACCATAAAATATTTCCCTAGAAAAATCCTGGGTCAGGATGGGCAAACACCCTTGTAGAACATGAAGCTAGGAAAATCACTAAGGAATATTCCTCTCACTGTGGCAGAGGACTGTAGCTTTCCCAGATAGCCCCATCTCAGTGAATCAGGAGGACATATGGAGTTTCAGGGGGTGGAGTCTTCCAACCACCAACACCAGGACCCCAGGTGTGCCTCAGCAAACCAGGGGAAATGGAAAAACACTAGGGCAGCTGGGATCACAAAGCACATAGCTTACCTTTGCTCTAGCTCAGCTGAGGAGATCTCCCACCTTTCCTCCATACTTAAGAAACTAATTCCAGGGCTAATCTGGGGATACACAAAAACAGACTTTACTTGGCCCCTACCTTCTCAAACCAGTCAGCTCAGCAACAGGTTCTTTAGCTTCTAGCTGAAATAACCAGAGGCTGCAATACACAAAGCATCATTATCATGAGTAATAAGAATAGCAGGAAGGAAAAGACCATGGAATCCATGAGGACAAGGCCCAAAACACAGATAGCAAAAAGGTGGTTATTGAGACTGTGTTCCCATCTGAAACATCATAAGGGACTATGAACTGGTTGCATGCACAAAGAGCACTCTTGGAAGAGATGAAGAAGGAAAGAAAAGAAAAATTGGCCTATGATTTTAAAAGTATGAAAAAAATTCACTGAAGACAGTAGCTCTTTAAAAAGGAAAATTGAACAAATGGAAAAGGAAGTACAAAGACTAACTGGAGACAATAATTCCCTAAAAGGAATAATTGGACAGATGGAAAAGGAGATGCAAAAGTTAATGGAAGAAAACAATTTGATAGAAATTAGAAATGATCAAGTAGAAGATAATGACTGATGAGACATCAAGAATCAGTCAAATGAAATCTAAAGAACGAAAAGTTAGAAGAAAATGTAAAATATCTAAGCATCATCTAAAAAATGTCTGACCTGGAAAATTGATCCAGGAGAGAAAATTTAAGAATTATTGACCTCTATTCCAATGAAAGAACATTTTTTCCCCTGAAGTGTTATACTCAGTTTTACTGGGTAGATGATTCTTGGCTCCAATCCTAATTCCTTTGACTTCTGGAATATCATATTCCACATCCTTTGATCCTTTAATGTAGAAGATGCCAGATCTTATGCTTTCTTGATTCTACCTCCACAATACTCAAATTGTTTCTTTCTAGCTGGTTGCAATATTTTCTCCTTGATATGGCAACTCTGGAAGTTGGCTGCAATGTTCCTAAGAGTTTCTCCTTCTGGATCTCCTTCAGGGGGTGATCAGTGGATTCCTTCAATATCTATTCTACCCTCTGGTTCTAGAGTATTGGAGCAGCCATCCTTGGCAACTCCATGAAAGTTGATGTCCATGCTCTTTCCTAGATAATGGCTTTCATGTAGTTCTGCAATTTCCAAATTGTCTCTCCTGGATCCATCTTCCAGGACAGCTCTTCTTGCAAGGAGATATTTCATGTTATATTCCATTTTTTATTCTTTTGGTTTTGTTTTGTGATTTCTTGATTTTTCATAAAGTCATTAGCTTCCATCTGTTCCATTATAATTCTTAAATAGCCATTTTGTTCAATGAGGTTTTGAACTCCCTTTTTCTGTTTAGCTAATTCTGCTTTTTAAAGCATTCTTCTCCTATTGGCTTTTTAAAAACTCTTTTGCCAATTGAGTTAACCTATTTTTAAATAGTTTTTTCGGTCTCCTTTAGCAAACTGTTGACTCACTTTTCATGATATTTTTGCATCTTTCTCATTTCTCTTCCCAGTTTTTCCTCCACCTCTCTTACTTGATTTTCAAAATCTTTTTTGAGCTCTTCCATGGCCTGAGACCATTGAATATTTGTTTTGGATGTTTGGGATACAGAAACCTTGACTTTTATGTCTTTCCCTGATAGTAAGCATTTTTTTTCCTCACCTGAATGAATGGGAGAAGACACTTTTTTTCACCAAGAAAGTAACCTATTGTCTTATTTTTCCCTTTTTTGTACACTTTCCCAACCGATTACTTGACTTATGGGTTCTTTTTCAAAAGTAGGGTGTACTCTGGGGACCTGTAAGATCTCAGTTCCTCCAAGGTGGCACAATGAAACCTGCACACTAATCTGTGAGCAATCAGAAAATTTTCGTGCAAGAATATGCGAGTAGTAGAATTTTATCTGCACATCTACCTTGCTTCTAGTTTCATCATGCCAGCATGGAGATTCAAATCAGCTGCTCAATTCCCCCAGGAGCTTTAGGTGGGGGCAGGATCGCCACTCAGGGCTGAGGTTCAGATCAGCTGGTCAGTTCCCCCAGTGGCTTTATGATGAGGTCTCCAACAATGGATGTGTGCTGCTGCCTGCTGTGGGAGCCACCTCTGCTGCCACTGCTGCCTAGAGCCAGATCTATGGGGAGACCCCTTCTCAGCCAAGTGAAAAAAACCCTCTCACTGACCTTTGTTGCCTGTGGGTTGAGGGATCTCTGAACTGCCACTGTGGCTCCTGGGGATTCCATCCCTGAAGCCTGCTCTGCTCCTCCTCCCAGTATGGTTTGGTCAAGGTTGGGTTGGGCTTCACTCTGAGTCTGGTGTGATACACCTTTCCTGTTGGCCTTCCAGGTCAACCTGAGCTGGAAGTCTCCTCCACTCCATCATTCTGTGGCTTCTCTTGCTCTTGAATTTGTTGAGAATGATTCTTTATAGGTATTTTATGGACTGTTGGGGAAGAAGTAAAATATGTATTTCTTTCTACTCCACCATCTTGTCTCTGCCCCCAGTACCTGCTCTTAATAAGTTAATATTCTAGTGGGGAGCATATAGAGATGTATTGTGTGAGTGTATGTACATATATACATACATACATACATATACATATATACACATACACACACATACACATATTCTTGTACTTATATATTGTGCTGAAAAGGGAGAGAGGTGCCATCTAGAGTGGCATAAACTGGCCCAAGTTTGAAGAAATCACTATAGGGTATTGTGGGTGTTTTCACAAAGGGAACCTCAGGAAGGAAGTCATCAATCAGAGAATGAAACCAGAGTTGTGGAGCCATTGCTGGAGTGAGAAAGCAGCCTCTGGAATGGAGATAAATTTTTGGTTTAATAGTCGTTTAATTTTTCATTCTTTTGATTTTCTTCAGTAATTCTTATCTCATTTAAATTATTGTGCTTTTTCACTCAATTTTGTTGTTCAGAGTGTTCACAGTTTGAGTGAGGTTTTCTAGCTCTTTTATTCTAAACTTTCTCCAAGATCTGTTGCAAGAGCTCCAATTCCTTTCTTTTTCTTTTACTTCCTCTCTTCTTTTATTGAACCCATCGATATTTGGGGTTTTCTTGACTAAATGCATACTTTTTTTCCTGGGATTTTACTTGACATTCTTATGGAATTCTAACTTCTATAATTCTATTTTGGGATTCTATTAATTAACTGTGTATCTTTGTGGTATGAAGAGTTGTCTTCTGTTGGTTCATATCTTTGGCCTTTTCCGTTGTTGGATAGCAAAAATCTCTTTGTTGTTTCTTTTGTCAACAGAATTTTGAATGCAGTCCATCCTGGATTGGTCACTAACCTGGGAATGGCCAGGGCTGACCAGAGGAGGCTAGAGGAAAGTGTGTCAGGACACAAAGTAGTGGCATAATTTATTTCACAGCGAGGAAAACAACTTGCATGCAAGAAAGTCCCCCACCCCTGAAGTTTCTATGGGTCCTGTGGGAACAATATTGTCCCATGTCTTGGGGGTCATGATTGCTCTGTGGTATACAGAACCAGAGTTCTATGATGGGAACAGGAGGAAAATATCTGTCAATGACAAGGAATAGGGATTGTGAATGTATCATGGATAGCCCTGGGAAATAGGGGGAGCTAAATCCCTTATTGAACACCTGGTGCTGGTCCAAGCAATACACTTTGCCAGAGGATGAGATAATTTCAGAGTGCAAATGATTATTATTATGCCAAGATCAGTGCACAGCCTGCTTTCTGGGCCTTAGCACTGGAAATCTGGGTAATCTACAAAATATTTTGAGAATTTCAATGTTCTCTTTATAGTTGTTTAAGTCATTGCCACACTTTCTGGGCCCTCAGTGCAGATCCCAGTGCAGGACAGGACACTCCTATGTGGTCACACTGATTTCTCAACTCTCAGCTTAGAGTATGTAAACAGACTTGGCTGATCATTTTTTTAGCCCTGTCTCTTCCATCAAGCTTGTTCTAGAGAACTAAAGAGGACATTTTAGCTATCAACAGGGAAGCTAGGTTTGGGACACTGATATATATTCTCTGTACCTTTCTGTAGTTCTATCTGAGCTGGTATCATATCCTAATATCTGTATATCTCCCACCCTCCACCACCATTATCCCTGTCTAATCCTAAAAAGGCCATTACTGGAGGACACTTTGTTATCCTCTTCCCATCTGTAAATCCTGAGCCAATGAGGTTCTTCTCCCATCCAAGCTGTTGTTTGTGTCCTTCCTTCTCCAAGAGGACTGTGGCCTCAAGAAGTTGGTGCCATGTCTTGCAAGTGAACTGGATTTAAGTGATGGAAGGCTGAACAAAGTCACCTGCCTCTTCTTCACCACCATTTCTCCTCCAGAGTCATCTGGGTCCAATGGCAAGGTATAAATCAGGACAACTGGATGGGGCATCCAGATGAAAGAAACTATGGATCAAGTGGTTTAGCAGGAATCTTTTTATCTATGTTCTTCTCCCTCTTACAGGGGGGATGGGGAGGCAGAAGAAAAAACAAACAAACAACCTTAATACTGGTCTTTTATTGTATATGTGTTTGTGCTTACATCTTCCTCCCCACTTTTTTCAGTTTTTATTTCCATCTCTCACTCAGTATCTGTTTTCATTTGTCCCTCAGTCTCTCTGTGTCCATCTCTGTATCTTTCTGCGTCTTTGTCTGTCTTTCTGTGTCTGTCTGTCTCTGTTTCTCTTTGTGCCTCTGTCTCATTGTCTCTCCCTTTCAGTCTCTATCTCTGCATATTTTCTTTGATTTTTTAGGCTCTCTTTCAGTATCTGTCTTTCTATCTCTTTATCTATGCCTTTATCTGTCTCTCTGTTTCTCTATCTCTGTCTTTGTGTGTCTGTCCATTTCTGTCTGCATTTGAGTCTCTATCTTCCTGTTTGTTGATGTGTGTGTGTTTCTCTGTCTCTGCCTTTCAGTAAATATTACGTCCTTTTAGCTTATCTATCCTGCTTGTTGCTTCTCTGATTCCTCTTACATTATTTCCCATTGTTCCTAAATGTTGTCCCAGAACAGAAATTCTTAACCTTTTGACAATCTACTGAAGCCTATAGGCCTCTTCACACAATAATGTTTCCAAATGCATAAAACAAAATACATGGGAATACAAAGGAAACTAATTTTATTGAAATGCATTATCAATATTTTTTCAAAAATAAATTAATGTGCTACAGTCTAAGAATCCCTGTGGAGAAAACTGGGTTTGACTGAGACTTTCATGCTGCCATCTTGCTGGAACTAATTACTTTTGTTTTAGCAAACTTTATTTAGCATCACCATAATGGATCTAATATTCTTGAGACATTAGATGGGAATACAAAGAAAGAGAACAGATTTAGGCAAGCGATACTGTCATCCTCCAGTTGTGACCTATCTTCCATTATATTCTGGATGGTGTGCATTCAGGATATATGTTCCACTGCTCAGCCCCTCTGCAATATGATTTATTCTCCATTCTTATCCAACTCAAGAGAATCAGAATTTGTACAGGTTAACCCTCTAGAATGATGAGACGTTTTATTGATGATGCATTTTTGCTTATTGTTAAGGGAATTTTGTCTCTTAATGGTATGATCTTTCCTATCCACTAATAGGTCCATGTAATTTACTTAAGTCACCTGGATTTCTGAGTCATGGGCCAAGTCACCTGGAACAGGAAGGGTTGGAGTTAGAGCAGTACTAAGAGCAAGTTAGTCAGAGAGGAAACAGAGTTGGAAAAGACAGCAGCTAGTGTGAGTGGGAGAGTTTGTGATTTTGTTTAAGTGAGCTGATTTGTGGGGGATGACTTGGGGATGGTGTTGCCTCTTGCATTGAGACGGTGTATAGATTTCTTTGTTGCTATGATGAATTTGTCTTTCTCATGTTGGGATTCAGGTTTCTGTTGTTTGAATAAATGTTTTGCTTCTGTCTTCCGTGTGGAGAGTCTGTTGTATTTCAAGATTCAGAATTGCTCAGGCATGTTCATGGCTGCTGTAGATGCTGTGAATATCACTTTGGGGCTACAGACATGTCATAAACCCCTCCTTCCCTTAACCCAAATATTATTGCATTAGTATGTAGTCATGCTCATTGAATACTTATTGGGAATTGGGTGAGAAAGAGGAGGATTTGGGTTAAGTAAGTCCTTAGACTAACTAGTGGTCTCTTTTCTGTAATATATGTAGTGTCTCCCTTTTTGTCTAAGCTTACAAATGATGAGTATGTCCTCATTAGATATTCTTAGAAGTCACTTAATTCTGTAAGATTTATTCTTTCATTCATCCATCATGTTTAGTGAACATCTGCTCAAAAAGCATTGTGCCACCCTCTTACTATCAAAACAGCAAATGTCTATAAATAGACATGAGTTAGAAAGCACTTCCTTAGTTACAGTCTCTACACATGAATTTTAGTTTGACATATAGCAAATCTCATAAGCAAATTCATGTCTATCTAGAGGTCATCTAAAGCAGAACTTAGGAAAATATGACCCAAGGACCAAATACAGCTCATCACCTATTTATTTTAACAGCCCTTGAATTATTTTTTTTTTATTATGGGTAGTTTGAAAGGAGGCAACAGCTGGACTTGGACCTGGACCATACTTTGCCAACTACTTTGTGCTGTAGAATCTGATTCTCTTATGACGCCTGAGGGGACATATCCCTCTTTTTTTATATATTTTCCCTCTCCAGGATGTTTAATCTTGACCTTCTTGCAGTTCCTAATGTGCCATTTTAAATATTCCTTGACTGAAATTCTCTCTCTTTACTGTCACATTATCTTCCTTCAAAACTCAGGTCAAGTGCTACCCTAAGTAATCAACAATTATTATACCCACTATGTGCCCAGCACTGTAATAAGTGCTGGGGACTAAGGGTGAGTGAGGAAAACCTGTAAATTCAAAGAATGAATAAACCACACTCAAAATGAGCTTACATTCTAATGAGGGAGGCAATAGGCATATATAAAAACGTGTATAGCATAAAGATAATAAATACAAATACATAAAGTAGTTAAAGAAGGCACTTTGGGAGCAAGAGTACAGCAATTAGGGGATAAGTAAACACATCATGCAAAAGATAGCTTCTGAATTGCATCTTCAAAGATGAGTAAGGCTTGGTGAGGTGGAGGTTAGGACAGAGGGCATTTTAGATATGAGGAACAAGCAGTACAAAGGCACAGAACAATGTGGAGTGTCATAAGTAAAGACCAGAGAGGTGGTTATTTTGGTTGTGACATGGAAGAGGAGAAATAATGTCCAACAAGGCTGAAAAGATAGAGCAGACCAAGATTGTGTAGAGTTTTATGAGCTTATATTTATCCTAAAGGCAACAGGAAACCATTAGAATTGGTCAAATAAGGGAATCACATGTTCAATTCACTTTCTACGTGAAATCCTTTCTGATTCCACCAGTTGCTAATACTCTCCCTAAACTATCTTGCATTCAATTTATATTTGTTCCCTATATATTTATTTAGGGAGACATTGTGACCCAGTGTGGGGAGAAGTAACCTTGTAACTAGAAAGACCTGAATTCAACTTTTGTCTCTACTCTATATTGGCTACATGACCTTCAACAAGTCACTTAACTTCTCCAACAATGCTCTCAGACTATAAGTTGAAGCGAAGGTACCAATATGCATTGATAGGAGTTTCCATTTCCAGGAGTTCCATACCCTGATGGAAACACGTCTGGTTTTAGATATATAATCTTCATATCCACACACACAGACACACACACACACATGCACATATATATATATATATATAAATATATATATATAGATAGATAGATAGATAGATAGATAGATATAGATATATTGATATATAGATATATACACACATGTTATTCATCCTTCATCTTCAGTCGGCCAATGACATCATGGGTAATGTTTTGACTTGCACCTGAATTGTATTTAAGTGATGCAAAGTTACACAAAATCCTCAGTCTCACTCTCTTCCTGAGTCATCAAAGTCCAGTGCAAAACAAAAGCCAGACAACTGGTGATGGCCCTGGAAGCAGTGGATGACCTTGGCATATGTGAGTACTATCTAAGTACTCCACAGTGCCTGCTTCAGCCACCTTCATGACCATTGGAACAAATTGCTCTCATTTTCCCATTGTGCCAGGGGAAGTCTTTACGTGCTTGGGGCAAACATACACTTAACTCTCTGATGAGTGTGAGGCCTGTGCGTTACCTTCAACCTGGTTTAGCCAGTTCTGCCCAGGTAATTTTCCCAGAGTATGGCCAGGAGGGCTAGCACCCCTAGTGTAAGGACTTGCCAAGCAATTTTTTTCAGGACTGTTCATCCATCTTTGGTGTCCAGTTCTCACATTTGGCTCTAAAAAGTCATAGCATGCACAGAAGTACATATTTAAGATGTGTATATATAATAGATACAATATTGTGTGTACATATGTGTGTGCCCATGTATATACATATGTGCACATTATGGGTACATGTATACATGTCTATATTTATAGTGTACATGTGATATGTCTGTGTGTACTCTCATTTTTGTCTATGTATCCCCATAACTTACCATGGTGTCAGGTACATAATAAAAACCTAAGGAATGTTTGTACATTGTTGTTATCGTTGTGTCTGTCCTTCGTTCTCAAAGAGGACCATGACATCAAGATGATGACATGACTTGCAGTTGGCTTGGATTTGAGTGAGGGATGGCTTTACAAGGTCACAAACCTCACTTTCTTCTCCTGAGTCATCTAGGTCCAGTTGCCCAATATTTCTCAGGCCAACTGGAGATGGTCCAGGATGCAATGGGAGACCCTGGTCCTTTCAGGTTAAGGACTTATCACATTCTCACTTTGAGTGAGATACACTCATTCAGTGAATCAAGGGATGGCCCCTTTAATAAAAAAAAAAAATCAAACTGGGAGGGAAAGACCCCAGAGCTGGGAGAGTCTTAGGACAGGGAATGTAGAATATAGAATGTCAGAGCTCGGATTGTTTGATCTCTCTCTTTGTACATACTACAATAATGTCCAAATGACTATGTGACTTAGATCACAGAAAGAAATTAGAGAAGCTGAAGCTTGTTTTGCTTTTGACTGTTCCCTCCTCAGCTCTGGGCTCCCTTTTAACACCCTTCACGATTCTCTCTTTCTCTTTTTCCCTGTTGAGTTTAACATATCTCACGTCTAAATTCTGTGTGTGTATGTATATGTTCAACCATAATTTGTCTGATTCAGACAAGAGGCTATGAGGTCCTGGAGCAGGGTGGTGATGATTGGTGCAGAGGGAACAAGATAAATAACAGGGATGTGCAGCAAGCTTTTTCATGCCCGTAATCTAAGTTTGCCTCTTTCTGACTTCCTTCCTAGTTTTGTTCCTGGTTTTGCCCTCCGGTGCCAAGTAGAACCAGGTTATTCACAAATGAATAAATATTTATTTAATTGTACCATAATCTGGGTTACTTCTTTCCATCTTTTCCACAAGAATGGCATAACATAGCAAACATGCTACCAAAATCTAGGTTAACTATATTTATAGTCGGAAAAGGAAGTTAGGTTCAACTGGTTTCTTTGAAAAATAAATGCATTTTTATTGATGCCTTCTGCTTTTTATATCACTGTCATTTCTGGGGGCAGGCACCAGTGAAACTTCTCTGTGACAGGAAAACAATCAAAAACATCTGATGCACAGAACATAGCTTGCACCATTTATCACATTCTACCCTAATAGCACTCCACCTTTCTGCTGGGAGGAAGGAGGCTTCATTTTTGCTTCTTGGAGAATCTTCACAGAACGATCATTGATTCGTTTCCATCATCTGAAATTTCAGATATCCAGTTGCCTTCTTTATTTTAAATAAAAAAAAACTTTATTTGACCTTATCCCTTAATTATAATGCATTTTTTCTTCTTCCTTTCACTTATAAACATATTGAAACAAATATTCTCTCTGCTGCCTCCATTTTCTCACCATTCATTTCACTGCAACTAAAACATAGAATATTAAAGCTTAAAATCATTTTAACTATTTTTATGTTCAACCTTATTTTTCTTTAGCTTGCTAATGGCTAAAGTAGCATTGAAAACCTAGCACTATGATCTCTTGCTTCAGGCCCCATTGGTCTGTAGTAAGCTATCTCCTTCAGTGACTCTTATTTATACAGAAATAGGTTTATAAAGAAAAGTGGCCATTTCTGAACTTACGGTTCATGCTTTTCTGTTCCTGGCTCTCTCCCCTCTCCTTTGCAGAACTTACTCATTTTTTATTAGCTCAACTAAAACTTTCATTTGAGTGACCTACTGACCCATCATCATTGCAATTTCTGACTTCTCACTCAACTTCCAGCCTCCAATCTCTAAATGCCAAATGAACATTTTCCCTTGTAATACTGTCACTAAAAAATCAATACATCTTAAACTGAGTGGATGTATGAATGAACTCATCTTCTCAGGGGGGAAAAAAATCTTTCTTCTAAAGAACCTCGTATTTTCAGTGCTGCTATTTCACACACAAGAACAATAACCACCATTTTACCTACTCTTCACAACTTATGATTTCTTTGACTTCCTCTTCTGCTCTTTTCCCTGAATCACTTTTCCTCTGAAAGCAGTCACATATTCTTCTATCACACCATTTTGTCCTAGTTCTCACTATCTTATGACAGGATTACTGCAAAAGTGTCTACACTAGAATCCATGACTTCAGGGAATGATCTGCTCTGCACCAAATTACCTTTTCTAAAACATTGTTCATATTGTTGTTGCTTTCCCATTGTACAGCACTACTTGATAAACTTCAGTGGCTCCCTATCATCTACAGAATAAAGCCTAAATTCCTCAGCCAAGCCATCAAGATCCTCAAGTAACTAGCCTACATTATTTAATCAAACTTATGGCTGCCTGGTACATATCTCTTCTCCAATCAAGTTTCTTTCCTTAGTGGGCTTGCAAAGCTTGTTCAAAACTCTTGCTCATTCCTTTGCTTAGTCTCTTACTCTTGCTTGAAGTACTTCCTTCAGTCTTCCCTATCCAAATTCTGTTCATTTTCCAAGACCTGATTTAATGTTTTATAAAGTTCCCCATAATTACACTTGCATTCATTGTCATTTTAGCTCTTATAAAATACCTGAACCATATAATCTAGTATTTCATCATACTGTATACTGTTTAGTTCTGGGTCTTTTTGTGTGCTCATTTCACTGTTAGTCATTTCATGGAAGGAACTATGTCTTTAGGACATTTTTTGTATTCCTTGCTGCAGCGAGAACAGTAGTAAAACGAATATTTGTTGCATCAAAGTTTCTGAGATAAATGCTACAAATTTGTAGCAACTGCTATAAATGAAATTTTAATATAAGATGAGTATCTTATGTTGTCAATAGATCCATCAAAAAAATAATTTACCCTGGATTCTAAGACGTCACACAGTTTTACTTTCTTATTCACCAAGTAGACAGATAACACCATTTGGAGAAAATATTTCTTTAACTTTTTGACTAATTCAATAATGACCTTGTCTTACTTCATTAGCAATTTACTTAGTTCATGTAAAATGTAGGAGAAATAGTATTTTCAATACAAATAGCATCATTTAAGCAAGAGTGATGAATTATTACAAATTTAATTTGTTAATAGTGATATGATGATACTCATGAGGCAACTGCCATCATAGAACAACAAGGTTTGGGATGACTTTAATGATGTAATAAGTGTTTTCTGTGTAAATCCACTTTCCAAAGCAATCACTTCAGACAATTTCCAGTTCAGAACCAAACAGTGATGGAGAACAGTCTACTCTAAGCAAGGAATGATCATGCTGAAGTCATATTGTTCATTCAAGGCTATTTTTGAGAGATTTGTTGTGGGGTGTGGATTTTTTTTGGAGGGTTTTGCTTGCTTTTTCTTAATCTGCTTGTATTGTTTTCTAGTAGTTCTTTATTTTACATTCCCATTATCCAGCTTATACTCTAGGGTGTCTTGGAATGAAAAGAAAATTTGCAATTTGTACAAAATCAACTCCTATTCCTTAATGCTGGTGTATCTTCCTTTACATTTCCTACAGAATGCCCCCTATGGTGGTATAGTTCCATGGTATTATTAATAATATTCAACAAATTCCTCTTTTTCAAATTTACTTCTGATAGTGTATTAACTTCTTGAGTTTTTTGATGATTAAATCTCTGACAATATCCATTTTGAAAATAGTCTTGTTTTTAGGACTTGAAATAGTACCCTAGTCCCAAACTTCTGTATTCATTAACTTCTCAATTAGACTTTATACTTTTCTGAGTTGTTCCTATCCAAAGTATTTCTCTTCAACTTTTTGGATAACTTTGTTTATGAACAGCTTAACCATATTCAAACCAAGGAACCTCAGCGTACAAATTTTGTTCCAAATCCCCCTGAGATTTTTTTCTCCATAATTTTTCTCAGGACACTAATTACATCCTTATTTCTCAGGCTATAAATAAAAGGATTTAAAAAGGGAATTACTATTGTATAAAAAATGGCCACAGGTATGTCTATGGCTCCTTCATCAACTGCCCCTGGCCGAACATACATGATGAGAAGAGAACCATAGAATATTGAGACAGATACAAAATGGGATGCACAGGTGGAAAAGGCTTTGCCTCGTCCCTCCTTTGATTTCATCCTAAAGATAGTAAAAAGGATGTAAAGATAAGACAACAGCACAACTCCTATAGTGAAGACTTGAATTGAACCTGAGAAGATGAATATCATCAATTCATTAATATAAGGGTCAGTACAAGAGAGTCGGTATAATGGAAGAACATCACAAAAAAAATGATTGATTTGATGTGACTTACAGAAAGTTAATCTGAAGAGGAAACCAACATGAATCATGGAATGTAGGTTGCCAGCTATGAGTGATCCAGTGATCATCTGAATGGAGAATTTCTTTGACATCATGATGGGATACTGAAGTGGGTTACAAATCGCCACATAGCGGTCATATGCCATGACTGCCAGGAGAAAACAGGCTGAAGTTTCAGAAAAGCAAAGAAAATAAAATTGTACCATACATTCATGAAGGGAAATCATTCTATCCTTAGAAAAGAAGTTCATTAACATCTTAGGAGTAACAGCACATGAACTAAAAGCATCCATAAATGCCAAGTTACCAAGAAACAAATACATAGGTGAGTGTAGTTGGGGTTCAGCTGAAATTAATATCACCAGTCCAATGTTGCCTATTATGGTTATCAGGTAGATTATAAGGAAAAGTATGAATAGAAGAATCTTCAGTTCTTGATGATCTGTAAATCCAGTGAGGATAAACTCAGCTGTCAAAGTGACATTTTCAGCCATCACAGTGTTCTGAAAACAGGGATTTTGGATTCATATTAGAATGTAACTCAAAACATACCTACTTCTTTCTCCTAACTTCCTTCAGCAGAGTTTAGAGTAGAGTCAAGTCAACTTTCCTCAGATGTTGTATCCTTAATTCTGAAGTATAGCCACCTCAATCAATAAACACTCATTAAATGTAAGTCATGGTGCTAAGTGCTCAAGATACAGAAAGTGGCAAAAGATGGTTCATTCCCTCAAGGAGCTCACAATGGGGGAGAGGATAGGAAAATAAATAAATACAAACAAGTTATATATAGCATAAATAGGAAATGATTATAGAAGAAAAGCATAAGCATTAAAAGAAATTGCAAAAGACTTCCTGTAAAAGATTGGATTTTAGTTGGAACTTGAAGCTAAGGAAATCAATAGGCAGAGGTAAGGAAAGAGAGCACTGCAGGCACAGGGGACAGCAAGATAAAAAATCTGAAGCCAAGAGATGAACTGTGTTGTTCACTTCCAAGAGAATATTAATTTCTCTGAGTTTCTCTGGGCATAGCTTCTGAAACTTTTATGGGTGCCAGATATAAAAGATCTGAATAGATTGACCTGGGCTCTTTTTGCATGGTTTAAAACTCTATACCATGTTCAAAAGGTTCCTTTTCAAGGATTTATACAAGCCTATTCTATTCCAAGGATCAGTGTTTGGGCTCTGTATTTTCAAACTTCAAAAATGGTTATAGTTGATTGCCTCCTACATAGTGGATTCTTTAAAAAGTAAGTCTCATTTGCCAATCAGTGATATTCTTTATTAAAGGATAGGGATCGGATATAGTATTTCATTTCTGTAAAGAACTATAGTTATAGAAAAATTCCTTTTCCAATTCAGGTTGACACCTTCTTTGTAACTTATATGCCTCAACTTACTGAGAAGTAAAGTGATTTTTGTCCAGGGTCACTTAGATAGCATGTGTCAGTAGGACTTAACCAAAGTCTTCTTAATTCTGAGGTCAACTCTGTTGCCTCTCTTTATACTTTAATATCTGTACTAATTTTTAATATTGCTTATCTTCTTAGGTTTGTCTCCTATTTTTAGTGTATTATTTTCTGGAAGATCCTCTATTATTTTGACATTTTAGTTGTCCGTTTCTGGGCTTTCTCTTCCTCTGTTCCATCTCTTTTAGAGAGCCATCATGATGACTTTCATAGAATTTCAAGAGCAAAGATTCCTGCTTTGTAATGAAGCAGAATGGTCCATTTGTTTTGCTTCTAAAACATTAATCATGTTTTTTCAATGTTCTTTTTCAACTTTCTCATCATATTTAGACCAAAATTTTCAAGAAACAACCTATGCAATTTGCCTTATTTTAGGTATAATAATACAATTGAAACTCAATCTTCTACTTTCTGCTCATAAATTATCAACATGAAATTTTATTATCTTCTGTCTCCTTCAACTTGCAATTGATTAAGAGCATGACTTAGTTTTAATTATGTCAGATCTAAAAAGAGAAGTATCAAAATACCATTAGAATTCCAGGGGAAAAAATGAAGAATTTCTGTATGTTTTGATATTTTCAGGTAAGTAATTTAAAGAAGGTCTGCTAAAAATAACTACCATCATAACCTATTAAATTATCCAAGGTATTTTGCATTGCTCAGACTTTATAAATCACAGGGAAAGAAAATCACCACTGCTAATTGCTAACATGTTCACACAGAGATGTGGCCCTCCCTATTGACATAGGACATGATTAAAGAAAGGATGGCCAGTCTCTGGTCATCCCTTCATTCCTTGCTCCCCACCACCAAAATTGTTTTTTAAATCTCCCTGGCTGACATTCAGTAGGACCTTCAATTGCTCTACTGAAATGCCAATCCTATCATTAAAGGGTCAATCTTTTCCTCCTTTTTCAGTGTAAAAACCATTGAGGTATCTGTGCTGGGTTCTGACTTTAAGGTATAAAATTTCTAAAATTCATCTCCCTTCACCCCAACACCATCTTTTCCTATCATTCCATTTTTCTCTTTGTGTTAAGTTATTGCACTTAAAAGACCATTGTACTTGGAATTAGGGGATTTCATTTCTCCTTCCTATGCTGTTCCATGGAGTAATCTCCTTTCCAATACACATATTAATGATAGAATCATGTGTGATTATGGGCAAAATATTTATTTTTATTCATATTTATAGGCCTTCCTATAATTTCTTCCTCTGTAAAATGGAAAAATAGTAATACCAAAATTACCTACTCACTGGATTGATCAGAAGGAAACCCTTTGTAAAGTTTAAAGCATAAAAAAAGTATGAATTATTACTTCTTGTTAATTTCATGGAATTGATTGAGTCCTCAATTAGGGCAAATCCTTTTCTCTCCCACAAAATGGTATGGACAACTTCATATCCAGCAGAATTTCTATACCAACCCAATCCCATCATACTGTGTTCTTTTAGATCACAGCTAATATAAGCTGTTGAAATACTAATAAACAGTTCAAATAGGTTGCATTGTCCTATTTATGATTGCTAAAGAATCATACCCACTGCTAACAAAATTTATTTTTAAAATGCCACTGAAAACACCAAATATATTTGTGGGTTTTTTTTCAGTTTTTATGAAAAAAAAAGATAAATCACATATATGAAGAGAACAACAGTACAGGACAGAGAACAGGTGAGACAGATTGGTTTGAGGATTTGCCTCTGCCCTCTTAAGAATTCTTTTTTTACAGTAGCAATTATAATATTTAAAGTGAATGTGTTTATACTCGTGAAAACTCGTTCCAGAACTCACTCTCTCCTGCCTTGTACCTGTTAGAATCTCTCGCTTCCCTTAAAGCTCATCTTAAGTGGAACTTTCTCTATGAAGTCCTTCCTTATCTCCCTAGTGACTCATTTCTCCCTGCTTAAAGAAATACCTTGTATTTATTTTGTGTATGGTTATATATGCTCATGTCATTACCCCCAAAAGAATACAACCTTCTTAAGCCTAGTGACTGTTCCATTTTGACTCCTGTGTCCTCAGTACCCAACACAGTTACTGAAGCTCAATAAATGCTTGCTAATTGACCCATGAATTTAGAGAAGATAAAAACCATCACAATATTAAATGAAAATTCAGTGCATAGAACTTAAAACTATGGTAGTGTAAGGTATGATTGAATTTTGTTTCCACAGAAATTATATAAAAATAGAAATTGTAATTCACACTGATGGCTAATGTCAGAGATGAAACTGCTTGTGTAAGGCAGTGGGTGGGGAATGTGGGTACTTGGAAATTAGCATAGCTACTACTTTTCTTTGTTCTGAAAAGGTCTCCTCCTGTATGTCAATGCCAGATCTAATTTTGGGGATAAGGGCCATAAAACTGCCTTTATCATGGATTTATCTTCAGACCATGGCTTTTGTCAATTCCCTTAGCAATTGAAATAAATTATATGAGAAGACATATTGAAGGAGTAAGATTTAGTGAACCCTGGAATAAAGGCCAATGGGAGGAAGGCAGGAAATGTGAACTGAAAGCAGGGCATTTAAGCCTGGCAATTGTCTGAAGTAAATGTGCTCTCCACTCTGGAGGGATCCTTTCACTATGTATGTAGAATAATTTGTTAACATATAATGAGAATTTTTTTGGTATCACTATGAGTATTAAAATGAGAATGTTTAAAGTGAGAATATTTCTCCCAATGTGCTAAAGAAAATTTTAAAGAATATATTTATTTGAGACACAAGACTTAGAGAATTCTCTGCTCCCACTATCTAGTAGAAAATCAGTTCAAACTGCACAAGTTCTATACCATTGAGTATGTTCACTTTACTTCTAGAACGTCTAGAACTATGTAGTGTCTTCTATGATCAAAATACTATGTCAGGTAATAGAATTACAAAGATAAGAAATTACAGTTCTTATTTCAAGGAACTTACAATGTAGTAACAGGATAAGACAAATATGAAAAAAAACTGGTTCAACTAATGGTGTTATATCTTCAGAAAAGGTATTTGATCACTTTTAGAAATTTTTTAGAGGTTTATAAGGAGGTGGTGGAAACACAGCAGACTCCTTGGAGGAGATGGGAAAGATTTTAATAGGTAAAAAGACCTGGAGTGCACAGGAAACATGGGAACACCATATGATCTACCCACTTCCATAAAACTGGAGAGATTGGTGAGAGAGGAAGCAGACTGAGTTGCAAAAAGGACAGTAGCAGAATTTGCCTAGAACTAATAATCAGTGTGGGCATAGAGTAAGATGATTAAAGATAAACTGAAACCAAATTATGGAGAACTTTAAATTCTTTAAAGAGTCAGTGATATTTGTAATGAAAAATCTAATTCATAGAATTTTACAATAAGAAAGACTGTCATAACTCATGTATTTCAAGGGCTCCATCTTGTAGATGAAACTGAGACATAGAGACATTTAAGACTTGCCTAGAATTGAGTCTAACCCTAAACACATTTGATTCTATCACCCTGAAGATCACTTGCCAGTTTGAGTCTAGAATCCAGATTTCCTGATTCCTAACCCAATGCTTGGTGCAAACTAATAATATACATTCTATATTTTTATAAAATAATTAGTCAAAAATAAGGTCCAACTCTTATCGAAAGGATCAACTCTCAATCTTTACTGAGCTTAGTATTTCAAAATAAGGACTTTATGAAAAGCTGTGATATATTACTTAGTTTTAAATTCACATCATAACTCTCCTTTTATTCAGATTATTTAAGGTGAATTGCAGTAGAAATTGAATTATTGTGTACTTCAAATAATGCATTTTAGGAATTGTATTAAGTAATAATGAAATGCTTAGAAGAAGGATGTTGTATCCTGTGTAAGCACATGGAGTCACTTTCACAAAATCTCAATCTAATATATTCTTCAGCAGGCAAAATTTTTTTTACCAATTTTATTGCCATAGATGTTATTGAGAATAAAAACAACAGGTCACATTTACAAAGCACCTTCCTCACAACAACCTTCTAAGGTTGGTCATTTAATGAATGTCATAGAATCATAAGTATAGAACTAAAAGTTCTGGAACTGTTGAAATCATTTAGATAGGTAATTCTCAAACTTTTTAGTCTCAGGTCCCCTTCACACTCTTAAAAATTATTGAGGACACCCCCAAGGGTTTTTGTTTATGTGGGTTATATCTATTGATATTTAATATTTGAAATTTATACATTTTTTTCATTATTACAAAAAGAGTTTTGACCTCAGATATCTTTTTAAATAGTTTTGGGGAATTCCAGAAGAACTCCTGATAGTTCAGCCCACTCACTTTAGAAATGTAACCAGACTAGTTAAGTGATTTGCACAGGGTCAAACAAATAGTTGTGATTTTAGAGATAAAGAGACTGAATGAACTTGGGAGACACAGGGAGTGAATGACAGAATGAAGTCAGATGCAAATCTCCGAATTCCAGTGACAGAGTTCTATCACAGCTTTCTGTGCTCCCATTCCGTAAGTGGAAATACTTTGCTCAAAGTCACATAAAATACTACATTGGTATTTGGTCTAATTTGAGACTCACAAATATGGAAGCATGGGAATAGAGAGTGGAATGGAAAGGATCCAAAGGGTGTTAGTAATTAAAGGGAAGGTATTTATGACTTATGACAATGATACTGTAGATGTTGATATTTGGCCTGAAGCAAATAAACCTGGTGGGACACTTCCTAACTACAAGCTCTCCAAAGTCACGTACTTTCACAGATGTTAGGTGTAAGATACCTACTTTGAGAGATTCACTGAAAACAGAGTCTTAAAATGCTTCTCAAGTAACTGCAGTTAGCTGTCAATGCTAGCAGAGGGTAGAAATGCACAAAAATAGTTGGGAATTATTAGCAACTCTTTAGGTTAAAGAGTAGGAAACTTCTCAGTTCAAGGTGAAAAATAAAGTTTTGTTCAGTAAATACAGTAGTTACGTTGGTATCTTAGATACCCAACCCATTTTTCATCTCTATGCCTTTGAAATAGATCTTCCCCATGAGTGGAATTTGTTAACCTCTTCATCATCTTCTACTTTTTGAAATCCCTGGTTTCCTTCAATACTCAGTACGAGCATCAGTTTCTATAAGACTCCAGTTCCCTTCCCTCCTCCAACTGTTAATTTACTCCCTCTCAAAATAGTCTTACGTTCATCTGTTATGTATCATGTATATAGGTACATATATGTGCGTATATATGTGTATATATATATATATATATGTGTATCATATCATCTCCCCTATTATACTATGAGGTACTTGAATGTAAATGCTTTAGTCTTTGATCTCCAATATGTAGCTTAAGGACTGACACACAGTATGCAACTAATAAATACTTGCTGAATGCTATGTACATCATGTATATTTCCTTTACATAGAGAGAAATAGGGGAGAGAGGGAGGAAAGATGGAAAGGGAGAAAGAAGGTAGGGATAATGACAGGCAGAGAAAATGAGAGATGAACAGAGGCACAGGGAGAGAGACAGAAGCTAAAGGAGAAAAGAATAGAAAAAGACAAATTCTGAGAAGGGCATGTGTTATTTCTCTTAAAAGTTCCTAGTGGTTGCTTAATATTTTAATTTTTTATCTCTATAACTGACATCAACAGAAAACAGCCTAAAACTTTTATAAACAGGAAATGGAGCTTTAATGCTTTTCCCACAAAAAGCAAAAAAGAAAATTATGGAAATCACTGCACATTTACTCAGATAAAGTTGAGAGATCCTGAGGAAAGGGAAGCTTACCTTTGGAAATACAGAGATAAATGCAACGATGGTCACTTCTTTGTGCTGATTCTCTTTGGTGGCTCCAAATCTTAAGATGAAGTATTTATTTTGATTTCTTTCAAATACAGTAATCAGCAGACATAAAAACATGAAAATCCCTCAATGGTTTTTGAATTCCCTTTAGAATGAAGTAAAGATTTCCTACTGGGCATTGTGGACTTAGAGACCTGATCAACAAATCCCATCAGACAGAGCAAGTTGAAACAATTAAAAATATTTCAATCCCTTCACAAACTGCCTTTGAAGATGCAATTTGCTCTTGTTCATCTCTTTTGCAATTCAGCCAAACTAACCTTCTTGCTATCAATCACACAACATACCATCTCACAATCTCCACTTCACTGTATAACCAAGTTCCCATTGACTGGTATGTACTGTGTCTTCAACTCTGCCTTTTGGAATTCTCAACTTTCTTCAAAAAGGTCCCCAGTTCAGAGGTTCCCAAATTTTCTTGGTTTACCACATTCCTTTGTATAACACACTAGACTGAAAGATATACTGAGCAGTTCCATCCACTAGGTAGTTAAGTCTAAACAACTTAATACGTATGCATGTCCTAACAACTTAGTCATTTGGAAACAATAACATACATAAATTGAAAGAATTGTATTTTCCTTTCACTGTTAAATCACCAGAATTACTTACTAATAGAATATGTGCATCTGCCAGGCACTGCACAACTTCTTAGATCTTATAATCAGATTGGATATCATTACTTTCATTTCCTATTCTAAATCTATTGGTTTTCATGAGGGATTTCCTTTTCATTACAGGAACCACTGAAAACCCATCTTTACAAAGATATGACACCTGAAGCAAGAAAGTTTGAGAAGTAAATTTAGAGGAAAGTAGAAGCAAGGAAAAACATATCTCAAATGCTTAGAACATCATCAAAAGGAATGCAACATAATCTAACGTTCAAACTGAATAATTTTGAGGTATTCACATGGTGCTGATAGATATTGAGTATTGCTGCTTCCAAGAAAAATTTCAAATATCCTGTGAGTTCACTGTGGTGGTCTGGAGCATATAGTTTGAGAACAAGCTATTAGTGTCCTTGCACTAATTACTTCATGTTTTTTCTATGTAAATCTGTATGTGTGTGTGTATAAGTATAGGTATATGCATATGCATAGTATATGTATGGATGTGTGTGTATATATAATGTACTAATATGTGCATGAATTACCCCACCCCCATCATAGAATTCCTTCAGAACAAGGAATATTTCACATTTATATTTTTAGCCCCAACACATATCACAGTATATAAGCAGGCACTAAAATTCTTGATATGTTAATTTAATGGATTACATTCTTTCATTTATTTTTTTATTTTGTTCTCAAATGCAAAAAAAAAATGTATGTTTCCATTAATAGAACTGAAGGAAATGGTGGATTGCTTTGTGTGCAATTTGCTTTTACTTTAAATCCATAGAACAATAAATTCAACATGTAACTTTCAAAGCTGTCTGACTTGTCTGTGAATCTGTCTGAACTTCTGATCTCTTCTGGGAATTTAAATATATATATATATATATATATATATATATATAAACACACACATATGTACATATATGTACGTGTATTTCAATAATCTTTTCTTCTTCCTATTTCCTCTATTTCTTCTTACATTATCCTTATTTTTCCTCTTCCTTCTATCCCCTCACTGGAAAATAGAGAAACAAAAGACTTACTAAAATATGAATATTAAAGTAAAATAAATTTTTTATTAGTCCTGTTCTCCAAAATATGTCAATCTTCTCCTTGGGTCAGTCACCGCTCTCTCAGTAGGTCGGTAACATGCTTCTTCATCAGTCCTCCAGAATCATGGTCGTTGCATTGATCAGAGTTCCTAATTCTTTCAAAAATGATTTCCTTTATAGTGTCATTATTGTATAATTCGTTCTCCTTCTACTCATTTCACTCCATGTCATACAAATCTTTCAAAGTTTCTTTTAACTGTCCATTTTGTTATCTTTTATAACATAATAATCTTTCAATACATGATAGCTGATAATTTCTTCAACAATTCTTCAGTGGATGGGATCGTTAGTGATGGGTGATTCGGAGCATTTTTTCCTACAATTGTTCATAGCTTGAAAAATAGGCCAACGACTTCCAAAACCTCTGAATCTATCTCCAGTCATCTTGACCTTTGTCTTGCCATTGGACTCTGATGCCTCTGGAGGAGAGATTGAAGCTGATGATGACTGAATAGCCTTGCCTCACTTAAATCCAATTAACTTGCAAGTCAAGACATCATCCTTCTGATGTCATCGTCCTTTTCAATAATAAAAGACAAGCAAAAATAGCATTAATAGTTTACATTTCTTTTTCCTTTGAAAATGATTTATTCATATCCTTCAACTGCTTACTTACTGGTAAATAGTTTTGGCTTTAAAATTTGAATCTGTTCCTTATATAATTTGGATATGAGACCTTAATCAGAGAAACTTACTGTAAATGTTTTTCCTATTTAACTTTCCCTTTACTAAATAGGTTTTAATTATTAAAAAAAATTTAAAATTTCAAATAATAAAAATTTTCCATTTTTTTCTGCTGTCTTCTCTATCTGTTGCTTGGTAATTATTTCTTCCCCTATCAAATGATCCCTTGCTTTTCTAATTTACTTATGGAATCACCTTTTTTGTCTTTTATGTATAAATTTAGAACTTATCTAAGTAGATAGTGTGAGATGCTGATTTACATTTAATTTTTGAATTTTCCAGTGTTTTTTGTCATATAATCAGACTTTACTCCATTAAATCATCTTTGTTTCTATCAAACACTTCACCACTATATTTATTTCTTCTTCTATGTTATGTATCTAATCTGTTCCACAAATCAACCTCGCTATTTTTTTTTGAGGGGTCAACAATCACTTTAATCAAGCACATACATCATTGATTTAGTTCAGGGGGAAAAATCAGCACCCTTAACTTGAGAGAAATACAGAGAAAAACTTTACAGAAAAATCAACAAACATGGCTTCCAAGTTTCTGACATAACCAATACATACATCATAAACCAACAGATCCAACTGTCTGACCATTACATATATACATAGCTAACAGAGAGGAAATCACCAACATCTGAGCTTTCACTGCTGAGGGCTTCTTAGTGGCTTTCCAGTGGCTTTATTTATCTGGCTCACAAAGCTTCTTGCAAAAACTAAGCCCCAAAGTGAAACTTTACCTGAGAGTACTTAAACATTTTTTTTACAGCCAGAGGGCATCACAACCCTTTAGAATCAGTAACTTATTAGAAAATTAACAAAAAGTGAAGCCTTTTCTACAAATCTTCCCTTAATAGGCAGACCCATTAATGCGTGGGAAGATCTTCCCATTAAGAAGCAAAATTATATTAACAGTGAACAAAAATGTATTACCAATACATTAGGCTCCAACATCTTTCACAACCATTACATGGGCAACTTGTATCTGAACAGGCATTAACATTTCTTAGGTAAATACAATATAAGTCACATTTGCAGAATACATGACATCGTAACTCATCACCAGGGTGGCCAAATGACTTTAAAGAAATATAAATGTATATGCATAAGACTACATCATTCTTTGAGGAGAGCAACCAGCTCCTCATTCCTCAATCCCATACAGAAATGTCTTGGGGTTGTGTCCTCCCCATCCTGCTATTGCAGGAACTCTCAGGAGTAGACTCTAATGAGTCAAGTTCCAGCTTTAACAATGCTCCAGGCCCTGACTCTAAATCTGAGGGGTGGCTGGGAAACAAAGCTATCAGGGTGGAGTCCCTGGGGGTACAGGGCATTCCCCCCACCCACTATAAGTAACTCCACCCTTTTGGTCCCGAACTATCCCAGGAGAACTCTGCAAAAAAGCACACTCAGTGCCTTGTGCACTCCTCATCTTGCCCCAGGCCTGAACTCCAAGCTCCTGAGTTCTTCCTTCAGCAGAAGTCAGCATCTTCCAGCTCCCACCTAGGTCTGTGGGCAGGCAGCTGTCCCTTGAACTTCCACTCCCATTCATTCACTCACATCTCCAAGATTTTCACAGTTACAATTTTCTGCTTCTGCTTTGTCATTCAGCAGGCAGTTTTCCGCCCTGTTCCATGGCTCTGCATCCAATACAGTTGCAGGACTTTCACCTCTTCAGCACAGTCAGGAGCCATGTTAATCCAGTCAAACCCTGTCTCTGGCCATCCCCACTTCCCAGGGCTCCACAGAACCATAGACTGGAAGCAATCATAGCTAGGAAACAACAGACTATTATCCTAGTACCCATACTGTCTTTTTAACATATGCAGATCCTATCCTCATTGCCAAAATATATCAGTAAGCACCCTGACATACACAAGGAGACCTGCTATCACAGGTTCTTAGATCTGCTTTTCTAAAAGGAAAGCAATTTTTTAGGGGTCAACAATCACCATAATCTGGTACATATGTCATTCATTTAGTTCAGGGGAAAAAGTCAGCACCCTTAACTTCAGAGAAAATACAGAGAAGGACTGGGCAATAGATATGACTTTGAACTGTCTGACATAAGCAATACATAAATCATAAACCAAAAGACAGATTCAACTGTCTGACCAATACATGCATTCATAGTTATAAGAGAAGCACCAACATTTGGGTTTGCAAAGCCAGGGGTGGGAGTACCCAGAGTCTCATGTGGCACACAAAGTTTCTTCCCAAAACTAAGCCCCCAATTTCTCTATTTCTTAACCAGCGCAAAACCATTTTGATAATTTCTACATTATAGTGTGCTTTGAAAACTGGTACTCCTAGTACCAATAACTTTCTTTTGCTATTTTCTCCCTTGAAATTATTGAGGTTTGTTCATTTATATGAATTTCATTATGGTTTTGTTTAAGTAGTCCATTGGTAGATGAATGTGTACAGCAATGAATAAAAAAATCGTATAGACATTTATATTATTTTGTCTTGGTCTTCTCATGAGCAGTTAGTATTTTTCCATCTAGTTTGGTTTTTGTTCCTCTAAAGAATGTTTCATAGTTGTATTTATAGAGTTCTCTGTATAAATCTTGGTAGAAGCCCAAGTAATTTTTTTAACTCTCCATTTATTTTCTTTTTTTATAATTAACTTATTTCTTTTCATTTTTCAACTATCACTTCCATAAGTTTTAATTTTCTCCCCCTCAGAATGACTGAACAAATTGTGATATATGAATATAATGGAATACAATTGTGCTGTAAGAAATGATGAACAGGTATATTTCAGAAAAACCTGGAAACATTTATCTGAACTGATGCTGAGTGAAATGAACAGAACCAAGGGAACATTATACACAGTAACAATCACAGTGTGTGAGGAGTGTTTCCTATAGTCTTGGCACTTCACAGCAATGCAAGAATCTGAAACATTCCCAAAACAGTTTTGAGGAAAATGCCATCCATATCCAGTGAAAGAACTATGGAATAGCAATGCAGAATGAAGCAGACTATTTCCCCTTGTGTAATATTTTGTTTTGTTTTGATATTTCTCATGATTTCTCCCATTTGTTATAATTCTTCTGTGCAATATGACTAATGTGAAAATGTGTTCATAAGAATATATGTGTGGAACATGTATAAGATTGTATGCCATCTCGACGAGGGAGGGGAATGGGAGAGGGAAAAGATTAAGACTTATGGAAGTGATGGTTGAAAACTGGAAACACACAAATTAATTAAAAACATTTTTTCTCCCCCTCCTTTCCACCTCCCTCCCCATGTTGGCATGCTGTCTTATAGGAGTTCTACACATACATTCTCATTAAAAAAACAAACAAACAAACAAAACATTTTCCCATTAGTCATGTTGCATATAAGAATTAAAATGAATGGGAGAAATCATGAGAAATTCCAAACCAAAACAAAACATAACGAAATAGAAAATAGTCTGCTTGATTCTGCATTCCGACTCTACAGTTCTTTCTCTGAATGTAGATGACATTTTGCATCGAGTCCATTGGAAATGTTTGAGGTCCTTGCATTTCTGAGAAGTGCTAAGTCTATCAAAATCAATATGAGTACACTGTGACTATTACTGTATATGATGTTCTCCTGGCTCTGCTCACTTCACTCAGCATCAGTTCATACAAGTCTTTCCAGGTTTTTCTGAAGTCCCCCTGTTTTTCATATCTTGTTTTTTTTTGCTTTCCTGAATCACTTTATTTCAAAAATACATAAGTTGGACATAAATCTAGAGGAATTGTTAAAATATTTCAAAAGCTTCATTTAAAATACTCAAAACAGAAACTTTAAGGCAAAACCCGACAGTGTAATTTGTTGTGTTTTGCTCAATGTGACATGTACCAAAATCTTTTCCCAGTTGCAAATGGCTAATTGTCTCAAGAAAATTTTGTTCATATCAAGGAACAATGATTTATTAGCCAGTTATGGTTATTTTTACTCTTATATTGTTAAGACTAATTAACTGAAATTTGGAACTTATACCTGAGTAGAAAAAATCTTAAAAAGAACATACAACTGGAAAACTTCTTACAGATTTTTTATCCTCATTCCTGGCTAATTCCCCAGGGTTAGATTTAGTGTTTTATCTAAGTTAAAAAATCAAAAAGTACGTCTCCAGGAAGGGAGGATCAAAATTATATATCATCCATACATTACACCTAAAGGTGATTTCTAGTGTTTAGACAGTTCCTTAGTAGAAAACAAGGATAAATATTAAAGTTATTGTTTCACAATAAATTTTCTACACTAATTTTGTTTGTCCTAAACTTCTAGCAGTCAAAAGAAACAAGAACACAGGAGCCATGAGCATAATAAGAAAATAGCATTAAGTATTAGAAACAGAGTTAGAAACTAACTTCCAAAAGGACATGTAGAAAAAGGCAATATTAAAAGCAAAGTAGGAAAGTATCATATTGATTTACTTTTTAAAAAAATGTGAGTAACTTCACCCCTGCACCACCCAGCCCCAAGCACCTTCCATATGATAGTTCATGGGAACAAAAATGCTTGATAAATATGAGCTTGCTGTAAAGGCACAGATGAAAATAGCCCTTAGCTCTAATATGGTATGAGGATATTGCAAAGACCATACACATACAAAAATGTTAAACATTATAGTCAATTAGTTATACACAGCATACAATAAATAATTCCAAGTTCACCACAACATTTATTTATATGTAGTATTTACAGGCAAAGCAATCAAACACTTTATTAAGAACAAAGTTCTAAGGAAAATCTAATGGAAAAAGTGTTGAAGTTAATAAAAGGCAGATCTTATTTGCTAAAGATGTGAAGTCTTAGCATAATCATTAAAATCTTTTTTTAAAAAATTTATTTATTTAACTTTTTACATTCATTTTCACAGAATTTTGGGTTCCAAATTTTCTCCCCTTTTCTCCCCTCCCCCTACCCCCATACACCGAGCAATCTAATTTTCCCTATCACCAATCTGCCCTCTCTTCTATCCTCCCTCCCTTCTCTTGTGCCCATCTTCTCTTTTGTCCTGTAGGGCCAGATGACTTTCTATTCCCCATTAACTGTATTTCTTATTTCCTAGTAGCAACAACAATGCTAAGCAGTTGTTCCTAAAACTCTGAGTTCCAAATTCTTCCCATCCCTCCCTCCCCACCTATTCCCTTTGGGAAGACAGGCAATTCAATATAGGCCATATCTCTGTAGTTTTGCAAGTGACTTTGATAATAGTCATGTTGTGTAAGACTAACTGTATTTCCCTCCATCCTATCCTGCCCCCCATTGTTTCTATTCTGTCTTTTGATCCTGTCCCTCCCCAAGAGTGTTGACTTCAAATTGCTCCCTCCTCCCATTGCCCTCCCTACCATCATCCCAGCCCTCTTGCTTATCTCCTTCTCCCCCACTTTCCTGTACTGTAAGATAGGTTTTCATACCAAAATGAGTGTGCATTTTATTCCTTCCTTTAGTCAAATGTGATGAGGGTAAACTTCTTGTTTTTTTTTCTCAGCTCTCCTCTTTTTCCCTGCACTAAAATGTCTCCTGCTTGCCTCTTGAATGAGATATAATTTACCCCATTCCATTTCACCCTCTTTCCTCCCACTACATTTCTCTCTCACCATTTGCCTTAATTTCTTTTAAGATGTGGTCCCATTCTATTCAATTCACTCTGTGCTCTCTGTGTCTGTATGTGCGTGCATGTGTGTATGTATGTGTGTGCATGCGTGTACGTGTGTGTGTGTGTGTGTGTGTGTGTGTATGTGTGTGGTCCGACCAACTACCTAGATACTGAAAAATTTTAAGAGTTACAAATATTGTCTTTCCATGTAGGAATGTAAACAGTTCACTTTTGGTAAGTCCCTTATGACTTCTCTTTGCTGTTTACTTTTTCATGCTTCTCATTTTTGTGTTTGAAAGTCAAATTTTCTTTTCAACTCTGGTCTTTTCATCAAGAATGCTTGAAAGTCCTTTTTTCATTGAAAGATCATATTTTCACCTGAAGTATTATGCTCAGTTTTGCTGGGTAGGTGACTCTTGGTTTTAGTCCTAGTTCCTTTGACTTCTGGAATATCCTATTCCACGCCCTTCGATCCCTTAGTATAGACGCTGCTAGATCTTGTGTTATCCTGATTGTATTTCCACAATACTGAAATTGTTTCTTTCCAGCTGCTTGCAATATTTTCTCCTTGACCTGGGAATTCTGGAATTTGGCCACAATGTTCCTAGGAGTTTCTCTTTTTGGATCTCTTTCAGGCAGTGATCGATGGATTCTTTCAATACTTATTTTGCCCTCTGGTTCTAGAATATCAGGGCAGTTTTCCTCGATAATTTCATGGAAGATGATGTCTAGGCTCTTTTTTTGATCATGACTTTCAGGTAGTCCCATAATTTTTAAATTGTCTCTCCTGGATCTATTTTCCAGGTCAGTTGTTTTTCCAATGAGATATTTCACATTCCCTTCCATTTTTTCATTCTTTTGGTTTTGTTTGGTGATTTCTTGGTTTCTCAGAAAGTCATTAGACTCCATCTGTTCCATTTTAATTTTGAGAGAACTATTATCTTCAGTGAGCTTTTGAACCTCTTTTTTCACTTGGCTAATTCTGCTTTTGAAAGCATTCTTCTCCTCATTGGCTTTTTGAACCTCTTTTACCAATTGAGTGAGCCTATTTTTCAAGGTGTTATTTTCTTCAGCATGTTTTTGGGTCTCCTTTACCAAGGTATTGGCCTGTTTTTCATGCTTTTCTTGCATTTCTCTCATTTTTCTTCCCAGTTTTTCCTCCACCTGTCTAACTTGCTTTTCAAAATCCTTTTTGAGCTCTTCCATGGCCTGAGCCCACTCCACATCCCCCTGGGATGTCTGGGATACAGAAGCCCCGCCCTCCACATCTTTCCCTGATGGTAAGAATATTTCCTCGTCATCAGAATTGAAAGGCAGGAACATTTGCACCCCCTCAAAGTAGCTCTCTATAGTCTTATTTTTCTTTCCTTTTCTGGGCATTTTCCCAGCCAGTTATGTGACTTCTGAGATTCCTCTCCACACCCACCTAGACCCTGGGGATGGCTCTCCAGGGCTCTCTGGAATGGAAATCTTTTCCACTGTGTTTCTGCGTGCCTTGCATTGATCCAGAATTTGTGGGGAGTTCTTGCAGGAAATATATCATAATCATTAAATCTTAAGAAAAAAGCAATAGAGACTTTTTTTACACATAAAATTAGCTCTCTTGGTTATAACATATTGATGTTAAAAATCATTTATTCCTTAACTTTGAAAGAAGCAATTAATTTTCAGTAAGAAATCTTTCCAAACCTCAACCTCTCTATGAATATCACACAAAGGTACTTCTGCAAGAAAATAACACACAAACTGGAAAGTATTAATTTACAGTATTTGTGAAAGAAAAGATTCAGCCTGTTGAAAGTAAACTGTCTGGAGGTTTTTAAAAAGTCTCTCCAAAGAATTTGGTTCAATAAGGTGAATGTGGGTGCACATATTTCAGGGGGAAGATTATGCCAGAAAAAAAACAAAAGCAAACCTTTATGTAGGTCTAGTAGGCTTATTCTATAATTGTACAAAACAAGTCACATCAGCAATTATTTTATTATCACAAACAGCCTGAATGAAACAGGCAGACAAATGAAAAGGGTACAGGTACAGAACACCATCCAATTAGTTTGAACTGGTTAGTTCAGAGTCAATGTGGCAAGACACCAAGTTCCTTGACATACTGCAGTTCCTAATTTGCAGTCCTGATCATTGTGGATAAGTTTTTGGTTACCAGTCATGAGATATACTAGGTAATAATGTGGATTTTCAATAAAAATTTGTCATATATGTGACTTCTTTAAAAAGAACAGTGTTACAGTAGAATCTGCCAGGCTTATTCCTAAATATAGCCAGAAAACAACAATGAAAGAAAAACAATTAGCTGCTCTCTCTTATAGCATTTCTCTGTGTTAGAATATTTAAAGAAATAATTTCACCAAATTTATTAGATGACAGAGTTCAGCTAGTTCCTTTAGACATAGCCAGTATTCTTTCATAAGATGTTCAAGACCCTCCAATCAAACTGATTCCAAAAATATTAATTTCATAATTTTAAATTAGTTATTGTTGACATTCTCTTCAAATTTTTTTAGGGATTAGATAGCTTGACAGAGAAAATGGCAGAGAAAACAGTAACATGAAATCTTGCTTTTGCTGGTATACATATAGCATATTAGATATTAAATATCAGTGAAATGAATTGTTTCTAAAGGAGGCTAAGGAAATGCTCTTTCATTTGAAAATTCAGTTCTACCCAGCAGATTCTATATGTTCTCTTTGTGATAACAATACCTACTGTTTATGTAATACTTTAAAATTCACAAAACACTTTACATATGTTACATTTGTTCCTCACAACAACAGGTGAAAAGGATGAGGAAATAAACTAAAAAAAAGGTTAAATGATTTGCTAGTAGTTTTTAAGTGTCTGATGTAGACTTCAAATTCTTGTCAATTAAAGTTTCTTGAAGATCATCTTTTTATTAGTTGAGTTTAGGTTACTCTGTTTCTTCAAAAGCAATTTCTTGGTTGGCAGCTTTTTCCTATTTCCAGACAAGAAAAAAATCTGAAGAAAGGAAGTTTGAGATGCTCTCTACTATTGATCCATCTTTCCTTTATGCTGGTATCATCACAGGAATAGCTCCCATTCTACTGAGATTAGATGCTGCTATCTTATTGCTCATAAACCGGTCCTCGGTGGAGTACCACCAAAGTCTGAACTTGTTATTTAGTTATATTTATATTTGGAATAGCCTTTTTTGTTGGAAGGAGGCATTGTGTGTGTGTGTGCACGTGTGTGTGCATGTGTGTGTAAGTGTGTTCATCTATTGTCGCTGAAGAAGATTATGCTATTAGAGAAATAATGACATGACTTGCACTTGACTTTGTTTTGAGTGAGGGACAGCTGTGCAGGTCACCAGCCTCAGTTCTTCTCCAGAACCATCTGAATCCAGTGACCAGAGATATTCATCAGGATGACTGGAAATGACCCAGGATGAGGCAACTGGGATTAAGTGACTTTCCCAAGGTCACACAGGTAGGGAGTGTCAAGTATCTGAGATGAGATTTGAACTCAGGTCCTCCTGACTCCTGCACTGGTGCTCTATCCACTGCACCAAGTACCTGCCCAAGGAGGCATTGATCCCAAAGATGAGTAGTTGCGACCAGTGTAGCTTGTGGCTGTAGATGTGCTGTTCTTTGGGGGAGGGACATCCTCTCTGATATTATGATGAACTTTTTTTTCATACTTCTTCTCCTTGTGTTTTTTAACAGCACCAAAAGATTAGAAGACCCAGCAGCAGCAGGGCACGCAAGGTTCTTATGACAGCTCCAGTAATTGTACCAGCAGTGTTTGAAGGCGGAATGACATTCATCATTAAAAGGCATTGATCAACACCAACTCTTTTTTTAATTTGTACAGCTGTGTGTGCCAGAGTACCCTGTGGTGGCATTTCATCCAGAAATAATAGATGGATTGCGGTTTAAAAATAATCCAACAGAAAATTTTTCTGTGGTGGGCAATCTTTGCCATTCATATTTTAAAAGAAGTGAACCTTCACCCGATTTATGTCTTATTTTAAGTCACTGCCAATCTCTGATGGTCCATCAATGTGGCATCTTGTCCCTGAAGACTTAACAAGCTTGGAAAGCTGAATTTTTTTGTTAGCAACACCAGGAAGTTTGTTTTTTTGTTGTTTTGTTTTGCTTTGCTTTGTTTTTGCTTTGCACTGATATATACCCATATCTGATAATTGTAAATCTGTTATATTTATTGATATATCACCTAATTTGGGGTCTGAGCTTGAAAAATAAACTCAACCTTTTAGATCTTCAGAGTATTTACCATAAATGTTGCCTTCAGAATATAAAATTAGCTCTTGTTCAACCTTTTGGTTATCAGCTGGTGATTTAATCCATTCAGTGTGTAATGGTTCTTGGTCTTCTGGGGCAATTATAGATTTGCAAGGCAAAGGAATTGTTTCCCCCTTGACTTTTTCAAACATCCCTTCAGTAGTGGTTATAGTCACACTTCTGGTCATGTCCATGGTCAGTACAGGAGAATAATTCACAAGAGGAGCTTCATGGCTAGGGGACTGCCATGACACTGCCCTCTAGCATCAACTCCACTGACTGCCCTCACTCTGGTCCACACACTTCCTGAAGTCCTGTTCCCAACCTGGATCACCAGTCGCTTGGGGCTGCTGTCCTTTCCCTCTCTTACCCACACCAGAGCAAGACCTCTTTTTCATTTTTTATAGCACTATAGTAATCCATTACTTTCATATGACACAATTTGTTCAACCATTCCCCAACTGATGGATAACCCCTTGATTTCCAGTTCTTGGCCAGCACAAAAAGAGCTACTAGAAATATATTTGTACATGTGGATCTTTCTCCCATTTTAAAGATCTCTTTGGGATACATACAGCCCTAGAACTGGTATTGCTAGGTCGAAGAGTACACACATTTTTGTAGTCCTTTGGGTGTAGTTCCAAATCTGCATTTATTTTCAAAGGAATTTCTCTCACTTTTCCTATTGAGTTTTCACAGTAATATACAAGTTTACTGAAAATTTAAGTAGATTTCTTTTATACCTTGCCAATTTTCTGATATTATTATTTCTATTAAATTTTAGTTGATTCTTTGGAGTTCTCTAGATAAATCATTATATCATCTACAGAATCCTTTGATCATTTGAAGTAAATGGATATTGTTGATAAATACTTAAATGAATATTTGGGATTGGATTTCATTAAATATTGCACATGACCATATCTTCAACTTCATCTTCTGTCATAGAACAGCTTTTGGTTTCAGTTGTCTAGATCAGTGTTCTCCTATAATTTTTGGTCACATACTCCCATCAGTAAAAATTTTGAGCACCTACCCCCAAGATGCTTACTTAAGTTTACTTACTGATAAATTATATATGAGATTAATTGTGGACATTATTAAGAAAAAAGAAATTTAAAAAGTGAAATATTATTATTCTAGAGTCAAAAGGAAATCTTTCCCTATAGTGAATTGACTGTGTCACCAATGTGGAGAATGGATTAAAGAGAGGAGACTACTGCAATTGCACAGGAAAAAAAGTTAAAGATACTGAACTAGAGTGGTGGCCATGTAAGTGCAGAGGGGAAAGAAGGAAGGGTTATTTAAAAGATAGAAAAGACGGGATTTGGCAAATAACTGAATATGTGTTGTGAAGGAAAGTAGGAAATTCAAGATAATACCAATATTGGAAACCTGGCTGGATGGTGGTGCCCTTAAATAGGAATTGGGGCATTTGGGAGTGAAGAAAACTAATCACAGGCACAAGTGACCTCCTGTCACTATGCTTTTGTGCAAGATATGTTCATACTTAAAAGGACATTCCCACCTCCTTCAGCTTCCTTTTACCTCTGATTGGAAGGCAGGAAAGAAGAGTACTAAGCTCTACCCAAGATTTCCTTTATAGAGGGAAGAACCTGGATTTGCCTAGAATTACACATATAAAAAAGGCATTGATAGGGGTTTAAGAAACATAGATTGTCTCAGAATAGACCGATTTCATTCTGAAGGTTTGAAGAGTGGTAAAAGAAGGAAAAGTAAAAAGAATTCACTAAAATAACTTACTAGTTATCAAAATTGAGGTTCATGAGAAGAAAAACATATAAACACAGAGGAAGGAGGGGGAAGTATCATATGAATTTCACTTTGTTTTTCTGAAACAAAGAAGGGTGGAATACATATACACACACAGTTTTGTGTAAATATATCAAACTGAAGAGGGAAATGAGGAGGTGAAATGGAAGAATAATACAGGGAAGAGGAAAGTTTCAAGCAAAACAAACTTCTTAATGCTGAGGTGGCAAGGAAAAGAAAAATATTACAAAGACCGAGGATTTAAGAAGGTGTCCATCAGTTGGGGAATGGCCAACCAAATGACTTCATATTAATATAACATCATATTATTTCATCATAAGAAAAGACAAAAGTAGCCTATTTCAAAGAACGTTGTATACTATGAACTGATGTAAAGTGAACAGAATAAGGAGAAAAATTTATAAAAGAATAACAACATTTTAAATGAAAACAACTTTGAAAGATTATCATCAAAACAGTGACCATTTGTATCTTCAGATGATCTATAACAAACTGTTATCTCCTGACAGAAAGGTGAAGCAAGGACTCACAGTACAGTAAGAGATACATTTTGGACATGGTGACAGTATGTGGTTATTTGTATGACTGCCCATTTGTAATGAGATGCTTTTGTCTTTTCTATTTTTTGGAAAAAAAGAAATCCCATCAAAGCTTCTTTTAAATGCACAGGAGAGAATGGAGGGAAGCATAGACAAGGAGGACGATTTTGAAAGTAACCTGTGGAATTTATTTTGTATTTAAGAAGAATCTATTCATGGTTTTACATATAATTCTTTTCTATTTTGCATATGGAAATGCTCTTTTGTTGTCTTTCTTCAAATTTTTTAAAAGTTAAAAATAAATAAATCATTGAATAAATGAGAATAAAGTACTGCCTCATTATCAAAACCAAAATAGACTAAAAACAAATACTAAAATACATTTTAAGATAACAGAAAACCCTGATATCTTATCTTCATTATAAGGCAGAATTTAGTTTCTCCTCCAAAGTCTGAATCTTTGTGATTTTCAATATCTTTCTTTTATCCTGTAAATCCTTGAAGCTATATGATACTGATTGTTATGATTTAATATCAGAAAATGTAACTTTAATTTGTCTTCCTTTTCTATCTAACAACCAATATTCCTAAATTCTAATTTTAACATAACAATCTACAATTTGAAGAGTATCTGGCATTTCCTAGAAATTTTTAAGAAGATTTCCACAGCAGTATATGAGACCCAGATTTCTTGTGTCAAACTGAGACTTTTCTAGATCAGGTGACTATCCTCCAAAGAGTGAATTGAATATTTTTACAATTCTAGTTTTCTACTTCAGAATTTTATTTCTGATGCACCTGAACATTAGACACAATGCACATTGCATGAGTTTTTTTGCTTTGATATATGCAAATACAAGGAAAAACAAGGCTTGATTTGAATGTAAGTTATTAAATTTTAAAGGACAACAAAAAGTAAGTTCTTGTCATTATTCTTTTCTTTAAATTGTTTAAGTTGATTCCTCATAAGGGGTGAGTTCATGACTCTCCAGCAAAATCATACAGAGGACCACTTTACAACCAACAGAATGACTTGGGCAACCAAATCCCCACCATTTTCAGCCCATTAGAATCATAGCTCATGTGATTCAAATAGGTTTTCTTGCTCCAATCTTGTCAAAACAAGCATAAATATTTCTAACGTAAGTTATTTTTAAAGTACTATTCAATATAGCTTTTTGATGAAATGATCAGTAATCCAGTATTTTATTTTTTAACTAATCTAGCAGATTACATTTAAGATTATAATCAGTTTCTATATTTGTGAATAGTACACTATGATCAGTCAAATCTTAGGTGCCAAGGAACTCACCTTCAGATTAATAAATATAAATTCAAAGTATTGCTGTATCATTTAGTGATTTGCTTAAAAAAATGAGATGAGATCAGTTTGAGAATTTCACTTAGGAAGTATTATTTGTTTGAATGCAGTTCTAAAGGCTCCTATAACTTCCTTGTTTCTCAAGCTATAGATAAAAGGATTTAGGAAAGGTATTACAATAGTATAGAACAAGGAATCCATCATATCTTGATTATCTGTTTGCAATGATCTAGGGCGTACATACATGAAGAGGAGAGAGCCAAAGAATAAGGATACAGAGAACAGGTGAGCCCCACAAGTGGAGAAGGCTTTACTTCTTCCCTTTTGAGATTTCTTTTTCAGAATGGCAAAGAGGATACAAGTATAAGATATTAGGATAGATGAAATAGAAAACACCTGAATTGACCCAGAGAAGATAAAAACCAGCAGAATATTAATAGAAGGATCAGTACATGAAATTTTATATAAAGGCATGATATCACAGAAAAAGTGATGGATTTTGTTGGAGTGGCAGAATTGTAATCTAAATAACAAACCGACATGGAAAATAGAATGAAGAAATCCAGCTACATATGAAAAGATTGATAGCTGACTGCATAACCTATTAGTCATCACCACTGGATAAAGCAAAGGCTTACAGATGGCTACATATCTGTCATATGCCATTACAGCTAGCAATAAACACTCTGTGGTTGCACTGAATGAAAAAGAATTAAATTGTACCATGCATTCAGAAAAGGATATCATTTTATTTTGGGTTATAAAGCTCACTAACATCTTAGGGCTTACTGTGGTTGAAATACAAGCATCAGCTAAAGCTAAATCGCCAAGGAAGAAGTACATAGGGGTGTGAAGGTGAGAGTTCATCCAGATAAGCAAAATCAGTCCAATATTTCCCACCATGGTTATGATGTAGATAACCAAAAACACCATGAAGAGGAGAACCTGAATCCGTGGATGATTTGTAAATCCCAAGAGAACAAATTCGGTTACCAGTGTCTCATTTTCTTCAATCATGTCTACACAGGATCTAAAAGTTAGATTGAAGGAAAATAAAAGTACATAGTCATAAAGAGACATGAAAGATAGATTTCTTATAATGGAAATGAAATGTTTTTCTTTTATTGCTTATTAATATATTAAAAGAACTGATTTTTCTCTTTAAAAATATTTTAGGAAAAAAGCATTCTGAAACCTGCCTATTTGTGAAAACTGAAAACAAATTTAAATAAATGCAGTTATTTTATGCATTGCAGAAAGCATCCTTGGTTCCCCAATATATAGACGAGAAACAATCCAATTAAACTGAATAAATTATGTGTTTTATCTGTAATTTTAACCAAATTCAGCAAATTTTTTTTGTTGAACTTTCACTGTATCTACTATGCTAAGCAGTAGGAATGCAAATGTGGTTTGGGTGTTGGTTTTGGCCCCAACTATGGGCTTCTGCTGGTTCTCCAGCATCCATAAGGATGCAGGAAAGTCCTCAAGGAGTATTGCCAGTACTACAACTCACTGTCAGAGACACTGAGGTAACCCTGATGAGAGGAAACTACATACCTACTACTCACAATGGTAATTCTGGTGCTTTTTCTATTTAGTCAAGACAGTCAAGATGACATCATCAACTCTCAAACATTAAACATTTACTAATAGAAGACAAAGTGAGAATATTCACAGAAACAGTACATAACACCACACCCAGAAACCTTCATCAATATACACAGCATTCTTGGGGAAGAATGGGGAGAAAAACATGTAAATGCCTAGCAGTAGGAAAACTCATGTACTAGAGACAGCTCACAACTATGGACTTTAGACCTTTATGCCCATCTTCTGCTTAGGGAGTAGTTTGCACCACACATCATCAGCTAGGCACAACTGCTCCTTTTCGGGGTCTTTCCTGTTACCCGATGATTCAAGTTGCTTCTCTGCTATTCTAGGACCACTGAAGTCATGTTAAGCTCCTCTTTGCAACCTTACACTACAGAGCTTCCAAGGTCATCTCTCTTGGGTGATGAGGCAAATATACTCTTTCAGTCAGAAGGAATACTCAAGAAGCCTGGGATCTGCAAAGATATTTAGATTTTCTCTCTGAGTTTCCCCATCTTGAGTCACAGAAGACAGTAAAAGGCAAGGGAGGCAAACCTCTGAAGATTTCCCTTCTTTTAGGCTATCGATGGGACTTACAGAGTAAGGTAGACAAATTCATTCAGCTTTTCAAACCAGATAAAATCATTCTTAAACCTCCAAACAACTCTTTCAAGAGACTGGTTTATTCTACCTATTAAATTAGCATCCCAGCACCAACTGCAGAACCTCCCTCTAGTAAGGTGATCTGAACTGGGATCAGCTCGTAATAACTGACATTATCTTCATTCTGCTACCATACTTTGTCTGAGTTTTCAGCTCTGTTGACTTCTGTGTTTCGTAATTCCTGATGTCTCAGCTTCTGTTGTTAGCTTCTGATGTTTCTACTGCAACACAACAGGCTCTCCCTCATGTGTAAAGACCCAACTCAATCTTTGGTTGAAAAACCCAAAATCCACCTCTCTTTCAGATGACACAGATCTTCAATATGCAATTATTGTATAGCACCTGATTAACTCATTGACTCAGAGCTTTCCAGGTATGAACATCAAAGCTCTAGTTTTGAAAAAACATAGGTAAATTAACTGCTGGGGAATGGTACATTTTAAGTATATTTTCTTTCTCGGAGGAATCCCCTTCCCCCTACTTAGTCCAGAGGTGCTGTTTTCTCTCAGATCTCCCAAATACTTCTATCTGGAGGGCTGCCTTTCTTTCTGTCCTCAGATCTGTATCTATCTCTGCACAAGAACTAAGAGACTGTTTTTCTTGGTATTTCATTAAAATTTTCTTTTTGTTGATCTTTTAAATAAATATTCAAATAGTACTCTACACAGACATCTTTGTTTATGTAAATCATGTAAATGATGTCAGGCAACACCTTTCATTAGGCAACACTTAGGAGATGAAAAAATTATATCCCCTTCTTTGAAGCAGCTTGTAATATATTAGGGATGTTAGAGGAATACAGATAAACAAAGCAGGTTGACAGTGCAAAAAGCATGGGTGAATAGAGAACTCTTGGTTGTGCAAGAGGTTTGGGAAGAGGGAAATCTGTCTTAGGAAATAGGATCAGAGAACAATCCATAGATGAGATGGCACCTCAACTGGATTTGAGGGAACAGAAGAAATTGAACAGATGGAGATGTGAGAAAAAAACATTCACAAGCCCTGGATTAGAGGACAGAGGCAGCTTCCTCAGTGGTTTTAACAGCAGAACTCAGGTTTGGGCTAGGGGTTGGGTCAGATTGTGGGATCATATGACAAAAGGCCAAAGACAAGGAGTGGTTTTCTGCCACCAAGCATGGCTGCCTAGTAAAGGTCATAAAGATGAAGTCCATGAAGAAGATTTATCTTTTCTCCTACTCCATCATGGAGCCTGGGATCATTAAGTACTTCCTGGTGCCTCCCTGAAGATTGAGGTCCTTCGGATAATGCTTGTTCAGAAAGAGACTAAATCTGGTCATCCTAACATATTAAAGCTTTTATGGTCACTGAAGACTACCATGGCCATGGGTGTTAAGGGCTTCAAGAAAGAGTAAAGAGGTACAGTGGATGGAATGCTAGGTCTTTAGTCAGGAAGCTCTCAGTACAAAACCAGGCTCAGAACTTAATTCTGTAACTCTGGGCAAGTCACAACTTTTGACTCAATTTCCTTGTCTGTAAAACTAGAATAATAAAAACACCTACTTCCTAGAGGTGCTGTTAGCAAGGACTGTTTTTTGTAAAGTGCTCTGTAAACCTTAAAATGCTATAGAAATGCTAGCTATTGTTATGATCAATCATGATCCATTGTGCAATCATCCTAACTAAGCTGTTCTTTACTGTGAAGCAAGGACATTCGGGGAACAAGATTGACCAACCCCACACAGTGCCTCGAAAAGTGGCTGACTTTTAGTCATAGGCCTTGATGTACCTGATCCCTGGCCCGTGGGGAACTGGCATTACCTTGCCTCCAGTGCCTAAAAAGCTGCTGTTGATATTGGAAATTAATGATTTTTTTTTTCTTCCAATGCGTTTACTGCCACTCTGGGAATAATTCTAAATCTGCTTTTGATGCCATCTTGATTGTCCCTGACCTGTGCAAAAAGCCCATTTACTAAGTCTCTCTCTGAGGAATTCATTGACTATCTTGTAACATTAATACTCTGCGTCAGTCCAAAGAACCTAGGCAACTACTATAGCTACCACACAGATATTTTTGTATGAGCCAAGAATAAATTGAACTCTGTCTCAAAAAAACAAGAATTATTATCCTCATTTTAATATAATACAGCATGTCTCCAAAGTTCCCTTTAAACTAAACTCTAACTTTTGGGACACCCTGTGGTTTATATTTATTTAGCACTTTCAGGTTTACATAGCACCTTTTCACAACCTTCTGAGATAAGTAGGGCAAGTATTATTATCCCCATTTTATAGATGAGGAAACTGAGGTTCAATGAAGTATAATGATTTGTCTGGAGTTGCATAGCTATTGTAGAGCAGAACTAGAATTCAAAATCGTATGTTCTGTCTCAGTCACTATGGTACCATTTAGCAAGGTTAAGTAATTTGTATTAAGTCAATAGCTCATCACACCTTTCAGTGATTCTTTGGAAAAAATTATTCCATCATATGTATTTTTATCAGGCTAAATAGCATCAATGAAACATATCTTCATAAGTCATAAATTCTTTCCCATTAACAATACTATTCTCTTATCCCTTTCCAGTTTTCTCATATTTTTGAAACTCCCAATGAGACCCAATTATACAATACAAAGAAGAAGGGGGAATAAGTGTTTTTTGAACACTCACTGTATACCGGGCATTACACTAAGTGCTTTACTGTGTGATCACGCTTGATGCTCAGAAAAACTCCTGGGAGATGGGTGCTATTATTATTCCCATTTTCCAGATGGAGACTACAGAGGTTAAGTGTTTGGGCCATCTACTAAGAAGTGACAGATGTTGAACTTGAACTCAGTTCTTCCTGACTAAAGAACTAGGGTTCTGCATGCCTGGAGAAGTTGAGAGAAAACCTAGAAAGGGTTTAGAGTTGAGTGATGCTTCTGAGGAATGTATTTATGGATTATAAAGATATCTTGCATAAATAGTATTTGTCCTGAAATAAATATGACTGATAATGTTTTGTTCTGAAAAAGGCTATGTGAAGTATAAGTACTTGATCTCCTTATTTCTTGGAAATAAAATAAAAAGAAATATACCTTAAAATAAAACTCTAATGATTTAGATTAGAGTTGTCATGAGGAAATACAGAAATATATTTTTATAGGGGAAATTGGGACAGTTTTCAGAGAAAGACAGAGAGATGAGGGAAGGAATGAGAGAAAAAAGGAAGGGGAAAGAAGGAAAATAGAGAGAACAGAAGATAGATGAAAGGGACAGAGACAGAGATGGAGAGACACAGTGAGTAAGTAAATGAAATACAACTGTCAAAAATATTCAGTAGATTATGGCTTGAGGACATGTAAGAACACACAAACTGGACTATGGTGAATGAAGGCAGCTGTAGCTGAAAGAGTGATCTGAGTTTAAATGCTGCCTCTCCTCCTCATTGAATGTGTTATCATGAGCAAGTCCCTGAATCCTCTGAGTGTTATTTTCTTGATTATAAAGTGGACATAAAAATAGCACACATTTTATAGGACTATAGAGAAGATCAAAGGAGATGAACTGCGTGTTACATCTTTGTTCTTTGAGATATTAAGGTACTCTTCTAACATGCTTATAAGTTACACCTGTGAATTATATTATCTCTTAGTACTTGCCTAAGCAAGATGAATTTAAGTCCCCAAATGGATCTTGTTAGAGAAAAATTCCCCACATCTGGATGTGGGCTCAGTAAATAACAAAAGAATTCTGCTTCTAGAATGGAAATTGACTAGGAAATAATTTACCTAAGCGTATATTCAATCTCCAATCGCTGAAGAACCTATACTTCACTATCTGTGTTGTAACTCACTTAATTTTTGTAGGGTCTGTGGATAAAATATTGTTAAAAGTCTTTTCTTGAAGATCTTCAAAATTGAGATGTCTTGGGAATTGTTTTGAAGTAGCCCCACAGGAAGGAGTAATGGACTCTGCTAGAGTGACAAGTCCCCTGTCCATATTCCATGATGCTATGCCATAAGATAATTTCATGTCTCTCAGGTTTGCACAGTCATGATCAGAATAATTTCTCTTAAGAGGGAAGAAAAAAACTCTGGTGACTATAGCTTTTACAACTTACCTCTTAAAATTCTAAGAAAAAATATTGTTTATGAAGAAATTATTAGAAGTCATAAAATCATTCTTCTTGTGATCCATTTAATCTATCTAATTTCCTCTATGTATTAAAAGTTAATTTGCAAATACTTGATGGGAAAGCAAAAAGTTAATCCCTCCACATTTCAGTTATGTAGTGAAAACACTTCAGTGGCTAAGTTGACCAAACTAAGGCTTTTTAAGTAGGATCCTTTGACTTTATGTAGACAAAGACTAAAGGTAATATGGGAAAAAATGTTTTCCATGTGTTTCATTTTCTTTACAAAGGTAGGTGGGGGAAAAAAGAGAGATAGAGGGAAGAAGAGAGGAGAGAAGAGGAGAAAAATTACAATTCCTGCATACTTACCTAGTTCTTCTAAGATGATTTAGGAGGTAAAGTGCAGTTCCTTTTCTTTGTGAAGATGCTGTTTGGTGGCTATGTTTCAAAATCAAGTACTTATTTCTATTTGCTTTAAAAGCAATAATCATCATATATGAAACTGTATTAAGACTTTGGGGACCTCCTGCATATATGAGAAATACATCAATACTTTCCAAGATCTCTCCTTAGATAGAAACAAATTTGGCCTAATGAGAATTGTTCAGAAGTCCCATCAGACATGCCCAGTTCTAACAATTAAAATTGTACCATACAACATCAGTCAGTTACAGTTGGTACTTCCCTAAGAGATTTATGGTACTCAACTTTATAGTATTTAATAAGTAATATACTAAGTGGGTATTAACAGATACTAAGAAGAATACTAGGTGGTGCTTGCCCTCAGGGAGCTTGTCATTTGAAAATGAAGTTAAGTATACCACAAAGTATCAGTTGAGAGTATAACAAGAGAGGCACAAAAAATCTTAGGGAAGGACGAAAAGAGACAATTTTGAACTCATTCCCCTGTGTACTACTAGTAGTAGCATAAAAGTGCTAGTAAGATGCTGACTAGAATATAACAGTCATGAGAACTGTCTTTACTCTTAGAGATGGCTACTGTTATACAGAGAAACATTTTCTTCTCTCTCAGAGAGGGAAAAGGACCTAAATGTACATAAATATTTATTGCAGCTCTCTTTGTGGTAGCAAAGAACTGGATAACGAGGGAATTCCCATCATTTGGGGAATGGCTAAGCAAATTGTGGTACATGAATGTAATGGGATTCTCCTATTCCATAAGAAATTGTGAGCTGGTGGACTTTAGAAAAACTTTGAAAGGCTTAAGTGAAGTGAGAAGAACCAGGAGAATATTGTACACAGTGATAGATACATTGACTATAAAAGACTTAGCTCTTCTCATCAATGCAAAGACCTAAAACAACTCCAAAAGACTCATGGTTTAAAATACTATCTACAAAGTATTTGGGAGTCTACCTGTCAGAGCAAACCCAGGAACTATATGAATACAATTACAAAACAAATAAATTCACACAAATAAAGCCAGATTTAAATAACTGGAAAAACATTAGTTGCTCATGGGTAGACCTACCTAATATAAAAAAATTATAATTCTAGCTAAACCAATTTATGCATTCAGTGACACACCAATCAACAACTAGAAAATTATTTTCTAGAGCTAGAAAAATGGTACCAAAATTCATCTGGTAGAACAAAATGGCCAGAATATCAAGGGAAATAATGGAAAATAAATGCTATGGAAGGTGGCCTAGCCATACCAGACCTTAAATAGTACTCTAAAGTAGGAATCATCAAAACTACTTGGTACTAATTTAAAAATAGATAGGTAGATCAGTGGAATAGGTTAGGTACAAAAGACACAGAAGTCAATGATTATAGAAGTCGTTTGTTTGATACACCCAATTACCCCAGCTTCTGGGATAAAAATTCACTATTTGACACAAACTGCTGGGAAAACTGGAAAATAGTATGACAGAAACTGGGCGAAGATTCACATCTGACACTGTATACCAAAATAAAACCCAAATGTGTACATTATTCAGGTATAAATGTTGACACTATAAACAAGTTAGGGGAGCAAAGAATTGTCTGTCAGATTTATGGAGAGAGGAATACTTTATGACTAAACAAGAGATAGAAAACAGGATGAAATGGAAAATGGATAACTTTGATTACATTAAATTGAAAAGTTTTAGCACAAACGAATCAAATGCAGCCAAGAAAAGAGGGAAGCAGAAACCTGGGAAAGAATTTTAACAACTAGCATCTATGATAAAGGCCTCATTTATGAAATATGTAGAGAACTGAGTCAAATTTGCAAGAACACATGTCATATCTAAATTGATAAATGGTTAGTGGATATGAACAGGCAGTTTTCAGAGGAAGAAATTTAAGTTATTGATAGTCATATAAAAGCGTACTCTAAATCACTTTTAATTAGAAAGATTCAAATCAAAACAACTCTGAGTTACCACATCACACCTATCACATTGGCTAACATGACAAAACAGGAAAACAATAAATGTTGGAGAAGATGTGGGAAAGTTGGAACTTTCAATGTTGATGGAGGTGTGAGCTGATCTAACACTTCTGGAAAGCAGTTTGGTAATATACCCAAAAGGTTATAAAAATACACATACTTTTAAGCCAGCAATATACCACCTCTAGGGCTGAAAATCTGTAACATCAATGTGATAGTCACAGCACCTATGGTAGTTACGAATATACAGAGACAATTCTGAATAGTGAAATATAACAGATTCCCCACATGGAAGACAGAACCAAAATATTTATTCAGACAACAGAAAATGAAATTCCAACACCAGAAAGTCAAAATCATTATAGTAACAAAGAAATCTATACATGATGATAATGCCAAGATTATTACCATCCCCAAGCCTTCCCTCTGTAAGGTTTCCCACAAACCAGCTCCCTTAAACAAATCACAAACAACTCTTTCACTCATGCTAGCAAGCTGCCTTTCCCAGCTCTGTTGGCTCTAATTTCATCTCAGGTCTGCCCTGGCTCAGCCTCTTCCTCTTCAACCCTTCCTACTCCACCTGTCCCTTTCCAATGTGACTTGACTCATGTGACTCAGGTTTTCGCGTGACTTAAGCAGGTCATGTGGCCCTATTAATGGATGGGAAAGATCTTCCTATTAACAACCAAAAGCTACATTAACAATAAGCAAAAATGCATTATTAAGACAATACCAAAGAGATCATATTAGTGGAAAAAGTACTCACATGTACAAAAGTATTTATATCGGGATATAGTGAAGATGGTGAAGTAGAAGAATGAAGCTGCTCTACCTTTACTCCTATAGCCCCTAAATACCAGTACAAATGAGTCTAAACAAATTCTAGAGCAGCAGAAGCTGCAAAACAACAGAGTGAAGGAGATTTCCGTCTCAAGACATCCTGGAAGCCCAACAGGAAGGGTCTATCACACAAACTCTGAGTGGCACATAGCCCAGCCTTGGTTGCAGCACAGCATGGACAGGACTGGAGCAGGCTTCAGGGTACAGAATCACAGGTAGCAACTGAAGTTCCTAGATTTCTTACCCCACAAACTCCAAAGACAGCTTCAAAGGTCAGTAAGAAAGCTCTTTCAAGTGGCAGCAGCTTCCACTTTTGGGACCCTCAGCCTAAAGACCCTGGGAGAATCTAGCAGCCAATATGGGTCTCAGTCCTAAGTGGCAGTCCTAGGGTTAGGAGGAGCACTGGTATGGTGAAATTAGTAGTGGCTCTGGAGGGGGAATCCTGCTTACAGACCAGAGAGCAGGTCAGGAGAGGAGTAAACTTCTCTCCCTTGATTGTGCCACCTTGGAGGAACTGAGAACTTACACAGGTCCCTAAAGCATACCCTCCACTTGACAAAAGACTCAAAAGTCAAGTAACTGACTGGGAAAATACTCCAAAAAGGGGAAAAATAAGATTGTAGAAGGTTACTTTCTTGGTAAACATATATTTAATTCTATCCTTTTGGATGAGGAAGAACAAAGCATGCCATCAGAGAAGGACATAAAAGTCAAGGCTCCATTGAAAGGCTTCATCTAAATTGAAAACCTCCAAAAAATATGCAATGGACTCAGGCCATGGAAGAGCTCAAAAAGCATTTTGAAAATCAAGTAAGACAGGTACAGGAAAAAGTAGGAAGAGAAATTAGAGCAATGCAAGAAAATCATGAAAAGCAAGTCAACAGCTTGCTGGAGGAGACCCAAAAAATACTGAAGAAAATGGCACCTTTAAAATAGACTAACTAGGGGAGGGGAGGAGATGATTTGCTCCATTTTACCTCTCCTTTTCTTATACTCCTAGTACATTCCATTCAACAGAAAATTTTATTTTTTTAAGTATTCTCCCTTCATATTCAACTACCCCTGTGCCTTCTGTCTATATCTTTGTGTGTGTGTATACATACATATATATATATATATTTGTATGTGCATGTATATGAATATTTGCATGTATACATATATATACATATACCTACATACGCACGCATCCATGTACATATATATACCTACACATATATAATATAGACATAAATGCATCGCAATAGACACCTAAATGTGTATATATACGTATATGTATACATACATATATACATATATATGAATATATACATACATACATACATACATCTAACATAAAAGAGGGAAGAAAGAGCTTTTAGAATGGAAGTGAAGAGGGGGGAGATAAAAGGAAATTATTGAGCCTTAGTCTCATTGGATTTTGCTTATGGAGTGAATAACACACACTCAGTGGTATATGGAAATCTATTTTACCCTGAAGCAAGGCAAGGGGGAAGGGGATAAGAGAGGGAAGATAATAGAAGGGACAAGCAAATTGGGGAAAGGGATAATCAGAAAAAGACACCACTTTGGGAGGACAGGTCAAGGGAGAGAATGGAATAAATGAAGGGCAGGATAGGACACAGGGAAATGTGGTTAGTCTTCTACAACATAATTATTATGGAAGTGCTTAGCATTGTTACACATGTAGGATGTATATTGAATTGCTTATTTTATCAGTGAGGATGGGTGGGGAGGGAGGGAGAGAATAAGGAGCTCAGAGCTTTAATAATGAATGCTAAAAATTGTTTTAGTATGCAACTGGATATTAAGCTATACAGGCAATGGAGTGCAGAAATATATTTTGCCCTACTGGAAACTAGAGGGGAAGGAGGATGGAAGAAAGGTGGCTAATAGAAGAGATGATAGACTGGAAGAAGGGGTGGATGGGGTGCGTGCTGTCCTGCGATATGGGGTGGGGAGAGATGGGAAGAAAATTTTGAATTCAAATTCTGTGGATGTGAATGTTGAGATGAAAACAACTAAGTGATATGTTAAAAAATGAAAATAAATAGAAACCTGATATAGGGCCTGCCCTCAAGGACCTTATATCCCAATAAGGGGAGATAAATGTATAGGACAGTGTTGGACAGGGAGTGGTTTTTTCTTTGAAAAGTCATCAGATGGATAAGAAGTGGAGCCATAGGAAAGTAGAATGACATACCCTTTCTAGTAGCAATAGAAATATTGATTTGAAATATTTCTTCTAAAAATTGAAGGTGGTTCAGTTGTAAATTGAAGGCACCATTGGGGACAGATAGATAGTGTACATAGTGTAAGGTTCTCACCCATTGAAAGGGGAAGAGGAGTGTTGAAAATAGCCTAACTCTCTGTTTCAGGCACATTAGGCTCATTTTTAAAAAAAATATTGAAACGAACCTCAAGACTTAATTGACTCAAAATAACCTAAAAGAGCTCCAGGCAGTCTCCTATGGTTTCCTGGCAGATCACCTTGGTCAACTTAGATACAGAAGATTTGCTCAGCTGAATCAATTCTCATGTCTTTTATGGCTGAGTAACTCTTTTGTTAATTAATGAATAAATGACCTACTGATGTCTCATTTCATTCCACTCTCTGAGTCAGTCTCCACCCAGGAAAATAGGCCACAGAGAACAAATTCCAGAGGAGAAAGGGTTTAGTACTCAGGAACCAGACTGAAATGTAATTGGAAAATATTTAGCAAAATAAATACAAATACAATTTGTTGTTTTTTTAAAAAAAAATTTATAGCAGGTCTTTTTGTGGTGATCAAGAAGTAGAAATTGAGGGGATGCCCATCAATTGGGGAATGACTGAACAAGTTGTGGTATATGAGTGTAATGAATACTATTGTCCTATCAGAATGATGAAGAGGTGGAATTCAGAAAATTCTGGGAAGACTTATATGATCTGACACTGAGTGAAGTGAGGAGAAGCAAGAACAGAAACAGTCACAGTAAGTGATGACTGATTTTGGTAGACTTCTCAGCAATGCAAGGTCCTAAAATAATTCCAGAGGACTCATGATGCAAAATGCCATCCACATCCAGAGAAAGAACTATGGTGTCAGAATGCAGAGCAAAGTAGACTCTTTTCTTTTTTGTTTTATTTTGTTTAATGCCTTTTCTTTCTTATGGTTTCTTCCATTCATTAAAAGTCTATGCAACATGACAATGTGAAAACGTGTTTAATAGGAATGTATTGTAGAGCCCATATCAGATTGCATGCCATCATGGGGAGAGAGAGTGGGAGAAAATTAAAAACTTATGGAAGTGAATGTAGAAAATTAAAAATAAATAAACTGAAAATTGCAAAAAAGAAAATACTGTCCACATCCAGAGAAAGAAATATGGAGTCTGAATCCAGATTGAAGCATGATTTTTGCTCTCTTTTTGTTTTGTTTTATTCTGCTTTTTTCTTCATGGTTCCTCACATTCCTTCTAATTCTTCTATACAACATGACTAATGTGAAAATATGCTGAATGTGAATATATATATATTATAAATATATATAATATATATATAGAACCTATATTGGATTGCATGCCCTCTTAGGGAGGTATCAGGGGAGGGGAATGGAGAAAATTTGAAACTTGTGGAGGTGAATGTAGAAAACTAAAAGTAAATGAATATTTTTGGAAAAAAATTGTTTGGGAGAGGTTTCAGAGGTTGTAGAAATTGAAGAAAATGTCTAGTCTGCCACTTTGTTGCTCACATGTTCCATACTTTGTTTAATGATGATCTTATTATTTTAAAAAGTTGAGAGAACAGCAAAGGAAATCACAACCTGGAGCTTATTTTGATCAGTAAAGAGAAATGAACTGCTATAGTAGAAATAGTCAAAGGTTTGAGATAAGTGGACACTCAATCATAAAATTAGTAATAGAGATGTTAGGAAGTCTAGACTCAAATATATCTTATATTTCTAGAGAGAAGATTTCACTGGTTTCAGACAATGAATAAATGGGGTTCAATAGTCCAATAAAATAGTCTTTATAAAAATAAGAGAACTAGATGCAAGAAGGATAACTCTCAATGATAAAGTTCTGAAAACAAGAAGCAATTAATTTTATATAAAAATAAATCAAAATTGCCCAAAAGAACCCAAGGTACCGAAGGTAGTCCTCTATGAACTCACATAGACATATCACCAAACATGTCCAGTAGCAAGAGATAGAAGGACAATTCCATTTAAAATAACTGTAAGCAACGCAAAATATTTGGGAATCTACCTTCCAAGACAAACCCAGGAACTATATGAATACAACTACAACACACTATTCACACAAAGTGAGATCTAAATAACTACAAAAATATCAATTGCTCATGGGTAGGTTGAGCCAATATAATAAAAATGACAATTCTGTCTAATATATTTTACTTATTCAGCACCATACCAAACTACAACAAATTGATAGAAATAGAAAAAAACCAGCAAAATTCGTCTGGAAGAGGAAAAAGTGAAGAATATCATGGGAACTGATGAAGAGAGGCTAACCAGCACAACAGCCAGGCAGGCAGACAAGCCTGAGAATAAAACAAGTATGAGCATTATTTCCTCCATTCTCTAACGAGGTATGTAAGAGAATTGTCTCCTCCTTTGTCTCTTGATGAAACAAGGGCATGGAGAAGAAGAACAGAGGTGAAATCAGAGTACAGGTAAAGCCATTTGCTTCAACGTTTCCCTGAGAAAGAATAGAAGAAAGAAAGGAGAAGATGATTTGAGGACATTTAATGTCATATGGTCACCAGAGGAAGTTAGGAGGCTCAGTGGATAGAGTATTAGGCCTGGATTCAGGAATCCTTGAGTAGAAATCCTTTCTCAGACCCTTAGTAGCTATGGCACCCTGGACAGATTACTTAATCCTGATTGCCTCAGTTTCTTTATCTACAAAGTGAGCTGAAGAAGGAAATGGCAAACCCCTCCAGTATCTTTGCCAAGGGAAGATAAAACCCCAAATGGGGTCATGAAGAACAAAAGCAAAAACTGTATATTGCGGTCTCAGACAATAATGACAATGGATGACAGGGTGAGGAAGAGCATAAGCCAGATGCCAGGAACACAGAATCTATTGTGTAATTCCCAATAGATATACTTCATTTCTTTGATGAAAATAAAGGAGTTTCATAAAAATAGTCTGGTGGTTTTTATTCCAGAACTGTGATTTCTTGGGAATAGTGAACTTCTGGAACATAATATTCCAAGCCCTTTGATCCCTTAATGTAGAAGCTGCCAAATCCCATGTTATCCTGATTGTATTTCCAGAATTCTCGAATTGTTTCCTTTTAGCTGCTAGCAATTATTTCTCCTTGACCTGAGAACTCTGAAATTTGGCCACAATATTCCTAGAAGTTTCTCTTTTCAGGTCTCTTTCAGGAGATGACCAGTGGATTCTTTCAATATTTATTTTGCCCTCTGCTTCTAGAATATCATTAGTCATTAGCCTCCATCTGTTCCATTCTAATTTTGAAAGAACTGTTTTCCTCAGCGAGCTTTTGAACCTCCTTTTCCATTTGGCTAATTCTGCTTTTGAAAGCATTCTTCTCCTCATTGGCTTTTTGAATCTCTTTTGCCAATTGAGTTAGCCTATTTTTCAAGGTGTTATTTTCTTCAGCATTTATTTGGGTTTTCTTTAGCAAGGTGTTGACCCGCTTTTCATGCTTTTCTTGCATCTCTCTCATTTCTTTTCCCAGTTTTTCCTCCACCTGTCTAACTTGATTTTCAAAACCCTTTTTGAGCTTTTCCATGGCCTGAGTCCATTGAATATTTATTTTGGATATTTGGGATACAGAAGCCTTGACTTCTATGTCTTCCCCTGATGGTAAGCATTGTTCTTCTTCATCAGAAAGGAAGGGAGGACATATCTGTTTACCAAGAAGGTAACCTTCTATGGTCTTATTTTTTTCCCTTTTTTAAGCATTTTCCCAACCAGTTACTTGACTTTTGGGTCCTTTGTCAAGAGTACGATATACTCTGGGAATCTGTGAGATCTCTGTTCCTCCAAGGTGGCACAATCAAACTTGTACTGGTCTGGACATAGAGAGGGATTTTTGTGCCCAGAATCTTAGCAGATACCTCTCCACAGCCACTTGGCCTCCAGTTTCACAAAGTCAGTGCTGGGGGCTGATTTTCAGATAAGTTGGATGGGCAAGGCCACTGTTCAGTGTGAGATAAAGACCAACTTGGCCATGGCTTCCACACAGGCCTGAGGTAAGACTCAGCTCTTCAATGTCCCCAGGGGTTTTTATGCTCCAACAATGGAGCTTCCATAGGGGCTCCTCCACAGGCTCTATGGCCATTGCCTGCTGCTGGAGCAATGGGAAGGCACTTCTCCTTTCCTGGCTAGCTGATAAAACCCTGTCATTGACCTTTGGCACCTGTGGGCCAAGGAATCTGAGGACCCGCTACTACGACTGGAGATTCCACCCCTCAGGTGTCCTCCTCCCAGAGTCTTGTTGTGCCATGCCACCTGGCCAAGGCTGGGCTGGGCTCCATGCTTAGCTCTGCATCTGGAACAACTGATGTTTCCGTGGGTCTTTCAGGTCACTGTGGGCTGGAAATCTCCTCCACTCTGTTGTTATCCACTTCTGCTGCTCCAAAATTTGTTGAGAGTCCCTCTGTACAGGTATTTTATGGAATGTGGGGAGGACCCTGCATAAGCGTGTCTTTCTAGCCTGCCATCTTGGTTCCGCCCCCTTATCTTCTATTCTTTCAATCTTTTTTTTTTAATAAATTCTTGGTTTATTGTATAGTCATTAGCTTCCCAGAATTCCACTCTCATTTTAAAAGAACTGTTTTATTCAGTGAGGTTTTGAACCTGCTTTTCCATTTGGCTGATTCTGCTTTTTAAAGCCTTCTTCTCCTTGCTGACATTTGGACCTCTTTTTCCAATTAAGTTAACCTATTTTTAAAGGCATTATTTTCCGCAGCATTTTTTTTGATTCTCCTTTAGCAAGCTGCTGACTCACTTTTCAAGCTCTTTTATGGCTTAAGCCCATTTCATATTCATTTTGGAGGTACTGGAGGCAGAAGTCTTAACTTCCTCTGACAGTATGCACTGTTCTTCCTCATTGGGAAGAATGGAAAGAGATACCTGTTCACCAGGAAAGTAACCTTCTATGGTCTTATTTTTTCCCTTTTTAGGGCATTTTTCCAGCCAGTTACTTAATTTCTGAATCCTTTGTCAAGAGAAGGGTCCTAGTGCTCCTTCTTCCCTCAAGACTATGCTCAGAGCTGAGATTCAGATCAGTTGCTCAATTTCCCCAGGGGCTCTGAGTGGGAGCAGGGACTTCACTCAGGGCTAAGGATCACATCCCCTGCTCAATTACCCCAGAGGCTTTAAGCTAAGCTGCTTGGACAATGGACCCAGGCTGCTTCCATGGCCACAGTGACCACCAACCACCTTCTGCTGCTGCTGCTGCTGCTACTGCTACTGCTGCCTCTGCCACCACTTGGGGCCAGTGCTGAAGGGACCCCACTTCTCTCTTGCCCAGCTGGGAAAGCCCTCCCACACTGACCTTTGAAGGTTTTTTTGTTGTCTGTGAGTTGAGGGATTTGGGACCCTCCCTGTTGGGGGGTTTTGCCTGGAGACCTGTTCTGGTCCTATTCTTCCCCATGCCAAATAGCCAGGACTAGACTCCACTCTACTCAGCACCCCGTGGGAGTAGACCTTTCCTGTCAGCCTTCCAGGTTACCTTTGGCTGGAAATCTCTTTCACTTTGTTGTTCTGTGGCTTCTGCTACTCCAAAATTTGTTGAGTCATTTTTTACAGGCATTTTGTGGGCTGCACAGGAAGCGCTACTCTGCCATCTTGGCTCTGCCCCTTGAATAGCCAACTTCCTATGAGGAAACTTTCTCCACTTATAGGGAGACCAACTGTGGTCGCCCTGTCAGTCTATGCCAGAGTAGGGCTTCAATTCTGATCTTCATTACTTTAATAACTCTTCCATGCTCCATGACCTATATGAAATGGTGAGGACCGAAACCAGGTTAAGTGAGGAAATGGAAATGTTGGGTCTATAATTTTGTTACATTTTTCAGAAGTTTATCAGTGAAAGGAAGCACAAAGAAGGGATGAAAACTCAATAAAGGAAATGAACCATGGTATATTGTAATTTGTTTGGACAAAAACTGAAAAATTAAGAGTTTGTGGCCACATTTAAAAAACATCTATTTCTTTATTGCTTTTCTCAAGGAAACAAGGTTCTCTTTATTTCTCAGACTGTAGATAAATGAGTTTCACAGGGGGATTGTGATAGTGTAAAATAAGGAATACATTATATACTGATCTTTAGTAGTGCCAGACCTAGGGCACACATACATAAAGAAATGAGGTCCATAGAATAAGGAAATAGACAGCAGATGGGCACTGCATGTTGAGCAGGTTTTGCTCCTTCCCTTTTCAGATTTAATCCACATGATAACAGAGAAGACATAAGCATAAGAGATTATGATAATCGTAAAACCAAAAGTGTGAATAAATGCAGAGAAAATAAAAAGCACAAGTGTGTTAGTAGATGAGTCAGTACAAGGAATTTTAAACATTTGTAAAATTTTACAATTCAAATAATGTATTCTAGTTGACTTGCAGAAGGTCAATCTGAAAGGCAAACCCGCATGAATCATTGAATAAAGAAAGCCAACTACATTTGAAGCAATCACCAGGTGAAAACACAGTCTATTGCACATCTTCACTGGATAAAGGAGAGAGTTGCATATGGCTGCATATCAGTCATATGCCATCGCTGCCAACAGGAATCATTCTGTGGTTGCACTGGAACCAAAAAAATAAAATTGAGCCATGCATTTGCAAAGAGATATAACTTTATTCTTAGTTAAGAAATTCACCGGCATCTTAGGGGTAACTGATGAGGAAGTCGATGAATCTAAAGAGCTCAACTGCTGAGAAGTATGTACATGGCCATGTAAAGGTGAGAGTCCATTCAAATAAGCAAAACCAGCCCAATACTACCCACCATCATTTTGAGGTAGATGACTCAGAACACCAAGAAGAGAGATCTGAAACTCAGAGATCTGTAAGTCCAGTGAGAACAAACTCTGTCACCAATGTCTTGTTCTCCTCTGCCATGTCTACATTGTACCCCCTGCCAGAATAATAGATTTAAATGAATAGCATATTCTTCAATAATCAAGAAAAGTAGCTCTCATTCCTGAAATAAAATGCCATTAAATACTGCATATATTTTCATTAGAATGATTTAAGATTTGGACCATCTCCTTTATTAAATATATCTTAAAAATGTCAACCCCTTTTGAACCTAGTTGTATGAATTGGCAAAATTAAAGTGAATTAAATTATTTAAGTGATAATGATAGCTAGCATTTACATTGTGTTTTAAGGTTCACAAAGCATTTCACAAATAGCACTTCATTATATGCTTGGCTGATGGCTTTGCACAAGTCTGCCTCACTTAAGTCCAATTCACATGCAGGTTTCAAGATATCACATCACGATTTTACTCACTGTCTTCAAGAATGAATGTCAAACAAGAGCATTTATATTGCACCCTTATATGTGGGTAGCAATATTATTCCCATTTTACATATGAGGAAATTGAAGCAGAGAGAAATCAAATGATTTGCCCATGGTAACAGAACTTCTGTCTGAGGCAAGACTAATAATCAGGTTTTCCCAACTCCAAGTCCAATGTTCCATCTAGTGTTCTACCTAGTTTTCTTAACCTCCCTCTGTTTTAGTGCCTTCTCTGTTTTAATTATTTCCTATTTGCACTGTTCATAATTTGCTTATGCGTATTTGTTTGCTTGTTTCCCTCATTAAATTGTGAGCTCCTCAAGGGCAGGGACTGTCTTTTTGCATCTTTTTTATATCTATCCCCAGCACTTAGTACAATGTCTGGCATATAGTAGGCACTTAATAATTGTTTATTCACTGACTGATCTAGCTGAATGTCTATAGATAATGTCTTATTCCCCATCATTTTCCCCATCAGGGAAAAATTAGCTTCATGAACTCGGAAAGAAATGATGCTTTATTAACATTTGTCTTTAGAGAATATATATAAGGTTGAAAAAAAACCTAGGAATGCTTTTCATGAAAACATTTTAGAAGAGTTAAATTCTGATTCAGATGTGACCATTTGCCATCTCAAACTATGTGAGAATTTATGTAGGGTAACTACTTGAAAGATTAGAATGTGCCTGTGCATTTCATATGACTTTTTCTGCCTTTATGCCCCTCTTCATACTGTTCATGTATAATTAATTTATGCCTATATCTACCTAATTCTATGTCTGTGTACATTTTGTGTATGCCTATGCCTATTTGTATCTCTAGACTCCTTTCCACTTTGTACTCATTCCATAGGATTGTTAGGATAAAATGGGACAAGATGTAAAGGACTTTGAAAATTTAAAGCACAATGCAAAATATGTCAATTATGATCATTATTAGTTTGACAGTGATAAATCCTGTAATAGGTCAGTTTTATCATCATCTTTTTCTCTTCAAAAACATTCTGCATACTAACTAATGTACAAATTCAAGAGACTATTCCTTTACAATCTGATTCTATCCATATTCCTAAATATACATTATACTGTAGTCCTCTGTATAATCTGTGCCTCAACCAAAACTGAATTCAGCCTTCTCTGCACATATCCTACTAGGTGGTACAGTGAATAGAGACCTGGACCTAGAGTCAGGAAGATGTGAGTTAGAATATGTCCTCAAACACTTACTAGCTAGATGACCCTTAGCAAATTGTTAAACTTGTTTCACTCAGTCCCCTCAACTGTAAAATGGGAATAGTAACAGCATTAATTTCTTAGGGTCATTATGAGTGTCAGATGAAATAAAGTCTGTAAATTGCTTAGTACGGTGCATTGTACCTAATAGACACTTATTAAAATGTTTGTTTCCTTCCTTCCACCTTATTTCCTGCCTTCTTACTTGCCTGACTTCCTTCTTTCCTATGTATATCTTTATTTCCTTCCTTTCTTCTTTCCTTTCTTCTTTATTTCCCTCCATTCCTTGCATATTTCTTCCCTTTCTTTCTTCATCCTTCCTTCTTCATTCTTTCCTTCTTTACTGCCATGCTTCTGCTCAGGCTATTCAGCTATTGCTCCTCACTCCTTTCTGTTAAATTTCTACCAATCCTTTCAAGTCCAGGTCAAATCAGCAAGTTAGAAAATCTCTCAGATCTTACTTGACTCTTTGTTTATATATTTTCAAGGCATTTATTAGTTTTGTATTATGCATTATCTGTCTGTCTCTGTGTCATGTCCCCCCACTGCCCATAAGTGTCATAGGGATAGGTGCTTTAAAAATGTTTTTAAATTGAATTCAATTAACAATGTACAAAAAAACCAAAAAACTATTCAATATTCATTCTTCCTTCCTTACAAATGTATTCCTTGTCACAGTGCCTATTCAGCATGTAGCAGGAAGTTAAAAAATGTGTTAATTGATTACTCAATTAATTGGTATCACTTTCTAATCTCGAAAGACATTAAGTGGATTGTTCATATGATCTGTTCTTCTCAATTACTCCTCATGAAGTCAAACAATTACTTCTATGCAATTCAACATACAGTTATTATGTAAAGTGCTGTACCATACCTCAGACTGAAACCTCAAAATTGTAACAATGAAAGCTGAATACCTTTCAAATCACTCACACTTGTGAAACAGAATTCGTCAGGCAAGTTGAGTTCTGAAGACAAATCAGGTCACACTAGGCAGAAATTATTAAGCCATCGTTATATGCCAAGAACCATGATAAGCACTGGTGACACACACACACACACACACACACACACACACAAAAGAGTCAAGAACGCTTCCCCTTCCTTCAAGGAGATCTCATTCTAATTGAGGAGACAACATGGACTCTACTGCTTAAATACAAGATACATAGAAAGGAAGTGAAAAGTAATTTCGGAAGGGATGGCATTAGCAGCTAAAGGGGAATAAAAAAAAATATTAATCATCTAGGAGATAAATCCAAACAATCACCACACCTTATTTGGTTTAGAAATACGTTGAATTCTGCCTAGCCAAATAGTTTTGAAAACAAATTATTCATTATTTTCCCAAATATCTTTAAAGTCCTGGTCATTCTATGATCATTGGTTTAGAGGGAAAAAAAAAATCACAAGATAATCATGTGGTGAATAGTTTCAAAGGATAAAAGAAAAAAACTGTACAGAATTTTTGGAGAGTTGGATTCTAATTATATTTACAAAATCAGAAACTCTCTTCTTTAATAATTAGTTTGTTTTCAGTATTCTATAATCACTTCCATATATCTTAGATCATTTTCCCTCCCTTTTCCATTTTTCCCCCTCTCTCCCCACTCCCACCCCAAGATAGTTTGCAATCTTATATAGGTTCTACACATACATTCCTATTAAATAAAATTTCACTGTAGTCATGTTGAATAGAAGAATTAAAATGAATGGGAGAAAATATAAAACAAAACATAGCATAAAAGAAAATGGTCTGCTTCATTCTGTGATCCAATTCCGTAGTTCCTTCTCTGGATGTGAAAGGCATTTTGCCTAAAGAGTCCACTGGGACTTTTTTAGATCCTCCCATTGCTATTAAGGACTAAGTCTACTAGAAAATTTTTTTCACACATTGCGCTTTTTGCTGTGTACAAAGTTCTCCTGGTTCTGTGCTTTTTACTCAGCATCAGTTCATAGAAATCTTTCCAGGCCTCCTGAACACTTCCTGTTCATCCTTCCTTAGTGCACAATAGTATTCCATTACATTCATATACCATAACTTGTTCAGCCTTTCCCCAATTGATAAGCATCCCCTTGATTTTCAGCTTTTAATGACCACAAAGAGAGCTGCTGTAAATATTTTTTGTATATATGTGATCCTTTCCCATTTTTATGACTGCTTTGGAATACAGTCCTAGAAGTGACATTTCTGGGTCAAAGGATATGCAAATGTTTCCACCCTTTGGGCATAGTTTCAAATTGCTTTCCAGAATGACTGGATAAGCTCACAGCTCCACCAACAATAAATTAGTGTACCAGCTCTTCCACATCTATTCCAACATTTGTCATCTTCCTGTTTTGTCATATTAGCCAATCTGAAAGGTGTGATGTGGTACTCAGAGTTGTTTTGATTTGCATCTCTCTAATCAATAGTGATTTAGAGCATTTTTTCATATGATTATACATAGCTTTAATTTCTTCCTCTGAAAACTGTTTGTTCATATCCTTTGACCATTTTTCAGTTGGGAAATGACCTATATTCTTGTACATTTGACTCAGTTCTCTATATATCTTAAAAATGAGGCATTTATCACAGACATTATTTGCAAAAATTCTTTCCCAGTTTTCTGCTTCCCTCCTAATCTTGGTTGTATTGGGTTTGTTTGTGCAAAAACTTTTCAATTTAACGTAATCAAATTTATCCATTTTGCCTTTCATAATGTTTTCTATATCTTATTTAGTCAAAAATTTCTCAATTCTCCATAAATCTGACAAATATACTATTACTTCCTCTACTAGGTTGATCATAGTATCAATCTTTATACCTAGATCATGTACCCATTTGGACTTTATTCCTATATGTAGTGTTAGGCATTGGTCTATGCCCAGTTTCTTCCACACCATTATACAGTTTCCCAGCAATTTTTGTCCAACAGTGAATGCTTATCTCAGGAGTTGAGGCCCTTGGGATTATCAAACAGTCACTGCTATATTCATTAACTACTGTGTCTTGAGTACCTAACTTATTCCACTGGTCTAACGCTCTGTTTCTTAACCAGTATCAAGTGGTTTTGATAATTGCTTTTTTTATAATACAGTTTGAGATCTGGTAGGGCTAGGCCACCTTCCCTAGCATTTCTTTTAATGAGTTCCCTTGATATTCTTGACCTTTTGTTCTTCCAGATGAATTTTGATAGTATTTTTTCTAGCTCTAGAAAATAATTATCTGAAAGTTTGATTGGTATGGCACTGAATAAGTGGATTAATTTTAGGTAGAATTATCATTTTTTATTATATTCGCTAGACCGACCCACCAGCAATGATGTTTTTCAATTTACTTATATCAATCCTTATTTACGTGAAAAGTGTTTTGTAATGGTGTTCGTATAGTCCCTGGGTTTATTTTGGCAGGTAGACTCTCAGATATTTTATAGTGTCAACTGTGGCTTTAAATGTGATTTCTCTTTCTATCCCTTGCTGTTGGACTTTGTTATAGAAATGCAGATAATTTATGTGGGTTTATTTTGTGACGTGCAACTTTGAGAAATTTTTTTATTATTTCAAGCAATTTTTTGCTTGATTCTCTGGGATTCTCTAAGTATATCATCATATTATCTGCAAACTTAGTTTCTTCTTTGCCTATTCTAATTCCTTCAATTTCTTTTTCTTCTCATTGCTACAACTAGCATTTCTAGTTCCATATTGAATAATAGTGGTGATAATGGACATTCTTTTTTCACCCCTGATCTTACTGGAAATGCATCTAGCTTATCCCCATTGTATATCATGCTTGCTTAAGGGTTTAGGTAGATACTGCTTATTATTTTATGGAAAGTTCCATTTATTTCTATGTTCTTCAGTGTTTTCAATAGGAATGAGTGTGGTATTTGGTCAAAAGCTTTTTCTGAATCTATTGAGATAGTCATGTGGTTTCTGTTAGTTTTGTTGTTGATATGATCAATAATGCTAATGGTTTTCCTAATATTAAACCAACTCTACATTCCTGGTATAAATTCTACCTGAACATAATGTATTATTCTCTTGATAAGCTGATGTATTCTTTTTTCCTAATATCTTATTTAAAGTTTTTGCATCTATATTCATTAGAAAAGTTGGTCTATAATTTTCTTTCTCTGTTTTGGCTTTACCTGGTTTAGGTGTCAGAACAATATTTGTACCATAAAAAGAATTTGATAGTATTCCTTCTTTGGTAATTTTCTCAGATAGTTTATATAGCATTGAATTTAATTGTTCTTTAAATGTTCGGTAAAAATTACTTGTAAATCAATCTGTCCTGAATACTTTTCAAGAAAAGAATGTTCAGATTGTGAAATGATCTCTGAAGTGATGCAATCATTATGTGCATTATTTTTTAAATTTTCTTATTTTCTTTTATTCCTTCTAGTAAACCAAAGTAAAACTCTCACCTTCCCCCAAACTCTGTTACAATTCTGTCTACATGATACAAAACTTTTGGCTGAAAAACAAGAATTCTCAGTGATCTTGATTGTCTGTAAATTCAGATTTGGGAATCATGGAGGAAAAGCATCTGGATGGTTGATGGAGCTTTCCCAGTTTTATTTTATGTTTTGTTGTTACATAAATATAAATGACCACTGTCACTTTGTCAGTGAATACATCTCCTATATGAATAATAAGGACATTTATAAGATTGTTTTATCCTTACCAATGTACTTTAAGGTGTTTCAGAGTCTTAAAATAAAGGTTATCCTTCCTTTGGAAATGGTGAAGGTGGAAGAATTAAGATGCCAAGATGTAGTGATTGTTTTTACATAAATTCTCACTTCCAATAATAAATCCAAGGGAAATGGTATATATTTATATACATTCCTAAATCTGTTTGTGGAAGTGATATTTAAAATCACTCTGTACCACTAACAAATTCCCTAATGAATAAAGACAAAATTATCTACTGGGCCTTGTGGGCAGTCATCAAATCACACAAAACATCCCCAGTTGTAATGATGGAAACTGGGCTATGTGTCATCAGGGTGTATTCTAAATGCAACACGACATTTCCATGTAGACTTCTGGGTATCATTAACTTCCTTGTATGAGTATTTTCTTTGAAAATAGAACCTGTGGTTCACCTAGTCCCTCAGGCTAAAAAAGTATATTATTATTTTAGTGCCACTTTCTGCCCCAAATCCAACTACCAAGTCCAGCAATTTTTTTCTTTAGATTAATTACTCACTTTATAATATTTTCTCCTTTTCTACTCCTACTATAATTATCTCTATTCACTTTTTAACTATATTATTTTAATGTCCTTAAATTCTTTTTTTTTCCTTTTCAGTACATATATTTTACCAGAATTCTTCATTAGATTGATGATTTCATCAGTGGGGATAGTGCCTCTGCCCATACAAATTATAACCCATTTATATTTCTTCATTCTGCACAATTCTTGTCCCTTTCTCCCCAAAACAATCTGTCAAAAGATAAAAATTAATACTAATCCTTGTTTCTACTGTATTGACTTTACAATGTAATTGATTTCATGCTGTATTGATTTTTATAACTGATTTAGTATCTGCTTAAACTCAATTTGTTCAGTTTTAATTTTTTTTTCCAAGCTGCTGGTTGGTTGAAAGGGAATGTTGTTATCACTCATGGTGTTAGGCCCTGGAACATCTGCTTGTTGTCTCTAAGCCCCAACCAGTTTTACCTGTTGCCATCTCCCCAAAAGGCAAGTCATTTATCTTTATCTGTCCTTGTGAAATTAGTATACTAATGTCATGCCAGGAAACTGAATCACTTCCATTTTAATTGTCTTAGGAAGATTCTGAACATCACCTGGCAGGATAAGATGCCAGACACTGAGATCCTTTCTCGAATTAAACTACCAAACATTCTAATTCTATTGCAGAAAGCTCTGCATGAATTGGTCACATTGCTCAAATGCAAAATGTGCACCTGCCAAAAAGACTGTTTTATGGAGAACTCACACAGGGCAAGTGCTCACATAGTGGTCAGAAGAAACAACATTCTAAAGGTCTCTCTCAAGAAATTTGGAATTGATTGTGAGACATGGGAGACACTGGCACAGAACCACTGTGCATGGTGTAGCCTCATCAGAAAATGTATTGTGTTCAATTAGCAAAGTCAAACTGAAATAGCTCAAAAGAAATGCAAGGTGCAAAAATTTAAAGAATTCATCTCCAAATAGTCACATGGGCTATTTGTGTCACCTTGTGGTAGAGCATTCCAAGTTTTTATTGGTCTGATCAGCCACAATCAGACACACTGTAACCTGCCTCTAGCACAGTGATGTCCTTCGGTCCTCTTCTAGAACAAAGGACAACAACAAACCAACCAATCAACCAACCATGGGGCAATTAGATATTTCTGGAGTTTTCTTCTCTGTATTAAGAATGTAAACTCCTTGAATACAGGGACGATTTGGAGTTGCTGGATTTTTTTTTAATTTATGTTGCCTGTGCCTTCTTTAATTATTTGCACATTTCTTTTTAATTCAGACCTGTGACTTCATTGATATATAGAATTAATGTGGAACACTCTCTTTACCAAAGAAGGTAACCATTTATCTCTAACTTAATTTCTTAGATAATTATTTCAGCATTTAATGATTTATCCACTTATGTAATATAGCATAACTAGAAAGAACTGAAATCTAGACCTTGAATTCTAACTATAAAACCAGCCCTTGGATCCATTATGTTATACTGCCTCTCATTGTATCTATATGACATGCCTATTAAAGGATTGTTGCATTGAATTATTATTGGTTCAGACCATCCTGTGAAATTCTTTGTGTGTGTTCTACTGTGTACTAGGGTGTAGGGTGTGTTCAGGGAGGACCAGTACCTTTGGTGTGATGGTTGCCTTTCCACCACTGGTGTCCACCTGTTCTGCCTAATTCTCACCTGCGGGTCCAAGATACTGCAGCATGCTCAGCCACCACACCCTGGTAAACTGTTTCAGGAGATGGACCAAACCAGGTTGAGGGTAACCAAGGGTTCTCAAAACCATTGTTGAGTTAGGGGGATGTCTACCCCAAGCATGTGAAGATGTCATCTGGGATAATGGGCAAATAAGAACAATTTGTTCCAACAGCCATGAAGGCAGATGCAGCAGGTGATGTGGAGCGCTTAGAGCTTGGTTAGACACGAAAGACATTAAGGTCATTCACTGCATCCTGAGCCATCTCCAGCCATCTTGAATCTGTCCTGCCACTGGACTATGATGAATCAAAAGTAGGGAGTGAGGCTGATAACTTGGTGCAACTCTGCCCCATTTAAATCCAATTTATGCAGGAATCAAAAGACATCCCCCATACCATTTCACTATTGTGCCTTAAAGTCCTGTGGCAACAAGGAAGTGATGAAGCAGCAGATGTGGATACACTATAAGCTGTAGTCACACCCTGCACACAGGTGGCCCAGGTCATAGGGTCGTTTCTCACTGGAAGCAGCAGTGGGACTTGGCAGTCCACTGGGTGGCTGAGCAGCCTTTAAGGGATCACACTGCTAACATCCTGGTGTGAGGAAGGGGGCTAGAAAAGGTGCCCTAAACATTACCTTCTTACCCAACCCTGGTCCGATTACCATGGTAGGTAGGGAATTACACTATGTGGTCGAAACACAAAATAATGTAGGAAAACATCTGCAAAGATGATTCCACTTACCTTTGGCACATGGAACATGAACACATTAATAGTTGACACAAAATCCAGTAGACCTGAAAGAAGAACTGTTCTTACTGCAAGAGAACTTAACAGTTATTGCATCCAAATAGCAGCCCTGAGTGAAACAAGATTGGCAAATGAAGGCCAGTTTACTAAAATTGGAGCTGGATACACCTTTTTCTGGAGTGGGAGCAGTGAAGGGGAGTGCCATGAAGTTGATGTAGGTTTTGCAATCAAAACTAATCTAATTAGCAAGTTGGTATGCCTGCCAAAAGGAGTGAATGATAAACTCATGACAATGAGATTGCCACTCACAAGAAACACCATGCCACCATCATCAGTGCCTATGTTCCCAACAAAACAAACCCTGATGAAGTCAAATAAAAATTTTATGAAGACCTAGAGACCCTTATCATCAATGTGCCAAAAGAGGACAAGCTTATAATACTGGGTAACTTTGAAGCTAGAGTGGGCTCCGACTACCATACTTGGCAGGGAGTACTAGGGAGGAATGGAGTTAGAAAGAGCAGTGGTCATTCATTGCTGAGGACTGCATCGCATGACCTCATCACTGACACTGTTTTCCATTTACTTAAATGCAATAAAATTTCATGAATGAACCCTCACAGCAAACACTGACATGTAATAGATTATCTAATAGCAGGATAATTCATCCACCTCTAAGAAGGCAGTATTTAATTCCATCAAAAGCAAAGTACAAGCAAAGATTGGAGAGATGCTGGATTCCTGGCTCAGTAAGAAGGCAGATAAAATTCAGTTTTATGCTGATAGTAGCAATTCAAAGCACTTTTATGATTCCCTGAAAGCTATTTATGGACCAAAAACTTATAGTTTGCACTACTGAGTAGTGAGTAACAACTACTCAGAGCTGATGGCATCACACTGATTATTGATAAGGATATGATCCTAGAGAGATGGGCTTCAGAAAGGGCCAAGGAACAGTCGATATGGTTTTTGCTGCTTGACAACTCCAGGAGAAATGATAGGAGCAGAATAGAGGTCTATACACAATGTTTGTGGATCTGACCAAGGTCTTTGACACTGTTAGTTGTGAGGTTTTTATGGACAATTATGTCAAAATTTGGTTGCCTAGAGAAGTTCATCAATTTGTACATCGATTTTATGATGGCATGTTTGCCCGGGTTCTGGATAGTGAACAAAGCTCTCGTGCCTTCCCAGTCACCAATGGAGTGAAACAGGACTGTGTGCTTGCTCTCATGGTTTTTAGCATGATTTCTTCACCATGTTGACAAATGCTTTCAATGAGAATGAACACGAAATCAAGGTCAGCTACCGTGCTGATGGTAAATTCTTCAATTTGAAGGGGATGAAAGCCAAGACCAAAGTGGAGGGACTGTTGGCACATGATTTTCTGTTTGCAGGTGATTATGCATTCAGTATAGCTCTGAAGCTGAGATGCAACAAATTGCTGATCAATTCTATGCTGCCTGTACTGAATTTGACCTAATAATTAACCACAGGTGCTCCATCAACCACCACCACACCATCCATATGTGGAACCATCAGTTACAACAAATAGAGAAATTTTGAATTCTGTGGATAATTTCACTTACCTCAGGAGTGTACTGTCCAGGATGTACACATTGACAATTAGGTTGATGCATGCATTGCCAGAGGTAGTTCAGTGTTTGGGAGGCTCTGGAGAAAGGTTTGGGAAAGAAGAGGTATTACACTGACTGCCAAACTAAAGATCTGCAGAGCCGTTGTGCTGACCTCATTGTTATATGCTTGAGAAACATGGACAGTCTACAAGTGCCATGCCAAGAAACTGAATTCCTTCTACTTGAACTGTCTTGGGAAAATTCTGAGGCTCACCTGGCATGATAAGGTACCAGACACTGAAGTTCTTGATCAAGCTGAATCATTCAAAGTATGATTCAGAGAGTGCAACCCTAATAGGCTGGCCATGTTGTTCGAATGCAAAATTTATGATTGCCAAAAAGACTATTTTACGTAGAACTTTATGGGTAGGTGATCACATGGTGACCAGATGAAATGATAAAAAGATACTCTCAAGGTCTTTCTCAAGTACTTTGGATTTGTACAACATGGGAGGCACTGGCACAGGACTGCTCATCATGGCATGACCACATAAGAAAAGGTGCTGTGCTCTTTGAGCAAAGGAGAATTGAGACAGCACAAACTAAACACAGCATGCACAGATTTGGGATATCCACCCCAAATATTCAAATGGACTATCTGTGCCCAGACTGTGCTAGATAATTCTAAGCTCATATTGGTTTGATCAGCCCCAGCTGGACACACTGAAATTTCACTTTACAATGATGATGTCATTTTGGTCCTCTTAGAAGATGAAAGACAACAACCAACCAACTGTATCCATGGCAATGGTTTTTTCCTCATTTTTTTCATTTTTCATTTTCTTTTGTTTCTTTTCTCATTTTCTATTTAAATTTAAAATAAATTTAAAAGTTTACAAAAAAAATAAATTCTTGGTAGATTTTCTCTACTTGCTCATCCTTCTTTATTCTGCAAAAGCCTCCATTATCTTCATCATGTTTCTCTTCTCTAAGCTTATCATGAGAATTAAAAGGCACAGTAGAAAAAGAATTAGATCTGGGGTCAGAGAAACTGAGTTCAAATCCCACTATCATTTATTACCCATATTAACTTTGACCCACTCTCCTCTAGGTGCTTCAAGTTCCTCATCTGTAATATGAGGGTATTGGAATAAATACCCTTTCTACTTGTTTCTATCAAGTCTATGGTGCTATTATTAGATGAAACAACCAAGTGTCCCATGAATGTCAGTCAATAAAAACTTAGTAAGCATCTACTTTGAGTCAGGTGCTGTACTAAGCACTACGGATACAAATAAGTGTAATGGACAGTCTCTGCCCTTGAGAAGTTCACAGTCTAATTGGGGAGAGAACATGAAGACAACTATGTGCAAGCAAGTTTGGTGTAGAAAGCAGGATTTGATCTTGTAGTTGAAGGAAGCCAGGGAAACCAGGAAATGAAGATGAGGAGGGAAAGTGTTCTATGCATGGGGATAGCCGCTGAAAATGCTTGGAATCCAGAAAAGAATAGTCTTATTCAAAGGACAGAAACAATGCTGATGTCATTGGGTTGAAGAGTATGTATGTGTGTGTGTGGGGGGGGTGTAAGATTGAAGACAAATGGAAATGTATGGGGGAATATGTTATCAAGAGCTTTGAAAAACAAAAAAAAAAAGGATTTTTATATTTCATCCTAGAGGTGATAGGAGCCTTTAGCATTTGCTAAGTAGAGAGGTGATGTGATTAGACTTGCACTTTAGGAAGATTACTTTGACACATGATGGAAAATGGACTGGAATGGATTAGTGGCAGCCAGATCAATCAGTAGACTATTGCTATAGTTCAGAGGTGAAACAATAAGGTCTTTTCCCAGAACAGTGGCAATGTCAAAGGCCAGAAGGAGATACACACAAGAGAAATTATAAACATAACACCAACAAAACTTGTCAACATATTGGATTTTGGTGAGGGGGTGAGAGAGATTGAGGAGTCAAGAATGAGGTGGCCAGCCTTGGGTGTTTGAGAATTTGGTGATCCTTACAGGTTTTGAGATAAATTCAGTTTGGATATATTGAGTTAAGATATCTATAGGACATTGTAATGCCAATGAGAGTTACTTGATTAGGTGAGACTTGTTAAGTAGGGAGGTGCACACTTGGTCACAAGGGTCCTGCCCTGCAGCTCTGAAAAGTGTATATATACTCTGAGGTGAGGTTTTGTTTTGGGGTCTTAGAAGAAGGTTCATATGCCAGATGAGACTTTGGGTAGCTGTTAAACACCTCCACTGCTTTGAAAACTTAGATGTTAGTGCTTTTCTCTTTTAATGTATGTAATAGTCAGACAATTCTGTCTGTTTACCTGTGATGTGTGTATTGATTATGGTCAGACAGTTGGAAACCCTGTATGTTGGTCTTTGTTTCTCTGCTTGTATTTTCACTGTTGGTATATATGATTAAAGAAGATTGCTGATGCCTCAAGAGTTGCATTCCTTTTATAAAAGCAGATCTAAGAACTTGTGCCAGCAGGCCATCCTGGATGTGTCATCCTGTATATGTAGCTTGCTACCACACATATTTAGTTTGAGATATTGAGGCAGAGCCGGGATGGCAGAGTGAGAACAAGGAGTCACCTAAGCTCTTGGACAAACTCCTTTGGATATCTCTGAAGGGAGAATTTGACCAAATTTTGGAGATGTGGAATCCAGTGGGAGACAGACTGTGACAGATTCAGAGTCCAGGTTAGACTGAAAGGTCCACGGGAAGGATCTGTTCCGTGGGGGTGAGCCCCCAGGGCACAATGCAGCGCATCCAGTGAAGTGGAACAGAAGGGTCCCAGGAAACCCGAATGGGCGAACTGGAAAAGCAATACCCAAGGGCCAAAGACAAGACTAGCTGAGCCAGTGAGAGCTGTTGAGTGCCAGATATTAGCGCAGTACCTCCTGAGGCTCCTGAGACTTTCAGCCCAAAGATTAAACATCGGTAAGTCACCTACTTGAACTTCCGGGAGCCAGTATGGTGGAGTGATCAGTAAATGCTCTCTCCTTCCCCCTTGATGACCATGAAAGAACCATAAAAATATTTCCCCAGAAAAATTCTGGATCAGCAGGGACAGCAGAGGGGGCAAATAGTCTCATAACACCTGAGGCTAGGAAAGTAGCTAAGGGGGATTCCTCCTACTGTGGTAGAGACAAAACCAAAGGACAGAGGACCCAGGGCAGAGAAAACTTGCACTAGGACCCAGGCAAGCCTCAGCACCAGGAGAGGAGCTCCAGGAGGGGTGGGAACATGCTTTAGCATCTAGGCATACCTCAGCACTCCAGGGGAAACGAGAAGACAATAGGGAAGCTGGGATCACCATCCCCTGAGCATGCCTTTGCCTCAGTTCTGCTGAGGAGATCTGTGACCAGACCACTCCTTCCACACACTTAACAAGCTAACTCCAGGGTTGATTGAGGAAACAAAAAACAAAACCTGCTTTTTAGCTTTTACACACATAAGCTTAGCACAAAGTTCTGTAGCTTCTGACTGAAAGAACCAGAAGCCACCACACCCAGTCAACATCATGAACTAGAAAAAGCAGATGAAGGGTGAAAAAAACCATAGAATCTTTCTATGGGGATAAGGACCAAAACACAAACACCAAAGAGGTCAGAACTGAGGCTGTACATCCATCTGAAATTTAAGAAGGGACTATGAACTGCTTGCAAGCACAAGCAGCTCTCCTGTAACAGCTGAAGAAGAAAATAGAAGAAAAACTAGTCAGTGATATTAAAATTATGAAAAAAGAATTCACTGATGACAACATCTCTTTGAAAAGGAAAATTGAACAAATGGAAAAGGAAGTTCAAATATTAACTGGAGAAAATAGCTCCTTAAAAGGAAAAATGGGACGGATGGAAAAGGAGATGCAAAAGTTAACAGAAGAAAACAATTTGATAAAGATTAGAATTAGGCAAGTAGAAACTAATGACTCAATGAGACAGCAAGAATCAGTCAAACAAAACCTAAAGAATGAAATGATAGAAGAAAATGTAAAATATCTAATTGGAAAAACAATTGACCTGGAAAGAAGATCCAGGAGAGAAAATTTAAGAATTATTCACCTGCCAGAAACCCATGATGGAAAAAAGAGCCTAGACAATATTTTCCAGGAAATCATCAAGGAAAACTGCCCAGAAGTTCTAGATTCAGAGGGCAAAATAGTCATCGAAAGAGTCCACTGTTCCCCTCCTGAAAGGGATCCCAAACTCAAAACCCCAAGAAATATCATTACCAAATTCTAGAGCTATCAAATGAAGGAAAAAATACTACAAGCAGCCAGAAAGAAACAATTCAAATATGAAGGAGAAACAGTCAGGATTACACAGGAACTTGCAGCTTCTATATTAAAAGATCAAAAGAATTGGAACCCAATATTCCATAAGGCAAAGGAGTTGGGACTACAGCCAAGGATCAAATACCCAGCAAAGTTCAGCATAACATTTCAGGCAAGGAGACGGACACTCAACGAAATTAGGGATTTCCAGAGCTTCCTGACCAAAACGCCAGAACTCTAGACAATTCCATTTTCAAATGCAGGTCTCAAGAGAATCATAAAAACATAAACGGGGGGGGGCAACACAAACAAAGACTTGTTACTCAATTAGGGCAAACTTTATCTCCCTATAAGGGAAGATGATGCCTGTTAATCTTGAGAATTGTGCAGTTATGAAATATAAAAGGGATATACATAGAGGGAACAGGTATAAAGTAAATGATGTTACATTAAAAAATATGATTTCAGTATGAGAAGGGATTGTAATAGGAAGTGTGAAAAGGAAGAAGCAGAAAATGGCAAATTACATTACAGTAAGAAGTACAAATTTATAGTAGAGGGAAAGAGGGGAGGGAGATGAGCATTGTTTGAGAGGTGCTCTCATCTGATTTGTTGAAAGGACAGAACAATAAACTTCAGTACATAATCCTAATTAGCTCTATAGGTAGTAGGAGGGAAAGGGGGGAGAAAGGAGAGGGAGGCTAAAAGGGAGGGAAGAAGCAATAAGAGTAAAGGGGAGTAAAAGGGAGTGGGGTTAAAAGAAGGAAGGGAAGGCAGCAGGAGGAGGTGGTGAAAAGTGAATACTATTGAGGAGGGGAAGGGAGACAGGAGAGCTAAAAGCACAAATGGTGGGGAAGAGGATGGAGGGAGATACACAGATTGGAATCATAACTGTGAATGTGAATGAATGAATTCTCCCATAAAAAGGAGATGGATAGCAAAATGGATTAAAAGCCACAGTCCAACAATATGCTGCTTACAAGAAAGACATTTGAAATGGGGAGATACACATAGGATGAAGGTCAAAGGATGGAGCAGAATATATTGTGCTTCAGTTGATGTAAGAAAGGCAGGAGTAGCAATCCTAATCTCAGACAAAGCAAAAGCAGAGATAGATCTAATCAAAAGAGATAGGGATGAAAATTATATCCTGCTAAAAGGCACCATAGACAATGAAGCAATATCATTACTAAACATGTGTGCTCCAAGTGGTATAGCATCCAGATTCTTAGAGGAGAGGTTGGGGGAGCTGAAGGAAGAAATTGACAATAAAACTATACTAGTGGGGGACGTCAACCTCCCCCTCTCTGAACTCGATGAATCTAACCTCAAAGTAAACAAGAAAGAGGTTAAGGAGGTAAATAAAACTCTAGATAAGGTAGATATGATAGATCTTTGGGGAAAATTGAATGGGAATAGAAAGGAATATACATTTTTTTTTCTCAGCGGTGCATGGAACATTTATAAAAACTGACCATGTACTAGGACATAAAAATCTCACAGTCCAGTGCAGAAGGGCAGAGATAATCAATGTATCTTTCTCAGATCATAATGCAATAAAAATTATATGTAATAAAAGGCCATGGAAAGATAAACCAAAAATCAATTGAAAACTAAGTAATCTAATCCTAAAGAAGGAATGGGTTAAAGAAGAAATAGAAACAATCAACAACTTCATTCAAGAGAATGACAATAATGAGACAACATATCAAATCTTATGGGATAGTGCAAAAGCAGTTCTTAGGGGAAGTTTTATATCTTTGAATGCCTACATAAATAGAATAAAGAAATAGGAGTTCAATGACTTGGACATGCAGCTGAAAAAGCTAGAAAAAGAACAATTTGAAAATCCCCAAGAAAATACCAAATTAGAAATACTGAAAACCAAAGGAGAGATTAATAAAATTGAAGTTAAGAAAATTACTTAATTAATAAATAAAACCAATAGTTAATGAAAAAAATAATAAAATTGATAAACCTTTGGTCAATTTGATTTAAAAAAAGAAAGAAGAAAATCAAATTACTAATAGTAAAAATGAAAGGGGTGAACTCGCCTCCAATGAGGAGGAAATTAACAAAATAATTAGAAATTACTTTGCCCAACTTTATGCCCACAAATTCTATAATCTAAACGAGATGGATGAATATTTTAAAAAATACAAATTGCCCAGATTAACAGAACAGGAAGTTGAGTACTTGAACAACCCCATCTCAGAAAAAGAAATTGAACAAGCCATCAATGGACTGACTTGGAAAAAATCTCCAGGGCCAGATGGATTCACAAGTGAATTCTATCAAACATTTAAAGAACAGTTAATTCCAACACTATATAGACTATTTTTGAAAATTGGGGAAGAAGGAGTCCTCCCAAAATCTTTCTATGATACAAATATGGTTTTGATACCCAAACCAGGAATAGACAAAACAGAGAAAGAAAATTATAGACCCATTTCTCTAATGAATATAGATGCAAAAATTTTAAATAAGATTTTAGCAAAAGGAATACAGCATCTTATCACCAGAATGATACATTATGATCAGGTAGGATCCATACCAGGAATGCAGGGCTGGTGCAACATTAGGAAAACTATTAGCATTATTGATCATATCAACAACAAAGCTAATAAAAATCATATAATTATCTCAATAGATGCAGAAAAAGCTTTCGACAAAATACACCTATTAAAAACAATGGAGAACATAGAAATGAAGGGAACTTTCCATAAAATAATAAGCAGTATCTACCTAAAACCTTCAGCAAGCATTATATGCAGGGGGGATAAGCCAGATACATTTCCAATAAGATCAGGAGTGAAACAAGTATATTAATTATTACGACTATTATTCAATATGGTACTAGAAATTGTTAGTTGTAGCAATTAGAGAAGATAGAGAAATTGAAGGAATAAAAATAGCCAAAGAAGAAACTAAACTATCACTCTTTGCAGATGATATGATGATATACTTAGAGAATCCCAGAGATTCAAGTAAAAAACTACTTGAAAAAATAAACAACTTTGGCAAAGTTGCAGGTTACAAAATAAACCCACACAAATCTTCAACATTTCTATATATTAGCAACAAAGTCCAACAGCAAGAGATAGAAAGATAAATCCCATTTAAAGCTAGGGTAGACACTATAAAATACTTGGGAGTTTACCTGCCAAAAGAAACCCAGGGATTATATGAACACAATTACAAGACACTTTTTACACAAATAAAGTCAGATTTGAGTAAGTGGAAAAACATCAGTTGTTCATGGGTAGGCTGAGTTAATATAATAAAAATGACAGTTCTACCTAAATTAATTTACTTATTTATTATCATACCAATTAAACTATCAGATAATTATTTTCTCGAACTGCATAAAATAATATCAAAATTCATTTAAAAGAACAAAAGGTCCAGAATATGAAAGGGACTAATGAAAAGGAATGCTTGGGAAGGTGGCCTAGCACTACCAGAACTCAAATTGTACTATGAAGCAGCAATTATCAAAACCACTTGTTATTGGCTAAGAAACAGAGGGGTAGACAAGTGGAATAGACTTGGCACTCAAGACTTAGTAGGCAAGGAATATAGCAACCTCCTCTTTGAAAATCCAAGGACCCCAGCTTCTGGGATAAGAACTCACTGTTCGACAAAAATTACTGGGAAAACTGGATAACAGTGTGGCAGAAATTAGGCGTAGACCCATGCCTGACAATGTATACAAGAATAAAGTCCATATGGGTACATGATTAAGATATAAAGATTGATACCATGGATAAACTGGAGGAGCAAGAAACAGTGCATTTATCAGATTTATGGAGAAGGGAAGAATTTTTGACTAAAGAAGAGATGGAAAGCATTATGAAAAGCAAAATGGATAGTTTTGATTATATCAGACTGAAAAGTTTTTGCACAACCAAACCCAGAGCAACCAAAATTCAGAGGGATGTAGTAAATTGGGAAAGAACTTTTAGAGCTAATGTCAGGGATAAAGGCCTCATTTCTAGAATATATAGAGAACTGACTCAAATGTATAACTATACAAGTCATTCCCCAATTGATAAATGGTCAAAAGATATGAACAGACAATTTTCAGAGGAAGAAATTAGACATCTATAATCATATGAAAAAATGCTCTAAATCACTATTGATTAGACAGATGAAAATCAAAACAACTCTGAGGTACCACATCACACCGATAAGATTGGCAAGCATGACAGAACAAGGAAATGATAAATGCTGGAGAGGATGTGGGAGAATTGGAACACTAATTCATTGTTGGTGGAGCTGTGAGCTCATTCAACCATTCTGGAGAACGGTTTTCAACTATGCCCAAAGGGCTACAAAAATATGCATACCCTTTGACTCAGTAATATCACTACTAGGACTGTATCCCCAAGAGATCATAAAAATGGGAAAGGGTCCCACATGTACAAAAACATTTATAGTAGCACTCTTTGTGGTTGCCAAGAACTGGAAATCAAGGGGATGCCCATCAATTGGGGAATGGCTGAATAGATTATGGTATATTACTATAATGGAGTACTATTGCGCCATAAGAAATGATGAACAAGAAGATTTCAGGGCAGCCTGGAAGGACTTATATGATCTGATGCTGAGGAAAAGGAGAAGAACCAGGAGAACTCTGTGCACATCAACGACCACAGTGGGCAAGAGTTTTTTTCTGATAGACTTGGAACTTCATAATAACACAAGAACTTACTAAAAATAATCCCAATGGTGGTATTCTAAGGCAAAATGTCTCCAACACTCAGAGAAAGAAATATGGAAGTCATTCACAGAATGTAGCAGATCATGTTTGTATGTGTGTGGGTTTTAGTGCGTTATGTTTTGATTTGTTATATCATTTCTTCCATTTATTTTAGTTCAACTACATAACATGACTATAGTGAAAATGTACTCAATAGGAAAGTATATGTAGAGCCTATACAAAATTATATGCTGTTGCAGGGAGGGAGGGGGGTAGTGGGGGAAAGGTTGGAGGGGATAAAATCTTAATTTTAAGGAATTGATTGTGGAACACTAAAAAAAAGCAATAAAAAATGTAAAAAAAAAACTAAAATAAAAAATGAAGATATCTGAGGAGCATATTTGCAGAAATAAAGCTAAAGGAAATGACCAAGAGTTACTTTTAATATTCACTGGAAATGGGTTTAAGAAAAATTATTTTGAGAGCTAACAGAATCATTGAAATTTAGAATTAGAAGCTATTTAAATAGTCAGTTAAACTAATATCCGAAAGAAAATCTCACTATTGTTTATATCTTACAAATGGTCATCTTTCATTTGAAGACTCCTAATCAAAGGAAACATAACAACCCCCAATACAGTTCATTTCACTTTCAGACATCTCTAACCATTAAGAATTTATTTCTTGATATCAAATCTAAATTCACATCTCTTCCACTTCAACTCCTTGATTCTGGTTCTGATTTTTGGAGCAAAACAGAACAAATTTAATACCTCTTCTAAATGAAAGGAGCAGCTAATTTGTGCCTGGGATAGAGTGCTGGACCTGAAGTCAGGAAAAAGAGTCTTCCTGATTTAAAATTTGGCCTCAGACTTTTTTCCTAGCTGTGTGACCCTGAAGAAGTCACTTAACCCTGTTTGCTTCAATTCCCTTATCTATAAAATGAGTTGGAGAAGAAATTATAAACAACTCCAATGTCTTTATGCAGAAGAACACAAATGGGGTCACAAAAGTTGGACAAAACTGAAAATGACTGAAGAATTCAATGAAATCCCTGAAGATATTTGGAAACATCATCATACCTACATGAAGTTTTTTATTCCCTGGATTAAACATCCTCAGTTCTTTCTAATGCATGTGATAGGGATTCAAAGTTCATTGCCATCATAGTTACCCTTCTGTGTGTTCTCCAGATTTTCAATGTTTTGCCTGTAGCATTGTAGACTAGAAAAAAAAAGAAAAAGATAAATTAAAAGAGAGGGGAGTAGTTTGCACCACAGATAAGCAAGGTGACTTGCTGAAACTTGGCTTTTGAAATGGCTTTGTAAGCATTGAGAATGTTTCATAAAATCTTCAAAGTTAAAATTCATGAATAATCTGTGTTCATTGATGGCTTGTTCAATTTCTTTTTTCTAAGATGGGTTTCTCAAATTCCTCTTCTGTCAATCAGGGCAATTTATATTTTTTAACATGATTCTCCATCTAACTTAGATTGCTGAATTTATGGACATACAGTTGGGCAAAATAATTTATAATTATTGTGTTAATTTTCTTCTCATTGGAGGTTACTTCACCCTTTTCATTTTTGATATTGGTAATTTGGTTTTCTTATTTCTCTTTTTTTGATCAAATTGACCAAAAGTTTATGAATTTTATTGTTTTTTTTTCATAAAACCAACTCTATTTCTTAGTTCAATAGTTTTCTTAATTTCAACTTTATTATTCTCTCTTTTGGCTTTCAGTATTTCTAATTTGATATTTACTTGGGGATTTTCAATTTGTTCTCTTTCTACATTTTTCAGTTGCATGCCCAAATCATTGATCTCCTCTTTCTCTATTTAATTCACGTAGGTACTCAAAGATGTAAATCTTCCCCTAAGAACTGTTTTTCCCGTGGTTCATACGGTTTGGTAGATTGTTTCATTATTGTCATTCTCTTGAATGAAGTTGTTGATTGTTTCTATAATTTGTTGTTTAGCCCACTCATTCTTCAGGATTTGATTGCTTAGTTTCCGATTAGTTTTTGGTTTATATTTCCATGGCTTATGATTACATATAATTTTTATTGCATTATGATCTGAAAAGTATGCATCGACTATCTTTGCCTTTCTGCACTGGATTGTGAGGTTTATATGGTCTAGAACCTGGTCAGTTTTTTTATATGTGCCATGTACTGCTGAGAAAAAGCCATATACCTTTCTATCCCCATTCAATTTTCTCCAGAGATCTATCATATCTACCTTATCTAGAGTTTTATTCACCTCTTTAATTATCTTCTTCTTTATTTTGAGGTAAGATTTATCAACTTCAGAGAGGGGGAGGCTGAGGTCCCCCACTAGTAGCTTTTGCTGTGTATTTATTAATGAAACTCCTATAACTTCTGCTCTATGATATTGGATGCTATACCACTTGGAGAATATATGCTCAGTAATAAAATTGCTTCTTTGTCTATGGTGCTTTTTAGCAGGATAAAGTTTCCTTCCTTATCTCTTTTGATTAGATCTATTTCTGCTTTTGCTTTGTCTGAGATTGGGATAGCTACTCTTGCTTTATTTACATCATCTGAAGCACAAAACATTCTGCTCCAATTTTTTACCTCTACCCTGTGTGTATGCTCCCATTTCAAATGTGTTTCTTGTAAACAACATATTGTTGGATTATGGTTTTTAATCCATTCTGTGATAAGTTTCTGTTTTATTGGAGAGTTCATTCCATTCACATTGACAGTTATGATCACTATCTGCATCTTTCCCTCCATTCACTTTCCCAGGGTTTATGAACACAAAGTCTCAAGTTTTAAGCACAAGAACTGTGGAACAGAGCCCCCTGGGCCTCAGACACAGAGATCTCCTTTAAAAGTCAGGAAAAGAGTGGTTATCATGACTAAGATGCAAAGCAGAGAAGAAAAGACTATAGAACCTTTCTATGGGGACAGGTACCAAATCACAAATAGCAAATAGTTCAGCACTGAGACTTTACTCCCCATCTGAAACTTTAGAAGGGAATATGAACTGATTTGAATCACAGAATCTTCTTGGAAGAGGTCAAGAAGGATTTTAAAAGGCAAATTTGAGAAATAGAACAACTGAACAATGACTTTAAAATATGAAAAAAGAAAACATAAAATAAATTAAAAGGACAATTGGACAAATGGAAAAGGCAGTACAAAACTTAACTTGAGAAAATAATTCCTTAAAAGGAAAAATTGGACAGATGGAAAAGGAGATGCAAAAGTTAACTGAAGAAAGAAATTTGATTAAAATTAATAGAAGCTAATCAATCTATGAGACATCAAAAATCGGTCAAACAGAATCTAAAGGATGAAAAGAGAGAAGAAAATGTAAACTATCTAATTGGAAAAAAATGACTGACATGGAAAATAGATCCAGGAGAGAAAATATAAGGATTATTGGTCTGCCAGAAAGCCATGATGAAAAAAAAAGAGCCTGGACAATATTATCCAAGAAATCATCAAGGAAAATTACCCAGAAGTCCTAAATCCAGAGGGTAAAACCACCATTGAATGAATTTACCATTCATCTCCTGAAAGGGATCCCATACTAAAAACAGCAAAGAATATCATTGCCAAATTGCAGAACTATGAAGTGAAGGAGAAAATACTGCAGGCAACCATAAGGAAACAACTCAAATATCGAGGAGCTACAGTCAGGATCACAAAAGACCTTGAAGCTTTTCCATTAAAAGATTGAAGCAATTGAAATACAATATTTCATAAGACAAAGGAGCTGAGTCTACAACCATGGATTAATTACCCAGCAAAGTTGAACATAATATTTCAGGCATGGAGATGGACATTCAATGACACAAGGGATTTTGGAACCTTCCTGATGAAAAGGCCAGAACTCAATAAAAAATTCGAACTTCAAATGTAGGTGTCAAGACAGACATGAAAAGGTAAATGGAAAAACTATTTTAAAAACTAGTTACTTAATACAGACAAACTGTTTACATCCCTACAAGGGAAGATGTTACTTGTTAATCTTTACAATTGCATACTTATTGTGAAATATAAAGGGGATATATATATATATATATATATATATATATATAGAGAGAGAGAGAGAGAGAGAGAGAGAGAGAGAGAGAGAGAGATAGACAGAGGGAGTGAGTATAAATTAAATGATTTTTTGATAACAAATGTGATTTAAGAGTACAAAGCAATTGTAATGGCAGATATGAAACGAAGGAGGCAGAAAAAAAATAAATTCTACCACAAGAAGAAGCACAAAAATATGTTACAGTAGAGGCAAAGAAGGGAGGGAGATGAGCATTGTTTGAGAGGTATTCTCATGTGATTGGATTCAAGGAGGGTATAACAAACTCAGTTAAGTATAGAAATACAAGTATTGTATTTCTATAAAAGTAGCTCTATAGATAGCAGCAGGGAAAGGAGAAAAGAAAAGGGAGGGGAGGCTAAAAAGAAGGGAAGAAGTAGTAAGGGAAAAGGGGATTAAAACGGAGGAAGACTGAAAGAAGGGAGGAAAGACTGGGGGAGGTGGTGGTCAAAAATTAAAACTATTGTGGAGAGGAAGAACTAAAAAAAAATACTTTTACATTGCTTTTTGCTCTCCTGAATAAAATGCTTTGTTTGTAAATCCCCTAACAATAAACAGAGAGAGCGTATATTCTCTAAAATTTCTCAGATAACTATGGGACTTTGAATTGTGAAGATTTTTATGGAAAACTGGAAAAAAAACTACTAGTTCTTCTGTCTGATTTATATCAAGGATAACTTTTATAAATGTGTAATATAAGTTTTCATATGCGTAGGTCACCTAAAACAGCATCACTCACTTGGAAGATGATACCAATCTCCTTCTGGAAGAAAGGGGAACTGGCACATGTGTAGACATTCGGCATTGGCCGACTGGAACATTGGGAACCGCTACATTGGTTGCACAGCTGGAATTGTAGGTATCTTTAAAACTACCTGAGTGAATATGGTCTTTCTTATTTTTGTGTATTCATGAATTGAAGGTCACTTTCTCATTTCCCTGTAGGCAATGGTTCTTTGAGATTTGAGCTCTTTTAACTATTGGGGAATATACTGCAGCACAAGATACAAGATGATTATCTAAACAAATTAATTACCAGACTACTTTTTAGTTCTGTCAGTAGTTCTTGTCAAGTAAAAAAAAAACCCAATTACCTTTCTTCTTGAATTTATCAAGTAAGAGACTACCAAGTGAAATTGTTTCTATGTCGTAGTTATCTAATACAATCCACTAATGTACTTTTCTATTTTTTCACCTACTTTCAGTTATCTTTCATAATTATTGCTTTGCATTATGGTTTGAGCTCTGGAAATATTAAACTCTCTTCTTTTTATTGAAAAAAATTGTCCCTTAATATTATTGAACTTTTAATACATCAAACTAATTTCATCATTTTTTGTGGAATTCTATTAAATATCTTTATTGTAAAGAATTGGTATTGCATGAAATGTGTAGAGGAATTTGGATTATATGGTTGTATTTTCTATAATGCCCTAACAAACCCCAAACAGTGAATATATCTTCATTATTTAGATCTTTCTCTATTTCTAGAAAAATTGTTTTAACTTTGCATTTTTTAACTATTTGCATTGTGTTTATGTAACTACTGCACAGCTGGGAGATTAATTCATTTAAATATGTTTGTTATCTTACATGAATTTTTTCTTCCTTTTTCCTAGTATTATTCATAATTAATTTGATTACTTAGTATTCTGACACTGCTAGAGCTATGAATTATTTTAATATTTCTAGTATTTTCTATAATACTTTTGAAAACCATCTATCATCTACCATTAAAGACTATTTTGCACTATCTTTGTTTATGCTTTTTTCCCTCATTTTCTTTTTTCTGCTTACTGCTCTATATAGCATTTCTACCACTATGTCAAATGAAATTTAAGATCCTGGAGTACCTGCTTTATTCCTGATCCTACTGGGAAAACTTCTAGTTAATTACAAATAATGCTAGTTATTAATTTTAGGTTGGTACTACTAATTATATTAAAGAAAACTAATAATCCTCTAACTTTAATTTTTCCGCCTTCAGTCAGGGCCATACTTTGAAAAGACTTTTATGTCTAAGTTAATGCAATCATGTGATTTAAAAAAAATCTTTTTAATTTTAAGGCAAATCTTTTTATGTCTCCCATTTTTTCTTGCTATCCTTTGCCTTATTAAGACTCTTCTCCATTATTTCTTGTTATAATAAATTATTTCCAGCTAATGAGCATTTATTTTCTCTCCCATTTAAGTTCCCTGTCATTGACAAAGAAAAGCAAAACAAAACTCTTATAATAAATCTTCAAAGTCAAGAAAAAAAATTCGCATATTGGCACATGTGAAAAAAAGTGTATGCTATTATTAAGCATGTTTAGATTATGTCTCTGTCAGAAAGTAGAATTGCTTTATTTCTAAGCTACCATTTTTCCTTTCAAGTTTCTTTTTCAATAAGAAAACTGTTTTATCTTCTCCTTTAATCATACTTATGATTCCATTCTCTTTTATGATATTCAAATGTAATTGTAGGAGAATTTATCTTTAAGGGCAGTAGGTAAACTTGATGCCTTGATCATCATCTCTGAAGGCATTTGACAACATGGCTGAAAACTTCATGATAACAAGCATGGGAGCAAACACACAAGCAAGTAACACTCCAGTGGTGACTGGGAAAGGGTGAGAGCATCACCATTATCCAGATCCCAAGTAAGCATTCTTTCATGAAATTGACATACAATGCTGATCAACTTTTCTGGGCAACAAAATTTTGACATAATTTTGATATAATAACATAATTTTCTGCTTCGTCATGATTGGCAAAAGACTTGGTCAGATCTATGAATGTTGCATTCAGACTTCTAATCTGCTCCTGAAGTTTATCCTGTATTTGTTGGGCAACAAATAACATATCAACTATTCCTCGGTCCTTTCTGAAGCCACCCTGGCTCTCACATAGATGACCATCTTTCAGGTGAAGGTCAACCTACTAAGGAGGACCCTAGAAAGAATCTTGCCAACAGTAATTAAGATGCTCCACTCCCCCCTGTGATTGTCCCAGGACGAGCTATTTCCATTATCTTTATAGAGATGGACAATGGAGGCATCCTTCTTGAAGGATACTTCTTGAAGATAACCTCCTCTTTTCATATGACCTGGAAAATTCCAGTCAGTTTTTGTATGAACAATGCATCCCATACCTGGTAAATCTCAGCTGCAATAGAATCAGCACCAGGTGCTTTGTCACATGAAAAGAGTCTAATGACATCCAAAACCTTCTTCCCTTATCTCTTTTGATTAGGTCTATTTCTGCTTTTGCTTTGTCTGAGATTAGGATTGCTACCCTGTTTTCTTACATCAACTGAAGCACACTATATTCTGCTCCAACATTTTACCTTTACCTTGTGGTATCACCCATTTAAAATGTGTTTCTTCTAAACAACATATTGTTGAATTATGGTTTTGAGTCCATCCTGCTATCCATCTCCATTTTAGGAGACAGTTCATTCCATTCACTTTCACAGTTATGATTACAATCTGTATCTTTCCCTCCATCTTCTTTTCCACCATTTGTGCTTTTAGTTCTCCCATTTCCCTTCCCCTCTATAAAGTTTTCACTTTTTGCCATCATCTCCTGCAGTCTTCCCTTCCTTCTTTCATCCCCATCCCTTTTACTCCCTTTACCCTTACTACTTCTTCCCTCCCTTTTGGCTTCATCTCCCCTTTCTTTCCCCTTCCCCTCCTACTGTCTATAGAGCTAACTAGATTTATATACTTAAGTTTATTATTCCTTCCTTTAACCATATTAGATGAGAGTACCTCTCAAATAATATTCATCTCGCTCCCCTCTTTCCCTCTAGTGTCCTATAATTTTTACTTCTTCCTGTGATGCAATTTCTCATTTTCTCTTCCTCTTTTTCACGTCTGCTGGTACAATCCTTTTGCATGCTTCAATCACATTTTTATCATCACATCATTTACTTTATACCCATTCCCTCTATCTATGTATATCCCTTTCCTACTTCATAATGGATGTACAATTCTCAATATTAACAAGTATCATCTTCCCTTATGGGGAGGTAAATAGTTTGCCCAAATTCAATAACAAGTTTTTCTTTTCCCCTGTTTACCTTTTTATGCCACTCTTGAGCCCTGCGTTTGAAGATGGAATATTCTATTGAGTTCTGTCCTTTTTGTCAGGAAGGTCTGGAAATCCCTTATTTGGTTGAATGTACATCTCCTTGCCTGAGACCTTATGCTGAACTTTGCTGGGCAAGTGATCCTTGGTTGTAGTCCCAGATCTTTTGCCTTACAGAATATTGTATTCCAATTCCTTCCATCTTTTTATGTAGAAGTTGCAAGGTATTGTGTGATCCTGACTGTTGCTCCTCGATATTTGAATGGTTTCTTTCTGGCTGACTGTAGTATTTTCTCCTTCACTTGATTATTCTTGAATTTGGCAACAATATTTCTTGGTGTTTTTAGTTTGGGATCCCTTTCGGGAGGTGAATGGTGGATTCTTTTGGTGACTGTTTTGCACTCTGAATCTAGCACTTCTAGGAAGTTTTCCTTGATGATTTCTTGGAAGATATTGTCCAGACTTTTTTTCATCGTGGCTTTCTTGTAGGCCAATAATTCTTAAATTTTCTCTCCTGGATCTATTTTCTATTTCAGTTGTTTTTCCAATTAGATATTTTACATGTTCTTCTAGCTTTCCACTCTTTAGATTTTGTTTGACTGATTCTTAATATCTCATAGAGTCATATAGTTTCTACTTGCCTGATTCGAATTTTTATCAAATTGTTTTCTTCAGTTAACTTTTGCATCTCCTTTTCCATCTGTCCAGCTATTTCTTTTAAGGAATTATTTTCTCCAGTTAGTTTTTGCACTTCATTTTTCATTTGTCCCATTTTCCCAGTTAGGTGTTGTGGTTTCTTTTCTGTTTGTCCAATTTCCCTTTCCGTTTGTTCAATTTTCCTTTTTCAAAAACTGTTCTCTTCATCGAATTCTTTTCTCAGACTTTTAAAGTTATTGGCCACTTTTTCTTCTATTTCCTTCTTCAGTTGCTCCAGGAAAGCTGTTTGTGCATGTGAACAGTTTATGGTTCTTTCTGATGTTTCAGATGGTAGGAGAATCTCAATACTGACTTCTTTGGGATTCATGTTCTGGTCCTTGTCCCCATATAAATATTCTATGGTCTTTTCCTTCCTCCTTTGCTTCTTGCTTATGCTGCTGAGTCTTTGTGTGTTATGGCTTCTGGTTCTTTCAGTAAGAAGTTGGAGAACCAGGTGTTGAGCTGCTCCTTTGAGACAGCAAAGAGCAGGTGCCTTTTTTTCTTTTTGTTTTGTGTTTCCTGGCTGAACCCTGGGGTTACCTCAGATGTGCTAGAGTAGAAGCAAGCTTAGTTCTTGGTGATCTTGGCTGCTCTTTTGTCTTCCTGTTTCCTCTGGAGCACTAAGGCATGTCTGGTGGTCCTAATTTCCACCCCCCTGCAGCTACTCTCCTTCCAATTCTCCTCTGCCACAGTAAAAGGAACATTATTTAGCAATTTTTCTAGCCTCAGGTGCTTGAGGTTGGGGGCAGAGGGAGAGGATCACAAGGATGGTGAAAATCCTGAAGAACTGTGATTCTTGCAAATTTTACATTTCAATAAAAAATAGTCTATGTTGGCAATCAGATTCTTTGAGATCTTGTTCCTTTGCACCTCCATTCTCTCCTGTGGCTCCAAGAAGCTGTAACATTTGCAGCCTCCAAATCCCAGTAAACCACCTTAGTAGATGGACTAAACCAGGTTGAGGGTGACTGAAAGGTCTCAAACTTGTAGGTGAGTTAAGGAGATGTCTATTGCAAGCATGTAAAGATTTACACCAGCAGAAGGAAGAGATGGGAAAAACTTGTTCCAGTAGTCATGAAGGAGCCTGAAACTCTGAAGCACATTGAGTTTGGTTAGACATCAAAAGTATCAAGGACTTCCACTGCATCCTAGGCTACTATCAGTGCATTACCCTGTGACTTGACTTTAGTGACTCTGGAAGAGACAGTATGGCTGATGTGTGCAACTCTTCCTCATTGAGCTTCAATTCACATACAAGTCAAGACATCACTCCCATGTCCTTGGTCCTCTTTGAAAACAAAGAACAACGACCAACAAACAACAACAGTGTGAAGGTTGGTGACGCATAGCAAACCCAATGAAGTGAATGATGTAATTTGAGTGCTACAGAGTCCTAAGTCAATGCTCTTTTGCCCAAGACTTTAGGAAATTCAAAGCATGGTTTGACTCATAAGATATGAGCTGGGGCTTGGCCAATTGCCTATTTTCCCTGCAGGTGTGATGAACTTGGATATACAGTGATTCAGGAGGATCTGTAGGGGCTTTTCTTACTTCCCTACTCCATCTAATATTAAGTCCTTTTTCTTAATACATCTTACATAGTTTGATAGTTGAAATATCATCTATTCGTGCAAAATATATCCCCACTCTTAATAAAGCAATAAACATTTCTCTCAGTCTATTCTGACTTGGAATCTCTGACTCTGCTCTTTTGCCTTGAGGTAATTCATCTTTTCCCCATTTTCCTAAGTCACCTAACTGTGAAATCTTATGCAGTACTTCTGAAAGAGGGTGCCCTATATCATTGATTAATAGGGTTAGAATTACATGTTTTTAACAGGAGGATCAGATTTCACTATTATATTCGTATGAGAAACTGTTAAGGGAGTGCTATGATACACATCTGCATCTCCAATCAAAATTGCAGTTTTCATTGCCTGTTCATTTAACTTTCTCATATAGTCTCAAAGCAAATACCAGGGTCTGTCTCCAGCAGGACACATAGAATCAGTGTGACACTGACTATTGCATCCCTCTACAGCTAAAGCTAACAAATTAGTGCTATTTTTGCCTCCTTGAATATGGCAATCCCTAAAATCTTGTTGTATAAAAAGATTATAATACCTATGAATTTCAAACAATCTATGCTATATATCCATACTCCTCTGGTCCTTTCAGGCACTGATTCTTACCATCCAAGATATGAATGAATATCCTATTTTTTGAGGTGAATCAATTTAAAATATCTGCAACCTCTTGTGGAAAAAAATCCTCAGGTACTTCCTTAAACATTCTCCCTTGTTCTCTGGCTTTTTTTGTAGTATTAGATTGCACCCACATTCTGAGAAGTTTTCTAGTCTCAATTTGTTTCATTTTCCTCCCATACACCATCGTCTTATGTATCTGGGTCCCAATCAATGTCTGCATGTGCAAAGGTTGCATGAGACTTACTTTTGTTAACTTTTGTCTCTTTTTTTTTCTGAGTTAAATACACAGCTGCCTTTTCTTCTGCCATCCCTGATACTTGTAAGCTTGCTATTGTAAAGGAAATTTCAAATATTGTAGCATAGAAAGATTTTTGTGCAAATCAACTGACTTCTTCTTCAACTGAACCTTTTCTTCCAGCAATTTGTCTGTACTTTTACATTTAATCCTATAGCTTGTTAACAATGCCTACACTCTTCTACACACTCCTTGCATTTCTTTCCTCAGTTCTATTGGTATTCCTTGCAAGTATCTTTCTAAATTTGTGGGTTCTCCCTTCTGTAGTCTTGATTTCCAATTTGCACAAAGTCCTGTACTTTTAGACCATTCTCTCACCAGGGAAGAATAAAGAAAATATTCCCATCCTGGGATACTCACTTCCTGTTAAAATAAGGAGCACTGCCACCCCAAGCTTTCCCTCTCTTAGGCCTCCCCACAAACAAGTTCCCCTAGGCAAAATTCCTCCTTCTCTCACTCTGACTAGCTGCTCTGCCTTGCTCACTCCCAGCTGTGCCTCACTCTCTCACAGCTCCACCCTTTGTGCTCTACCAGTTCAGCAAACTCTTCCCACCATGAGCTCCATGAAACTCAGGCTGTGGGCTGGGCAAGAGCTCAAAGCAGTTCACAAAGGGTCAGGGAATATCTTCAAATTACCTTAACATTGTACCTCTACGACTAGAGGCTTTGAGAAAGTTTTCCTGACCCACATTGACTTAGCCCTGGAGTAGTGTTAATTGACAGAAATGACAGTATCCTGAGGAACCTCAACCCACAGAAGCGGATAGTTACAACCTGAGTGAGGAGCAACAGGAGCAGAGACCTGCCTGCATCAGGACCCTGTCAGGAGCAAGATAAAAACTTTGTAACAAGGTAGGATGCCAGTGGGTGATTTCCTGCTAAGTCCCCTGGGAAAGATTGGAACCCAGAGTATGGAGTTGTTTATGGTGGGATGGGGTCTAAGTGCCATAACCCCTGGGAAACCACCCTGTTGGTTTTGTTGCCCAGCAGTCCATGAGGACTTGGAATTTGGGCCTGAAGCAATATTAAAATTTGGATTCTTTGGCCCACTAGACTATGGGTGCACCTGAGAGTGCCAGGTAGCAGCCTGCAACAGCAGCATGGAAAGGACATACCCATAAGAGGGCACTCTCTTGTGATTGAGGGGATTGTACCCTATTGTGACTTAGGGGTGCAATGTGTTGTGTTTTTTGTTACCCCAGGGATGTGCATTATTGAGTGAAGACCTGGACTGGGACACCATGATTGTATAAATAAGTATTTGGGGACAATACCTGAGTGAGGAGGAACTGGTTGCCCATGCCCCAACGATTTTAACTCCCAAAGAATCTAGTGGGGTTTATGCTATAAATTATGTTTATGATGTTATATTGAATATATGTTATATTGAATGATATATTTTGTTTTAGGACTTGTGGTCATGCCTACTGGGGAAAAGGAACAAATTACTTTTGTGCCTGTTTAAGGCCATGTGGCCAAACTAGTAATAAGTTGTTAATATTCTGCTTTAGTTTCTTGGCTCAAGGTTTAGTTTTGAGTAAATAGAATATTTATTGTACTGTGATATTAGATCCTTTAAATATCTTATATCTCATAACTCTTACAGAAGACACAGAGACAAAGACATCGAGAAAGAAAACAGAGTGAGAGAGAGATTATACATATTTTAGACTACTTTCTCATCATGGTGGCTGAGCCTGTTGCAACATGAAGTTAAAGAAACAAAAGTCTCTGATTTCCTTTATGAGCACTTAAATATAGAAGTGCTCCATTTTCCCTTAGATATGATACTAACAGTTTCTGTCACTGTCTTGCAAACTTGTTACCCTGATTATAAGGCACTTCTAGTTTAGTGAATATGACCTATCAGGCACCCATACTTTAAAAAGAAACAAAAATGAAAAGAAATTTAAACAATCTGATGGGTCATTGAAACAGTAGTTCATGAGACATGCTAATTGTCTTCAGTTGAAACGTAAAGTGTTTAGCCATGAAAGGACATTATATTTGGACTGAAAGGCCACTGTGTAGAACAATGAATGAAGAGTTGCAAAGTAGCAAACCTAGACTTGATGGAAAGAACAGTTTCATAATAATTAGAGCTGTCCCAAAATGGAATGTGCTGCCTCAGGAAGTGGTAGATCTCCTGACACTGGACATCTTCAAGCAAATTATGGATGATGACTTTTACAGATATAGGTTAAATTAGATAGCCTCTAAGGTCTTTCCCAACTCTAAAAGCTCCCTGACTCCAGTGATCCTGTGACATCAGATATGAGCAACTAGTTGGACTGTGTAGACATGTCTGAGCAAGAATCTACCCACTGATATTCCTTAACATCTTTTGGTTTACTTCCTCTCTAACTGCTGATCTTCAGTCTTTTTAATTTTTTTGCTAGATCATTACTGTTAACACCACCCCCTGCAATGAGAAGTCCATGAGATATGTGTTGAAACTGGATTCATTACAATAGAAATGAACACATATGTGGAATTACAAGTGAAAAGAATTCACAATCCAAATAGAAGCTTGCATACTTATGAAACTACAACAAAGAGAGGAAGAAGAGCAATCTCTTCCTACAGGGAAAAGTTATAGGAATAGAGAATGAGCTAGAGGGGTGAGGAAAGGATGAATTCCTTCCCAAGGGAAAGGAGAAATCCTGAATAAGTAATGTGAAGAGAATTATGTTTTTCATGTTAATCAATATGATGTGTGTAATGGATATTCTAATAATATATATTTCTCAGGAGACTCTGGCTTGGGAGTCAGAGAATTACAATGAAGTTTGAAATGATCAGTGAAACCTTTGACAATATCCCCAAGAATCACTACATTCCTGTGCCTGCACATGTTAAGTGAAGGGAATCAAAGATTGTAAAACCTGTTCTCATCACAGAACTCTGATTCTGTGCCCCACCAAGTAACAACCCACAGAGACTTGAAACAATACTGTTCCTAGAGGATTCTAGAACACCTGCACTGTAGACTTCTAATCTTCTTGTGGGAAACCACTCAAGCCCTAGAAATGATTGTATTGTAATCCACCTTCTCCCTTTGCCCTCCCTTCCATCATACCCCAACCCTGCTTATCCCCTTCTCCCCCACTTTCCTATATTGTAAGCTAGGTTTTCATACCAAAATAAGTGTGCATTTTATTGCTTCCTTTATTCGATTGTGATGAGAGTAAGCTTCATGTATTTTCTCTCAGCTCCCCTCTTTTTACCTGTACTGAAAAGTTTTTGGCTTGCCTCTTTTTTTAATATAAATTTATTTATTTAACTTTTTACATTCATTTTCACAAAATTTTGGCTTCCAGATTTTCTCCCCATTTGTCCCTTCCCCCCACCCCAATACAATGAGCATTCTAATTTCCCCTATCACCAAACTGCCCTCTCTTCTATCATCCCTCCCTTCCCTTGTTCCCATCTTCTCTCTTGTCCTGTAGGGCCAGATAACATTCTATTCCCCATTACCTGTATTTCTTATTTCCTAGTAGCAAGAACAATACACAACAGTCGTTCCTAAAACTTTGAGTTCTACCTTCTCCCCATCCCTCTCTCCCCACCCATTCCCTTTGTGAAGGCAGGCAATTTAATATAGGCCATATCTGTGTAGTTTTGCAAATGACTTCCATAATAGTCATGTTGTGTAAGACTAACTATATTTCCCTCCATCCTATCCTGCCCCTCATTGTTTCTATTCTGTCTTTTGATCCTGTCCCTCCCAAAGTGTTGACTTCAAATTGCTCCCTCCTCCCATTGCCCTCCCTTCCATTATCCCCCCCATCCTGCTTATCTCCTTCTCCCCCACTTTCCTGTATTGTAAGATAGGTTTTCATACCAAAATGAGTGTGCATTTTATTCCTTCCCTTAGTCGAATGTGATGAGGGTAAACTTCATGTTTTTTTTTCTCAACTCTCCTCTTTTTCCTTCCACTAAAAAGTCTCCTGCTTGCCTCTTCTGAGAGATAATTTGCCGTATTCCATTTCACCCTCTCTCCTCCCAATACATTTCTCCTATACATTTACATTAATTTTTTTAAGATATGTTCCCATCCTATTCAATTCACTCTGTGCTCTATGTCTCTGTGTGTGCATGCATGTGTGTGTGCACATGTGTACGTGTGTGTGCATGTGTGTGTGTGTGTAATCCCACCAACTACCCAGATATTGAAAAGTTTCAAGAGTTACAAATATTGTCTTTCCATGTAGGAATGTAAACTGTTCTCCTTTGGCAAGTCCCTTATGACTTCTCTTTGCTGTTTACTTTTTCATGCTTCTTCTCCTTCTACTGCTTGAAAGTCAAATTTTCTTTTCAGCTCTGGTCTTTTCATCAAGAATGCTTGAAAGTTCTCTATTTCATTGAAAGACCATTTTTTCCACTGAAGTCTTATACTCAGACTTTCTGGGTAGGTGATTCTTGGTTTTAGTCCTAGTTCCTTTGACTTCTGGAATATCATATGGCAAACTCTTCAATCCCTTAATGTAGAAGCTGCTAGATCTTGTGTTATCTTGATTGTATTTCCATAATACTTGAATTGTTCCTTTCTAGCTGCTTGCAATATTTTCTTCTTGATCAGGGAACTCTGGAATTTGGCCACAATGTTCCTAGGAGTTTCTCTTTTTGGATCTCTTTCAGGAGATGATCAGTGGATTCCTTGAACATGCATTTTGCCCTCTGGTTCTAGAATATAAAGGCAGTTTTCCTTGATAATTTCATGAAAGATGATGTGTAGGCTCTTTTTTTGATCATGGCTTTCAACCAGTCCCATAATTTTTTAAATTGTCTCTCCTGGATCTATTTTCCAGTTCAGTTGTTTTACCAATGAGATATTTCACATCATCTTCCATTTTTTCATTCTTTTGGTTTTGTTTTGTGATTTCTTGGTTTCTCATAAAGTCATTAGCCTCCATCTGTTCCATTCTAATTTTTAAAGTACTATTTTCTTCAGTGAGTTTTTGAACCTCCTTTTCCATTTGGCTAAATCTGCTTTTGAAAGCATTCTTCTCCTCATTGGCTTTTTGAACCTCTTTTCCTAATTGAGTTAGCCTATTTTTCGAGCTCTTCCAAGGCCTGAGCCCACCCGACAACCCCCTGGGATGTCTGGGATACAGAGGCCCCGCCCTCCACATCTTTCCCTGATGGCAAGAATATCTCCTCCTCATCAGATCCGAAAGGCGGGATCATTTGCATCTGCTCGAAAAAGCTCTCTGTAGTCTTATTTTTCTTCCCTTTTCTGGGCATTTTCCCAGCCAGTTACTTGAGTTCTGAGATTTCTGTCCACCCCCCACCTAGATTCGTCCAGCTAGTGCTTGGGGTCTGAGATTCAAATGGGCTTTCTGTGGCAGGTGCAGCTGCTATTCAATGTGAGCTTTAGTTCTGGTGCTGGGGTGGGGGCAGGGCCACCTCCCAGGCTCAGTTCCCTCAGGGGCTTTATGCAGAGACCTCCAGTAATGGAGCGGGTGGGGTAGGGCTGTCTCCCAGGCTCAGCTCCTTCAGGTGGTTTATGCAGAGACTTTAGTAATGAAGATCCTGCCTGCTCAGGGAGTCCCGGGGGCCGCCGCTGCTGCCTCTGCCTCCACCGCTTCCTGCCCCTGCCTCTGCCTCAGCCACTTCCTCCCAAGGGGGCCCAAGTCACGGAGACACCCCGCTCCTCTCTCTGCCAGCTCACACGTGTCTTTCACTGACCTGTAGAGTCTGTGGGCGGAGGGACTTTCCTGGCCGCCGGAGGTTCCATCTCTGAAGCCTGCTCGGATCTGCTCCTCCAGCGCTGGGGTGGACTCTGCTTTCCAGGGTGCTACGGACCCTGGGGATGGCTCTCCAGGGCTCTCTGGAACGGAAATCTCTTCCACTGTGTTTCTGCACACCTTGCAGTGATCCAGAACTTGTGGGGAGCTCTTCTTACATTAAATCTATGGACTGTGGGTTCGGAGCTCGTATACGTGAGTCTTTCTACTCCGCCATCTTAACTCCGCCCCCGAGTTAGCCTATTTTCCAAGGTATTATTTTCTTCAGCATTTTTTTGGGTCTTCTTTATCAAGGTGTTGACCTGTTTTTCATGCTTTTCTTGCATCTCTCTCATTTCTCTTCCCAGTTTTTCCTCTACCTGTCTAACTTGATTTTCAAAATCCTTTTTGAGTTCTTCCATGGCCTAAGCCCATTGAATATTCATTTGGGATGTTTGGGATACAGAATCCTTGACTTCTTTGTCTTTCCCTGATGGTAAACATTGTTCTTCCTCATCTGAAAGGATCAGAGGAGATATCTGTTCACCAAGAAAGTAACCTTCTGTGGTCTTATTTATTTTTCCCCCTTTTCTGGGCATTTTCCCTGCCAGTTACTAGACTTCTGAGCTTCCTCTCCACATCCACCTCACCTCCAGATCCTCCCAGCCAGCACTTGAGGTATGAGATTCAAATGCTGCTTCCGAGCCTTAGGGTTTCGGCAGGCGCAGGGCTGCTATTCAGTATGAGAGTAAGTTCAGCTGCTTGAGTGGAGGCAGGGCAGTCACTTAGAGCTCAGTTCCCTCAGGGGTTTTATGTGGAGACCTTCAACAAAGCAGGCACCTTCATGCCTTCTTTGGGAGCCCCTGTCTGCTGCTGCCTCTGCTGCTGCCTCCTGAGGGGGCCTGAGTTTTGGGGACACCCCACTCCCCCCTCAGCCAGTCAAAAAGACCCTCTCATTGACCTTTGGTGTCTATGGGTGGAGAGATCTGCGTTGCTGCTGGAGATTCTGTCTCTGAAGCCTGCTTGGGTCTGCTCCTCTTGATGCTAGTTGGCCAAGGCACGGTTGGGCTCTGCTTCGGGTCCGGTGCGTGATGAACTTTTCATGTCAGTTTTTCAGGTCTCTCTGGAACAGAAATCTCCTCCACTCCATTGTTCTGTGGCTTCTGCTGCTCCAGAATTTTTTGGGAGTTCTTCTTTACAGGTATTTTATGAGCTGTGGTTTAGGCCTGGCATATGTGTACCTTTCTAATCTGCCATCTTGGTTCCTCCTCAAAATCTATTCCAAGAGCTGTAATTTCATTCTTTATCTTTTACTTCATCTCTTCTTTTATAACATCCATTCACATTGTGTATTCTCTTGACTTAAATGAATGCTTTTTCTCTGGGCTTTTACTTGGGATTATAATGGAATTCTAGTTTTTAGAATTGTACTTTAATTAGTTTGATTAATTAGTTTAATTAGAATTGTACTATTAATAGTATATTTTTGCGGTATGAATAGTTATGTTCTCTTGGTTCATGTTTTCAGTTTTTCCATTGTTGGATAGTTAAAATCTCTTTGCTGTTTCCTTTGTCAACAAAATTTTGAAATGCTGTCCAATCTGGATTCTTTTCTAATCTGGGAAGGGCTAGTCCTAAACAGAACAATCTAGAAACAGGTGTGTCAGTGGTATCATTCATTTTGGAATGAGAAAAACAACTTCCATTCACGAAAGTCCTACCCCCCTGAAGCAGGGCTTAACATATTGCGGTACAGACAAGGCTTATATACATAAATGGGTTGTAATATGACATAGTCATTTTTAGGTGTTGTGTTACTGTTCACACATGTCCTGTAGGCTCAGTATTGTGCCAAGTCTTGGGAGTCATGATTAATCTATGGTGTATAGAACCACAATTCTGAGATGGGAATAGGGGGAAAATAACTGTTAATGACAAGGAACAGGGATTCAGAATATGTGATGGATGGCCCTGGGGAAAAGGGGGAGTTAAATCCCTCAGTGAACACTTTATGGTGGCCCAGGCAATACACTTTGCTAGAGGGTGAGATCTTTTCAGAGTGCAAAGGATTATTATTATGCCAAGTTCACTGCAAAACCTCCTTGCTGGTCGTTAGCTCTGGAAAACTGTAATATCCAAAATACTTTCACACTTTTTATATTCTCTTTACAGTTATATAAGGCATTGCCATACTCTCTCATCCCTTTGTGCAGATTCCAGTGTGGGACAGGAGGCCCCTATGTGATCATACTGATTTCTCAGTCCTCGGTTTAGAATTTGTAAGCAGACGTGGGCAACAATTCATTTTTATCCCAATTCCTTCCAGTAACTTTGGTCTAGAGAACTAAACAGGACATTGCAGTCCTCAATAGGGAGACTAGGATTGGGATACCGCTATATATGCTCTGTACCTTTCAAGTTCTGTCTTAGCTGGGATGATATCCTAGCATCTGTAAATTTCCCATCTTCCACCACCATTACCACTGCATAATCGTAATTATGTCATTACTGGAGGACATTTTTTTTCCTCTTCCCATCTGTAAATCCTGAGCCAGTGAAGCTCTTCCCCCATCCAAGTTGTTGTTTGTACCCTTGCTTCCCAAGGAGGACCATGGTGTCAAGAAAATGATCCCATATCTTGCAAGTGAGTTGGATTTAAGTAAGGGAGGGCAGAGCAAAGAGCTCTGTCTCACTTTCTCCTCCAGAGCTGTTTGGGTCCAATGCAGAATATACATCTGGACAAATGGAGAAAATGGATGAAGCATTCAGATTAGAGAAGTCATGGATCAAGTGGTTTAACATGAATCTTTTTTTCTATGCTCTGCCCTCTAGAAGGGCAGAAGGAAAAAAAATAACAAGCAATTTTAATACTGATATTTTATTGTATATATGTGTTTGATTACCACCATTGCCTCCCCATCTTGCCTCAGTTTCTATTTCCATCTCTCACTTAGAATCTGTTTTCTTCTCTCACTCAGTCTCTCTGTGTGCATGTCTCTGTATCTGTTTCTGACTGACTGTCTCTATGTGTGTATGTCTCTCTGTCTGTTTCTCTTCCTGCCTATGTCTTTTCTTGTCTCTCCCTTTCAGTCTCTATCTCTGCATGCTTCCCTGTGTTTTGTCTTTCTCTCTGTGTATCTGTCTTTCTTTCTCTTTCTCTACCTTTGTCTTTATCTGTCACTCTGTTTCTCCATCTCTGTCATTCTGTGGCAGTCTCTCCATATTTGCATCTCTGTGTCTCAATTTCCCTTTCTGTAAGTCTCTGTGTGTTTCTCTGTCTCTCTCTTTCAGTAATCATCACGTTCTTTAACTTATCTATCCTGTTTGTTGTTTCTCTGTTTCCTCTTACAGCATTTGTCATCTTACCTAAATGTTGTCCTAGAACAGGAATTCATACCTTTTGACAGTCTAGTGAAGCCTAGAGGCCTTTTCAGAGAATCATGTTTCTTAATGCATAAAATAAAATACATAGGACTACAAAGGAAACTAATTGTATTGAAATGTAATGATCATTTTTTTCAAAAATAAATTAAAGGACCACAGACTAAGAATTCCTGTAGAGAAAGCTAGGTTTGACTGAGACTTTTATGCTCCCATCTTTACTGGAGCTAATTATATTTTGTTTTTGTTAACTTTATTTGGCATCGCTAAAATTGATCTAACACTCTCTAGACTTTAGATGGGAATACAAAGAAAGAGAACAGATATAAGCAAGCTCTATTCTCATCCTTCAGTTATGACCTATCTTCCATTATATTTCCTCCAGTGCATCCAGGATAGATGTTCCACTGCTCACCCCTCTGCAATATTGCATCTCATCCATTCATATCTAACTCAAGAGGATCAGAATTTGTATAGGTTAACTCTCTAGAAAGATAAGACATTATACAAGTAATGTATATTTTGCTTATTAATAATGTAATTTTGCTCTTAACGGTATGATCTTTCCCATACATTAAAAGGCCCATGTGGCCTGCTTAAGCCACATGGAGTCTTAAGTCACATGAGCCAAATCACCTGGAACAAGACAGGGTGGAGCAGGAAGAAGTGGAGCTAGAACACTGCTGAAAGGAAGTTAGAGAACAATCAGAGCTGAGAAAGGTAGCACCCACTCTGAGTGGGACAGCTTATTTGTGATTTTGTTTAAGGGAGCTGGTTTGTGGGAAGGCCCTAGCAAGGGAAAGCTTGGGGATGCTATTGTCTTCTGCATTTTGGTTGTATATAGATTTCTTTGTTGCTATGGTGGATTTGGCTTTCTGGTGTTGGGATTCAGGTTTCTGTTGTTTGAATAAATGTTTTGGTTCTGTCTTCCATGTGGAGAGTCTGCTGTATTTCATGATTCAGAATTTTGCCGGCAGGTTCATAGGTGCTGTAGGTGCTGTGAATATTGCTTTGGCACTACAGACATCTCATACACCTTCCTTTCCACAACCCAAATATCATTGCATTAGTCTCGCCCTTTAAATAGGTATTGGGAACTGGATGAGAAAGAGGAGTTGATGGATTAAGTGTGTCCTAAGGATAACTAGTTGTTTTTTTTTTTTTTCTGTACTATGTGTAGTTTCTACCATTTTGTCTGAGCTCATAAATAATGAGTATTGTACTTATTAAATATTCTTAAAAGTCTCTTAACTCTGTAAGATTTATTCTTTCATTCATCCATCATATTTAGTGAGCATCTGCTATGCACAAAGCATTGTGCCACCCCCTCACTATCCAAAAGGGCAAGTGTTTGTAAATAGACATGAATTCAAAAGAACTGCCTTAGTTACAGTCTCTAGACATGAATTTTAGTTTGACCTAATAGACCTTGTGTGTAAATTCACATCCATCTAGCAGTCATCTAGAATCGAGCTTGGCAAACTATAACCCAGGGATTAAATTAGCCCATAGCCCTTGAATTATCTTTTGCTTGTTAACAGTACAAAAATAGACAACAGGCTGAATTTGGCCTCTGGGACATAGTTTGCCAACTACTTTATACTGTGGAATCTGATGCTGTTATGACTACTGAGGGACATTTTCCCTTTATTCATCATTTTCCTCCCCATGATGTTTAATCTTGAACTTCTTGAAGGTCCTAATGAGGGGCAAACACCTCTCATCTCTGTGCCATTGGAAATATTCCTTAGCTGGAATACTCTCTCTCCTTACTATCACATCATCTTCATTCAAGACTTAACTCAAGTGCTACCTTCAATCAATCAACAATTATTACACCTACTATGTGCCCAGCACTGTACTAGGTTCTGGGCACTATGAGAGAGTGAGGAAAAGCTGCAATTACAAAGAATGAACAAACCACACTCAAAATGAGCTTACATTCTAATGGTGGAGACAACAGGCATATATAAAAACACATATGTTATAAAGATAATCAATATAAATATATAAAGGTAGTTTTAAAAGGCAGTTTGAGAGGGAGGGTACAGCAATTAGGGGGATCGGGAAAGATTTCATGAAAAGATAGTATCTAAGTTGCCTCTTAAAAGATGAGTAAGACTTGGTGAGGTAGAGGTTAGGAGAGAGGGTATTTGGTGTATGAGGAAGAAGCAGTGCAAATGTATAGAAGGAGGTGGACTGTCATTAGTGAAGACCAGAGTGGTGGTTGGTTTGGTTGTGATGTGCAAGAGGAGAATTAATATCCAGCAAAGCTGAAAAGATAGAATGGATCATGGTTCTTCAGAGCCTTAAAAGCTGAAGAGGGGACTTTTTATTTATCCTAAAAGCAATAGGAAGCCATTGCAGTTGGTCAAATAAGGGAGTCACATGGTCAATTCACCTTCATCATAAAGTATTTCCTGATCCCACCAGCTGTCAGTACTTTCCCTAAACTATTTTGCATTCATTTTGTATTTGTTCTCTATATATTTATTTAGAGAGGCAGTGTGACCCTGTGTATAGAAAGTCAACCTTGGAGCTAGGAGGACATTAATTTAAGTTTTATCTCATATATTATGACTATATGGCCTTTGGCAAGTCACTTAACTCTCAAAGTGTAAGTTGAAGAGAAGGTAACAACATGCATTGATAGAAGGAGTTTCCCCATCCAGGAGTTCCATAACCTGATGAAAACACAGGTCTGTTTGAGATATACACATGTATGTATATGTATATTTATAAATATATGCCTACATGTGTGTATACATATAGTATGTGTGTAGAAAAATGTTTCTGGGCAACACATATATTCATATATATATATATATATATATATATATATATATATATACACATGTATACATATGCTATTCATTTTTGAGGAGGACCAATGGAATCATAGGTGATGTCTTTACTTGCACACGAATTGAAATTTAAGTGAAGCAAAGTTACACAAAATCATCAGCTTCACTCACTCTTCGTGAGTAATCAAAATCCAGTGTCAAAACAAGTCAGGCAACTGGTGAAGACCCTGGAAGCAGTGGATGACCTCAGCATACATGATGTTAATCAAGCTCTAAATAATGCATAGTACTTGCTTCAGTCACCTTCATGGGCACTGGAACAAATTGCTCTCATTTGAACATTGCACCAGGGGAAGTCTTCACATGCTTGGACCAGATATCTCCCCAACTCTCTGATGGGTCTGAGGCCTGTGGGTTACCTTCAACCTGGTTTAGCCAGTTTACATAGGTAATTATACCAGGGTATGACCAGTAAGAGTAGCACCTCTAGTGCAGGGACTTGCCAAGCACTTTTTCAGGGCTGCTCACCCATCTTTCGTGTCAATCTGTGACCCAACTCTCATACGTGACTCCAAAAAGTCATAGCACATACAGAGGTACAAATATAATATATGTATACATAATAGACACAATATTGAGTGTACATATATGTATGCTCATTTATACACATATGTGCATAATATGGGCACATGTATACATGTGTATTTTTATATGTGTACATATTGGTGTGCATTTTCATTTTTATCTATGTATTCCCATAATGTACTGTGGTTTCTGGAACATGATAGGTACTTTAGAAATATTTGTATGTTGGTTGATCAGTGATTCATTCCCACCATTTCTGAACTTCAGATATCTAGTTACCTTTCTTATTTTGAATAAAAATCCTTTGTTGGACCTGATTGTTTAATCTTACATCACTTTTTTTCTTTTTTTCACTATTAAACATTGAAACAAAAATTCTCTCTCTGCTGCCTACATTTTCTCACCATTTCACTGAAGCAACTAGAATATAGAATGTTAAAGCTTAAAGTAATTTCAACTTTTTTTATGTTCAACCCTGGTTTTATTTAGTTGATGAAGAAAATATAGTTAATGTTTACATGCCCAAGGTGAGAGTTCATTAGTGGCTAAAGTATAATGAAGACATAGGACTATGATCTTAATTTTCAGTCCCCATTGGATAGTGGTAAGTTTATCTTCTTCAGTGACTCTTGTTCATACTCCTGTTCTCTAACTGTGGCCATTTCTGAAGCTATACTTCATGGCTCTCTGCTCCTGGCTCTCTCCTCTCTCCTTTGAAAAACTTATTCATTTTTTCTCCTGCAAATTTCATATGAGTGACTTACTAACCCATCATCATTGCAAATTCTTACTTTCCATTCAAGTTCCAGCCTCCAGTCTCTAAATGTCAATTAAACATTTTCCCCTGGAATACTGTCACCAAAAAATTAATATGTCTGAAACTCAGGGGATGAATGATTGAACTCATCTTCTCAGGAAAAAAAAAAAAAGTTTTCTTCTAAAAACCTCATTTTTTTTCAATACCGCCATTTCACCCACACCAATGATGACCACCATTTCACGTAGTCTTCAGAACTTGATATTTCTTTGACTTCCTCGTCTGTTCCTTTCCCCTGAATCAATTTTCTTTGAAAAACAATCCCATATTCTTCTTTCACATGATTTTGTCCTAGTTTTCACTCTCTCATGACAGGATTACTGCAAAAGTATTTACACTGGAATCCATGACTTCAGAGCATGATCTACTCTGTCAACAAATTAACGCTTCTAAAAACATTGCTTTCATTGTTGATGCTTTCCCAAGGTATAGCACTACTAAACAGACTTCAATGGCTCCCTATCATCTACAGGATAAAGTGTAAGATCCTCAGGCAATCCATCAGGTTCCTCAATTAATTGGCCTACCTTACTTAACCAAAATCACAGCTCCCCAGCTCATACCTCTAGTACAATCAAGCTTCTCTCCTCAGTGTGCTGGCGAAGCTTGTTCAAAACTATGGTTCATTCTTGTGCTTAGTCAATCATTCTTGCTTGAAGTACTTCCCTCAGTCTTGCTATCTGAATCCTGCTCACTTTTCAAGACCTGAGTTAACCCCTTGTATAAAGTCTCCCACTATTGCACTTCTATTCATTGATTTCTTTGCCATTTTAATTTCTGTAAAGTATCTGAACTACAAATCCAGCATTTCATCATACTGTATACTGTTTACTTCTGTTTTCTTTTGTGTGCTGATTTCACTGTTAGTCATGTCAGGGTAGGAACTATGTCTTTAGGGCATTTTTTTGTATTCCCCACAGCAGCAAGTAGCAAAACAAGAATACTTGTTGGATCAAAGTTTCTGAGGTAATTGCTACAAATTTATAGCATCTAATGTAATAAAAGGTGAGAATCTTAAGGTGTTAATAAGTCCATTAATAAAATAATTTACCCTGGATTCAAAGAGGTTACACAGTTTTACTTTCTTATTCACCAAGTAGACATTTGGGGAAAATATTTCTTTAACTTTTTGGCTAATTTAAGAATGGCTTTGTTTTTCTTCATTAGCAATTGGCTTACCTCATGTAAAATGTATCAGAAATAATATATGCAATACAAATAGCATCATTTAAACAGGAACGATGAATTGTTATTACAAGATTAATTTGTTAATGATTTAACGATATTTTCAAGACAATTACCATGAGAGAACAACAAATTTTTGACATGACTTTTATGATGTAATAAATGTTTTCTGTGTAAATCCACTTCCAAAGAAATCACTGCAAAAAACTTCAAGTTGAGAACCAAACAAAGCTGGAGAAGAGCCTACCTTAAGTAAGGAGTGACCATGTTGAATTCACTGAATTCACTCAAGGCT